>BTPG01000006.1:16315395-16665395 GCA_036245525.1 Semisulcospira habei | reverse complement strand
AACGCATCAGGAGTTAACCCCTACACTGCCGAGAAAAGGTGAACACGATCCAACTGCATAAGACATAGATCCTCATGAGTCCTCGCGACTGCTGGGTCTCATGAGAATCAATGTCTCTTGCTGAGACCAATTTGTATCCACGTTTCTTAGCGGTTTGGGGGTTTAGTTGTTGAATAAACAAAAATTTCAGAAACTAAACTGTACGTGCAGTGGCAGGGAAGGGGTTAAATGACGCTACGCGAAGACTCCGTGGGTTCTTGTTAACTGGGACACACGCAAATATCCCATACGTAGGTTACGCCTGGGAAATAGTAAACTCCAATGGTATCTCGCACGCTGATATTCTGGGGAGAATAGCGTAACGGTTTTCACAATTAACACCCACAACATGTCACAACGGACACATAAATTAGACTGTAATTAGACTGTGCTTTTCAAAGCGCCGTAAACTCTTCGAGTGCATCCTGAAAACTGATGAATGTATGTGGTTCAGAAGAGCGTGCTTGCGTGCATCGTTTATTCTGCGAACATTGAGGCCGATTCAAACAATTGTGCGAAGGAACTGGTAATAACGCTATAGTAACTGTTGTGATCTTGTCGTTTTGCGCAAACCTGTTACTCTAAGATGACTTTATAGTTGTTACAACACTATTGTTATTACTGTTATTTGTGTGACGGTAGTTCTGTTGTTACAACTGTTGCTGTGGTAATTGAGACAACATGGTCCTTAAATAACGTGTTGTAGCATTGATGCTGTTATGGTTATGTGTATGTGACGTGACCATTTCTAGAAGTGTTTTAGTCATAACCATCAAACGTTTTATTGTGACAGCCGGTATTGCTATTGTTGCTGTTAGATTTTGATATTGATGTTGTATTGTGCTCCTTTTCTTTGTTTTGCTTTCAATGCTCTAGTTATTGTTCCATTTCTGTTCTTGTGTTCTTTCGCTCTTCAGATTGTTACTTTGTTGTGCTTTTTTTCCAACTACTGTTCATTCATTCATTCATTCATTCATTCATTCATTCATTCATTCATTCATTCATTCATTCATTCATTCATTCATTCATTTATTCATTCATTCATTCATCTGCTGATTCTACACATCAACATTTAGCATCATTCCCCAAATTCCTAACCCGTCATCATGGCGGTATTGCCGTGTGTCTGTCTATCTCTAACCGTCTGTATTTGGACTGTGACTGCTGTCCTCGTGGAAAATGGCCGACACATCCACAATGAACTGGGACAGACCGGTTGTGACGTCACACGTACGCGTCGTGCTGCAGAAGGTGAGGTCAGGTACGCTTGTGGAGAGAAGCGGTGTGTGTGTCAGGGTACACATGCTGATTGTCGCGACAGGAATCTTCGATACATCCCACAACTGCCGAGTGACATCACCAGTCTGGACGTTTCATCTATGTGGGAATCTGTAGTCCTGCGTTTTACAGACGTTTTCTTTGGGAACGTCACCACAGTTACCTGGCTGGATCTGTCTCGGAATACAATAGCAAAGGTCAGTTCTAACGCCTTCCAGATCCTGACGAACTTGAACTATCTTGACATGAGCGGAAATAACCTTACCTGCGATATCCTGTCTACTGTGTTCAACATTCCGACACTAGAGGTGTTAATAATAGATGGCATGGGATGTGGTCGGCTTGAAGACGTAGTAGTTAGATGGCCTATGCCCAGACTTCAGGAGTTGGTTGCCGACGAGTTTGATGTTCTTAATGTGACATGTCTGTTGCCCTTCACAGGCCTCAGACGTTTAACATTGCGATTTGCGCGTAAAATGCTAAATGTACCTGCTTTTCATGGCATGACAAACATGACCTACCTTGACGTGAGTGACAGTACCTTGTCCTGTGATGATTTAGCTGACATTCTCATCATCCCGACACTGAAGGTGCTGAATATCAGTGGTCATGTGTCCTGTCGTACCTTTCCTCACATCGGCACTAAAAATCCGATTCCTGCACTGGAAGAACTAAACCTTAGTTATGAACCGTTTGTCAGAACTCTCGACCTAACTCACTTACTTCCCTTTACGGGACTCACGCGTCTACATCTCCATTCTCCTGATGATCCATACTACTTTAAACATATGACGACGTATGAGGCCCTCCACCAACTCACAAACCTGACCTACCTTGACCTGAGCTTCAACAAGTTGTCCTGCGCCGATCTATGGACTGTTCTCACCATTCCGTCACTGGATGAGCTTAAAGTGATACAAGGCACGGTCTGTACTGAACTGCGGTTGGACGGGGGCGTGTTGAACCACTCGATCCAATGCGTCAAAAAATCAAGACTAGCTAGACTGGATCTCAGTCGTAATGGTTTATGGGCTATCGTCATACCGCCGGGTCTCACCGAGTTGCAGCATGTGGACCTGTCTTACAACAAAATATCCGAGATTGAGTATACATGTATACTTTTCCGCCTTCAGACCCTAAACTTGCGAAACAATGCTATTTTGTGTTTGGAAAAAACCTGTATGAACGGATCATCAGTTTTTCCATCTTTACTCGAGCTAGACTTGTCTGAAAACAGACTTTATAAATGTTTCGATAAAGATATTTGTTTGCCACATCTACAGATTTTAAACGTGCGAGAAAATTTTCTCCATCATGATACTTTTGTAAGTCTAAAATATTTACAGACACTGGACATGTCAGCTCAGAATCGTGAAATCCAATATTTTAATGGCAAACATTCATTCAACAACTCTCATTTGAAATCACTCGATCTTTCTGATGATGACATTCGTTTTACAGACGAGACATATATCCACTCTGCCACTTTCCGTGGTTGTCCTAATCTAGCAAGCCTTCGGCTTGACAACAATGATTTCACAGGAATAAGTGAGAGCCGTTTCCAGCAGTTGTTCGGCCATCTGATTCACCTGACACATCTGTCACTGAGCTCCACTGGATTTAGTTACATGACTGCATACATGTTCCATAGTCTTACGTCACTTCAGTCCCTCGATCTGAGTCACAACAGACTGGCTATTTTACCTGACTCTGTTTTCCAGTCACTGTCTCATCTGGTCAGTCTCGACTTGAGTTCCAATAAGATAGCGGTCATACAAGAATCGGCTTTCACGTTCGTCACGCGTCAGCGACTCCAGGACGTTGACCTCAGATTTAATCCTTTCACTTGTTCCTGTGACGTACTGTGGTTCCAGAAATGGCTTATCAACAGTCCAGTGTTCCTTGGCGACTTGTCTGACTACACATGCGGCAACTTGCATAACACACCGGTACAGTCGTTCTTTATGCAAGAGCAGGCCTGTCTATTGCGCCCAGAGACCAGCAGGTTTATCATAGCCACAATCTCTCTCATCTTCATCGGGATTAGCCTGTTGTCGTTTCTCTATCGCTACCGCTGGCACATCCGCCTCATCCTGCACGAGGTGTTCCGAGGTCCAGAGGAGAGACGGCAGCGTTTACGTGAAAATCGCTTTCAGTACGACGTGTTTGTGTCCTACGACAGCGAGGATTTCCCCTGGGTCTGTGACCACCTGATGCCCAGTGTGGAGGATGGCATGGGGCTGAAGCTGTGTATTCACCAGAGGGATTTCATCCCAGGATGTCCTATTATGGAGAACATTATGGACACCGTACAGATCAGCAAAAAGCTGCTGATACTCTTCTCTCGCTCGTTCGCCCAAAGCCAGTGGTGCCAGTTTGAGCTGCAGTTGTGTCTGACTCACGCCATGGACACTCAAGACGTGCTGATCGTCGTCATGCTGGAGCACATCCCGTCACGTGAGCTGACGCCGGCCATGATGGCAATAATGAAAACCACGACCTACATCGAGTGGGCGGACGACGCTGAAGGTAGAGACTCCTTCTGGCGCCGTATGGGGCTGTCTCTACATGAAATATTGCCTGTCACGTGAGAGAAATAATAATGTGTAATTTACCATTGATTACGAATGCAATTTTTATGGATCAGCTGACTTCCCGGTACAGTAAAGAATGGCTACACTGGTGCACACGAGGGTTTTGCCTAATTTTTCAGAAAAATATTTTGTTTGTTCGTTCTACATTGCTTAATTCCTTCACTGCTCAGAAACAGTGAACATAATCCAACTGCAAAGAGACATAGATTCTCATGAGTCCCCGCGACTGCGTGGGCTCATGAGAGTCTATGCCTCTTCACGCATATTCCTCGGGCGGGTGTGGCGTTTGAGCGCTGAATGAACAAAGGTTTCAGAAACAAAATATGCGTTCAGTGGCAGGGAGGAGGTTTAACGTCCCGGCAGCAACACAGACTTTCTCAGGACGTGACTGCGCTGCAAGTGAAGAAACCAAACAGAACATGATTTAGTGTATGCAGGGACGTAGCGGGCCACTCCGGCGCTCCGGCGACCGCCGGAGTACTTTTTGGACAAACAAACAAAAACAAAAACAAAAAAAAAAAAGAGCGAGAGAGAGAGAGAGAGCAAACCTGTCGTAGTGTCAAAACTTTGCAAGTGTGTTCATGTTTACCAAAAACGGCATGTTTGCGCCAATAGCTCAGTGCACCACTTAGCAGTGGCTGGTAAACAGAAAAGTGTCAATTTAATCGCCGGTCCAAGAACAAAAGCTACTGGCCGAAGTGCATCAACACAACAGACTTCTGCACCACTAGCTCCACCAAGTTAGCAGTGGTAAAAACAGTAATAAGAAGGACATGAGGCACCACTAGCAAAAGCCGCACGCCGACTCCAAACGGTAAAAGCCTCAAGTCATGACACATTAAACGAAGCAGAACGACCTCCTAATGAGAACTTGAACCAACTGGCATTGGAAATATCTTATTCCTACGCGTAGACGCGCCACACCGCAACCAATACAAGGTTCCCCCTCCACAAGTCTAAAACTGACTCACTCCACTTGATTCGTGTTGCCAACAACTTTAATTGTGGCTTCTGCAGCACTCAGAGAAAAAGTTTTTAGGACATTTTCTGAGCTGGATGTGTCAAGAAACCAATCATAAAATCATAAATCAGTCCCTCGAGTGAGGCGTCTTTCTGTCAGAATTCAAATCAGCCGTTGTCAAACCCCTCCTGAAAAAGTCGAATCTTGACCCCAACCAGCTAAAGAACTATCGCCCCGTTTCAAACCTACCCTTTCTTTCTGTCCAAAGTTCTTGAGAGAGTCGTTCTGACATAGCTCACTAAATATCTACAGTCAAACAATCTCGTCCATCCGCTTCAGTCTGCTTAACGTGCTGGGCACAGTACTGAAACTGCTCTCCTCTGTGTCGTTAATGGCCTCCTAAGTGCCTATGATGAAAACCTGATCTCAGTTCTTGCCCTGTTAGACCTATCAGCTGCGTTTGACACCATTGACTACTCCATCTTGCTCCAGCGTCTAGAAAACTACTTTGGTATTTCTGGTAAGTTCTACTCTTATCTGTCTTCCCGTCAGATTAACGTCTCTGTCAAGAACGTTCTTTCTGAAGCTGCTGCGCTAGAGTTTGGGGTCTCCCAGGGCTCTGTCCTAGGCCCCATTCTATTTACGCTGTACACTCAGCCTCTCTCTCAGGTTATCGCATCGCATTCAACCGATCATCACATGTATGCAGATGATACACAACTTCCGAAATCTGCACCTCCAAACAGCTCCAGTCAGGCTATTTCAGATGTTCATAACTGTATCTCAGATATTATTAAGTCCTGGATGTGTGAAAATAAACTCCAGTTAAACGAGGGCAAGACAGAAGCTCTTCTTATCGGTGCCTCTCGACTGCTGCCCAATTCTCCTGACTCTATGCACATTTGTGACGCACCTATTCCATTTTCTGATTCAGTTCGCAATCTTGGCGTTTTTCTTGATAAGGATCTTCAAATGAAGGACCATGTAAATCATGTCTGCAAAATTGCTTTTCTGGAATTAAGACGTATCAGTTCTATCCGTCATTACCTCACCACTGAATCTGCCACCAAACTGGTCGTCTTTTTAGTCTTGTCCCGCATTGATTACTGCAATTGATTACTTAGCTGGCCTCCCTCGGTCTCTAATTCAGAAATTGCAGTGAGTTCAGAATTGTGCTGCACGTCTTATCGTCCACGCTTAACAGCATCAGCCCATCACTCCTATCCTGAGACAACTTCATTGGCTGCCAGTCAAACAACGAGTCTCGTACAAAATCGCCTGTCTGTGCTACAAAACTATTAACTACTCTACCCCTGCCTATCTCCCTGATCTTCTTCAACTATACACTCCCTCCTACTCCCTCCGTTCAAGTAGTGACACGGCGCGCCTTCTCAGAGTCCTGCTATGCAAACAGAGGTGACCGTTGTTTTGCGCACGTTGGACCTCAGTGTTGTCTGGAACTCTCTCCATAGATATTAGACATTCTCCCTCATTCACTGCCCTTAAGACCCACCTATTCGATACCCCAATGTAGCTCGCGCGCAGTTCTTCGTCAGTGGCCGTTATGTACCTGTGTGTTTGTTTGTGCGTGTGTATTGCAGAATCATTTGTTCCTCTGGCTTTATGACCCCCTCCACTCCCACTCTTTATTTGTAAGGCGCTAAGAGCTTATTTTAGTATAAGCGCTATATAAGTAGCCATTATTATTATTATTAAGAACCAATGTGCTTCAAAAATCCCGTGCTGTCAAAGTTGATTCAGGAGACCCAAAGCTTTTGTGATGAACATTTCTTCATGTATTATATCTCTTTTTTAATTTTGTTTCGCAAGTCTCATCTACAACAAACGATCTTCAACTCTGACATGTTGTAATCTTCTAACTACAGAAAGGCGAGTTTGTTTACTAATTCATTGGTTTCCCCATGACCACATGAAGGATTTTTGTGACATTTCCCAATTCTTGATTCCAAGCCAGCATATCATAGGTAAGTCTGTCTTTGGATGTGAATGTTGTTTCTTAGTGAAATAGAGTTAACATTTTAGTATCAATAAATAAGCGTCTGGTCGCCATCGTCCCTCAAATAGTTTTCGACTTTCCAAAACCGCCGGACTACTCTTCTCATGCCCGCTACGTCCCTGGTATGTCGTCAGCTAGTCTAATATATTGAGCTTAAAAACGAACCTAAGACATGCTGGAGACCTTTCAAATTCATGCTACCTTATCGGACGACAGGTTACAAAAAGCGAAAGAAATCGTTACAATTGTAAAATGTGTGCAGGGAAATAATGCATGTATTTAGCGAAAATAATCACATTGAATCTCTAAAGTGATGCAACAAGAGGACCCACCCTACTTCGCTGGTACATGTAGTTTTAAGGTCTCGGGTTCGAGTCCCCTGGTTTGCAGTAATTGGATGTCGATTTTCCCCATTCCCATTAAGTCAAAGTTCCGTACTGATTCGGATTATTGTTTTGTCTCGGCTTTGTGTGCATGCCATGCACAGCACGCATAATTATCAAATTTAAATCCTACCTCCACTATTCGAAAAGAAAATTCCCTTTAGGGCCGGTGGATCGGAAAACATAGATTTGTAACATGCACTGTACTTAATAGCAATACCTGTCTTTAAAGTGGAAGCACTGAGTTGCATTGTGATTTTAGATCAATGAAAAAGCTTTAGGAATGACTTCTTTACGTTCCATACTCCATAGTGTCCCAGCTCTTCACCAGACACACTGCCTACCCTGCCTATCCTGACATCTGTTATTACCGTTTAAAGAACGTAAGTATGCATTCGTATTTTTGTATTTTGACAAAATAGCCTCTCTTGTCTGCATCCTTAAATTAAGTGCGTGTTTGAAGGGTTACAAACAGCCACAGATTTGAGAAGGTCAGCCATTTCTGCACAGAACAGTCAAGCTGAGACTGACCTGCTCGCGCGGGTTTTGATTGTAGACCGTCACACAAAATGCAGCCTTATGCCGTAACATTTGTTCATCAAAATCTAATGACCGTAAACGATTCTGAAGAACAAATGTCATGCATGAGGCTGTATTTCACAATTCAGATTTTCACAATTCACGTGAGTGGACACATGTAACTGAGGTTTTCTACTGACCCCTACGCGCGTAGAAGAAACTCTCACAGGAGCAGAGGAGCAAAAAAGTCTGTAACCTCTTGACTGCCGAGAGAAAAAAAATAAACGCAATTTAACTACAAGAGGCATAGATCCTCATGAGCCCCCGCGAATGCGGGGGCTCATGAGGATCTATGCCTCTTGCTGAGACCAATTTGTTTCCATGGTCTTTGGACTGTTGTGGTTTTTGGTTGTTCTTTGAACGGGGGTTTCAGAAATAAAACGTACGTTAGTTGGTAGGGAAGGGTTTAATTTCACGACATTCAAACTTCATGACGAACCAAAGGTTAATGTAGTCCTTTTGTGCAGCATTATTTCACGACATACAAAACATGTATAAAGATGATATTGTACATTGTATTAACCCTTTCTTGTCGGTTAAGACAGTGCTGTTGTGATTGAGCGTTTTACTTACTAATGTTAATATTTCTGAAAGAGGAGTTAATTTTTGAAGACTATAGAATTAGTTCAGGAGACAGAGCCATACGAATTCAAGGGTGGTGCCAGAGTACTTTTTCGCCAGCAGGTGCCAAGGTATTCAGATAGCACCGTTGAACTATTATTGTCGCTCCATATACTGTGTCAGAATTGAATTTTGATGTCGCGTGGTGTTACTTAAAGTACCATTATGCATAAATCTGAAGACATAGTGCGGCACCATTTGCGTTTGCTATGCCTTGTCGACACACATAATGAACTTTAACATCAGTTTGGACACGCAACAAAAGCATCCGCGTGATCGTACTTATTTATTCTGCGCAGCCGTTAGCGTGTCAATCTATTTTTAGTTGTTTCTCGTTCTATTGCGTTGTATTTCTAGAACGGAGTGGAGTAATTGTCAGGTTACTTGATATGCAGACGACGTGTGCTGAACTGGATTGTCCTGTGTCTAAATGAACCATAACTAGACCTGTGCGTATCGTTTCATGATTATCTGTTACAGAAGTGTATCTTTCAACAGTTACGGCTTAAGACGGCTTTCATAAAGGGGCGTGTGTGTGTGTGTGTGTGTGTGTGTGTGTGTGTGTGTGTGTGTGTGTGTGTGTGTGTGTGTGTGTGTGTGTGTATGTGTGTGTGTGTGTTGTTGTTGTTGTTTTGATTTTTTAAGACGTTTTTTACTTGTATTCGTTTTGGATTGATAAACTTGTAACTAGTTTTGTTGTTGTTGTTTTGTTTTGTGTTTTGTTGTTAGTTTTGTTTTTTCAAACATATTTTAGTTGTTCTCGCTGTGAATTGATAATTTTTGTAACTAACCTTTTTTTTTTAAAAAACGTGTTGGTTACACGAATATTTACGCCGTTGCGTTACATTTATTCAGTCGCACGTATAATGAACTTGACTAGAGCCAGTTGCATGAGTGAGCTTAGTCCTGCGCCAGCCACAAAGAGCGGAGCACCTTGCTTAGTGGCTGGCGCAGGGGTAAGCTCACTCATGCAGCTGTCTGGCCCTTAGTCCATTGTGTATAATATTGCCTTATTTGTTGGTAATGTAGAAAATTGTAAGTTGTGTTTTATTCAATAATGTTTTGGGTTTTTGTGTCTTTATAACTTCAGTTTCTGTGATTTGTGCATTCCTTTCTCTTTTTTTTTTTTTTTTTTTTGCAAAATGATTTTCCGAACCAAAGTAAACACACTCCAGCAAGAGACATAGATCCTTTCTAGCCCCCGCAACTGCAGGGTGTCATGAGGATCGGTGCCTCTTGCGGACACCACTTTGTGTCCATTTCTGTGGACGGCTTTGTCTTTTTCATAACTTCATACTTATTCAACGTCAGCAATCAAAGAGTTAAACATGATTTTGTCAACTGACAGAAAAGGGGTTAATAAAATGTCGGCTGAAGGAATCGTAATGGTTGCGTTGGCTGCATGTCTTAGGTTGTTTTTGTATTTGTGCACTGGTCTGTGGTTTTGGACCTTACGGCCTACGGCCGTAAGGTCCAAAACCACAAAGCAGCTCAGATTTGTCACGTATTCATGAAATCTCTTACCAGAGTTCGCCACCACTTGCAATCCTTTTAGTAAGTTATGAAGTTATGAAGTGATCGTTAAAAAAACACAACTGAATGCTTATCACAACACTTTTCTTGTACTCCTGGAATCAGCGGTTTTAAAATTTGGGACTCGCCCCAATCCTCACACTAGTTCTCACTAGTTTCGCGACTGGCATTATTGCAACCAGGATAGTTCAAGGCAAGTGCCAGATTAGCTTGGCTCTACTGGCGCCAACCTAACCTTGCACTACCCTTGAACTACTACGGTCTCTCTAAAGTGCAGCGTGTAAGAGCTGTATGACAATAAATCACTGTGACATTTTGTTCACTCTTGAATACTTACATATACCGCATCTATGTCACCTGTATCTGTGTCATATGTCAATATACCTGAGTCGCACTTGTATGTATACGGAATCAGGCCTCGAGGATCTACAAACTTACTTCTTTTATGAAGTGAACTTGAGAGCATTAAACGTTGGTATATTTGTAATTAATAAATGTCTTTGTTTGATTCGCTTTTTTTCTCTTCTGTATCGTTTCATTATCATGTAATTTTAGTATATTCGTCACTATTATTTATTTTTTTTTTTTTTTACATTTTAGTGTGTTTGTCCGAGCATTATTTCAATACTCCTTTCTTGTCTATGAATGTGGCTTTAAGACAGTGATGTAGTGATTGAGCGTTTTACTCACAAGGTTTTAATGCTACTTTTTCTGAATGATGAATTAATTTTTGAAGACTATATTAAAAGTTCAGGAGACAGATCGACCATAAGAGTTCAAGGATAGTGCTTGAAAACTTTTTCGCCCATAGGTGCCAAAGTATTCTGACACCACCCTTGAACTATTATAGTCGCTGCATATCCTGATGTCATGTGTCAGAACTGAATTCAATGTCGTATGGTAAATCATGTGGTGTTGGTTAAATGAACATTCATGTCCTTGTTTTATTTTAGTTATTGTTTTTTTTTTAGAAGTGTTTTAGTTGGTCTCGTTGTGAATTGATAGTTTTGTAACTAGCTTTTTTTAAAAACGTATTTTTTTCCACGAATATTTACGCCTTTGCTTTACATTTATTCAGTCGCATGTACAATGATATTGAGGGCCATTTGCATGTGTGAGCTTACTCCAGCGCGAGCCACAAAGCAAGGTGCTCCGTTATAGCGGGGTTAGCGTTGTGGCGCTACAGCGGAGCACCTTGCTTAGTGGCTGGCGCAGGACTAAGCGCACTCTTGCACCTAGTCTTTTGTGAATAATATTGTTGTATTTGTTGGAAATGTAGGATATTGTAAGATGGGTTTCATGCAATAATGTTTTGGATTTTTCTAGCCTTAATAACTTCAGTTTCTGTGATTTTTTTTTAATTCCTTTTTTTTCCAAATGATTTGCGGAGACAAAGTAAACGCACTCCTGCAAGAGACATAGATCCTTTCCAGCCCCCGCAACTACAGGCCAGGGTGTCATGAGGATCAGTGCCGGTGTGTTAATTTCTTTGGATGGCTTTGGCTTTTTCGAAAATGTTCAAGGTTAACATGATTTTGTCAAGTGATAGGAAGGGGTTAATAAAATGTCGGCTGAAGGGATCGTGATGGTTGCGCTGGCTTCATAAGGTTAACATGATTTTGTCAAGTGATAGGAAGGGGTTAATAAAATGTCGGCTGAAGGGATCGTGATGGTTGCGCTGGCTTCATAAGGTTAACATGATTTTGTCAAGTGATAGGAAGGGGTTAATAAAATGTCGGCTGAAGGGATCGTGATGGTTGCGCTGGCTTCATGTCTTAGATTGTTTTTGTAGAGATGGACTAATTTGCTTACGGGCGCACTGCCGTGAGTTTGCAACAAAAAAAATGTATTTGTGTCTGGTCTGTGGTTTTGAACCTTACGGCCTTAAGCTGGATGACATAATAAATCACTTTAACACTCTTTAACCCTGAAAGATTTACATAATTTTAAACCGCAGTGTACATCTCTGTCATATGAGTCGCACTTGTATGTATTCGGAATCAGGCCTCGAGGATCTACAAACTTACTTTTTTTAGGAAGTGTAACTTGAGAGCAGTAAACGTTTGTATATTTTTAATCAGGAAATGTCTTCGCTGGATTCGCTGTTTTTCTCCCCTGTATCATTTCTATTTCATATAATTTTAAAATATTTGTCACTGATTTTTTTTTAACATTTATAATAATATATAATTATTCTATAACGCAATATCCCCACAAAAAAAAGACTCAGAGCACTTTACATTTAGATAATCTAACTAACTGAAATTAACTAACTCTCTTGGCTTGACTTCGCGAACGAAGATTTTATAGGAGTTGCCCACGACGTCTGCAGGCTTGTTCATGGCTGCGGAGGCCAATCCGAGACAGGCAGGTTCGACCGCAGTGGCTGCAGGGGAAGGTATGGCCAGGGTTCTGAGCTGCGGCATCTCTGTTTTTTCTCCTGAGCCGCTTGTCCTTAAGGCTAGCTCTGTGAGAGTCCTCAAAGGAGACAGCTGCCTTGTAAATGGTGGAGCGCCAGGTGTCACGGTCCGCAGCAAGCGAAGACCACTGGTGGTGGTCGATTTGGCAGGCACTAAGTGACTTCTTGAGACAGTCTTTGTATCTCTTCTTTGGTGCCCCTCTGTCACGGTGTCCAGTAGCAAGCTCGCCGAACAGGGTGATCTTTGGTAGGCGATGATCCTCCATCCTGGAGACATGCCCCGCCCAGCGGAGCTGTGTCCGCAGCAGCAAAGCCTCGATGCTCACAGTTTCAGCCTGTTCAAGGACCTCGACGTTGGTGACATAGTCACTCCAGTGAATGCCCAGGATGGTACGCAGGCAGCGCTGGTGGAAGCGTTCGAGGAGTCGTAGTTGGCTGCGGTAGAGGGCCCAGGACTCGGAACCATACAGCAGGGTGGTGAGGACCACAGCTCTGTACACGCTGATCTTGGTGCCTGTTTTCAGCTGTTGATTGTGCCACACCCGCTTGAAAAGTCGCCCGAAAGCGCTGTTCGCTTTTGCCAGCCTGCTGTCAAGCTCCTTGTCCAGCTTGGCGTCCGACGTGATAATGCAGCCAAGGTAAGTAAACTGGTGCACTGACTTTAGTTCAGACTCGCCAATGGTGATGTGAGGAGGGCGATACACTGTCTTGGGTGCCGGCTGATGGAGGACCTCTGTCTTTTTCAGACTGACCTCGAGTCCAAAGAGCTGGGCAGCATCTGCGAAGCAAGACGTGATGCGCTGCAGGGCTTTCTCTGTGTGTGCAACGAGGGCAGCATCATCAGCAAAAAGCAGCTCACGAATCAGTTGGTCTAGGGTTTTCGTGTGGGCCTGCAGTCGTCTGAGGTTGAACAGGCTGCCATCGAGACGATACCTGATGTACACTGCATCGTCATCATCGAGGTCCACTGTGGCCTGCTTCAACATCATGCTAAAAAAGATGGTGAAGAGGGTCGGTACCAGCACGCAGCCCTGCTTTACGCCGTTGAGAATAGGGAATGGTTCTGAGAGGTCATTGTTGAGTCTGACCTGGCCTTGCTGGTCCTCGTGTAGCTGGACAATCATGTTGAGGAACTTTGGGGGACAGCCAAGTCGCTCCAGGATCTGCCACATGCCTTGCCTGCTCACAGTGTCGAACGCTTTTGTTAGGTCGACAAATGTTACGTACAGCCCTTTGTTCTGCTCGCGGCACTTCTCCTGTAGCTGTCTCAGCACAAAGACCATATCGGTGGTGCTCCTGCTTGCTCTGAAGCCACACTGGCCCTCTGGGAGTTGGTCTTCAGCGATGGCAGGTACCAGCCGATTCAGGAGCAGCCTTGCAAGGATTTTCCCAGCAATGGACAGTAGGGTAATTCCCCGATAGTTGCAACAGTCAGACTTCTCGCCTTTGTTCTTGTACAGGGTGATAACGACTGCATCACGGAGATCTTTTGGTAGTGTTCCTTCCTCCCAGCAGCAGAGAAAGAGGTCATGGAGCTTGTTGTGCAGTGCTGTGCCTCCATGTTTCCAGATCTCTGGCGGTATTCCATCAATGCCTGCTGCTTTGCCACTCTTGAGCTGGTGGATGGCTGTGAGGATCTCTTCAGCGGTGGGCGGTTCGTCCAATTCAACCTTTACTGGGAGGTGTGGGATTTGTAGGACGACTGCTTCTTGAACAGTGCGCTCAGCGCTGAAGAGGCTCTGAAAGTATTCCGACCAGCGGTTCAAGATGGAGGTATTATCTGTGAGGAGTGCCTGGCCATTCGCGCTTCGCAGGGGACTTTGTACCAGGTGCCTGGGGCCATACACTGCTTTCAGTGCTTCGTAGAAGCCCCTGTAGTCACCATTGTCAGCGCAAAGCTGGGTCCTCTGTGCAAGTCGGGTCCACCACTCATTCTGGAGATCTCTGAGCTTGCGCTGGAGACTGCTGCAGACGAGGCGGAAGGCAGACTTCTTCACAGGGCAGGAAGGCTGGGCTAGGTGGGCCTGATGGGCGGCTCTTTTTTTTGCTAGGTGTTCCTGGATCTCTACGTCGTTTTCGTCAAACCAGTCTTTGTTCTTCTTTCTGGCGAAACCCAAGACTTCTGCAGAGGATTTTGCAATAGCAGTTTTCAGTTGTTCCCAAAGTGTTTCAGGGGAGAAGTCTACTGGGTCCGCTGTGTCTTTGAGCCTGCGCTGTAAATCTGTCTGAAAGGCAGCTTTCACATCGTCACGCTGAAGGCTGGCAACATCAAGCTTTTTCTTGGGGGGCCCCCATTTCCTGGGTTTTGGCTTGAAGTGGAGCCTGAGTTTGCAGCGGACAAGGCGGTGGTCAGTGTGGCACTCTGCGCTGGGCATCACTCTGGTGAGGAGGACGTCACTGCGGTCCCTCTGACGCACTAGGACATAGTCGATAAGGTGCCAGTGTTTGGAGCGAGGATGCATCCAGGTGGTCTTTCGACTGTCCTTTTGCTGAAAAGTAGTGTTGGTGATGACCAGTTGCTGCTCCGCACAGAACTCCAACAGTAGGCGGCCATTGTCATTGCAGTTCCCCACGCCATGCTTGCCGAGGACTCCTTTCCAGGCTTCAGAGTCCTGGCCCACTCTGGCGTTGAAGTCGCCAAGGATGATGACTTTGTCGTCTGCAGGGGTACTCTGTAGGAGGCTGCGCAGGTCAGTGTAAAACTTGTCCTTTTCAGCAGGCTCTGCCAGGAGGGTTGGGGAGTACACACTGAGAAGGGTGACGTGTTGCTGGTGTCTCAGTGGGAGGCGCATGGACATGATGCGGTCTATCATTTCTATTTCATATAATTTTAAAATATTTGTCATTGATTTTTTTTTAACATTTATAATAATATATAATTATTCTATAACGCAATATCCCCACAAAAAAAGACTCAGAGCACTTTACATTTAGATAATCTAACTAACTGAAATTAACTAACTAAAGTACAGACAACGTACAAAAACGCAATCATTAACAGGTCCAAATGCACACTGACACAATACTAAAATAATAAACATATATATATATATATATATATATATATATATATATATATATATATATATATATATATATATATATATATATATATATATATATATATATATATATATATATATATGTGTGTGTGTGTGTGTGTGTGTGTGTGTGTGTTGATGGGAAAACGTAGGGTTTATCAATCCATTTCAAAGGCCAAGTGAAAAAATTGCTTTCAATCTAGCCCTGAAAATGGCCAAAGATGGTGTATGGCGAATATCTTGAGGAAGGCCATTCCACACTTTGGGAGCTTGGAAGGAAAAGGACCGCTGTTCAATATTTTTTAAGGACACTCTGGGGGTAGTCAATATTCTGTCATCAGTGCTGGAGCGCAATACTCTGCCTGGTGTATAGACAGGGAGACTGGAGGACCAGTATGCCCGGAGTGTTTTATCAAGGGCTTGAAAAACGAGGGAAGCAATTTTGTATTCAATTCTGAACATCACAGGAAGCCAGTGTAACTGCTTAAGCAATGGAGTGATGTGGTCACGCTTTGATTTTTTCCTTACAAGTCTTGTTGCGTGGTTTGAATCTTCTGGAACCTGTAGAGCAGATCGTTCGACATATAAATATTGTAGTATGTTAGTCAGAGATGTTCTTTGTTTGTTTTTAAATCTATTTATAGAAGGGACTTTTTAGGACGGGTCGCGGTGGGGAGAATTTAATAGCATGTCCATGATGTCAAAGGCGGGCAGGCTAAACCTCTACCAATTGAAGAAACAAGATAAAAATTATGTCATGTCTAGTTACGCTAACCTCGCTACTGAACGTACATTTGGCGCGAAGCGCCGTATGTGCGTATGTACGTATTTATGTGCGTATGTATGTATTTGTGTGTGTGATGTATGTACGTAAACAAGAGAATCTCCGGTATTTTTGTACACACAAGCTTGCAACTTGACGAAATACTTTTTTAAGTGGGTGGCTAAGAGAGCCTCCGAGCATATTGTAATTGAATATCTCTTTGAAGACATAAACAACCGTTTATAGGAAGTCGGTTGACCCAGATTAGAGTCCGTAATTTTGTCATATTTACTTGAACATTTGCATATAGCTAGTTTGGAGAAAGACATTGGATGAGTTCGTTAGCCAGCATTGTATCCTTTCAACTTCTTTAGTAAAAATTAATTATTTTTAGAAAAGAATTAAAACACTAAAAAACCTTCACTTTTAGAGAAAATCAGACAGTGGCGGTGTCGTAAAAGAGGCAACTCCGTCACCACGCAGACACTGACATAATACTCTAAAATATGACGTAATTCTCCGTCGCGCGGGCGGCTTTTTTTCTCTCTCACACAAACATGCGCGCATCTCCAGGAGATGTTAGGAGCGCGCGCGCACGCACACACTAACACGCACACACACATCGACGCGCTTTCAGAAGAGCATACGTGTACTTAGTTTATCATGTAGCTAGATAAAGTCAGCCTGCTTTCACACAAATTCATAGCAAGACTGAAATTGTACTGTGAAGTTCTAGTTTTGTTACCATGTTCTCAAGCCTATGAAGTGAAACTCACATCACGTAAAATATAAAATTACGTAAAAATTTTACATACGTCATGATAAATGACGTTTGACAAACCAATTTATGTCCTGCGCCCCTTATAGAACTCACTGACGCATTGGCACAATTGCGAGACTTTTTCAATAGGCGATAATTCAACATCGGAATCAGGTCAAAGACAAAAGGTAGAGATAGCTCTCATATAGAAGGGACTTTCCGGGTTATGGTTCATCCCATCTTGTTATGTTAGTCGTCGCGTGTGCACGAATTTTAGCGTGTTAGTGATTGATTTTATTAGCACAGTGTTTGTTAACCCTTTCGCAGCTGGGAATATGCGAATACTACTCAACTGCAAGAGGCAAAGTGTTACGTGGTTGAGTCGTAGTCGTAGTATGATATCACACCAGACGCACGCACGTAAGGTTCTTTTAAATAAACTTCATTCAGTTGCAACCCGTCACACGTGGCTTAAGGTTGTAGACAATACTGGAGTAACAGTTCCAACAATATTTTAATTCAGCGATGCGATCTCCACACAATGCATTCCCGAATGCACCAACACTGATACAATGTCTCCTCTGAAAATGTCAACACTGGCGACACAAAGTTCCTCATACAACGCACACCACCGTTACGCTGCGTATCTCACAATGTACACCTATTCGGGCCACGTACCTACGATAAACTGTGTGTCCCTACAACTGACAATGCATGACAATGTACGAACGTGCTTCCCAGCACAAAATTTTAAAGTAAAAAAAATCTTTCCAGAATAATCCAAAGAATTCACACAACGCAACCAATCAGAACAGAACACGTAACCGAAACTCATAAATATTAAATAAAACGAACTTTATAGAATAAATACAATAGTCTACAAAAATTGACTGCTAATTTCAGCCCCTATGTTGGGAAATCCCGACGCGTTATGACGTCTCACAAACGTATGGTAGGAAGTTCACGACCTAGTCGGAATTTTCCAGAAGTGTCACGATCTTTCAAAAACCATACTGACCGGCTGCTAAATTCACGCGTACAGAAAACAACTATGACTATAGATATTAGAGTGGGTTTACTACAGTGTTGCAAACTGTTACCTACATTTTGACGTCACATGTAAGGTCACTCGACAGAGCGCGAATTCGCTCGAACGTTCTAATCTATTCTAAGCAAAACTACGCATAACAAAAATTGACCGCTATTCTCCGTGCGACTTTGCTACAAGCTTCCGGACTAAACTTGGCGTATCATAACAAAGCCAATTCCGCTCTACGCGAACGATAGAGAATCTTACTGAAAAGGTACGTGATACGTAACCATGATAGCTCAAACAAATATCGGATCGTTTCCTACAATTAATACATGCATGCTCTCACAGAACAACACAACCACAATCGTAACACAAAGAACCTCATGAGCCCCTGTAAATGCGGGGGATCATGAAGTTCTTTGCTACTTGCTGGCCGTTTCAATTCATAAATATGTTCCCCTGTTACAACGTTTGATGCGCTTCCAGTGTGTGATGGTTTTAATATGTCATTTTGTCACCTGGCAGGAAATAGGTTAATACAATGTCGCCTAAAAAGCATATTACACGCTTGGCAGTCACCTGTTTGGTCTGGATTGCTAATGTCGCCTAAAGTACAAAGTGTAGGTTTTGTGCAAGTGTGGACACGGGCAGGGAATGGAAGATTTTTAATCAAAAGAAGTTCGTGCCACTGACTCCGAACTCCGAACGTATTGACGCCCGGAGCCTATCAGGGGCAGAAGATAATCTTCGATTCCCTCTCCATACTGTGGGTGCGTAATCGTGGATGGACTGGGGCAGGAAGACAAGAAGCCTAGGTCCTCACGAGGTGTTCTGCAGCAATGGGTGAATAATGTGTGCAAGTGATGCATGTCATATTGATATTTCAAATCAATTGCCTGTGCGCACTATTCAGTTTGCTCTTTAATTTGGCCTTTGTTTTGCGATGGCAGACATTTTTTCAGTTTCATTGTGACTTTTTAAGTGTAGTCATCAGCCTAATACTTGCGGGGGCTCATGAGGATCTATGCCTCTTGCTGACACCCTTATCAAGCCATGTTCCTAGGACAGCTAGGGCATGTTGATTTTGAATTGACAAAGACTGTAGCAACACAGTTTCTGTCAACGGGCACTCAACGGGTTACAACTGAAATGTGGCTGCCGTCACAAAACAAAGATGGCGGGATACCAGACGTTTGATGAACTTTCTGATTAACCCTTTGTATCCACCATCGGATGTGAAATTTGCTTTTCTCAAATGTGTGTAGTTTTGAGACCCATCGCCTTGTTAACTCGTCACAGTAACAGTGGATAATCCGCTGTCAGCGATGTTTACTTTTAGTCAACAAAGTATTTTTGAAAAACAAGTCATGAGAGAACCGTACACCAACAATCACGATAGAATATCTGTCCGTTACGTTGGAATTCAAGTTTGTAAGTGGTTGCGTTTCTTTCGGAAAATGTTATATACACAACAGATTTAAACGCCTCCAAATAACTTGCTAATCAACCGATCGTCCTAAAAAAAAAGAAGAAGCATATTTTCATTATCCCCCCCCCCCCCCCCCCGAAACACACACCCACCACCACCGAATCTATACTGTACAGGACCCTCCAGATGTATAGCGTTTAACTCATTACATCGTGAGGATGCAGTTTTCAGCTTTAAGTTATCTTTTGAGATCTACATCACAATTCGGGACGCCGATCAACCATGATTGTTCAAGGGTAGTGTCAGAATAGCTTTGCGCCTACAGGCGCCAAGCTATTCTGACACCACCCGTAAACTATCATTGTCGATCCACTTCGTGCCGTAGCATGTCAGGGCTTATGTGTTTAGTGCTCATGGACGAACATTATGTTCAGTTAAAAACAAAGGATAGATTATAAAACACAGCAAAGATGTACACTGATTTCAAACATAAAAAGGTTATTCGCAGTATGTAAAGTCAAAGATGTAAGCCTTTGAGACCTATGTGTTCTAGTTTGTGTTTTTGCACATTAAGGCTCAGAGCTGTAAGGTCCAAAATCGCAGACCAGCACGCATGTTCAGTATGCGATTAAAATTATTAAAAAATTAAAAAAGCGGCCAGATTGACTCGAGGAGCTTATTTGTTGACAAGATGTCTTTCTCTTTCCTTCCGTCCTGGTGCCTACTGATCAACCTACTGAAGGCAATGTAGACTGAAGACCATGTAGACTGAAGACCATGTATATGCATGTTGCTTGTCTGTTTTTCACTTCACCTACCCTGATAGACCTTCTTTTTTCGAATAATGGAGTTAAACTTGACGACCTTTTCTGTGTCTCTGAGCCAAAACAAGCTCCACCCATATTCACTGGAGCTGCTATTAGTCGTACGGTATTGGTGTTGCCATACTGTTTGCTGCACATAAAGCACGAGGTTATTCATTCGGCGGCGATCTATTGGACTGCACGCAGTAGTGTCTTCGCGTGGTCAGTCTGATTGACGGGACTGACCCCAATGGTCCAATTTATGTGTTGCGCACACAAATCTTGCGCATTCGGAGTTACTGCTACAGCCACAGTGCAATGTGGGACAAGTGCGTCTTCGTAAACGTCGTATTAACGGCTCATATCCATGTTTGTGAGGTGTGATAATGTATTGTGTACCACGCACAGAAACAACAGTATTCACTGAATAACAGTTTTGTGTCACGGCCAAACTCAGGCGTGGGCGTCACAGGTTCAGCATCAGTAATGCAGGTCAGTGGTCAGAGGCCTGAACAGAATATGTATTTCAACGTTTAAGTAGGTCATCTCCATGATCTACCGATGGTAGTGACTAAACTGTTTGAAACCAACTCAATTTTAACATAAATTAGGCCCAAGTTCGGTGATTACTTTTTGTTTTAAGTGCTGTCCTAAAATACTTTTGTCGTGTTCAACAGTTAACTGGAATAGAAGACGAAGCAAACTTTGCTTAAACGGATTATACAATGATACGGTGATGACAGAACATCTTGGCGCATGTAAGCGCCAAGCTATTCTGACTCACTCTTTGAACTATCATGGTCGATTCCTGATGCAGCGTGTTAGGGCGTTAAGGATTAAGTCTGTGACTGACCTGACTGGAGCGTGTAAAGAAACCATCGACTTGTATGTTGGAAATAAACTCCCTGATCGGACCCTCGAGGCGACAAGAAACACTGGCAAAACCTTGCTTGTAATACAGCTAATAATATCTGTCTCTCTCGCTTTATTACATTTCTCGTAGCAAGAGAAGTTTGATATACATCATCTTTGTATTTTGTGAACATGACATACATCTGGGTCATAACTAACAATGGAACCATTTTTATAAACTAAAATTAAACGCAGACACTGCCTTAGTGAAAACACTGAAGTACAGCCTCCCTTAGATTTTCTCCTATATAAGTCAAAGTAAATATTTATGAAAAATAAATAAATAAATAAATAAATAAACTAAAACATAAATAAATAAATGAACTAAAAAATAATAAATAATGTTAAAAGATATAGAAACATAATTTTAGAATGGAAACATTTTAATGATCGAAAAAGTAAGCAACCAGTCAGGCAACCTGTCAATCAAACAGTGACTGTGGAAAAGGCAACGTTAACGACAGCGTATTTACTGCTTAAACTCATGTTTGTTTGCAGGCTTCCTCGCAGGTGACTCATGTTTAGGACACACTCCTTCCGTCCAGAGTGACGACTACCACCAAAGGATCTCAGCAAATGACGTCAAACAAATACCCTAGGAATTCTAACCGAGTAACGTTCATGCAATACTCCCGAAACCTTTCACCAAGTGACGTAGGAATTAAGATATGGGAATCATTCCAAAGACCCCATACCAGCGACCTCTTTAACGAACCCAACACGTCTCACACACAAAAAAAACTGCGTCTGGAGTATTTCTCAAGGTTTCTGGCAGACTGGAATTATCCAATTCGTAGAAACGCGTCAGGAGTTAACCCCTACACTGCCGAGGAAAAGTGAATACGCTCCAACTGCATGAGACATAGATCCTCATACGCAACTGCGAGGGCTCATGAGAATCTATGTCTCTTGTTGAGACCATTTTGTATCCACGTTTCTTGGACGATTTGGGGCTTTAGTTGCTGAATAAACAAAGATTTCAAAATTTACAAAACAAATGTACGTACAGTGGCCTGGAAGGTGTTAATTGCTAGGAAAAGACTCTGTGGCGCTTAAACTGGCGCACACACACACACACAAAATCCCATACGAAGGTTACGTCTGGGAAATAATATACCCCAATGGTATCTCCAATGGTAAGCTGATTCTTGGAGTCTACCACAACGGTTTTCACAAAGACACACAACATGTCACAACCGGCGCATGAATCAGACTGTAACGAGACTGTGCTCCTCAATGCGCCGTGAACTCTTCGTGTGCATCCTGAAAACTGATGAATGTGTGTGGTTCAGAAGAGCCTGCGTGCATCGTTTATTCTGCGAACATTGAGGCTGATTCAAACAATTGTGCGAAGGAACTGGTCTCAACACTATCGTAACTGTCTTAATCGTGTCGTTTTGCGCAGACCTGTTACTCTAAGATGACTTTATAGGTGTTACAACACTATTGTTATTACTGTTATTTGTGTGACTGTCGTTTTGTTGTTACAATTGTTACTGTTGTAACTGAGACAGCACCGTCTTTAAAAAGCGTGTTGTAGTATTGTTGTTGTGATGGTTGTGTGTATGTGACGTGACTGTTTCCAGAAGCGTTTTAGTCATCATCAGAAGTGTTATTGTGACAGCCGGTATTGCTATTGATGCTGTAGATTACGATATTGATGTTGTATTGTGCTGCTTTTGTTTGGATTGCTTTTAGTGTTCAAGTTATTGTTTTTTTATTGAGTTACTGTCGTTGTGGTTGTAATTGTTATTTTCGCTGTTGCTCGTGTTGGTTTACCTCTTAATGTAGTTGTACTGTTGTTTCCATGTCTGTTCTTGTGTTCTTTCTTTCTTCATATTGTTACATTGTTGTGCTTTTGTTTCTGTATCTCTATTTCTGTCATCGCTTCTTCTGTCCATACGTTTCTGCTATTGATCTAATTACTGTTAATGTTCTTCATTCATTCATTCATTCATTCATTCATTCATTCATTCATTCATTCATTCATTCAGTCAGTCAGTCAGTCAGTCAATCATTCATTCATTCATCCGCTGAATCTATTCATTCAATGGTGTCTATAACAATCAACACTTAGTATCATTTCCCAAATTCCCAGCCCGTCATCATGGAGGTGTTGCCACGTGTCTGTCTGTCTCTAACCGTCTGTATCTGGACTGTGACTGCTCTGCTCGTGGGAAATGGCCGAAACATCCACAAGGCACTAGGACAGACCGAACGTGACGTCACGAGGACGCGTCGTGCTGCATAAGGTGAGGTGAAGTACGTGTGTGGAGAGAAGTGTGTGTGTAAGGGTACACATGCTGACTGTCGCTTTGCGTTTCTTCAATACATCCCACAACTGCTGAGCGACATCACCAGTCTGGATTTTGCATTTAGCTTAATGCCTTCTGTAGTCCAGCTTTTCACAGACTTCTTTCTGAACATCACCAAAGTAACCTGGCTGGATCTGTCTTGGAATACAATAGCAAAGATCAGTTCTAACGCCTTCCAGATCCTGACGAACTTGACCTATCTTGACATAAGCAATAATAACCTTAACTGCGATGGCCTGTCTACTGTATTCAACATTCCGACACTAGAGGTATTAATAATAGATGGCATGGGTTGTGGTCGGCTTGAAGACGTAGTAGTTAGAAGGCCTATGCCCAGACTTTAGAAGTTGACTGCCGATTACACTGGTGTTCTTAATGTGACATGTCTGTTGCCCTTCACAGGACTCAGGCGTGTAACATTGCGATTTGCGGATGCAATGGTAAATGTACGTGCTTTTCATAACATGATAAATATGACCTACCTTGACATGAGCGGCAGTACCTTGTCCTGTGATGATTTAGCTGACATTCTCACTATCCCGACACTAAAGGTGCTGAATATCAGTGGTCATGGGTCCTGTCGTGCCTTTCCCGACATCGGCGATGAAAATCCAATTCATGCACTGGAAGAGCTAAATTTTTGTTGTTTGCTGCAAGCTTTCAACATCTTTCTCGACCTAAATCATTTACTTCCCTTTACGAGTCTAAAGCGTCTACATCTCCAGTCTAGTGATAAGTCATACTAAAAAAAAACATGACGATGTATGAGGCCCTCCAGAAACTGACAAACCGCAATTATCTTTACCTGAGCTTCAACACGTTGTCATGTGAGGATCTAGGGACTGTTCTCACCATCCCGTCACTGGAGGAGCTTAAAGTGAGACAATGCACAGATTGTACTGATCTGTGGTTGTACATGAGCTTTCCGAACCCCTCGATCCAATGCGTAAAATAATCAAGACTAGATACACTGGACCTCAGTCATAATGATTTATATACTATCGACATACCGCCGGGTCTCACCGAGTTGCAGCATATGGGCCTGCCTTACAATAAATAATATACACGATTACGTATACATGTATACTTTTTCGACTTCAGACCCTAAACTTGCGAAACAATGCTTTTCGGTCTTTTGATAAACCGTGTATAAATGGGTCATCAGTTTTTCCATCTTTACTCTAGCTAGACTTGACTGAAAACGGACTTTCTGAATATTCGATGCAGAGATTTGTTTGCCACATCTACAGATTTTAAACGTGAGCACAAATTATCTGCATCATCATACTTTTATGAGTCTAAAACAGTTACAGACACTGGACATATCAGCTCAGAAAAGTGAAAATCATTTATATTATTCTAATTGACAAACTTTTATTCAGCAAATCTCATTTGAAAACACTCAATCTTTCTGATGATCACATTTGTTTTACAGACGATAAAAATATCCACTCTGCCAGTTTCCACGGTTGTCCTAACCTAGCAACCCTTTGGCTTGACAACAATGATTTCACAGGAATAAGTGAGAGTCGTTTCCAGCAGCTGTTCGGCGATCTGATTCACCTGACACATCTGTCACTGAGGTCCACTGGATTTAGTTACATGACTGCCGGTATGTTCCATAGTCTTACGTCACTTCAGTCCCTTGATCTGTGTCACAACAGTCTGGCTCTTTTACCTGACGCTGTTTTTCAGTCACAGTCTCATCTAGTCAGTCTCGACTTGAGTTCCAAAAAGATAGCGGTCATACAAGAATCGGCCTTCACGCTCGTCACGCGTCAGCGACTCCAGTACGTTGACCTCAGTTTCAATCCTTTCACTTGTTCCTGTGACGTATTGTGGTTTCAGAAATGGCTCATCAACAGTCATTATGTGTTCGCTGGCAGATCTTTTGACTACACATGCAGCAACTTGCATAAAGACTCGTACATTCGTTCTTTATGCAAGAACAGGCTTCTCTTTTGAGTCCAGAGACCAGCAAGTTTATCATAACGACAATCTCTCTCATCTTCATCAGGATGACTCTGCTGTCGTTTCTCTGCCGCTACCGCTCTCACATCCACCTCAGGTGTTCCGAGGTCCAGAGGAGAGACGGCGGCGTTTACTTACACATCGCTTTCAATACGACGTGTTTGTGTCCTACGACAACGAGGATTTCCCCTGGGTCTGTGACCACCTGATGCCCAGTCTAGAGGAGGACATGGGGGCTGAAGCTGTGTAATCACCAGAGGGATTTCATCCTGGGCTGTCCTATTATGGAGAACATTATGGACACCGTACAGATCAGCAAAAGGTTGCTGATACTCTTCTCCCGTTCGTTCGCCCAAAGCCAGTGGTGCCAGTTCGAGCTACAGCTGTGTCTGACTCACGCCATGGACACTCAAGTCGTGCTGATCGTCGTCATGCTGGAGCACATCCCGTCACGTGAACTGAAGCCGGCCATGATGGCAATAATGAAAACCACGACCTACATCGAGTGGACGGACGACGCTGAAGGTAGAGACTCCTTCTGGCGCCGTATTGGGCTGTCTCTACATGAAATATTGCCTGTCGCGTGAGAGAAATAATAATCCGTAATTTTCCATTGATTACGAATGTGTGTGTGTGTGTGTGTGTGTGTGTGTGTGTGTGTGTGTGTGTGTGTGTGTGTGTGTGTGTGTGTGTGTGTGTGTGTGTTTGTGTGTGTGTGTGTGTGTGTGTGTGTGTGTGTGTGTGTGTGTGTGTGTGTGTGTGTGTGTGTGTGTGTGTGTGTGTGGATCAGCTGACCCCCCGGTACAGTAAACAATGGCTACACAAAGGGGTTATCAGAAAAATATTTTGTTTGTTGGTTGTAAGTTGCGTTATCCCTTCATTTCCGACAAAAGTGAGCACGATCCAACTGCAAGAGGCATATATCCTCATAAGCCCCCGCG
Source organism: Semisulcospira habei (assembly GCA_036245525.1). Classification (NCBI taxonomy): domain Eukaryota; kingdom Metazoa; phylum Mollusca; class Gastropoda; family Semisulcospiridae; genus Semisulcospira; species Semisulcospira habei. Next base: position 16,639,003 of record BTPG01000006.1, on the reverse strand, counting down.
ACTGCATGGGCTCATGAGGATCTATGCCTCTTGATGAGACCATTTTGCACGCATGTTCCTCGGGCGGTTGTGGCGTTTGGGTGTTGAATGAACAAAGGTTTCAGAAACAAAATATGCGTTCAGTGGCAGGGAGGAGGTTTAACTTCCCGACAGTAACACAGACTTTCTCAGGACGTGACTGCGCTGCACGTGAAGAAACCAAACAGAACATGTTTTAGTGTATGTCGCCAGCGAGTCTAATAATATATTGAGCTTAAAAACGAACCTCAGACATGCTAGAGACCTTTCAACTTCACGCTACCTTATCGGACGACAGGTTACAAAAAGCGAAAATAATCATTACAATTGTAAAATGTGTAGGGAAATAATGCATATATAAAGCGAAAATACGTCACATTGAATCTCTTTAAAATGCAACAAGATGATGCACCTTACTTAGCTGGTAGTTGTAAGGTCTCGGGTTCGAGTCCCCTGGTTTGCAGTAATTGATGTCGATTTTCCCCATTCCCATTATGCACATGGAAGAAACTCTCAGAGGATAGTTGAAGAGGCGCAGCAACGTCTTAAACCCCTTGACTGCCGAGAAAAAAGGAACGCAATCTAACTACAAAAGGCGTAGTTCCTCATGAGCCCCGCGACTGCGGGGGCTCATGAGGATCTATGCCTCTTGCTGAAACCACTTTGTTTCCATGGTCTTTGGACGGTTGTAGCTTTTGGTCGTTCTTTGAACGCGGGTTTCAGAAATAAAATGTTTATTAATTGGTAGGGAAGGGGTTAATTTCACATCAAAACTGCATGACAAACCAAAGGTTAATTAGTCCTTTTGTGCAGCATTATTTCACGACATACCAAACATGTATAAAGATGATATTGTACATTGTTTTAACACTTTCTTGCCTGGGGTTGGTCGCTTTAAGACAGTGATGTTGTCATGGAGCGGTTTACTCACTGATGTTAATATTTATCAATGAGGAGTTTATGTTTTAGGACTATATTAAAAGTTCAGGAGACAGATCGACTATATGAATGCAAGGGTGGCGCCTGAATACTTTTTTGCCCACAGGTGCCGCGGTATTCTGACACCACCCTTAATCTATTATAGTCGATCCATATACTGATGTGGTGTCAAAACTGAATTTTGAAGGCATATTTCTGCACCATTTGTGATTCTCCGCAGCCATTAGCGTGTTAATCAATATTTAGTTGTTTCTCGTACTAATAGCGTTGTATTTTTAGAACGGAGTGGAGTCATTGTCAGGTTACTTGATGTGAAGATGACATGTGCTGAACTGGATTGTCTTGTGTCTAAATGAACCGTAACTCAGGGACGTAGCGGGCATGAGAAGAGTAGTCCGGCGGTTTTGGAAAGTCGAAAACTATTTGAGGGACGATGGCGACCAGACGCTTATTTATTGATACTAAAATGTTAACTCTATTTCACTAAGAAACAACATTCACATCCAAAGACAGACTTACCTATGATATGCTGGCTTGGAATCAAGAATTGGGAAATGTCACAAAAATCCTTCATGTGGTCATGGGGAAACCAATGAATTAGTAAACAAACTCGCCTTTCTGTAGTTAGAAGATTACAACATGTCAGAGTTGAAGATCGTTTGTTGTAGATGAGACTTGCGAAACAAAATTAAAAAAGAGATATAATACATGAAGAAATGTTCATCACAAAAGCTTTGGGTCTCCTGAATCAACTTTGACAGCACGGGATTTTTGAAGCACATTGGTTCTTAATAATAATAATAATGGCTACTTATATAGCGCTTATACTAAAATAAGCTCTTAGCGCCTTACAAATAAAGAGTGGGAGTGGAGGGGGTCATAAAGCCAGAGGAACAAATGATTCTGCAATACACACGCACAAACAAACACACAGGTACATAACGGCCACTGACGAAGAACTGCGCGCGAGCTACATTGGGGTATCGAATAGGTGGGTCTTAAGGGCAGTGAATGAGGGAGAATGTCTAATATCTATGGAGAGAGTTCCAGACAACACTGAGGTCCAACGTGCGCAAAACAACGGTCACCTCTGTTTGCATAGCAGGACTCTGAGAAGGCGCGCCGTGTCACTACTTGAACGGAGGGAGTAGGAGGGAGTGTATAGTTGAAGAAGATCAGGGAGATAGGCAGGGGTAGAGTAGTTAATAGTTTTGTAGCACAGACAGGCGATTTTGTACGAGACTCGTTGTTTGACTGGCAGCCAATGAAGTTGTCTCAGGATAGGAGTGATGGGCTGATGCTGTCAAGCGTGGACGATAAGACGTGCAGCACAATTCTGAACTCACTGCAATTTCTGAATTAGAGACCGAGGGAGGCCAGCTAAGTAATCAATTGCAGTAATCAATGCGGGACAAGACTAAAAAGACGACCAGTTTGGTGGCAGATTCAGTGGTGAGGTAATGACGGATAGAACTGATACGTCTTAATTCCAGAAAAGCAATTTTGCAGACATGATTTACATGGTCCTTCATTTGAAGATCCTTATCAAGAAAAACGCCAAGATTGCGAACTGAATCAGAAAATGGAATAGGTGCGTCACAAATGTGCATAGAGTCAGGAGAATTGGGCAGCAGTCGAGAGGCACCGATAAGAAGAGCTTCTGTCTTGCCCTCGTTTAACTGGAGTTTATTTTCACACATCCAGGACTTAATAATATCTGAGATACAGTTATGAACATCTGAAATAGCCTGACTGGAGCTGTTTGGAGGTGCAGATTTCGGAAGTTGTGTATCATCTGCATACATGTGATGATCGGTTGAATGCGATGCGATAACCTGAGAGAGAGGCTGAGTGTACAGCGTAAATAGAATGGGGCCTAGGACAGAGCCCTGGGAGACCCCAAACTCTAGCGCAGCAGCTTCAGAAAGAACGTTCTTGACAGAGACGTTAATCTGACGGGAAGACAGATAAGAGTAGAACTTACCAGAAATACCAAAGTAGTTTTCTAGACGCTGGAGCAAGATGGAGTAGTCAATGGTGTCAAACGCAGCTGATAGGTCTAACAGGGCAAGAACTGAGATCAGGTTTTCATCATAGGCACTTAGGAGGCCATTAACGACACAGAGGAGAGCAGTTTCAGTACTGTGCCCAGCACGTTAAGCAGACTGAAGCGGATGGACGAGATTGTTTGACTGTAGATATTTAGTGAGCTATGTCAGAACGACTCTCTCAAGAACTTTGGACAGAAAGAAAGGGTAGGTTTGAAACGGGGCGATAGTTCTTTAGCTGGTTGGGGTCAAGATTCGACTTTTTCAGGAGGGGTTTGACAACGGCTGATTTGAATTCTGACAGAAAGACGCCTCACTCGAGGGACTGATTTATGATTTTATGATTGGTTTCTTGACACATCCAGCTCAGAAAATGTCCTAAAAACTTTTTCTCTGAGTGCTGCAGAAGCCACAATTAAAGTTGTTGGCAACACGAATCAAGTGGAGTGAGTCAGTTTTAGACTTGTGGAGGGGGAACCTTGTATTGGTTGCGGTGTGGCGCGTCTACGCGTAGGAATAAGATATTTCCAATGCCAGTTGGTTCAAGTTCTCATTAGGAGGTCGTTCTGCTTCGTTTAATGTGTCATGACTTGAGGCTTTTACCGTTTGGAGTCGGCGTGCGGCTTTTGCTAGTGGTGCCTCATGTCCTTCTTATTACTGTTTTTACCACTGCTAACTTGGTGGAGCTAGTGGTGCAGAAGTCTGTTGTGTTGATGCACTTCGGCCAGTAGCTTTTGTTCTTGGACCGGCGATTAAATTGACACTTTTCTGTTTACCAGCCACTGCTAAGTGGTGCACTGAGCTATTGGCGCAAACATGCCGTTTTTGGTAAACATGAACACACTTGCAAAGTTTTGACACTACGACAGGTTTGCTCTCTCTCTCTCTCTCGCTCTTTTTTTTTTTTTTTTTGTTTTTGTTTTTGTTTGTTTGTCCAAAAAGTACTCCGGCGGTCGCCGGAGCGCCGGAGTGGCCCGCTACGTCCCTGTAACTAGACCTGTGTGTAGCGTTTCATGACTATCTGTTACAAAAGTGTATAAAATTTGAACAGTTACGGCGGTAGTGTACCTTTAAACGACCATTCATAAAGTTTTTGGTGTGTGTGTGTGTGTGTGTGTGTGTGTGTGTGTGTGTGTGTGTGTGTGTGTGTGTGTGTGTGTGTGTGTGTGTGTTTGTGCGTGTGTGTGTGTGTGTTGTTCTTTTTTTGTTTGTTGTGTTGTTTGTTTGTGGGTTTTTAGTTTTGTTTTTTTTAGACTATTTTATTTTGTTCTATTTGTGGATTGATACATTCGTAACTAGATTGGGTTTTTTGTTGTTGTTGTTGTTGTTGTTGTTGTAAAAACGTGTTGGTTACACGATTATTTACGCTGTTGCTTTACATTTATTGTCACATGTGAAATGAAATTGAAATGCTTAACTTGGGCCAGTTGCATGAGTGAGTTTAATCCTGCGCGAGCCACTAATCAATGTGCTCAAATATAGCGTTGTTGGTGTTGTGGCGCTATAGCGGAGCACCTTGCTTAGTGGATCGCGCAACGGCAAAGCTCACTCATTCAGCTGGCTGGCCTCTAGTCTGTTGTGTATAATATTGTTGTAATTGTTGGAAATTGTAAGTTGTGCAACTGCAGGGTGTCATGAGGATCGGTGCCTCTTGCGGACACCACTTTTTATCTATTTTTGTGGACGGCTTTGTCTTTTTCCAAGATTTTTCAGCTTCAGCATTTAAAGCGTTAATATGATTTTGTCACGTGACAGGAAAGGGGTTAATGTAATGTCGGCTGAAGGGATCGTGATGGTTACGTTGGCTGCATGACTTAGGTTATTCATGTAGATATGGACTAATTTGTTGACGCACGGACTGCAGGAAGTTTGCAAAAAAAAAAAAAATGTTTTTTTGCGCTGGTCTGTGGTTTTGGAACTTACGGCCGTTGCCGTAAGGTCGAAAACCACAGACCAGCGCACATTTGTTATGTGTTCATGAAATCTCTTGACAGAGTCGCCACCACGTACAATTGTTTTAGTTGTGAAGTAAGTTATGAATGTGATCGTGGAAAAACATGACGCAATGCTTACCACAACACTTTCTTGTGCTCCTGGAGTCAGCGGTTCCCAAATTTGGGAGTCGACCGAGTCCTCACACTAGTTTCGCGGCTGACAAGAGCGCGACCATGATAGTTCAAGGCTAGTACCAGATTAGCTTGCGCCAAGCTGACCTGGCACTGCCCTTCAACTGCTGGGTCTACCTATCTTTTACTTCAGTGCGTAAGAGGTGGATGACATAATAAATCACTGTAACATTTTTTTTTACCCTGAAAGACTTACCCAATTTTATACTATCATATGTATATATACCTGAGTCGCACTTGTATGTATACGGAATCAGGCCTAGTTTCGCGATTGAGTGCGGCCAGGATAGTTCAAGGCTAGTGCCAGATTACCTTGGTGCCTGCCGGCGAAAAGCTAACCTGGCACTAGCCTTAAACTACTACGGTCTATCTTTTGTGCAGTGTGTAAGAGCTGGATGACATAATAAATCACTGTAAAAAAAAGTGACCGTTAAAGAGTTACATAATTGTATACTGCAGTGTACATCTCTGTCATATGTATATATACCCGAGTCGCACTTGTATGTATACGGAATCAGGCCTTAAAGATCAACAACCTTACTTATTTTATGATGTGAACTTGAGAGCAGTAAACGTTTGTATGTTTTTAATCATTAAATGTCTTCGTTTAAGTCGCTTTTATCCGTTTCATTATCATGCAATGTTAGTCAATTTGTCACTGATTATTATTGTTTTTTAACATTTTAGTATGTTAGTCAGTGAATTATTTCAAGTCGTAATTACCCCTTTCTTGTCTGTGAATGTCGCTTTAAGACAGTGATGTAGTGAACGAGCGTTTTACAGTACAATACAATACAACTTTATTGTCTGTTCGAGTCAAAGCACGACAGAAATTTGCCTTTCGGCTCGTCAAGAAACAACAATATAAGACATTAACAAACGCTACAAGAACATATCATGAAAAATTATCATTGCAGCAATCTATCACAAGCAATCTGTCACAAAATGGGAGGTAATGTTAAGTAGATCATACTTATCGCGGCGTCATAAACGAGAGTTCAAAATCGAGAGAATAGTTTAAATAAAAGACTTCTTAAAAACATTTTGGGGGGCAAGTGGCATGTTGAAACGTCTGCCTGATGGTAGCATTTGAAACTGATCAGATAGTTTTACTCACAAAATATTATTTTTTCTTGAAATAGGAGTTAATTTTTGAAGACTATATTAAAAGTTCAGGAGACAGATCCGCACGTGTTCGAAGGTGGTACCTGAATACTGTTTCGCGCATAAGTATTCTGACACCACCCTTGAACTATTATAACCGCTGCATATCCTGATGTCCTGTGTCAGAACTGAATTCAATGTCGCGTGGAAATCAAGTGGTGTTAGTTAAATGAACATTCATGTCCTTGTTTTATTTCAGGATTTTTTTAAAAGTATTTTATAGGTATTTTAGTTGTTCTCGCTGTGAATTAATCATTTTGTAACTAGCCTTGTTTGTAAAGTGTTGGTAACACGAATATTTACGCAAGGTGCTCCGCTATAGCGGGGTTAGTGTTCTGGCGCTATAACAGAGTACCTTGCTTAGTGGCTCGCGCAGGACTAAGCTCATTCATGCAGCTGGCTGGCCCCTAGTCTGTTGTGTATAATATTGCTGTATTTGTTGGAAATGTAGTTAATTGTAAGTTGTGTTTCTGGTTTTTGTGTCTTTATAACTTCAGTTTCTGTGATTTTTGTCTTTCTTATTTTGCACAATGATTTGCGGAGACAAGGTAAACACACTCCTGCAAGAGACATAGATCCTTTCCAGCCCCCGCAACTGCAGGGTGTCATGAGGATCGGTGCCTCTTGCGGACACCACTTTGTATCCATTTCTGTGGACGGCGTTGACTTTTTCGAAGATTTTCAGCTTCAGCATTTATTTGGTTTAAAAAAATGTCACCTGGCAGGAGACGGGTTAATGAAATGTCGCCTAAAGTACAAAGTGTCGGTTTTGTGCAAGTGTGGATGCGTGTGTGTGGATGTATGGACTGTATTAGTTAGTTACTGGGGTTTAACGTCGAGCAGGCGACTATGGCCATCGCACGGTGGGGTGGGTGGTCTGAGGCATCATGTCACGAAGCACAGAACTTACCGTCATGAGGTGTAGCTTCTGCGGGGACACAGAGCGATCTAAAGGCGCATGCACAGCTCAGTGCGTTTTGTTGATATGCAAGTCTGCCCGCTCGCCCGCGCGCAGTCCAGTACTCTCTCTCTCTCTCTCTCTCTCTCTCTCTCTCTCTCTCTCTCTCTCTCTCTCTCTCTCTCTCTCTCTCTCTCTCTCTCTCTCTCTCTCTCTCTCTCTCTCTCTCGTCGTGAGACCAATACGTCCTCAGATTAGGTGACAGATTAACAGAATAACCATTTTAGTTCACAGGTGGTGCCACAATAGCTTGGCACCTTAGGCGCCAAGCTATTCTGGCATCACACGTGAACTATCATGGTCAAATTAATTTCAAGCAGTAGTGTATCAAGATGAAATGATTACTGATACTGTTCTCTCTCAAGAGAGAGAGAGACACAGAGAGAGAGAGAGAGTATTGGATGCGCGCGAGCGGGCTGACTGGCATGTCAACAACACGCTGTAAGCTCGATAGGCTCTTTTGGATTCGATTCAATTCAATTCATTTCAATTAATCTATGGGAACTGGATGGCTCGGTGGTAAAGAGTTCGCCTCTCGACCGAAAGGTCGCGGATTAGAATCCAGCTGGGGTCAGTCAAAATTCGTTCAGACCCTATTCAGTGCCAAATCTTTGAAATCACCTTTGTGGTGGACAAACGACGTTAAGCCCTAATGATTTAGCTGACTTTCTCACCATCATGACACTGAAAGTGCTTAATATCAGTGATGCTGAGCCCTGTTGTGCCTTTCCTCACATCGGCACTGAAAATCCAGTTCCTGCACTGGAAGAACTAAACCTTAGTGGTGAACCGTTTGATAGAACTCTCGACCTAACACACTTACTTCCCTTTACGGGACTCAAGCGTCTACATCTCCAGTCTACTGATGATCCATACTTCTATAACAATATAACGATGTATAAGGCCCTCCACCAACTGACAAACCTGACCTATCTTGACCTGAGCTTCAACAAGTTGTCCTGTGCCGACCTACGGACTGTTCTCACCATCCCGTCACTAGAGGAGCTTAAAGTGATACAAGGCACGGTCCGTACTGACCTGCGGTTGGACAGGAGCTTGCTAAACCCCTCGATCCGATGCGTCAACACATCAAGACTAACTTCACTGGATCTCAGTGGTAATGGTTTAAGTGCTATCGTCATACCGCCGGGTGTCACCGAGTTGCAGCATGTGGACCTCTCTCACAACAAAATATCCGAGATTAAGGATACATGTATACTTTTCCGACTTCAGACCCTAAACTTGCGACATAATGCTCTTTTAAACGTGTAGAAATGGGTCATCAATATTTCCATCTTTACTCAAGCTAGACTTGTCTGAAAACAGTCTTTATGAATGGTTTGATGACGAGGTGTGTTTGCCACACCTACAGATTTTAAAAGTACTCGCAAATTATCTGCAGCATGATACTTTTATAAGTCTAAAACATTTACAGACACTGGACATGTCAGCTCAGATTCACAGTATCCATTATTTCAATGGCAAAGATTCATTCAACAACTCTCATTTAAAATCACTCAATCTTTCTGATGATCACATTCGTTTTACAGACGAGACAAAAATCCACTCTGCCAGTTTCCGTGGTTGTCCTAACCTAGCAACCCTTTGGCTTGACAACAATGATTTCACAGGAATAAGTGAGAGCCGTTTCCAGCAGTTGTTCTTCCATCTGATTCACCTGACACATCTGTCACTGAGGTCCACTGGATTTAGTTACGTCACTGCCGGTATGTTCCATAGTCTTATATCACTTCAGTCCCTCGATCTGAGTCACAACAGAATGGCTCTTTTACCTGACGCCGTTTTCCAGTCACTGTCTCATCTGGTCAGTCTCGACTTGAGGTCCAATAAGATAGCGGTCATACAAGAATCGGCTGTCACGTTCGTCACACGTCAGCGACTCCAATACGTTGACCTCAGATTCAATCCTTTCACTTGTTACTGTGACGTACTGTGGTTCCAGAAATGGCTTATCAACGGTCCAGTGTTTGTAGGCGACTTGTCTGACTACACATGCGGCAACTTGCATAACACGCCGGTACAGTCGTTCTTTATGCAAGAGCAGGCATGTCTTTTGCGTCCAGAGACCAGCAGGTTTATCATAGCCACAATCTCTCTTATCTTCATCGGGATGAGTCTGTTGTCGTTTCTCTGCCGCTGCCGCTGGCACATCCGCCTCATCTTGCACGAGGTGTTCCGAGGTCCAGAGGAGAGACGGCAGCGTTTACGTGAACATCGCTTTCTGTACGACGTGTTTGTGTCCTACGACAGCGAGGACTTTCCCTGGGTCGGTGACCACCTGATGCCCAGTCTGGAGGAGGACATGGGGCTGAAGCTGTGTATTCACCAGAGGGATTTCATCCCTGGCTGTCCTATTATGGAGAACATTATGCACACCGTACAGATCAGCAAAAAGCTGCTGATAATCTTCTCCCGCTCGTTCGCCCAAAGCCAGTGGTGCCAGTTCGAGCTGCAGCTGTGTCTGACTCACGCCATGGACACGCAAGACGTGCTGATCGTCGTCATGCTGGAGCACATCCCGTCACGTGAGCTGACGCCGACCATGATGGCAATAATGAAAACCACGACCTACATCGAGTGGGCGGACGACGCTGAAGCTAGAGTCTCCTTCTGGCGCCGTATGGGGCTGTCTCTGCGTGAAATATTGCCTGTCGCGTGAGAGAAATAATAATATGTAATTTAACATTGATTACGAATGTAATTTTTTGTGGATCAGCTGACTTCCCGGTACAGTAAACAATGGCTATACTGATGCACACGGTGGTTATGCCTAATTTATCAGACAATAATATTTTGTTTGTTGGTTGTAATTTGATTAATCCCTTCACTGCCGACAAAAGTGAGCACGATCCAACTGCAAGAGGCATATATCCTCATGAGCCCCCGCGACTGCGGGGTCTCATGAGGATCTATGCCTCTTGATGAGACCATTTTGCACGCATGTCCCTCGGGCGGTTGTGGCGTTTGGGTGTTGAATGAACAAAGGTTTCAGAAACAAAATATGCGTTCAGTGGCAGGGAGGAGGTTTAACGTCCCGACAGTAACACAGACTTTCTCAGGACGTGCCTGCGCTGCACGTGAAGAAACCAAACAAAACATGATCTAGTGTATGTCGTCAACTAGTCTAATATGTTAAGCTTTAAACTGAACCTCAGACATACTGGAGACCTTTCAACTTCATGCTACCTTATCGGACGACAGGTTACAAAAAGCGAAAAAGACCATTACAACTGTAAAATGTGTACAGGGAAATAATGCATGTATTTGCCGTACATACATCACATTGAATCTCTTTAAAATGCAAGGACGATGAACCCTACTTGGCTGGTAGTTGTAAGGCCTCGGGTTCGAGTCCACTGGTTTGCAGTAATTGAATGTCAATTTTTCCCCTTCACATTATACACATGGAAGAAACTCTCAGAGGAGAAGAGGCGCAGCAACGTTTTTAACCCCTTGACTGCCGAGAAAAAAAGGAACGCAATCTAACTACAAGAGGCGTAGATCCTCATGAGCCCCCGCGTATGCGGGGTGCTCATGAGGATCTATGCCTCTTTCTGAGACCACTTTGTTTCCATAGTCTTTGGACGGTTGTGTCGTTTGTTCGTTCTTTGAAAGCGGGTTTCAGAAACAAAATGTTGGTTTGTTGGTAGGGAAGGGATTAATTTCACGACATTAAAACTTCATAACCAATCAAAAGTCAGTGTAGTTCTTTTGAGCAGCATTATTTCACGACGTACAAAACATGTCTAAAGATGATATTGTACATTGTTGTAACCTTTTCTTGCCTGAAGATAGTCGCTTTGAGACTGAGAAACATGTATAAAGATGATATTGTACATTGTTGTAACCTTTTCTTGCCTGCAGATAGTCGCTTTGAGACAGAGATGTTGTCATTGAGAGGTTTACTCACTGATGTTAATATTCCTGAATGAGGAGTTATTTTTGTAGGGCTATATTAAAGTTCAGAAGACAGATCGACCATACGAATTCAAGGGTGGCGCCTGAATACTTTTTCGCCCACAGGTGCCATGGTATTCTGACACCACCCTTAAACTATTATAGTCGATCCATATACTGATGTGGTGTCAAAACTGAATTTTGATGTCGTGTGGTGTTAGTTAAAGTCCCATTACGCATAAACCTGAAGGCACATTTCTGCACCATTTGTGATTCTCCGCAGCCGTCAGCGTGTCAATCTATTTTTAGATGTTTCTCGTACTAATACCGTTGTATTTCTAGAACGGGGTGGAGTCATTGTCAGGTTACTTGATATGAAGACGACGTGTGCTGAACTGGATTGTCCTGAGTCTAAATGATCCATAACTAGACCTGTGTGTAAAGTTTCATGACTATCTGTTACAGAAGTGTATCTTTGAACAGTTACGGCGGTAGTGGGCCTTTAAACGACCATTCATACTGTTTTGTGTGTGTGTGTGTGTGTGTGTGTGTGTGTGTGTGTGTGTGTGTGTGTGTGTGTGTGTGTGTGTGTGTGTGTGTGTGTGCTTGTGTGTTGTTCTATTTTTTTGTTTCTTGTCTTGTTTGTTTGTCTTTTGTTTTGTTTTGTAGTCTATTTTATTTGTTCTATTTGTGGATTGATACATTCGTAACTAGATTTTTTTTTCTTGTATAAAACGTGTTGGTTACACTATTATTTACGCCATGGAATTACATTTATTCAGTCGCATGTGTAATGAAATTGAAATGCATAACTAGGGCCAGTTACATGAGTGAGTTTAAACCTGCGCGAGCCACTAAGCAATGTGCTCCACTATAGCGGGGTTAGTGTTGTGGCGCTATAGCGGAGCGCCTTGCTTAGTGGCTCGCCCAAGGCTAAGCTCACTCATTCAGCTGGCTGGCCTCTAGTCTGTTGTGTATAATATTGTTGTATTTGTTGGAAATGTAGGAAATTGTAAGTTGTGCAACTGCAGGGTGTCATGAGGATCGGTGCCTCTTGCGGACACCACTTTGTATCCATTTCTGTGGACGGCTTTGGCTTTTTCCAAGATTTTCACCTTCAGCATTTAAAGCGTTAACATGATTTTGTCATCTGACAGGCAAGGGGTTAATGACATGTCGGCTGAAGGGATCGTGATGGTTGCGTTGGCTGCATGACTTAGGTTGTTCTTGTAGATATGGAATAATTTTCTGACGGGCGGACTGCAGTGAGTTTGCAAAAATAATGTATTTTGCGCTGGTCTGTGGTTTTGGACCTTACGTCCGTAGATCGTAAGGTCCAAAACCACAGACCAGCGCACATTTGTCAGGTGTTCATGAAACTCTTGCCAGAGTTCGCCACCACGTGCAATCATTTTAGTTGTGTAGTAAGTTATGAATGTGATCGTGGAAAAACATAACTGAATGCTTACCACAACACTTTCTTGTACTCCTGGAGTCAGCGGTTTCGCCCGAGTCCTCGCACTAGTTTCGCGGCTGACAAAAGCGCGACCATGATACTTCAAGGCTAGTACCAGATTAGCTTGGCGTTTACGAGCGCCAAGCTGACCTGGCACTACCCTTCATCTGCTAGGATCTATCTTTTACTCCAGTGGCTAAGAGGTGGATGCCATAATAAATCACTGTAACATTTTTTTACCCTGAAAGACTTACATAATCTTATACTGCAGAGTATATCTCTGTCATATGTATATATATATACCTGAGTCGCACTTGTATGTATACGGAATCAGGCCTAGTTTTGCAACTGACAAGAGTGCGACCGGGATATTCAAGGAGGCTAGTGCCAGATTACCTTGGCGCGTGCCGGCGAGAAGCGGCTAACCTGGCACTAGCCTTGAACTACTACGGCCTATCTTTAGTGCAGTGTGTAAGAGCTGGATGACATAATAAATCACTGTAAAAATATTTAACCCTTAAAGATTTACATAATTTTATACTGCAGTGTACATCTCTGTCATATGTATACCTGAGTCGCATTTGTAAGTATACGGAATCAGGCCTCGAGGATCTACAAACTTACTTCTTTTATGAGGTGAACTTGAGAGCAATAAACGTTTGTATAGTTTTAATTTTTAAATGTCTTTGTTTAAGTCGCTTTTATCCGTTTATGCGTTTCATTATCATGCAATTTTAGTCAATTTATTATTATTGTTTTTTTAACATTTTAGTATGTTAGACAGTGAATTATTTCAAGTCGTAATTACCCCTTTCTTGTCTGTGAATGTCGCTTTAAGACAGTGATGTAGTGAATGAGCGTTTTACTCACAAAGTTTTAATATTATTTTTTTTCTGAATTAGGAGTTAATTTTTTAAGACTATATTAAAAGTTCAGGAGACCACACGAGTTCCAAGGTGGTGCCTGAATACTTTTTCGCGCATAAGTATTCTGACACCACCCTTGAACTATTATAGCCGCTGCATATCCTGATGTCCGGTGTCAGAACTGAATTCAATGTCGTGTGGAAATCAAGTGGTGTTAGTTAAATGAACATTCATGTCCTTGTTTTATTTTAGTTTATTTTTTTTTAGAAGTATTTTAGTTGTTCTCGCTGTGAATTGATTTTTTTTAACTAGCCTTGTTTGTAACATGTTGGTTACACGAATATTTACGCCTTTGATTTACATTTATTCAGTCGCATGTATAATGAAATTGACCAGGGCCAGTTGCACGCATGAGCTTAGTCCTGCGCGAGCCACAGAGCAAGGTGCTCCGCTATAGCGGGGTTAGTGTTGTGGCGCTATAGAGGAGCACCTTGCTTAGTGGCTGGCGCAGGACTAAGCTCTAGTCGGTTGTGTATAATATTGCTGTATTTGTTGGAAATGTAGGAAATTGTAAGTTGTGTTTCCGGTTTTTGTGTCTTTACAACTTCAATTTCTTTGATTTTTTAATTCCCATTTTGCAAAATGATTTGCCGAGACAAAGTAAACACACTCCTGCAAGCGACATAGATCCTTTCTAGCCCCCGCAACTGCAGGGTGTCATGAGGATCAGTGCCTCTTGCGGACACCACTTTGTGTCCATTTCTGTGGACGGCTTTGGATTTTTCACAGATTTTCAGCTTCAGCATTTATATGGTTTGTTTTTTTTAAATGTCACCTGGCAGGAGACGGGTTAATGAAATGTCGTCTGAAGTACGAAGTGTGGGAGCGTGCGTGTGGATGTATGGACTGTGTTGGTTAGTTACTGGGGTTTAACGCTGAGCAGGCGACCATGGCCTTCTCACGGCGGGGTGGGTTGACTGAGGAATGCTGTTTTCAACTTTTAAGATATCCGACAAGTCTAAATCACAGTTCTGGAGACAGATCGATCATGATAGTTCAAGGGTAGTATCAGAATAGCTTGGCGCCAATAGGCGCCAAGCTATTCTGGCACCACCCGTGAATTGTCATGGTCGATCCATATCTCTCCGTATCATGTCAGGTCTTTAGGGGTATAGTGCTCATGGACTAAAATTATTTTCACTTGAAAACAAAGGATAGATTATAAAGATAGCAAAGATGTACACTGATTTCAAACACAAGAAAGGGTTATTCGCAGTATGTAAAGGCAAAGATCTATGTGTTGTGGTTTGTGTTTGTGGACATTAATGTTCAGAGCTGTAAGGTCCAAAATCGCAGACCAGCACACATATTCAGTAGGCGATACAAAGCGACCAAAGAGACACTAGGATGTTATTTGCTGACAAGATTTCTTCCTCTTTCCTTCCTTCCTGGAGTTTACTGAGCCTAATATAGACATTGTATACTGATGTGCAAAAGAAATGCAACATTTTGGGAATCATTGGTGTTTCCGATGATCCAAAAGTGTTTCCGATGATTAAAAAGATGTCGCATTTCTTATGCTCGTTGGTATAAATGAATGTTGCTGAGGAGGGGGAGGGGGAGGTTTTCATCCCACCTGCCCTGCAGGATAGACCATCTCATTGCGAATAGTGGAGATGAATTTGACGACCTTTTCTGTGTTTGTGCGCCAACACAAGCCCCACCCATATTCACGGGAGCTGCTTTGGTCGAATGGTATAGGTAGGGTGTTTGTAAGACTGTTTATTACGCATAAAGCACCTGGTTGTTTATTTGAAAGCAATCCGTTGGTTTGCACGCAGCAGTGTCTTCACATGGTCAGTTTGATTGACGGGACTGACCCATATGGTCCCATGTATGTGCTGAGCACACAAATCTTGCGCATTCATAGTTGCTGCTACAGCCATGCGTACAATGTTCGACAAGTGGTTCTTCGTAAACGTTGTATTGACGGCATCTATGTTTGTGAGGTGTGATAGTGTATTGTATACAACGCACAGAAACATCATTGTTTCCTGAATAACAGTTTTGTGTCACGGCCAAGCTCATGAGTGGGTGTCATACTTTCAGCATCAGTAATACAGGTCAGTGGTCACAGAGGCCTGAACAGAATATGTATGTCAACGTTTAAGCAGGACATCTGCATGATCTACCGAGGGTAGTGACTAAACTGTTTGAAACCAACTTAATTTTAAAATAAATTAGGCCCAAGTTTGGTGATCACTTTTTAATTCCCTTCTATTTATAGCAGGGAGTTTTTAGGATGGGTCGCGTTTGGGCGAATTTAATAGCATGTCCATGATGTCAAAGGCGGGCAGGCCTAAACCTCTGACACCTGAAGTAACAAGATAAAAAATTACGTCATGTCTAGTTATTCTAACCCCGCTGCTGAACGTACATTTTGCGCGAAATGCCATGTATGTGTGTGTGTGTGTGTGCGTGTGTGTGTGTGTGTGTGTGTGTGTGTGTGTGTGTGTGTGTGTGTGTGTGTGTGTGTGTGTGTGTGTGTGTGTGTGTGTGTGTGTGTGTGTGCGCATGTATGTAGACACGAGAATTTCCGATATTTCTGTACACACAAGCTTGGAATTTCAAAAAATACTTTATTCAAGGTGTGGTGAAGAGAGCCTCCGAGCATATTGCAATTGCATGTCTCACTGAAGACATAAAAGACCGTTTAAAGGAAGTCGGTTGATTCGATTAGAGTCCGTAATTTTTGTCATATTTTATTGAAATTATAAATATAGCTAGTTTGGAGAAAGATATTGGATGCGTTCGTTAGCCAGCTTTGTGCCCTTTCGACTTATTCAATAAAAATTATTTTTTTCAGGAAAAAAGATAAAACAGAAAAAACAAGATGGGATGAACCATAACCCACAAAGTCTCTTCTATATGAGAGCCATAACCCACAAAGTCTTTTTTTATATGCGAGGTGTCCTCGCTGTCAAGAGTCTCTACCTGTTGTCTTTTACCTGATTCTGATGTTGCAATATCTTCTATTCAAAAAGCCTAGCTGATTTGGCAATGCGCCAGTGAACTCGATCTATAAGGGGGCACGGTGCACACGCGTCATTGGTTTGGAAAACGTTATTTGTCATGACGTAATTTTTATATTTTATGTGATGCGAGTTTAACTTTAGAAGAAACTACCAAGTAAGTAGGAAAAAACACTGTCAATGGAGAGAATTGTGCTTTATTGACCAAGTATCATAGATCTACTTTGGTCAAAGCACTTTAAAAAATAATATTAAAAAAATAGGAAAGAAAGAAAGAAAGAGGGGTGCTCTAAGTAAGTGACTGAAAGCAATGCATATGGAAGCCCCAAGGGGGCGTATCACATATCCACTGGATAACGAACACCTTGGTGCATGGGAATTTAGATCTAGGTCCCCCAAAAGGGGTTTAGCTGGTGTGAACAGCTGTTTGTCAGCACACCATACTGTGGTTTCTGCAGTGGCATACGGGCGGTCCGTGGCGCAGTGGTTAAGGCGTCTGCCACCAATGCTAAAGGTGCGAGGTTCGATTACGGGTTCCGGCGTCGGATTTTTCTCCTCTAGTAAGTGTCACCGTTAATTCGGACGGACCGTTGGGGGTTCTTTCTCCGGGTACTCCGGCTCTTCCTCCCCCACGACTTTGGTATCAGTTTCAGCCCACTTAATCAAATTTCAAATACAAACGATTTTGAATTTTTCCAAAAACCACAGTAGCTCGCTTGAACTTGCCCTTAGCACCACGTGAATGTTCTGTGTTTATGTACAGTGTGTGAGTGAATGCGCGTGATTCACGTGAGCGTGCTTGTTGGGTTCAGTTCGCGGCGGCGCTTTGAGCCGATTTTCAATTGGGATAAAGCGCCTATTTAATGCGCTTATTATTATTATACATTCCATGCCTCCATCTAGAGCCACATTTTCATGCATCCTAAGTAGTCCATAAGCTAGCCCGGTCTATCGTGCACCCCACCACCCCCCCACCCCCCCACCACCACCACCCCCCCCCCACCCCCCCAGTGCTCAATAAGCTGGGTTTCAAAGTGTACCTTAGTTCTTCGCGGATGATAAAATGAGCTTGAGAAACATTTTCCTCTAAAGAAATCAGAATTTATTCCAGAAGCCAAAATCCTTTCTTTACCTATTAAGTTTCAATAATGTGAGCTCAAAGTGCAAGAAGTAAGGAAAGTCGGCATGCTTTACGTACGTTCGTGGTGAATGAAAGCTTTTTCCCATTTTAAATTGCCGAATTGGGAAACGTACGTTGTTTCCGATACCCTCAGAAATTTTGTATATAACAGACAGGTCTTTTCTTAGGTTTTATTGGTTAGGATAGAGTACTACAGTTACTCCCAACCTGATTTTATGATGTTGTGATGCATTTTGGGGCCACAGTAGCTGAATCTCCTGCCCTAACCCCATTTTACCAGTACGCAAAGGAACGCAAGATGATCATAACAATTGCTTATGTCATACTCCTCTGTTTAAATATTTTTGTTGCCAGTTTTCTTAACAAAATATGCATATTGAGCATACAAATTTGTGATCATTTCATTAATTTCAATCATTTCAATCATTTCATCAATTTCAGGAAAATGTATTTCAGCCTCAATTTTTTAGCATCAGCAAAGAGCGTGAATGGGGGTACCCTTGCGCCAGCGGCTATATCTCTGGTGAGTTTCGAAGGATTTTAGGGGAACATGGCTTAAACATCTCAGAACATACTAAGGTACAGGTTACAAAGTAAAGTAGATAATAGCACTGTCAGGGGAGAGAAGCGTGCATGATCGACCAGTGATCATAGATCTACTGTGGCCAAAGCACACACACACACACAAAAGATAGGAAAGAGAAAGGGCGCTAAAAAAAAAGTGACTGAAAGCAATGCATATGGAAGCCCCCCCGAAGGGGGGCGTATCACATATCCACTGTTCCAGCCACTCAGTGCATGGAAATTTAAATCTAGGTCCCCCCAAAGGGGGTCCAGATATTTGGCCGGTGTGGACAGCTGTTTCGGTCTTGGCGACCTCTTCAGCACATCATCGGCGATACTAGAGGCGGCAGGAATTTCTGCCTACCTGCAATGACAACCACATGTTACTGTGGTGTCTGCAGGGGCATACATTCCATGCCACCACCTAGAGCTAAATTTCCATGCACCCTAAAAGAGAACCTACCAAAAGGGGGGAAGGGGTTGCAGTCGATATTGTAGTAGTAAATGAAAAGAAAAGAAAATATTAGCACTGGCAGTCTCCCCTTTTCTTTTCATATACTAAGGTACACTTTGAAACCCATCTTATTGAGTACTGGGGGGGTGGGGGGTGGGGGGGGTGCACGGTAGCCCAGACTGGTTTATGGATTAAAGCGAGAATCTACTAAAAAGGAGGAAGGGGTTGCAGTTGAAATTGTAGTAATAGACGAGAACAAAATAATGATTGGACTGCCAGTACTTGTAATTTAGAAGAAACCGAGTAAGTAGGGAAAAGCACTGTCAGGGGAGAGAATGTGATGCGATAGTAGAAAGAAAGGGAAAGGACTTCCAGCTCTCGTTGATTTTATCCTGGGGGGGGGGGGGGGGGAGGGGAATTTAGTTATTGCCTATCGCCGATGTTCGCTCATCACTCACTCCATCCGTCTACCATGTCTGGCCGCCGCGCCTCATAATGCAGCGCCTCGGGAAGGGGGGAAGCCTTCCCCGCCGCTTTACGCAGCTCCTTCCCCGCGTGAGTCCCAGTCCAAGGCCTCCGCCGCTCTTGTTGGATCCCTAGGTTTGAGGTTGAGTTGATTTTACTAACTCACCTATACGTTTTCGTGTTCTTTCAGAGTGGGTCCGTGGTCCAGTTGTATTGGATTTGGGGGTGTCTATTTAGCATTTTCTCGGTTTCCGTGAGGGTGCTATGCAAGGCGTCTGGGGGGGGGGGGGGACCAGACTTTCTAGCGTTATGGGAGATTTAGGATGTCTCTCAGTTGATGTGCATCCTACTTTCGTCGACTATTGGGCAGACTTGTAGGACATGTTCGGTTGTGAGTGTGTGCCCGCAGGTGCATGTTATTGTGGTGGGGAGGACTAGGTATCGTTCCCCTCCTAGCCTGATAATTGCCACTCTAGATTGGTCCTTTCCGCTCTTCCCTTTGAAAATTATAGATATGCCGTCGAGCGTTTTTGTGAGCTGCATGTGCTTACCACATTTTTGGTGGCTAAAGTCTTGTTCCCACCGTTTTTGAATGCCGGTTTGAGTGCATTCATCCTCTCAGCGGCGGAGAGGGGTAAATTGAAGTAGGTCGATTCTTGGTCGAGTCCTTTCTTCGCTGCCGTGTCTGCTATTTCGTTACCGTGGATCCCTATGTGGGATGGGACACAGGTGATTATGACATTTTGGCCTTGGTCTTTAAGTTCCGCTATTCTACGTCGTATGAGATAAGTTTAAGTCCTCTCTTGCTGACTCATTATCGACCATGATCATAGATCTACTTTGGTCAAAGCACAGAAGAAAAGGATAGGAAAGAGGGCTGCGTAAGTAAGTGAGTGGAAGCAATGCATATGAAAGCCTTCAACTTTGCCTTCCAGACCTGAGACGCTATGGTGAAGAAACTAGAATTTCACTGTGCAATTTCCAGTCTCAATAATATGTGTGAAGCGATGTTGACTTTACCTAAATATGATTATTCTGCTGTACACGCGCATGCTCTTCTGACAGCGCGTCGATGTGTGTGCGTGTGCGTGCGCTAAATATGTCATATCTAGAGTATTGCGTCGATGCCTGCAGACGTCGAGGTTTTTTACTTTTTAAAACATTTCTTCATAGAATTAATTTTTATGGAAAAAGTTCAAAAGATATACAGCTGGCTAACGAACTCAGTCATCCAATGTCTTTCTCCAATCCGGCTATATCCAAAACCGCAAGTGAATATAATAAAAAATATCGGACTCGTGGGTCAACCGACTTCCTATAAACGGTCAGTTAAATCTTCAATGAGACAGCCAATTTCTTTTTGCTCGGATGGTCTCCTAGGCACACAATGAATGAAGCATCTTCCCTAATTTTAAGCTTGTACGTACGCAAACTTCGGAGATTTTGTTGTTTACATACATACGCACATACACGCACGCACGCACACACGTACACACACACACATACACACACACATACACGCACGCACGCACGCGCACACACACACACACACACACACACACACATACGGACTTTCGCGCCAAATGTACGTTATACAGCGAGGCCGGTTTGCGTAACTAGACACGACGTAATTTTTATTGTGTTACTTCACTGTCAGAGGTTTAGTCTAGCCCGCCGAGAATGTCTAGTTTGTTCTTTTGAAATCGCGCCATCGCGTCCCGTCCTAAAAAGTCTCTTCTATAATAGAAGAGACTTCAAACCTTGACTTCTGGAGTAAGTCAGACAGTGGCGGTGACGTAAAAAAAGCAACTCCGTCACCACCCAGATTATGACGCAATTCTGTAAATATCAGGTAATTCTCTCTCGCGCGCGCGCTCTCTCTTTCTCTTTCTCACACACACACGCATGCGCGCATCTCCAAGAGGTATAGATCCTCATGCGCCTGAAGGTCGCATGAGGATTATGCCTTTTGGAGATGTTTGGAGAGCGCCCGCGCACGCACTAACACGCACACACACACACACACACACACACACACACACACACACACACACACACACACACACACACACACACACACACATCGACGGGCTTTCAGAAGAGCATGCAGCTGTATTTAGTATATCATGTACTAGGTAAAGTCAACCTGATTTCACACACATTATAGCAAGACTGAAATTGTACCGTGAAATTCTAGTTTTATCATCATTTTCACAAGCCTTGAAGCAAAAGTGAAACTCATATCACGTAAACTATAAAATTACGTAAAAACAAAAAGATACGTCATGACAAATGACGTTTGACAAATCAATGACGCGTATGTCCTGCGCCCCTTATAGAGCTCACTGACGCATTGGCAGATCTGCGAGGCTTTTTCAATATGAGATATTTCAACATCAAAATCAGGTCCAAGACAAAATTTAGAGACCCTTGACAGCAAGGACAGCTCTCATATAGAAGAGACTTTGTGGGTTATGGTTCACCCCATCTCGTTGGTTTTAGCGTTGTCCTGAAATATGTCTTGTTCAGAAGTTGAATTGAAAAAAACACGAAGTAAGATTTACTCAAACGGACTATGCCACGCTAGATCTACGTGATGTCAGAATATCTTGGCGCCTCTAAGCACCAAACTATTCTGAAGCACCCCTTGAACTTTCTTGGTCGATCCACATCTTGTTGCAGCATTTCAGGGCGTTATGGGTTAAGCCTGTGACCGACGAGACTGGAGCATGTATATAATTGATCCCTCGACTTTTATGTTGGAAATATACTCCCTGATCGGCCCTCGAGGCGACAAGAAACACTGGCAAAGCCCAACTCGTAATACAACTAATAGTATCTGTCCCTTTCGCTTTATTACATTTCTCTCAGCAAGGAGAAGTTTGATACACAGCATCTTTGTATTTTGTGATCGTGACATACATCTGGATCATAACATCACTATGGAACCATTTTTATGCTAAAATTAAACACAGACACAGTCTTAGAGAAAACGCGGAGGTACAGCCTCTCTTATGGAAGTAAACGAAAATATTTATGACATCCAAAGGTAAATACTAAGAAAAATGAAAAATAAATAAATGAATGAATAAATACATGAATAAATTCATAGTGTTATGAGATTCTGCGACATAATATTAAGGTGGAAGCATTTTTAATGATCGAAAAAGCAACCAGTCAACCAATCGACCAACTGTCAATCAAACACTGACTGTTGGAAAATGCACCAGTAAACACCGTGTATGTATTGTTTAAAATCATGTTTGTTTGCAGGGTTCCAGCCATGTGACTCGTCTGTCATACGGTGACGTCTACATACAGTGACGTCTAGGAAACACTTAAGTCCAAAAAATACCCTAGGGTTTGGGGTTTTAAATGTTGATTGAACAAAGATTTCAGACAAAAAGTGTGCAACAGTAGCATGGAAGCGGTTAAATGACGCTAGGGAAAGACTCCGTGGGTTCTCATTAACTGGGGCACACACAAAATATCCAGTACCTAGGTTACGCCTGGGAAATAGTAAACTCCAATGGTATATTGCAAGCTGATATTCTGGGAAGACTAGCGTAACGGTTTTCACAAGAAACACCCACATGTCACAACGGATGCATGAATGGGACTTTAGCTAGACTGTGCTCTTCAATGCGCAGTAAACTCTTCGTGTGCATCCTGAAAACTGATGACTGTGTGTGGTTCAGAAGAGCGTGCGTGCATCGTTCATTCTGCGAACATTGAGGCCGATTCAAACAATTGTGCGAAGGAACTGGTTTCAGCACTATCGTAACTGTCTTGATCGTGTCGCTTTGCGCAGACCTGTTACTCTAAGATGACTTGATAGTTGTTACAACACTATTGTTATTACTGTTATTTGAGTGACTGTCGCTCTGTTGTTACTACTGTTGCTGTGGTACTTGAGACAGCACTGTCCTTCAACAGCGTGATGTAGTATGTTGCTGTGCCGGATTGTTATGTGCATGCGACGTGACTATTTCTATAAGTGTTTTAGTTATAACCATTAGAAGTGTTATTGTGACAGCCGGTATTGCTACTGTTGCTGTAAATTACGATATTGATGTTGTATTGTGTTGCTTTTGTTTGGATTGCTTTCAGTTTTCAGATTATTGTTATAATTGAGTTATTGTCGTTGTGGTTGTAATTGTTATTGCCGCTGTTGCTCGTGTTGGTTTACCTATGAATGTAGCTGTACTGCTGTTTCCATTTCTGTTCTTGTGTTCTTTCTCTCTTCAGATTGTTACTTAGTTGTTTGTTGTTGTTGTTGTTGTTGTTGTTGTTGTTGTTGTTGTTTGTTTTTGTTGGGGGGTTTTCAGCTCCTGTTAATGTTCTTCATTCATTCATTCATTCATTCATTCATTCATTCATTCATTCGCTGACTCTAATCATTCAATGGTGACTGTACCAAATCAACATTTAGTATCATTCCCCAAATTCCTAACCCGTCATCATGGCGGTATTGCCGTGTGTCTGTCTATCTCTAACCGTCTGTATTTGGACTGTGACTGCTGTCCCCATGGAAAATGGCCGACACATCCACAATGCAATCAGACAGACCGGTCGTGACGTCACACGTACGCGTCGTGCTACAGAAGGTGAGGTCAGGTACGCGTGTGGAGAGATGCGGTGTGTGTGTCAGGGTACACATGCTGACTGTCGCAAAACGAATCTTCGATACATCCCTCAACTGCCGAATGACATCACCAGTCTGGACTTTTCATCTTTCTGGGTATCTGTAGTCCTGCGTTTCACAGACGATTTCTTTGTGAACATCACCACAGTTACCTGGCTGGATCTGTCTCAAAATACAATAGTAAAGATCAGTTTTAATGCCTTCCAGATCCTGACAAACTTGACCTATCTTGACATGAGCGGGAATAACCTTGCCTGCGATGACCTGTCTGCTGTGTTCAACATTCCGACACTAGAGGTGTTAATAATAAGTGGCATAGGCTGTGGTCGGCTTGAAGACGTAGTAGTTACAAGGTCTATGCCCAGACTTCAGGATTTGACTGCCGACCAGTTTGATGTTGTTAATGTGACATGTCTTTTGCCCTTCACAGGACTCAGGCGTGTAGGTTTGCGACTTGCGGAAAAAATGGTAAATGTCCGTGCTTTTCATGACATGACAAACGTGACCTACCTTGACGTTAGCGACAGTGTCTTATCTTGTCATGATTTAGCTGACTTTCTTACCATCCCGACACTGAAGGTACTGAATATCAGTGATGTTATGTCCTGTCCTGCCTTTCCTGATATCGGCATTGAAAATCCAGTTCCTGGACTGGAAGAACTAAACCTTAAGGGTCAACCGTTTGACAAAACTATCATCCTAACTCACTTACTTCCCTTTACGGGACTCAAGCGCCTACATCTCCAGTCTACTGGTGATCCATACTACTATAACAATATGAGGAGGTATATGGCACTCCACAAACTGACAAACCTGACCTACCTTGACCTGAGCTTCAACAAGTTGTCCTGCGCCGATCTACTGACTGTTCTCACCATTCCGTCACTAGAGGAGCTTAAAGTGAAACAAGGCACGGACTGTACTGAACTGCGGTTGGACGGGGGCGTGCTGAAACCCGCGATCCAATGCGTCAAGAAATCAAGACTAAGTATACTGGATCTCAGTGGTAATGTTTTACGGGCTATCGTCATACCGCCGGGCCTCACCGAGTTGCAGCATGTGGACCTCTCTTACAACAAAATATCCGAGATTGAGTATACATGTATGCTTTTCCGACTTCAGACCCTAAACTTGCGACAGAATGCTCTTTTCTCTTTTGATGAAACGTGCCTGAATGGGTCATCAATGTTTCCATCTCTACTCGAGTTAGACTTGTCTGAAAACAGACTTTCTAATTGTTTGGATGAAGAGATGTGTTTGCCACATCTACAGATTTTAAAAGTACGCGCAAATTATCTGCATCATGATACTTTTCTAAGTCTAAAACATTTACAGACACTGGACATGTCAGCTCAGATTCAACATATCCCTTATGTGCGGTGCAAACATTCATTCAACAACTCTCATTTGAAATCGCTCAATCTATCTGATGATCACATTCGTTTTACAGACGAGACAAATATCCACTCTGCCAGTTTCCGTGGTTGCCCTATGCTAGCAAGTCTTTCGCTTGCCAACAATGATTTCATGGGTATAAATGAGAGCCGTTTCCAGCAGCTGTTCGGCCATCTGATTCACCTGACACATCTGTCACTGAGGTCCACTGGATTTAGTTACATCACTGCCGGTATGTTCCATAGTCTTTTATCACTTCAGTCCCTTGATCTGAGTCACAACAGTCTGGCTCTTTTACCTGACGCTGCTTTCCAGTCACTGTCTCATCTGGTCAGTCTCGACTTGAGTTCCAATAAGATAGCGGTCATACAAGGATCGGCCTTCACGTTCGTCACGCGTCAGCGACTCCAGTACGTTGACCTCAGATTCAATCCTTTCACTTGTTCCTGTGACGTATTGTGGTTCCAGAAATGGCTTATCAACAGTCCAGTGTTCCTTGGCGACTTGTCTGACTACACATGCGGCAACTTGCGTAACACACCGGTAAAGTCGTTCTTTATGCAAAAACAGGCCTGTCTTTTGAGTCCAGAGACTAGCAAGTTTATCATAGCCACAATTTCACTCATCTTTATCGGGATGAGCCTGCTGTCGTTTTTCTACCGCTACCGCTGGCACATCCGCCTCATCCTGCACGAGGTGTTCCGAGGTCCAGAGGAGAGACTGCAGCGTTTACGTGAACATCGCTTTCAGTATGACGTATTTGTGTCCTACGAAAGCGAGGATTTCCCCTGGGTCTGTGACCACCTGATGCCCAATCTGGAGGAGGACATGGGGCTGAAGCTGTGTATTCACCAGAGGGATTTCATCCCGGGCTGTCCTATTATGGAGAACATTATGCGCACTGCACAGTCCAGCAAAAAGTTGCTGATGCTCTTCTCCCGCTCGTTCGCCCAAAGCCAGTGGTGCCAGTTCGAGCTGCAGCTGTGTCTGACTCACGCCATGGACACGCAAGACGTGCTGGTCGTCGTCATGCTGGAGCACATCCCGTCACGTGAGCTGACGCCGGCCATGATGGCAATAATGAAAACCACGACCTACATCGAGTGGGCGGACGACGCTGAAGCTAGAGACTCCTTCTGGCGCCGTATGGGGCTGTCTCTGCATGAAATATTGCCTGTCACGTGAGAGAACCAATAATCTGTAATTTACCATTGATTACGAATGTAATATTTTGTGGATTAGCTGATCCCCCGGTACAGTAAACAATGGCTGCATTGATGCACGCGGGGTTTATGCCTAATTGATCAGAAAAATATTTTGTTTGTTGGTTGTACGTTGCTTAATCCCTTCACTCCCGACAAAAAGTGAGCACGATCCAATTGCAAGAGGCATAGATCCTCATGAGTCCCCGCAAAATATGAGTTCAATAGCAGGGAGGAGATTTAACGTTCTTTGTCGGGACGTACCTGCGCTGCACATGAATGAACCGAACAGAATATTCTGTGTTTGTCGTTTTCTAATCTAATATATTAAGGTTAAAAATAAACCTAAGACATGCTGGAAACCTTTCAACTTCATGTTACCTTATCGGACGACAGGTTACAAAAAGTGAAAAAAAAATCAGTACAATTGTAAAATGTATGCAAGGAAATAATGCATGTATTAAGCGAAAATCCTTCACACTGAATGTCTAAAGATGCAACAAGACGACTCACCCTACTTTGCTGGTAGTTGTAAGGTATCGGGTTCGAGTCCCCTGGTTTGCAGTAATGGGTTGTCGATTTTCCCCATTCCCATTAAGTAAAAGTTACGTACTGATTCGGTTTATGGTGACTGTCACGCCTTCGGGTGCACAGCACGCATAATTATCAAATTTAAATCCTACCTCCACTATTCGAAAATAAAATTCCCTTTAGTGCGGGTGGATCGAAAGACATAAATATGTCACATGCACTGTACTTAAGAGCAATACCTGTTTTTAAGGTCGAAGTACTGAGATGCACTGCAATTTCAGAACCATGAAAAAGCTTTCAGAATGACTTCTTTACGTTTCCTAGGGTCCCAGCCCTTCACTAGATACAATGCCTACCCTGCCCAAGCTCTTTACGTTGCCTAGGGTCCCAGCCCTTCACTAGACACAATGCCTACCCTGCCCAAGTTCTTTACGTTTCCTAGGGTCCCAGCCCTTCACTAGACATAATGCCAACCCTGCCCAAGCTCTTTACGTTCCCTAGGGTCCCAGCCCTTCACTAGACACAATGCCTACCCTGCCCAAGCTCTTTACGTTGCCTAGGGTCCCAGCCCTTCACTAGACACAATGCCTACCCTGCCCAAGCTCTTTACGTTGCCTAGGGTCCCAGCCCTTCACTTGACATAATGCCAACCCTGCCCAAGCTCTTTACGTTGCCTAGGGTCCCAGCCCTTCACTTGACATAATGCCTACCCTGCCCAAGCTCTTTACGTTGCCTAGGGTCCCAGCCCTTCACTTGACATAATGCCGACCCTGCCCAATCTCTTTACGTTGCCTAGGGTCCCAGCCCTTCACTAGACACAATGCCTACCCTGCCCAAGCTCTCCTAACATTAGTTATCACCGTTTAAAGAGTGTAGGTATGCATTCGTATTTTTGTGTTTTGACAAGATAACCTCTCTTGTCTTTGGTTCGTTTCGGTTCGTGGTTTGGTTTTGTTTGGTTTGGTTTATGGTTTGGTTTGTGGTTTGGTTTGGTTTGTGGTTTGGTTTGTTTTGGTTTGTTTGTTTTTGGTTGGTTTGTTTGTTTTGGTTTGTTTGTTTTGGTTTGTTTGGTTTGTTTTGGGTTGTTTGTTTGTTTGTTTGTTTGTTTGCTTGTTTGTATTTTAGTTGTTCTCGCTGTGGACTGATAAACTTGTAACTAACTTTTTTGTTGTTATTGTAAAAACGTGTTAGTTACACGAATATTTACGCCTTTGCTTTACATTTATTCAGTCGCATGTATAATGAAATTGACCAGGGCCAGTTGCACGCGTGAGCTTAGTCCTGCTCCAGCCACTAATCAAGGTCATCCGCTATAGCGGGGTTAGTGTTGTGGCACTATAGCGGAGCACCTTGCTTACTGGCTGGCGCAGGACTAGTCTCACTCATGCAGCTGGCTGGCCCCATGTCTGTTGTGTATAATATTGCTGTATTTGTTGGAAATGTAGGAAATTGTTTGTTGAGTGTTTTATGCAATAATGTTTTGGGGTTTTGTGTCGTTACAACTTCAGTTTCTGTGATTTTTGTCTTCCATATTTTACTAAATGATTTGCGGAGACAAAGAAAACACACTCCTGCAAGAGACATAGATCCTTTCCAGCCCTCGCAACTGCAGGGTGTCATGAGGATCTGTGCCTCTTGCGGACACCACTTTGTATCTATTTCTTTGGACGGCTTTTGCTTTTTCGCAGATTTTCAGCGTCAGCATTTTAATACGTTAAAATGATTTTGTCGACTGAAAGAAAAGGGGTTAACGAAATGTCGGCTGATGGGATCGTGATGGTTGCGTTGGCTGTATGTCTTAGGTTGTTTTTGTAGAGATGGACTAATTTTCTGACGGGCGGACTGCCGTGAGTTTGCAAAAAGATGTATTTGTGTGCTGGTGTGTGGTTTTGGACCTTACGGCCGTAGGCCGTAGGATCCAAAACCACATACCAGGGCACATTTGTCACGTGTTCGTGAACTCTCATGCCAGAGTTTGCCACCACTTACAATCCTTTTAGTAAGTTATAAAGTTATGAATGTGATCGTGAAAAAAACATAACTCAATGCATACCACAACACTTTCTTGTACTACTGGAGTCAGCGGTTTCCAAATTTGGTAGTCGCCCGAGTCCGCACACTAGCGTTAGCAACTGACAAGAGTGCGACCAGGATAGTTGAAAGCTAGTGCCTGATTAGCTTGGAAGTGAACTTGAGAGCAGTAAACTTTTGTATATTTTTAATCAGGAAATGTCTTCGTTTGATTCGCTTATTTCCCCCCCCCCCCCCCCCCCCCCCCCGTTTCATTATCATGTAATTTAGTATAGTTGTCACTGATCATTTTTGTTTACATTTTAGTGGGTTAGTCAGAGCATGATATTGTAGTGATTACCCCTTCTTGTCTGAGAATGTCGCTTTAAGACAGTGATGTAGTGATTGAGCGTTTTACTCACAAAGCTTTAATGTTACATTTTCTGACTTAAGAATTAAGTTTTGAAGACTATATTAAACGTTCAGGAGTCAGATCGACCATACGAGTTCGAGGGTGGTGCCTGAATACTTTTTCGCCCATAGGTACCAAAGTATTCTGACACCACCATTGAACTATTGTAGTCGCTGCATAGCCTGATGTCCTGTATCAGAACTGAATTCAATGTCGTATGGAAAATCGAGTGGTGTTAGTTAAATGAACATTCATGTTCTTAAAGGGAGGGATTTTTAGTTTATTTTTGGAAGTTTTTTTGTTTGTTCTCGTTGTGAATTGATAATTTTGTAACTATCTTTTTTTGTAAAAAACGTGTTGGCTACATGAATATTTACGCCTTTGTTTTACATTTATTCTGTCGCATGTATAATTAAATTGACTAGGCCCAGTTGCTTGAGTGAGCTCAGTCCTGCGCGAGCCACAAAGCAAGGTGCTCCGCTATAGCGGGGTTAGTGTTGTGGCGCTATAGCAGGGTTAGTGTTATAGCGCTATAGCGGAGCACCTTGCTTAGTGGCTCGCGCAGGACTAATCTCACTCATGCAGCTGGCTGGCCCCAAGTCTGTTGTGTATAATATTGCTGTATTTGTTGGAAATGTAGGAAATTGTAAGTTGTGTTTTATACAATAATGTTTTGGGTTTTTGTGTCTTTATAACTTCAGTTTCTGTGATTTTTGTCTCCTTATTTAGCAAAATGATTTGCCGAGACAAAGTAAACACACTCCTGCAAGAGACATAGACCCTTTCTAGCCCCGGCAACTGCAGGGTGTCATGAGGATCGGTGCCTCTTACCTCTGTTATATGTATGTATACCTGAGACGCACTTGTACGACGGAGGTATGATCAGAAAGCAATGATAGTCTGGCCGCCATTTGTAAACTACTAAAGTCAAATAAATTAAATTAGTATCAGTATCAAAACAAACAGCCTTTGCCCTTTGTTCGTGCACAATGTGGGGCTGGTATCTTCGGCCAGGCCGCTGTGTGGTGTCATTGAGAAAGTGAAGTAAACAGCTGTGCTTCAAAACTGTGGACTCTCCAAGATAGTAAATTTATTTCTACATTCTTAAACGAGTGAAACATCGAGACCGTCCTGTCAAAATCCAAACAAATTCGAAGGTTGTTCTATGTGATACTTTTGTATTGTCTGTCATTGACTGGGGGTGGATTGTGCAGTTTAACTATGAAAGAGAGGACTTTGAATACAAGTACTCGTCCGACTGTTAAATTACAAGAAGGAACAAGCAAAATTTGCTCTTTGTTTACACATTGATAGGAAAGCATGCATACATTATATTTTGAGAAATCTCTTAAATATCATAAATAGTTCGAAGGGTAGTGTGCAATGACCTTGACCTCCAAAAACTATCTGCAATAAGGATACCCCATTTCTTGACAGTGACTCAGATGCAACAGAATGCTGATTGCTTAACCCATTCAGTCCTGACGCACTACAGCAGGAGATGGGTCGACCATGATAATTCAAGGGCAGTGCCAGATTAGCTTGGCGCCTTCGGCGCCAAGCTAATCTGGCACTGCCCTTGAATTATCATGGTCGATCCATCGCCTGCAACAGGTGCATATTCGTTAGATGACGACTCCAAAATTTGGGAAATACGTGCGCAGGGCTGAATGAGTTAAATTAACAACTCAAAACGTTTAGCATAAATGGCCTCTAACGACTATGTGATGACATCACTGAAGATGATACTTGCATGTCGTGCAACGGCATCCCCAGCAAGCAGTCCAATCAGGCGTGGTTGGCCCGCCCTCTGATGGGAATAGGGCTACGGGCACTTTCATAAAATTTTCAGAATTGACGGGAACATTTTCTTAATTTTTTTTTAAAACTTAGAGCTTCATGTAATTGGTCATATTGGGCAAGTGGAACGCGCAGTTAATGCAAAATATCACGTAAGAATTTCTGTTTCCCAAAGTGTTCAAATCTGTTCATGAGCAGCAGCCAACTTCCGGTGGCCAGAACATCTTGTCTTTCCCTGAAAATGCCATTGACCATAAAGCCAAGGTCACTGTGTCCTCCACAGAGCATCAAAGCATTCGTGTTCTTCCTCAACCATTATACAGTCCTTGCCTTGACCAATGTAACTTTTGGCTCTTCCCTAAGCTGAAAAAGCGGCTGGCTGAATGGAGTTTTCCCGCACCCAGGACCTAGCAAAAGCCATAAATTCCCAGGTCCGACCCTGACCTTCATCAGTATGCCTCATCGCCTTTGAATCTTGCCGGAGTTAGCTGAAATTGTTCATGAACATTGGAGGATAGTGCTATTACAAAGTGTGAAAATATGAAGTAAATTGGGTCAACTGTTTTGGTTTTATGCGCAGCTATCATTACTTTTCTTTATTATTATTATCATACCTCGTATGTATACGAAATCAGGCCTCGAGGATCTACAAAATTACTTCTTTTGTGAAGTGAACTTGAGAGAAGTAAACGTTTGTATATTTTTAACCAGTAAATGTCTTCGTTTAATTCGCTTTTTTTCTTTCCCCTGTAATGTTTCATTATCATGTAATTTTAATATATTTGTCACTGATTTCTTTTTTACATTTTAGTATTAAAGCGTTATTTCGATACATAAAATAATATAAAGGTGATATTGTAGTGATTACCCCTTTCTTGTCTATAAATGTCGCATTAAGACAGTGATGTAGTGATTATACCTTTCTTGTCTATAAATGTCGCATTAAGACAGTGATGTAGTGATTATACCTTTCTTGTCTATAAATGTCGCATTAAGACAGTGATGTAGTGATTATACCTTTCTTGTCTATAAATGTCGCATTAAGACAGTGATGTAGTGATTATACCTTTCTTGTCTATAAATGTCGCATTAAGACAGCGATGTAGTGATTATACCTTTCTTGTCTATAAATGTCGCATTAAGACAGCGATGTAGTGATTGAGCGTTTTACTCACAAAGCTTTAATGTTAATTTTCTAAATTAGGAGTTAATTTTGGAAGACTATATTAAAAGTTCAGGAGACAGATCGACCATACGAGTTCAAGGGTGGTGCCTGAATACCTTTTCGCGCACAGGTGCCAAGGTATTCTGACACCACCCTTGAACTATTATAGTCGCTACATAGCCTGATGTCCTGTGTCAGAACTGAATTTAGTGTCGTTTGGAAAATCATGTGGTGAACAGTCATGAACAGTCATGAACAGTCATGTTAAATGAACAGTCATGTTCTTGGGGTATTTTTAGTTTATATTTCAGAAGCTTTTTGTTGTTCTCGCTGTGAACTGACAATTCTGTAACTAGCTTTTTTGTAAAAAGGTGTTGGTTACACGAATATTTACGCCTTTGCTTTACATTTATTCAGTCGCATGTATAATGAAATTGACCGGGGCCAGCTGCATGAGTGAAAATAGTTCTGCGCAAGCCACAAAGCAAGGTGCTCCGCTATATTGGGGTTAGTGTTGTGGCGCTATAGCGGAGCATCTTGCTTAGTGGCTGGCGCAGGACTAAGTTCACTCATGCAGCTGGGTGGCCCCTAGTCTGTTAATAATATTAATAATAATAATAATGGCTACTTATATAGCGCTTATCCATAAATAAGCTCTAGGCGCTTTACAAATAAAGAGTGGGAGTGGAGGTGGTCATAAAACCACAGAAACAACGGATTCTGCAATACACACGCGCACACACACACAGGTACATAATGACAAAGAACTGAGCTACATTGGGATATCGAACAGTTGGGTCTTTAGGGCAGATTTAAAGGCAGTGAATGAGGATGAATGTCTAATGTCTATAGGTAGTGAGTTCCAGACAACAGGTCTAACGTGCGCAAAACAACGGTCACCTCTGGTTTTGTATTTGAAGAGCGGGGCTCTGAGAAGGCGCGTGTCACTACTTGAACGGAGGAAGCGGGAGGGAGTGTATAGTTGAAGAAGATCAGCGAAATAGGCAGGGGTAGAGTAGTTAATAGCTTTGTAGCACAGACAAGCGATTTTGTACGAGACTCGTTGTTTGACTGGCAGCCAATGAAGTTGTCTCAGAATAGGATTGATGGGCTGATGCTGTGAGGCGCGGACGATGAGAGGTGCAGCACAATTCTGAACTCGCTGCAATTTCTGAATGAGAAACTGAGGGAGGCCAGCTAAGAGGGCATTGCAGTAATCAATGCGGGACAAGACTAAAGAGACGACCAGTTTGGTGGTAGCTTCAGTAGTGAGGTAATGACGGATAGAACTGATGCGTCTTAATTCCAGAAAAGCAAGGATATAATATTGCTGTATTTGTTAAAAATGTAGGAAATTGTAAGTTGTGTTTTATGCAATAATGCCTTGGATTTTTGTGTCGTTATAACTTCAGTTTCTGTGATTTTTGTCTCCTTTTTTGCACAATGATTTGCGGAGACAAAGTAAACACACTCCTGCAAGAGACATAGATCCTTTCTAGCCCCCGCAACTGCAGGGTGTCATGAGGATCGGTGCCTCTTGCGGACACCACTTTGTATCCATTTCTGTGGACGGCTTTGGCTTTTTCCAAGATTTTCAGCTTCAGCATTTAAAGGGTTAACATGATTTTGTCACGTGACAGAAAAAAGGGTTAATGAAATGTCCACTGAAGCGCGAAGCGTCTGTTTTGTGCAAGTGTGGGTGCGTGCGTATGGATGGCTGGATGGACTGAGTTACTGGGGTTTAACGCCGGGCAGGCGACTATGACTTTTTCTTCTTCTTCTCGAACGCCGTCACACTTGGAGTTTGGCTCTCAAAATGAAATCTGTGGTCTTCTGTAGCGCCTCCACAGGCCCGTACAGTTTCTCTTGTAGGGTGGAGGGCTTCGGCCATATCTCCTCCCTCAGCAACTGGTGGTTCCCACAGTCCTGGAGGATGTGCTCTGTGGTCTGCTCTGCTTCTCCACAAGGGCACAGGGGAGATGGCACGAGGTGGAAGCGTCTGTGCAGGTGGAAATTTAGTCGATTGTGCCCGGTCCTCAGACGGAAGATGGTCACCTGCTCTTGTCTGGACAGCTGATGGTAACTGTCTAGGGACCGTTGTGGTGGTCTGTACACAGACTTAATGATGGTCTTCATCTCTGTGAAGCTGACTCCATTTTCGTCTTGTTCTTTCTCTGCGCCCACTTTTGCCATTCTGTCAGCTTCTTCATTGCCGTAGATGCCACAGTGTGAAGGGATCCACTGCAGCACCAGCCTGGTGCACTTGATGTTTTGCAGTGTCTCTTGTAGACGTGGCAGTTTGCTTGCTGTTACTGCCTCAAGAACAGACATGGCATCAGTCAGGAAGGCAATCTGGGCATCAGGGTCTGCAGTGCCACTAAGGGTGTTTGCAGCACGGACCAGGGCTTCCACCTCAGCTCTGTAATTTGTGCAGTGAAGGCCTGTTGGTATTGCCTCTGCCTGCCATTTTCCGTTTGGGTACTGAATGTACACCCCAGCCCCTCCATTTTGAACTGCATCTGTGGCTGATCCATCGGTGTATGCCATCTGACACTTGGCGACTATGACCATCTCACGGTGGGATGGATGGACTGAGTTAGTTACTGGGGTTTAACGCCGAGCAGGCGACTATGACCATCTCTTGGTGGGATGGATGGACTCATGCAGCATGTCACGAAGCACAGAACTTATCGTCATGAGGTGTAGCTTCTGCGGGGACACAGAGCGATCTAAAGGCGCATGCCCAGCTCAGTGCGTTTTGTTGATATGCTAGTCAGCTCTCTCTCTCTCTCTCTCTCTCTCTCTCTCTCTCTCTCTCTCTCTCTCTCTCTCTCTCTCTCTCTCTCTCTCTCTCTCTCGTTGTGAGCCCAATACATCCTGAGTTTAGGTGACAGATTAACAGATCAACCATTTTAGCTCACGGATGGTGCCAGAATAGTTTAGCGCCTCAGGCTCAAAAGGGTTTAAACATTAACCAGACCAAAAAGGTGACTGCAGTTTGCAGATGTAAGGTGTTTTCCGACATTCATTAGTAATTCAAGCTGAAATTATGAAGTCCCCTTACTGTTTGTGCGCACTATATGTCACACCCTTTGTGTGGAATTGTAGGCCACTTTGGTGGCTAATCACTGATATAACCCGTTATTATACCCATTCTTGGAACTTCTGAGTAATTTAAGCTGAAAGTTAATGTGCGTTACTATTTTTGAGCATAATGCTATGTCACTCTGGTCCAAGCTCGGAGCCAGTTAGGGGCACGAAACTCTCGATAAAAAAATTGGTTCCCGGCTCCCCCCTGGTGTGTGCCGGATGAGACGTCACAAGCTCTGCACATGACTTTGGCTGCTAAGCACGTCGCCGTGAAATTCGATGAACACATAGTAGTGTGATGACACTGGTTGTCTCCCTCGATAGCAAAATCGAGGAAGGCAACCAGTGTGCAATGTGTTATTGTGTCTTTACTTTTAGCATATTCCCCGAAAGTATTACATTTAACTCATTCAGCCCGACGACTGACCGTATTTCCCAAATATTCAGGAGGCGTCATCTCATAACTATGCACCAGTTGCAGGAGATGCATCGACCATGATAATTCAAGGGCAGTGCCAGATTAGGTTGGCGCCTGTCGGCGCCAAGCTAATCTGGCACTACCCTTGAATTATCATGGTCGATCCATCTCCTGCTGTAGTGCGTCAGGGCTGAATGGGTTAACCCAGACCTCATCAAATACTTTGGGGAGATGACACTTTACAGTGAGGACCGCTTACGTCCTGGCCGGTGTGGGACATAATGACATCCATTCTTACATCGGTGTGTAGGTGATACTTGTCACTTGAGCATTGAAATTAACTCCTTTACTGCCGAGAAAACGCGAATGCAACCTCACCGCAAGAGGCATAGCTTCTCACTGAGTCCACGAGCCCCCGCGACCGCAGGAGGCTCATGAGGATCGATACCTCTTGCTGAGACCACTTACGACCATGAGACAAAGAATGCTTGTGTCATTATGTATCAGTGAATATGCATCAATCTTGTGATTCCGGCAGTGATATCCGAACAATAAACGCCTATCGGCGTCAAACAATGGCCAAAACTGCATTATTTCCTCATACACGCGATGAAATCCCACTGAGGTATCCAAAACGAACATCGGCATAACAAGACGGCTCATTCCGAAAAATATCTGTCTCTCGTTCAACTGTTGAACTCATTCGAGACGTGCCGCCTCCGGATACGCGGCTGCTTAAGCCGCGTATCCGGAGGCGGCACGTCTCGAATGAGTTAATTTCTGTAATGTCTTTGGCGGTTGTTTCAGACTATTATGAAAAACAACCCGTAGTCGATAAGTGACACCACCAAAATTTGGGACACGCGGCTTTGGGGTTACAAAGGTTAATCAGAAATTCCCACGTCTGTGAGTTGGAATCAATTAAAAAACAATGAAAACTGTTTATTCTTTCTCCCAAAAATAGTGCGTGTGTGTGTGTGTGTGTGTGTGTGTGCGTGCGTGCGTGCGTGCGTGTGCGTGTGTGTGTGTGTGTGTGTGTGTGTGTGTGTGTGTGTGTCTGTGCATGCGTGCTCGCGTGCGTGCCTACGTGCGTGTGTTGGTAGGAAGGAGCCACCACCACCATCCTTCCCCTTCCCTTTTATTTTAATTTGCGGGATAGGGTCAGAGTGCCCTAGCACCCCTGTCCCTCTCTCCCCCCCCCCCCCCCCCCCCCCGCCCCCCACCCCCCCCCCCCCACCCCCACCCGACACTTTCGATCACGCGGCAAAGATAAGCGACACTACATTGCATATTTGTTTGTATTTCTAATATTTTAAGGATTTTAAATCGACTTTATCAATAAATTGTGTTGTAATTGTCTTTTCTTGGAGTGTATATTTCTTCCTTGCGATGTTTTCTGCTACCACACTAGACGCATCACAACAACCACTGATATGACATGTGTGGACGCACGCATAATTATATAGCGACCTTACCCCAATCCAAATGAGTCAGTGAATGATAAGAGGTAAAACCCCCGCCTCGTCAGTCACTCGCTGGCACGCCGCTGGCCGGGACCTTCAGAAAACAGCTAATTTGACCCATTTAGCCCCGAGTCCCTACAGCAGGAGATGGATTGACCATGATAATTCAAGAGTAGTGCCAGATTAGCTTGGCGCCTTCAGGCGCCAAACTAATCTGGCACTACCCTTGAATTATTATGGTCAATCCATCTCTTGCAACTGGTACATAGTCATTAGGCAACACCTCCAAACTTTGAGAAATGGGACCTTGGGGGTTAAAAGGGTTAAAAATGAATGACAAGATTGCGAAATTTACTTCATGTAGATCTATTACTAAAGTTGACCTGGATAGTTTAGGTCAGACACGTTTCAGGTCAAAAGATGGGTCTGTTTTGCTTACAATCGACACACGTACCGGCAATCTCTCTCTCTCTCTCTCTCTCTCTCTCTCTCTCTCTCTCTCTCATCCGGAGGCTGATATTTGTATTTGCTTACTGTCCTATAAGTCTACATTACAGATTAGGAGCTAGATTAACTATTTTAGTTTAAGGGTAGTGCCAAAATAGCTTTGGCGCCTCAGTAGGGGCGTAGCTATAACTGAGTGGGAGAGAATGACCTAGCACATTTTTATATTTTTTTTACAGGCGGAAAATCCTTCTAGTGTTCGAAGATCCGGTACAAAATGTCTCCCGGCGAATCGTTCTAATCTATTTCGAAACTACATGCCCAATGCGCACAATGTCATCGGGCCGACGTCGGCCGCAATTGGCCCGCGCACATCCGTGCGCGGGCCAACGGCGGCCGACGTCGGCCCGATGACATTGTGCGCATCGAGTTTTCTTGCGCAACTATGCAGGGGCGGATCATTTACCTCGAGGGTGATGGGGGATTCCAACTTTTTGTTTGGGACCTTTAACCTGATACAAGAGGCCTCCCCGACGCTAGACCTTGCTTAAAAATTCCATTCCAGGGGCAGAAAAAATAATAAAAAAAAAGCTTAGGGGGGAGGGGCGGGGGAGGGGGAGGGGGGAGGTGAGTGCGTCGTAAGACTCTCACCATTCGCCAAGATATCAAACGAAAGGGGGTGGGCGGGGAGGGGGGGGGGGTGCGGGGTCCAAACACCCCAAAAGGGACTTTGTTATAGCGTTTTAAAGAATTTTGGGTCTGGGTGGGTGGGGGTGGGTTCCGGAACCCCTGTAACTCCCCACCCTCCACCCCCCGATCCGCCCCTGCTATGGGAGTGTTGCGTATCATTGCCTCTTACGGGGCTGCGAGATGAGATACTGCGTGTTTTTAACTCCTTCACTAACGAAAAAAATAAACGCCATCTAACTGCAAGAGGCTTGAATCTTCATTGGGGTGAGCCCCCGCGACTGCGCTAAGTTAGTGCGACTGCGGGGGCTCATGAGGATCTATGCCTCTTGCTCAGTGAAACCACTTTCCTGTCCATGTAGTTCTCGGTTTTGAACTGCGCTGGGTATATTTCATGTCGCATTTAGGATGATACCCTAACACAATCAAACACGGGGGCTCATAGCCTACGTCCCCTCCCTCCCTCCCCTTTACTCATTGCACCCCAAGATCGAAATCCCCAACTTTTGCCGTTGTCTTCTGAAGACTGCATTGCAGTGCAGGACACAGATCGACCATGATAGTTCAAGGGTGATGCCAGACTAGCTTGGCGCCCATGGGCGCCAAGCTATTCTGGCATCACCCTTGAACTATCATGGTCGATCCATATCTTGCTGTGGTGTGCCTGGGGTAGAATGAGTTAAGGGTCATCGGGCTGAAATCGGCCGCAGTGGGCCCGGCACACGTCTGTGCGCCGACGGGGCCCACAGTGAGGATCTATGCCTCCTGCTGAGACCATTTTGTGTCCATGACCTTTGCGGCTTTTGGTCGTTCATTGGACACGGATTTCAGAAACAAAATGTATGAATGTTGGCGAGGATGGGGTTACTTTGTGATCCAGGGGGTCGGTTCTGCGTTTCTGCTTCGTCATTATTGGATCCGTCATAAGGTATTGCGGCAAACTCGACAGGCTACTGAGCATCCATAAAACGGTAAATGGGATAAACACTGCCGCAGCAGTCAGTTTTCAGAATATCGCGTAATTGGTTTTCTAACCCTTTGCGTGTCAGTAGCGGTTTTAGTCCTGCAGGAATCATCGCGACTAAAACCGCTACCGACACGCAAATGGTTAATTGAAAATTAATGTTCACGGTTTGTGTGCTTGAGGAACACGTTTTTAATTCATTTTGATGATGATGATGAATGGTTCTTGTGTAGCGCAAAATCTTTTTGTGGCAAAAACTCATTGCGCTAACACACGCAGTCAAACATGACATAGACGATATGAAACATTACAAATAAATACAACAGGACCACGGATCTTACTTACTTACTTACGCCTGTCACCCCTACCCGGGTATAGGCCGTCGACGAGAGACCTCCAGCAACTCCTGTCATGTGCTTCTCCTTCGATTTTACTCCAGGTGGTTCCCATTCTCTTGATGTCTGCTTGGAGGTCTCGACGCCAGGAGTTTCTCGGCCTACCTCTTTTCCTCTTTCCCTGGGGATTCCATGACAATGCCTGCCTAGTGATACTGGAAGCTGGCTTTCTCAGACTGTGACCAATCCATCCCCATCTTCTTCGCCCAATTTCATTCTCTGCTGTTATCTGCTCTGTTCTCTCCCAGAGTCTGATGTTGCTAATCTTCTCTGGCCAGTGGATTTTCAAAATTCTTCTAAGGCAACTGTTTACGAAGATCTGTACTCTGTTGACAGTGGTTTTTGTCAATCTCCAAGTCTCTGCTCCATATAGGAGAACTGCTTTTACGTTGGAGTTGAAAATCCGGACTTTGGTGTTTTGTGACAGCTCTCTGGAACTCCACACTTTTTCAACTGGAGAAAGGCTGCTCTGGCTTTACCGATTCGTGCTCTGACATCAGCATCAGTGCCGCCTTTTTTGTCTATGATGCTCCCGAGATAGTGAAGGACTCCACCTCCTCCAACGGGGTGCCAGCAAACAAGACTGGTTCTTCCCTGGTTGCGTTCAGCCTCATTGTCTTTGTTTTCTGTTTGTGGATGGTGAGGCCCACTTGGGACGAGATGTCAGCAAGCCTCGTGGTCTTGTCCTGCAGACCACGGATCTACGACAGGGGAAAAGCAAGCTGGAAGAAGTGAGTTTTCAACTGAGCCTTAAACTGATTTCAAACAGATGTCTTACTCGTAACCACACCCACTGACCCCTACTATTCATCAACTGGTTCAAATTTTGGTTTTAGAAAAAAATCTTCTGGAAAGCATTTGGGCGGTGCTTATATTTTATCATAGTTTCCGTTTCTGCAAAGGTTAATTATCGCTAAGTTCTCCGCTGGGAGTTTACCTAAACACTCATTTTTCTAACGATTACTAAGTTTCGTACGACATGAATGTCGCAACAAGCTTCACAGCGGCTTTATGTCATGACATAACTACTGACCTTATATCTGTAAGGGCCTGACGATGGTGCTTTAATTAAATGCAAATTCGCTGCTCCACCGCGTGCGCTCTACCGCATCTAGCTCAGTTCAGCGCAGCGGATTTGCATTTAGTCAAAACATCATTGTCATTGTCAGGCCCCTATGATTATATCAGTATAATGAACATGTCCTGTAAGTGCGGTCCATTTCAAAGGGATGCTAAATCAATTATCTGCGTGAATGTTCACAGACCCCCCCCCCTCCCCCCCACCACCCCCACCCGCCATTCCTCCCCCACGGTCACGATTTCTCTGAGTGCATACGTGTTTTTCCGCTTTAAAATGCCAACAGGCGTCGCCGTTTGCGTTGAGACGCGCCAAGCGATTACGGAATGAAATTACTGTGACCCGTGTTATGACGTGATTTGACCTCTGCCGTCTAATTTGCTACCGATCTACCTATAAAAGACAGTCTGTTGACAGGTTTTACATCTTTTTTTGCCAGTTCGGTGTTCGAACCCAGCTGAGGGGTGAATTTGTTCAGAGCCTTTTCGGTGCCCAGTATTTAAAATCACCTTCGTGGTGGAGAAAAGACGTTCAGTAAGCCCTTAAAAACAAAACGTTCAACGTTTAACCCTTTTAGCCCCAAGGTCCCATTTCCCAAATTTTGGAGGTGTTGCCTAATGACTATGTACCAGTTGCAGGAGATGGATTGACCATGATAATTCAAGGGGCGCCAAGCTAATCTGGCACTACCTTTGAAATATCATGGTCAATCAATCTCCCACTGTAGGGACTCGGGGCTAAATAGGTTAATTAACAGACGTACCCTTATCTTTTGTACACGCCTTGAACTGTGGGGGTGGGGTGAGGTGAGGGGCAGGGAAAACTCTGCCCCCCCCCCCTCCCCAAACTTTTTCATTGATCCCCCCTCGCTAACACCCCCCACCCCCCCCCCCTCCACTCCAGGTTTCTACGCCATTGTGTCTCCACTATTGCATGCCAATAACTGACTATTTCAATTTAGGACCAAATATTTAATGCTAGGACTAAATCATGTATGCTGAGCCAATTCGATTTATTCATAGGACAAATTCGATTTACTCCTAGGACAAATTCGATTTATTGCTGGGACAAATTACTAATCAAACAAATCAGGCATGATGCCTCGGGCGATGTTATCCAATGTTAA
Source organism: Semisulcospira habei (assembly GCA_036245525.1). Taxonomy (NCBI): domain Eukaryota; kingdom Metazoa; phylum Mollusca; class Gastropoda; family Semisulcospiridae; genus Semisulcospira; species Semisulcospira habei. Next base: position 16,597,029 of record BTPG01000006.1, on the reverse strand, counting down.
TGAATGTAGTTTCCACCATTTACCGCGCATCATGTCATGTGGGACGATTCCTGTTGTCTGATTGGTTGGAATTATTTATAGAAATAACTGTTTATTCTTAGGATATATTATTTTGTCCTAGTGAAATAATTGTTTGTTCTGGGCGAATTAATCAGTTATAAGTGGAATGGCCTGCAATAGCCGCTCCACTTGTCATGCTAGGACTAAGTAATATAGCCTAGGAAAATTCGATTTAATCTTAGGAATAATTATTTATTACTAGGACTTATTCCAGCTAGTCAGAAGGCAGAAATCGTCCCACGTGGTATGACGCGAGGTGATTGGTGGAAAACTACGTTCATTCATCTCAGGCCGCATCCGACATGGCTGATTCAGTCAGACAGTGGTTGGCCCCGAATTAGTAATTTTTCCTAGGATTGAATCAAATTTGTCCTAGGATAAATCGAATTTGTCCTAGCATTAAATCGAATTTGTCCTAGGATGAATTAATCAGTTATACTGAAGTGGAACGGCCTGCCAGTATGTTCTGACTCCATCGCCGGCGAACCTACCTTGAGTCATATTAATAACGGCCAGATTCACTGAATCACGGTCAATTGTGTGACTACACTTCGACAAAACCGACCCCCTGGGTCACTCCGAGTAGTTCAGCGTGACGCCGCCTACATGCACCCCTTTCCCTTCCCCCATCCCCCCCCCCCCCTCCAAATGCTATTCATTACCTGTTGTTTCAGTAGTTGTTTTTTTTGCTTACACTGTAACATTATGCATATGTCAGTAATGCCCCACGCTTGTTTTGTTGTTGTTCATTGTTGATGCTGCTGTGGTAGAGATTTTAAGTTTATTTCATGGTTAGGATGATCTTTATTTTATATAGTTCTCTGCTCTGTTGATTCTGATTCAGTCTTGGCCGGCCCGTCACTTTGCTAGGGACGGCAGCCATTGTGCGACCTGGCGTTCCCGCGCTGGTGACGTCACTCACGGCTGACTGTCAGTCTCAGTCTCAGCCACTATGCGTTTGTTTTGATTTTGAACTTCCGCTTTAAGTTGTTTACACGTTACTATGTCTTACTGTATGCCATGCCTAGCAACGGATTGAGTGACTGATTGATGGATTGATTGATCGATTCATTCCGCATTCAGTCTCTCGGCATTCCGCAGTCATCAGTCATTTCATAATTTGTTCACATCAGCACTACTCCGATAGGTCATTTTCAGTATTTATTTTGTCTTGTCTGGTACTCGGATGTTGTTCATTGTCAGTCAGTTTTTGAAGTACCATGACGAAAGTAGAAATAAAATGTCTGTGCTGACAACATTCAGACCAGTTTGCAATAACTTGTAGCATAAAAATTCCGCGTGTCTTAGTCTCTCTTTATTTATCAGATGCCTGTGTCAACATTTGATTCGGAAACGGCTTTGTTCCCATTTGGTTAAATTTGCATAACACTGCGTAATGTCGGCTTTGCCACGAGGTCGAGGCCGTAAAAACATCTAGCTGATGAAAGACGTGAAAGTACAACAGAAAGGCTCAGATCGGTCTGTATTAGCCGGCAATACGGACCATGCACTGACCACATGCTGTCAGCTAGATCATTTGTGACAGTCCAGTCGGTAGAAACCTTTTCCAGCGTGGGATCTTGAGTCTGTGTAGTGTCGTCTGCTAGTCTACTTCTCAGATTATCTTACAGCGTGCTGTGGATGTGATTTCTAAACCTTCTAGAATGACTGCAGATGCAAGGGTTTGTATTCGCAGCTGTTAGAACTTTTGCTCATGTTCAGTTCTTTCTGTGATTCTTGAACGGTGTAAGGCTGTTTAGGCTGATCGCATGTCACATTCTCATTCACAGATCGGTATCGAACCTTATGTAAACAAAAAATATATGAAGTGCATGCTGGCGTGGCGTGCAGTGTATTAGGTTTTTTTTTTTTTTTTTTTTTTTTTTTAAACACAGATCACGAGATCGTGATTCCCTCGTCGCGCATATACTCACTTAGAAGGTCATGGTTGTATATGGTTTGATTGAAGCAGTTTTTCCTTTCAATCCCCCATCCCCAGCTCTATTGAGGGAAAGAAAGTGTCAGGGAGTTGGGGCAGTTGCAGCGCATACAAATTTATGGAATTTACTATATCAACCACAGCACAAGTTAGTGCAATATTTGGCAAATTATAGAAGCTACAATTTAATTTGTGTTTCTGCTTTTGATCACGTAGAGCTCTGCTTAATCAACAGTCTCACAATTAACTAAGTCTCTATGTTTGGAATGTTTTAAAGGCATCTTTCTCTGAAGCATAATTCATTTTAAGTTAGTTTCGTATGGATTTCTCAGTGTTTTTACACATGAAATCCTATGGTCAAAATTCCTACATAGTTAAAGGGTGGTGTCAGAATAGCTTGGCGTGAAGTTATTCTGACACCACCCTTGAACTATCATAGTTGACCTACTGCTTGTTGTACAGTAGGGCATGGATTAAAAGCTATATTTTATTAAGCCATATAACCCTGTGACCCCTTTTCCCAAATTTTGGAGGCGTCACCTAACGACTATGTACTGTATCACCATCAGACGATGGACCGACCATGATAATTCAGGGGTAGTGCCAGATTAACTTGGTGTCATTAGACGCCAAGCTAATCTGGCCCTACCCTTGAATTATCATGGTTGATCCATCCCCTGCTGTGGGGTGCTGGGGCTAAATGGGTTAAATATTTCAGTCTCTTGGCAAGTCGGGCCACTATTTCACCAACTGGGCCACTACATACTCCTGTCAGCCAGAACTCTACTTCCAGCCAGAAACAACAGAGGAAATTCAGCAGGTTAGTTAACCCATTACATCTAGAAGCTGAATTATTTAATTTTACTTATTGTCCTATGAAAGCTGTGTTGCAGATTAGGAGATAGATGGTATGGTATGGTATGGTGTCTCCGAGGCGCACATATCCATATAATTAAAGATGCTCAAGGCAACTTAGGGATGGAACCTGAAGCTTTGAAAGCCTGCTGCTACTAAGCGCTACTTTATGTGCAAACCTCCATCCTACTATTAACTTCGGTGCATGTGATATATTTCTGTTTCCATTTCACCAGCCCCTACCAGGCCTTCTCTTTTCAAATAGTGGTAATGGGATTTTTAACGTGCGCACTTGATGATTATGCGTGCTGTACACACGAAGGCGAGACAGGCAACCGTAAGCCGAGTCTGTACGCAAATTTGACTCGATAGGAATGAGGAAAAGTCCACATCCCATTCCTGCCCACCAGGGGATTCGAACCCGGGATCTTATGACTGCCAGCGCAGTGTCTTATCCACTAAGCTATACGCCCCCATGTCCACCATTTTTGGCTCACCTGCGAAGCAAAACTGAGTCTATGTTCTGGGCCAGTGGTTGTCCATCCAGTGTCCATCTTCCATGGTAAACTTTAACGTTGGCATTTTCTCAGAGACTATTCAAGCTACACGCCTACAGTCTTCAAACTTGGTCCACGGATACTTTGTGGCAGGTCCTTTCTAAACATAATTTCAATGACCTCTCAAAATGGTCAAGGTCACAGGGGATCAGGAAATATATAAAAAAATAGCTATTTTGGACATAATTTATTTTTTCTCAAATACTATTCACAGCTTCAAACTCAAACTTGGTACAAAGATACCTGATGGTAAGATCATTATACACAGACTAATTTGGAAAGGTCAAGAGTCATAGGAGCTCAAAAAATAGGTCCAAAATCACCATATTTTTACAAAAAAATGTGTTTTGTTTTTCTCAAATATTATTCACAACTTCAAACCCTAACTTGGTACATAAATACCTGATGGTAATACCTTTGTATGCATACTAATTTGGTTGATCCCTCGGAAAGGTCAAGGGTCACAAGAGCTCAAGAAATAGGCTAAAAAATAGCCATATTTTGACAAGAAATGTTTTTTTCTCATTTACTGTTCACAACTTCAAACCCAAACTTGCTACAGAGATACCTGATGGTAAGACCTATCTAAGCATACTAATTTGGATGACCCCTCGTAAAAGGTCAAGGGTCACAAGAGGTCGACAAAATTTAATGTGTTTAAAATGCCAATAATTTTAGTTATCAACATTTTTGCAAACTTTTCAATCAAATTAGGGACAAAGGTAGCTGATGATAAGACCTTCCTGTGTATCCTAATTTATTTGACTCATCGTAAAGGTCAAGGGTCATGGGGGTTTCACAGATGTGTGAAAACTGATTAAATTTTGGATTTTGTTAGTGCAGAAGACGTCCCTTTACTTATTGTCAGACATGTGTGGATCGGTCCATAAACGTGAGCCATAAGGGCTTTGCATTTCTTGTAGTTCAAAGGTGGTGCCAGAATAGCTTGGTGCCTCAGGTACCAAGCTATTCTGGCACCACCCTTAAACTCTCATAGCCAAATTTATTTCAAGCACAAATGTATCAGGATGAAAGCCTGGTTAACCCGTAGCCCTCTCAGTTGTGTTTTTGCGTCTTGTTTTTTGTGTGTCTATGTTGTTAAGCACTTAAAGCCAGCGTGATAGTGCTGGGTTACAGCGCTGTATAAATGCTGTTATTATTGTTATCAGCAGTATAATGTTTCAGTAAGTGAAGGGTCCTATAGTGTATGTCAGCCTCAGTGGGCCAAAACCCAGGTGTGCATGGCCTCACTGGCCACCTTTGGCCTAAGGACCATGCACTCACTAGGATGTTAGAGGGCTGTGTCTGGGCCTATTTGAGATAAATTTGAAAAAAATAGTGGAGATACATTTTGGGTGTTTACAAAATCTTTAGAAGAGGTTAAGGGGAACAATTTTAGAATAATAATACATTGCTACTAAACGATAATTTTTTCATTAAAAAAATAAAAACAGAGATCTGCTACCTTGTTACTGGGTAGCTATTTTTCAAGTGAATAAAAATACAGTCAAATCTGTGTGTCTGACACAACACCTGTGTGACAGATGGTGCATATAAGATCTGTCAACTTGGCGCAAGAATGTATTCTGTCCCTCTTTTGTTATGCTTGAACGGATGACTAGCTTTAGGTCGTTATCGTACAAGTGTGCTGCTACCTTTTTGTGCTGCTACCTTTATGTGTGTGTTTAGAAGCGTTAGATCATCATGGGACTTTCTTTCCCTAAGCTGGCAATGTTTTTGTTTCATATACATATACATTTATATACTTAGTTTTGTGTGTATTGTCTCGTAGTTTTGTAGCAGTGGCAGGTTTGAAAAATGGCTATGTCTGTGATGATGTCAATGCCTCAACCGTTCATAAATAAAGCTTCATTGAATCATTAAGCAATGACAGCTGCCATGTCTACTTTTTGTAACAGCGTTTAGTCATGCTTGAGGAGTTTAGCACTGTTTGTTCATGCATTTTCACTCGCTTAGGGGCTGATCAATGTTGTCTGGCGTAAATAGTCACATGCATACTTGGCATTCAGAGTTATCCCATTTAGCCCTGATGCTCTACAGCAGGAGATGGATGGACCATGATAATTCAAGGGTAGTGCCAGATTAGCTTGGCGCCACTAGGCGCCAAGCTAATCTGGACTTGTCATGGTCAAACTATCTCCTGCAACTTGTAAACAGTCGTTAGTTAAAGTGCAGCCTTGGAGGGAATTCAATTTGTGTCCACTGGCAGTGAGGGGGTTAATACTAAACGTTTTCAGATCCTGACGTTTGCGCGAGAGAAAGGCAAGACGGTGAAGGTGGTAGGCAACGGCCACTCCCCGTCTGACCTGGCGTGCACCACTGACTACATGGTTTCGCTTAGCCGCTACAACAAAGTGCTGAAGGTGAGGAAACGAACCCAACCCTCCCAATGGCGCCATAGGTAAACAAAGACTGCCGTGGCAAGCAAACATTTTAAACATTTGCAATAATGAGTTTTGGCATGTCTGAAAAGGGAGGGTTGAGTTCATGCAGAGGTTTGTTTTCCTGGGTAAAATTCATGTCAAATTCGGCACACTTTATTACTGCACTGGGATAAGGAGTTGCAAAGACAGCCAAGGGTAGTGCCAGATTAGCTTTGCACTGTGGCACGCTCAAACTCTGGTGCCACCTTTAACCCTTTGGGTGTCAGTAGTGGTTTTAGTCATGATGGTTCCTTCAGGAATCATCGCGACTAAGACTGCTAACGACACCCAAAGGGTTAAACTATCATGGCTGATCATCTGCCACAGGTGATGCACAGTCTTTGCTTACGCAACTCCCTCCATGGTGTCTGCAGCGTTGGAGTGGTGGTCCTAACTTTAGCGTCAGGTGTTATAGTCTGTGTAACAGGTGGACAAGGACAAGCTGCAGGTGACAGTACAAGGAGGATGTCTGGTGAAGGATCTGAACCTCGACGTGCTGCCTCAGCATGGCATGGCATTCAGCGTGTATGTTCAACTCGTTTTTCTTTGTAAATTGTATAAAAATTACAGTAGCAAACCCACTGGCCACAGTTATACACACTCTTATTTATGCACAAGGGGTTATCCCGATCACTGACAGTACGTGTAGATTGGCTTTGAAATCAGTGTAGATTCAGTGTAAAAGATCAGTCAATCAAAGCAATGTGGATATAAAGTGGTTTCAGCAAGAGACATAGATCCTCATGAGCCCCCACTGCTAGTGGGGGCTCATGAGGATCTATGCCTCTTGCAGTTATGTGATGATTAATTTTCTTGGCAGTGAAGGGGTTAAATGCCAGCACACTAACTTTAACGCATTTAAGACTTGCCGTAGGCAGATAAGCATCAAAATAGCTGCGGATCCATATGCTTTATGTCTCAGTTGAGTTAAAATCTGATCATGCAGTGTATGATGTCCTGTTTCAAAATTCAACGATGGTTGGTTGGTTGTACATTGCTTAACGTCCCGACATCAACAAGACTTTCTCAGGACGTGCCTGCACTGCATGTAAAAAAAAAAATAAACAGAATATTGAATGTATGTCGCCATCTGGTCTAATATGCTAAATAAACCTAAGACCATTTAGCAACACACATCCAATACCAAGAGCTACATGCAGCGCAGACAGTAGGGAGAGTTTAAAAAGGAAAATACATGTGAATGGACCAAGGGTAGACAGAAACACATGCCCCAGAATAGAGGGGAAAACCCACCTTGTGGGGCTGACCAGGGTGACCCCGGAAACTAAAAAGTAGTTAACCCCACCTAAGTCCCCCAGGGCACCAAAATTCAATGAGGGCTGTGTGCAAACTAGCCACTATGGAAAGGGGTTAGACTGTACCCGTTGAACCCAACTCCAAAATGTGGAGGTGTCACTTAACCCTTATCATTTGGAATACACCAGTGTGTGAAATAAGTTTGACTAAAATAGTTCAAGGGTAGTGCCAGAATAGGTTGGCGCCTCTAGGCGCCAAGCTATTCTGGCACCACCCTTGAACTAAAGCCACTGGTCTATATCCTTATCTGTAAGTACTATAATGTAGCTTGCATATATGACAGTGTACAAATTTGAAGCTTTTAGCCTCAGTATGATATGGGCTAATAACTATATACCAGTAGCAGGCAGTGGATCAACCGTAATATTTCAAGGGTAGTACCAGATTAGCTTGGCTTCATCAGGCACCAAGTTAATCTGGCACTACCTTTAATTATCATGGTTGATCCATTGCCTGCTGTAGTGTGTTTGGGATAAATGGGTTAACCCATTCCAATATCAGTTGTCAACAAATCGAAGATTGTGTCAGAGTAGCTTAGCATTTCTACTGCTGTAGAAGCCAAACTGCTCTGGCACCACCCTAGAACTATCAAGCTGTCTGATGACCTTTAACGTATCTGGTGGTCACCATGAACATGTCATCTCACAATTTCACAGGTGAAATGTAACAAATCCTTATAAAATAATGCTTCTCAATTTATATATTTTCTTTCAGTCTGGGCACAGTATCAGAGTTGACTGTGGCTGGAGTGATATCTACAGGAACACACGGAACGGGAGCAAATTATGGAGTCATTTCCTCTTACGTGAGTTATTTTGTATCTAAACCAGGTGAGCCAGGTATACTGCAGTGTCACAATGGTCTGTGGCTCTCACGGGATGCCCACATGGTGAGCAAAAAGTCATCTGGTTGACATCAGCCTTAGCTGGCTGCAGCTAAGGCTGATGTCAGCCAGAGGACTTTTTGCTTACCAAGTGGGGTTTTCTTTACAAGTCTATGTAATTTCAGAACTACGATACCCTGGACATGAATAATGTGGCCTGACTTTATGGCTCCAGGGTACCTGTATTAGGCATGACTGGTTAGGTGGAATCGGACATTAATTGTACATTCTTTCAGATAGTGTGCTTGTCTGGGACTTTGAACCTTATGGCTATAGCTGTAAGTTACTTGTGAATCACAGACCATCACACGTACATGTTCAGACACTGCCAGTAATCAAATTGTGTTTCTGAAGTCATTTAAATTCAGCGTCAAAGATCATCGGCCATCAAAGAAACATGGATGCAAAGTGGTTTGAGCAAGAGGCATAGATCCTCATGAGCCCCCGCAACTGTGGGGGCTCATGAGAATCTATATCTCTTGCAGTTGTGTGGTGATCTTTTTTTTCCCGCAGTGAACAATTTCATCAGCTGGTACAGTAGCACCGGCAAAATAGTGAACAACCCAACAAAAAGAAATACACTTGGGACAGACAGTTACAACACAATTGTGTTGCAATTGTCTTTTCTAAGCGTGTTTTTTTCTTTCGTTGGGTTGTTCTTTGCATTTTGCACGCTTGACAGTCACCTGTTTGGTCTGGATTGAATAAAATAGTGGTGTACATTTTTGTCCACGGGCAGAATTTCTGGTGTCATGCGTTCTGAGTTCTTCATTTCTGCGCTAGGTGGTTTCCATGGATATGATGACAGCGTCTGGGGATGTCGTTCACATTTCCAAGGAGGAGAACTCTGAGCTGTATCCCGCATGTCTCATTGGTCTTGGGTCGCTAGGAATCATCCTGACAGTGACACTGCAGTGTGAGCCAGCCTTCAATCTGCACCAGAAACAGTACCCCTCTACACTCAAAGACGTAAGTGTGGAATGGATATTATATACTTTGTGATATCTCAGTGTAAGTACGACGACCGCCCAGGGGACTGTCAAGAAGTGGGCACCTTAACCTATTTACCCCCATGGCGGCATTTCCCAAATTTTAAAAGTGTCATCTAACGACTGCGTATTAGTTGCAGGAGATGGATCGACCATGATAATTCAAGGGTAGTGCCAGATGAGCTTGCACTGACAGGTGCCAAGCTCATCTGGCACTCCCCTTGAATTATCATGGTAGATCCATCTCCTGCTGTAGGGTGTTGGGTGTCCACTGAAACTGCAAATTTTTATGCTTGAATTTTAACCCGTTTAGCCCTGATGCGCTACAGCAGGAGATGGATCGACCATGATAATTCCAGGGTAGTGTCAGATCAGCTTGTTGCCTGATCATGCCAAGCTAATCTGGCACTACCCTTGAATTACCATGGTCGATCCATCTCCTGAAACTGAAACAAGGTCAGGTGTGGCCTTGGGGTTAAATGGGTTAAACTCTCACTGGTTTCTTCACTCAGTGTGTGTGCACATGCTGTGAAACACTTTGGGGGACAAGGAGTGTATTCAAATGAGTCAGAAGTTTTAACCCTTATCCTTCGGAATACACCAGTGTGTGAAATAAGTTTGACTAAAATAGTTCAAGGGTGGTGCCAGAATAGCTTGGCGCCTCTAGGCGCCAAGCTGTTCTGGCACCACCCTTGAACTAAAGCCACCGGTCTCTATCCTTATCTGTAAGTACTATAATGTAGCTTGCATGTGGCAGTGTACAAATTTGAAGCTTTTAGCCTCAGTATGATAATATGGCCATTATGGGTTGACCCTTTCAGTGTCCATTGAAGGAAACTATGTTTCTGCAGTCTTTGTCAATTCTACATCAACAAGCCCTAGTTGTGCTATGAAGATGGGTTAAGAGTGGTGACAGCACGAGGCATAGATCCTCATGAGCCCCCGCTGATGCGGGGGCTCATGAGGATCTATACCTCTTGCAGTTGGGTGTGTTCAAATTTTCTCAGCACTGAACCGGTTAACATGTTTTTTGATGTCCTGAGTGGCTGCTATATTGAGTAATGTGCTATATTGAGTAATGTTAGTTTGTCAATGCAGTGTGGGATTTATTTGCTCCAGGTTGTGGAAAATCTTGATGTGTGCGTGACGGCTAGCGACCACTTCCGCTTTTTCTGGTTTCCTCACACGGACGATGTTATATGCTACCACGCCAGCCGCACTGAGAAGGTGTGTGTGCATTACCCATCTTTCCTTTTTGGGATTTTCTTTGCATTTTGCGTGCTTGACAGTCACCCTTTTGGTCTGGATTTCGTAAAATGAATGAAGTAAATCTGGAACAAGACAAGAAAAATAAGATGGCTATGGTCTGTCAAAGGTGTATGAAAGATTGAGAAAGTGGGAAAAGACCCATAAGCAGTCTTCACTGTTACGGTATATCTTGATCTCATTTTTTTTATCAGCAAGAAAACGTGAATACTCTTTTTAACAAAAATGTGCAGGCTGATCTGTGATTTGGGGCTGATGGTGTAAAGTACAAAATCTCAGAATAAGCACATGTATGCACATTCAGACAATTCAGCATTTTGAGGATTCTTTTATGCCAATGAGAGTGCTCGTTTTTCCAGGATCCGAACGCTGAAAACAGTTGGTTCTGGGACAGTTTTATAGGATTCCATGTCCTGCAGCTCTTGTATTGGATCAGGTGAGACCCAGTGTGCAACAGGCCATCTAGCCAACATAGCCACCATTGGCCCATGCACAGCTGTGCCCGGGCCAATGGTGGCTGTGTCGGCTTGATGGCCTTTTGCTCGCTGGGGAATATGTTCTGAAATGTACTGAGAAAAAATGCAGCATGACGATACACATGGCAAAAGAATTTCTGATTTATATTATATATACTGCACTGTCTCAAAGCAGGCATCAAGGATGGGTGCTAGGACCAGTACTGTGTTCGGTGTATGTTCAGCCCTTGTCCGTCATGATTAGTAGTCACTCCATTTCCCATCATTCATTTGCAGATGATACACAGATGTACAAAAGTAATACTGTTGAGCAAGCTGACTGGCAGCAGTGACTTGTTGACCATTCAAAGTTTAACACCTTACGCCCTGAGGACGAAATTATCAAATTTTGGTAGATATATATCCTCTGAGGTCTATATCACAGTTCTAGAAAAGATCGACCATGATATTTCAAGGTTGGTGTCAGAATAGATTGGCGCCTAGAGGCACCAAGCTATTCTGACACCAACCTTGAAATATCATGGTCGATCCACATCCTGTTGTAGTCTTTCAGGGCTTAATAGGTTAAACCAGTGCACTGGCTGTGTGAAATCATGGATGACTACAGATAAATGGATTTTTAGCCTTGGCAAAACTGAAACACTGTTGCTCACAAACCAGATAGGTGAGGCTAGCGCTGGCAGAATTGTCAGTACTCAAACCAAGGGCAATCACAGCGCTGGACAGACAAACATGTTTGTGTATGTATGTTTCTCCTGCCTACTTCCTAAGTTCCGGAGAAAGACATGGGTTATATAAGAGACCTGATCCATTCTTATTAGGAATGGAAATGATTGTCTTATTCTATACCTGCGTATTTCTCTGTGGGCTGGCGATTGGGTGCCTGATAGGCGGGGGCAGGGGATCTAACTGTTGTCTGTCCAGCGCTGTGATTCCCCTTGGTTTGAGTACTGAAACACTGTTGGAAGATTACAAAGTAAAGTAGGTAAAAGCACTGTCAGGGGAGAGAAGTGTGCATGATCGACCAATGATCATAGATCTACTTTGGTCAAAGCACAAAGGAAGGCAGAAACTTCTGCCTACCTGCAAAGACAACCACATTAGGTGGAGGCATGGAATGTATTCACCTGCAGACACCACAGTAAAATGTGGTTGTCTTTGCAGGCAGGCAAAAGTTCCTGCCTTCCACCAGTATGCCGAATGCTATGCTGACGAGGTTGCCAAGATCGAAACAGCTGTCCACACTGGCTAAATATCTGGATCCCCCTTGGGGGACCTAGATTTAAATTTGCATGCACCAAGGGGCTGGAACAGTGGGATATGTGATATGCTCCCCTTTGGGGGGCTTCCATATGCATTGCTTCCAGTCACTTTCTTAGCGCACCCCTTCTTTCCTATCTTTTTTTGGTGCTTTGACCAAAGTAGATCTATGATCATTGGTCGATCATGCACACTTCTCTCCCCTGACAGTGCTTTTACCTATTTTACTTTGTAATCTTCCTAAAAATATTAGCGCTGGCAGCCTCCCCTTTTCTTTTCATTTATTACTGAAACACTGTTGTTAGGCAGTCTAAGAACATGTTCATCTCTGCCCCTTTCTGTTTGCAATTAGTTAGTTATTGGGGTTTAATGTCGAGCGGGTGACTAAGGCCATTTCATGGCGGGAAGAGTATAAGTCTGGTCAGCCAGACTAAGATGAAGGTCTTAAAACATGATGTAAATACAATTTTAAAAGTATTTGTGGCTAAAAAGTCGCACGGGTCAATCGTGCATGTCTGTTTGCAGTACCTTTATTCCTTCACTGGTACCATGGATCAACCGACTGTACTACCGACTTGTGTACGCCCACTGTGTGGAGAGAGTGGACAAAAGCCATAACGTGTTCAACTTTGACTGTCTGTTTCATCAGTATGTTATGGAGTGGGCCATTCCTAGGTACGCTTATAAAGTAAGAATTACCATGGGTGGCTGTGCCTCTGTCATAGAGACAAATTCAGCTTTTTCAAAATCCCAGAAAGCTGAATTCAGCTTTTTGGTTCAGATAGAACAGCCCTTTAGCCAGCCTGTTCCACGTGCAAGAGACATAAATTCTCGTGAGCCCCTGCATTCACAGGGGCTCATGAGAATGTATATGTCTCTAGCTCGCCATGGATTAGGGGCCATTGACCATTTTCAGTCGTTTCTGCTTTTTGCACCGTCATGCATGAATTGCTTGGAGGCACCAAGTTAATCTAGCACTACCCTTAAATTATCATGGTCCATCCATCTCCTGCAACTGGTACAGATACGTTAGGCAACACCTCCAAACTGTTGGGAAATGTGACCATAATGGGTTACAAGACAGGTGATCTCGACAGGTGATCTTGTCTTAGGATAAAAAGTGTCACTTTTCGTGAAAGATCATTATTTAGGTGGTTGCAGTCACTTAGATAATGGTCTTTTAACCCTTTTAGCCCCGAGTCCCTACAACAGGAGATTGATTGACCATGATAATTCAAGTGTAGTGCCAGATTAGCTTGGTGCCTTCAGGTGCCAAGCTAATCTGGCACTACCCTTGAATTATCATGGTCAATCCAACCTCCTACAACTGGTACATAGTTGTTAAGTAACACTTTTAAAATTTGGGAAATGGGACCTTGGGGCTAAAAGAGTTAATGACAGATGATTTCTCATAAGGGTGGTCTCTTAAACCATCTGCTGGCCTATGTAATATGTTTGTGCAATCCCAATGAGTTGTTTGAATCCTAGCCATCAATGCAAACGCATAGTGCCACCTGTTCTGCAGTTGTTGCTGAAGGTACTCTGTCAGGATCCGACCCTTTAAACTTGATTCTGCTGAGGCTGACCCGTTGAATTTATATCTCACAGGGACAAGGCAGGCGTGGTACTGACAGAGTTGAATGCATGGATCACCAACAACGGATTCCCAGCCCACTTTCCTGTGGAGGTGCGCTTCGTGAAGGGGGACGATATCTATCTCAGTCCTGCCTATGGCCGTGACTCCTGCTACATCAATGTAATTATGTACAGGTATGTTCTCGACTGCCTTGTCATTTACTTTGAAAATCTTGCTTTGCACAAAACTGGACAGATTTTCTTTTGCCTTCACAGGACAGGTTTGATCAGTCATTACAACAACTACTGCCATGATAGAGGTTAATTATTCCCACAGGTCTGGCATAGATCAAAAACAAAATAAGATTCTTATTAGATGATAAGAGAGGAACCCAAGGGAGAAAGAAACTCACTTAGAAAAAACAATTTATTAATATTTCGGGTAAATACCCTTTTTCAAAATAGACAAACAAACAAATATACAAACAAATCAGTTTCTACTTCATTATCGCAGAAGAAAAGTGGCAACTGAAGAAGAATAAATTGTGTTGTAACTGTCGTTTCTAAGTGTGTTTCTTTCTCCGTTGGGTTTTTCTCTGCATTTTACACGCTTGGCAGTCACATTTGTGGTCTGGATTGTTTATTAGATGATAATTGACCTCTAAGAAATCCACGTGAAGCATGTTTATGGAGATGGGAGGTGAACTTTGGGGATTAGGCGCATGTTTGTGAAGATGGGAGGTGGAGTTTGGAGATTAGGTGCATGTTTGTGGAGATGGGAGGCGCAGTTTGGGGATTAGACACATGTTTGTGGAGATGGGAGGCAGAGTTTGGGGATTGGGCACATGTTTGTGGAGATGGGGAAGGGGAGTTTGGGAATTTGGTGTAAGCCCAATCTCCAAACTCCCCCTCCCACCTTCACAAACATGCTCAGCATGGATTCCTTAATGCTCATTTATCATCTAATAAGGAATTATGTTTTGTTTTTGACCTACACCTGTCCTGATGTAGAGATAATTAACCTATATTACTGGAAGACTTGTAAATAAATTGTGGCATTATGTTTTTGTTTCTTATACCCAGGCCATACAACAAATATGTGAAGAATGAGAGATACTGGGATGCCTTTGAACAGATTGTGGCTTCTGTCGGTGGCCGACCACACTGGGCTAAGGTGAGTTTTTATCTTGTGTAATTCAGAAAGTGTGTGTGTGTGTTGGGAGGGGGGGGGGGGGGTGAGACTAAGTTAAAATGTGATGTAGCTTTATGTCTGTAAATGAGTCCCTCTCATATTTTTTAATTACTGTGTAAATATTTTACCTTATAAACGTGTAGATGTGTACTTTTTGTTTGCTTATGACTGAAATTATTTTGCATTATCTCATTACCACCTGAGGATGAAAGTATCAATTGTAGATATCCTTTGAGGTCTACGACTTTACGTCACAGTTCTGGATACAGTTCTGGATACACGTTGACCATGTTAGTTGAAGAGTGGTGTCAGATTAGCTTGGCGCCTACAGGCGCCAAACTATTCTGACACCACCCTTGAACTATGTATCATGGTCGATCCAGATCGTGTTGTAGCGTGTCAGGGCTTTATGAGTAGTCATTTCTCACCTTCTCAAGGTAATGATTCATATCTGCATCTGCTTCAAGCTTGCACATAATTATTTCGACCGAGCAGTAATACCTGTTTGAGAAACCACCATTTTTGGGGGACAAGAAAAAATGTGTTTAAAGACTAGTGTTGTCTTGGGGAAGTCTTGAAGGGCAATAAGTTCATTGCAGACCATCATTGAGGTGGCTACAGGCAGCTGTATCATGGTCTTTTATGACAGGTGACCTCTCATTAGAATGGCTACACAAAACAGGTTCTGCTGTACCAGGCTTGGTGCATCCGTAATATACTGACGACCAAAAGAAATGCAACATTTTTGGAATCATCAAAAAATGTTGCATTTTGTTCACCCTGTCTGACCGTGTAATGTTCAGGACCACAAATACACCAGCAAGCAGTTCAGCCAGCTGTACCCCAAGTGGAACGAGTTTTGCCGTATCCGAGAGAAGCTGGACCCGAACGGCATGTTCCTCAACACCAACCTGGAGAGAATCTTCGGCAAGTCCAACGGGAAATCCACTGCCTCCTCCGTCTTTGTCTAGTCAGTGCCCCTTCCAGAGCTTCCTGTGTGCAAGAAGAATGGACCCTCATGAGCACCAGCAATGGTATGAAAACCTGCGGCTCGTGCTGACGAAAATGGGACCCGAATGCAAGAGGCATAGATCTTCATGAGGCCCCGCAGTTGCGGGGCCTCATGGAGATCTGTGCCTCTTGTTGGCAACTCCTCCTCAAATTGAGGGTGTGTACATGTGTCAGTGTGCTGGTCTGTGATTTTGGACCTTGTGGCTTCTCATGATAGACCTGCGTACAAATGACTGTTGTGGTGTGACTTCTTCGTACGTCGTTCACACCTTTCCATCTGCAGGGGAGCTGGGCACATCAGGTGGTAGAGCATTTGACTCGCATCCGAATGGTTGCAGGTTCGAACCCAGCTGTGGCCAGAATTTGTTCAGACCTTAACAGGTGCCCTGTCTTTGAAATCGCCTTCGTGGGGAAAAAAGATTTTAAGCCATAAATGTTTTGTGCATTTTCTTTTGCAAGAGCTGTGGATTCATATATATATATATATATATATATATATATATATATATATATATATATATATATATATATATATATATATATATATATATATATATATATATATATATATATATATATATTCCTCTTTGCTGACCAAGATTGGCCCCAGCTGTTTCTTAATTGACACTGTGTGAATTCCATATAATTAATGCAAGATGACAATCCCAATATTTCATAGTATTTATGACAGTCTGCTGATAATGGAAAAATATTATTACTATCCAGTAATGTCTTTCCAATCACTTCACTTATGGATTTTTGTGCTGGTCAGCCTCAGTACATTGCAGTACGCATGAACCATAAAGTCAGACCGTGTTATTGGCGCTCTTTGCTATGGTAGTGGGTGGACTTGTGAAGAAAACGCACTTGATAAAAAAAAAAGGTCCTTGAGCCAACGTCAGCCACAGACGTTGGCTCAAGGACCTTTTTCTTACCAAGTGCATTTTCTTCAAAAGTGGCCAGCTAAGGCTGACATCAGCCTGAGGGCCTTTTGCTAACTGGGCATCTGCTGTGTGCATTATATCAGAGACCATGGGATAATGGAGTGCATAAAACTGAGGCTGATCCATATATCTAGTTGCATGAGTGTGTTTTTGATTCTGACCAAAGATTTTTTTTAATGAAAATTTACAGCATTGCGAAGCTAGTCAGTATAAGTATCGATTATTTGCTGTGTGCATTTTTGTGTTTCTTTTGAATGGTACATGTTAACTAGCATCTTTTCCGATGAAACTGAAATGGGCAGGATTTTTCCAGCAGATCGCCGTTGGGCTGATGTTGGCTGCCGTCGGCCCACACAGATACAACGCGGCTGACGACAGCCCAATTATCCTTTGGGCATTGGAGTGTTTATAAGAATCCAGGCATGCACAATGTATACTACTTGCGTTTTGCTGGCCGAGTTTTTATTCTCATGTTTGTACAGTGAGAAGAGCTTCCATTGCAAACACTTTGTTTTAAACTCATTCGAGACGTGCCGCCTCCGGATACGCGGCATAAGCCGCGTATCCGGAGGCGGCACATCTCGAATGAGTTAATAACTTTTGCTGCATTTCATTTTTGGTGATAAATAAAATTGCAATGAAACTGAGTTAACGAGACAATCATGAATCATTGACATAATCAGTCATCTTATTTGTTCACAGAGTTGTCATGTATTTATTTTTTTTTGGTATGCTCAGTTTTGACAGCTGATAGCAAGAATTATTTCTGTAAGTTGTGTTAGTTATGAATGTCGTGGTGTCTTTGGTGTGAACCTGAGTCAGTTGTATTGCATTAACTAGTGTTTATGTTCATGGGGTAATTATTAGTATTTTACAGTTTTTAAAGGCAAATATCAAGCAGAAAAACAGCAGCCAGTAAATGATAATGGTAAGAAGCTGAAACATCGGTTGCAGAGGCAAAGATACAAATAGATGAATACTGAATTTACGATAAAGTTGTACGTACACCCCACCCCCCCCCCCACCCCCCCCATCTCTCTCCCCGCATGCTTCTATGTTTGATTTTTTTAAGCCTGGCTAAACACGTTAACAGTATTGGTGACTACATGCACAAAAGGTGGTTAACCCTTATCATTCTGAATACACGAGTGTGTGAAATAAGTTTGACTAAAGGAGTTCAAGGGTAGTGCCAGAATAGCTTGGCGCCTCTAAGCGCCAAGCTATTCCGGCACCACCCTTGAACATAAAGCCATTGGTCTATATCTTATCTGTAAGTACTATAATGTAGCTTGCATATGGCAGTGTACAAATTTGAAGCTTTTAGCCTCAGTTAGTCAGTATATGGGTTAATACAATTTGGAGCTTTATTGCTGCACACTGGTTGTCTGTCCGCCTTATGTGGAGCTGATCGAGGGAGTAACCAATGTGATATTGCTGTTGTGTGTATGTGTGCGTGTTTTGCACAAAATCATTTTACGACCAGGACTGTGCACAGTATGAATTTACCGTGTGTAGATTTTGTTCTAGGTGTGGCAGATTTTGTAAGGACAATCTCTTAACCCCTCGGCTGCCAGAATGCAGCAAGCAACGCAAGAGGCACAGATGTTCATGAGGCCCCGCAACTGCAGGGCCTCATGAAGATCCATGCCCCTTGTTGGCCTCATTTGTATCGAAGTGCCTCAGGCAGAGGAGGTCATTTGGCAGTGAGACTGTAAAGGTTTCAAAGACACGGGTTCTTGTGGCTGGCAGGGAAGTGGTAAAATATCCTGTGACAACCACCTGTGCTGCATAGATGTTTCTCTTGACTTGTGCCCTCCTGGGGCATTTATGACTATATATTTATGAATTGAACATTTTTGCTGTTGGTAGCGCTTTTTGTTGCCGTGATTCCTGCAGGAACCATTGTGACAAAAATTGCAACCGACAGCCAAAAGGTTAAAATACCAGACCAGTTCTGTTGTACATGTACTTAAGTATAAAACTGACATATCCTTAGCTGTATTCATTGTTGTTTTGCGAGTGTGACCATTCAGGCGTGTTTCCATACAGGTCGTGACAGTGACGTGAAACGGATAGCAGCAGCAATGTGAATTGAGAACATAGAAATAAAGGATGAGTGTTTCCATATATATGCGTGATGCGACAGTGGCCCGACTGCAGTGTGACGAGCAACAATTTAATTTTATATAGCCCCAGGGAGCAATTCAAAAGTGGTTCTGCCATGAAGGGAGCATGGCTTTCAGCACGCAGCAACAAATTGCCACAACTTTAACTCCTTCGAGACGAACTGAATCTGGATACGCTGCTTAACCCATATCATACGGAGGCTAAAAGCTTCAAATGTCTACACTGCCATGTGCAAGCTACATTATGGTACTTACAGATAAGGCTATAGACCAATGGCTTTAGTTCAAGGGTAGTGCCAGAATAGTTTGGCGCATGGAGGCGCCAAGCTATTCTGGCACTACCCTTGAACTATATTAGTCAAACTTATTGCACACAATGGTGTATTCCGAATGATGAGGGTTAAGCCGCGTATCCAGATGCCGTTTTCGTCTCGAATGAGTTAAACAGCTTGAATAGGGGTGCGATGCTGCCTGTTGCGCCAATATATGGAAAAAGATGGTGATTTTCTGCCTGCTGCTCAGCTACTTTTCTGCAGTGTCGCCTAACATGCCGCTGTTGCACTGTAACGATTGTCCATGTGTGATGGGGTGAGGTAGTGAGGAGGAGTCGGAAAATTAAGATTAGATGGTGGTGGTTGGACTTAGTGAGACTGAGACTCGTTCATGTTGAGCTAAACTTTTATTTCTAACAAAACTAGAAAGTAGAAACCAGAAAGCAGAAAGCCGAAACAGAAAGCAGAAAGCAGTACCTGTAGAATAAACAAACAGGTAATCAGTAATGGTGCCAAGAATACAATAAACAAGGCACATAACTAATTAAGGCATATATCCACATGCAGTGAACGTACAACACTTTGATTTTAAAGACTGACAAAATCAAAGTGATGGTCGTGTAACATATAGAATGTGTAGTAATAGACATGATAGCAAATAAAATGAAAAATATAAGTCACAATACTAACTACAAAGTCATGCAAAGCACAAGTCAAAGAATAAAGCAGAGCACCAATACGTAAGTGCGCTATGCAGTCAGACCTGGTAAGGCGAGCACGCAAATGACTAACAAATGGGTAGTCACTCTGACCGGGGCCTCCCTAACAGGTCAGCCCACATCAAGTTAAATGCAAAGTACTAAAAATAACATAGCAAAAGTAAAATACCAAATTAAATCAGATGCTATGCCAGCGGTACAATAACTATGTGACTAGGCACTAATGAATAGTATATAGAAATAACTAGTATCAAGGGGAAAGTAATGTGAAAGTAACATGACACAAAAAGGAACTCACAATACAACCGACTTACCATCAAATGAATAAGGACGTACACACAACCTTATCATTCACTCGGTCTTTATTACATTCGCACCGCAGACACAAGCGCAAACATTGAACATCAACGAAGAACGCAAACATCTACACATCCTGCAGTCATTCATGACGAAGAGGAAAGACAGGCAGAAAATGTGTACTTGAAGGGAAATTATGTGCATGTAACATAAGATAGCCTAGAATAAAGTATATCTACCAAAATGCAATCTAATGAATGTCACCATGCACTAAATAGAGGCATGGTGCACTTAATATGGCTACAAAGCACCTTTAAGTTTCATACACATAGTAGTGAACAATGACCCTTGAGGTCGCATAACAGAAATGTCCTGTATTTCTTACAGTCACTCAAAGGCTTCACTTACTTATTACACATTGTAGTGAACAATGACCCTTGAGGTCGCATAACAAAGATGACCTATATCGCTTCCTGTCACACAGGCTAATAATGCCTCTCAGTGATGTGAACCAAACCTATGCACTATGTCAAGTGAAATACTTAGTCATAAAATAGGAAGCAAATAATGGCTAAAGTCAAAATAAATAATAAAAGACCTATAAACAAATGACTAATGAATGGAATGAGTGACTGAATGAACCAATCAATCAATCCATCAGCCAGTCACTCGACCTATGGCTAGGCATGGCATACGGTCCGGCATAGCAACGTATAAACAACTTAAGCGGAAGTTTCAGAATCAAAACAAACATGGCGCCTAAGAGACTGAGTCAGCTGTGAGTGACGTCACCAATGCGGGAACATCACGCAAAGCTGCCGCCCTCCCTAGCTTCGGTGATAGAGAAGGGAAGACTCCAGAAAACATAGAACTAAATAAAATAAAGATCATCAAACAATCAACCACTAAGAAATAGCATTAAATGAACAACAGAAAATGCGCGCATTATGGTGCATCCACCATGCAAGCAATGTAGTCAATTGTCATGATTGCCAGCAAGACCAAACTTAGCGAATCATTTTAATTAGAGGCATAAGTGCACTCCCATTTACTCCCACGGTTATGCGTCGAGGGAAAACTATCACCTAGTCACAACTGACTACGTGCGGTCGGTCATGCACGCTAAGCGCCGCATCATTCTGACACGTTAAGTTTTCTACGGCAAAATTCATACATGATATCTTCCACATCAACATTGTTACAAAAGTTTGTGTACAAATTTCCTCACTGCAGCATTACATGGAAATGTACTAGCATGTAAATAATCGTCTAGCAGAAAACAAATGGAATCAAACTAGCCTCACAGAATGGCTAGTGCCGACCGGTCTGGCAATCATGTCAATTTCATGCTCAAGAAAATCATCAAAACATCCAGCATCACAATGTCATCAAATAGTACAAAATAGTAATGCACCAAATACAATAAAAAAAAAACAAAAAAACTGAGTACTTACAGGGTCTCCAAAACCCGCGCAGTTTAGGTTAAAAAAAAAAACTGTTTTCCTCCAAGGCACCGGTGCCAGAAGTTAATTGCTGGTACTGTGAGTCTTGCACGTTTGGTAAAAAAGAAAGTCTGCCACGCGAGCAGCGGTACTTATAGAGGCACGCTGCTGTCTCCGCGTTGGTACAAAGTCCACGCGTCGGTGCAAAGTTCAGCGTCGGTACGGGGGTCTGGCACTGATATAAATGGCAAATCCGTATTATAGTACTGCCAGCCCTAGGAGCTAGAATATCTTCTGAACTACATAGTGTAAAAATATAATCGTTAAATATAAATTTAAGAACTTTTACCAGCTGTACTCTGGATTTAATTTGAGATTATGGGCTATTAGTGGAAAGTTTATATTTATTCTTAAAGCGGTCTCAGAAGTGCCACAGAAAATCAAAAAGGCTACTAAATCGCCATTATCACTCTGATCGGTTATAATTAACCTAAAAACATATGCATTACAAAAAACTATTACCTGGGCCAAATCTAACCATGCTAAATACTAAGCAATGGTGTTGTAATTTGGCTACAATACATGGTCAAAACTGATATACCATACAACACGTACACTGAGCTATCGCGTACACAACACTTAACGCTGCGTTTGGCAGGGCACCGCGAGCGGCGCACGTCATAGCTAGCAGTCGACACGAGTGAAATCCGAGAAGCAATGGTCATAAGTGCTATCGGCCTAGGTACACAGAGGAACATCGGGTTCACTCTGTTACACATGTGCACAAGGCACAGACTGTCATGAGCCCCTGTAGGCACAAGGGCTCATGAAGATTTTCACTCCTTGCTGGAAGATAGAAGGCATGCGCCTGTGTGCTCACGTGAGGTTTAACCCTTTGACTGGTAGGGCTTTCAGTCGAGATGATTCTAGCAGGACTTATCGTGACAAGAAACCCTACTGACGGCCATTACATCCTGAGGCTGATTTTGTAAAATGTGCTTACTGTCCTATGCAGGCTACATTACAGATTAGGAGAAAGATCAACTGTTTTAGTTCAAGGGTGGTGCCAGAATAGCTTGGCGCCTCAGGCGCCAAGCTATGCTGGCACTACCCTTGAACTATCGGTCAGATTTATTTCAAGCAACCGGGTGTATCAGGGTGAAAAGAGTTAAGCACTTCCAACAGCCAAAGGGATACGCTTGTAGCTATATTTACCCTTTGCCTGTAAGTAGCACTTTTGTCAGGGCGATTCCTGCAAGAATCATCGCACACAGAGCGCTACGGACAGCCTAAGGGCTGTTGCCACCATTGATGAATTCACAGGTTCCTTTGAGACTGAAGTCGAAACCTTTTTTTTGTTGTTGTGAGATTGCTGTCTTGAATGTCATTTGAAATTTGGTACTTATCCAGTGGGCAAAGGCCATCGTCGGCTGCTGTTGGCCCACGCACGGCTGTGCGCTGGCCAACAGCAGCCGACGTCGGCCTTTTGGGCATTGGGTAGTCACTGTACTTAATGTCAGCCTCGACACTTTTATTGTTGAAAAACTGCATGAAACATAACTTGATTGCATAGGTTCAAATGTTTTGTTTCATTTTACAGAATGATCTCATGTAGTGATTTCTTTTGGGCGATCAGAATCGGCACTGTAGTCGAAAGCTTTTTTTTTAACTTTTTTTTTGCTACGGTTTCGGTTTGGTGTGTAACTTAAACTTTTTTATTTTGCCGAGATGTATCTATTGCATTTTAGAACTTTAGTTTTTTTCTCTTCTTTTACTGACTTTTTTTTTCTTTTAGAAATACATTCCTTAGCTGGTGGCATGAATTGTCGCTTGTAGGCATTTTGTACTCGAAGTTGGACTTTGTTCTTCAATGTTGTTCTGGGTTTCTCGAAGAGCTGACTTTGTACATGTTTGTTGTGTTCGTTATATTGAGTTTAGTGTCCCACTGGCACAAAGTGATCGGGGAAAGTACGTTTGAAATTTAGATTGAAAGATATCGTTGTGATGTACTTAATTTTTTTTCGGTGTTTTTATGCATATTGTAGAATTCTTCATGCCAAACTGAAAGTAATTTACTTAAATTATTCCCCTGGAACCTCACACTGCAGCAGAAGATGGATCGGTCATGATAGTTCGAGGTTAGTGCCAAATTAGCTTGATGCCTTCCCAGGTGCCAAGCTAGTCTGGCACTACCCTTGAACTATCATCATGGTTGACTCATCCCCTGCACCTGGCAAGTGAATCTGAAAGAGCATTTCTCAAATCTGTTAAATTTGCTTTGGGGAATGAATGAGCGAGTTAACTCATTCACGGCGCCCTGCATCAGTAGCATTGAAAGTGTTGTATAGCATTGCCGTTGTCAATGCTATACAACACTTTCAATGCTTTTGAGGCAGGGTGCCTTGAATGAGCCGACTCACTGGAGAGGTACAGCATTCATATGCACAGCGAGTGGAAGTTTGTATGGCGAGACATGCATTGCTGATGCTTGACATTTCATTTGATGCATATCCATGTCTGAAGTAGTTAACTGCGTGTATTGTTGGTGAAGTGTGGGTCATCAATAACTAAGGCCACATGATGTTAACCCTTTTCGCCAGGAGCGTCAGTCCACCTCCTGCAGCTGGTGGTACATAGTCATTTAGCGACACCTCCAGAAATATACCATGGAGTTAAATGTTTTTAACTTTTTACCCCCCCCCCCCCCCCCAAGATCCATTTCTCAACTTGGAGGTGTTGCCTAACCACTACCTACCGTTGTAAGAGATAGATTGATCATGATATTCAAAGGTAGTGCCAGATGAGCTTGGCGCCTAAAGGCGCCAAGCTCATCTGGCACTACTCTTGAATTATCATGATCAATCCATCTCCTGCTGCAGAGTCCTGGGGCTAAAAGAGCACTTTCAGCTGAGGTCAAAAGTACCAGCTGAGGGCCTATTTCTTGTCAGATGTGTGTAGGTATAGTCGTATCATACAAGACAGAGAGTTCAGATTGTTCTATATTTTTGTTTACAGCCATGTACAGGGGGTGCATGGCAGGTTTGTAACGGTTTTGTGTTAACCCGTCCAGGACTGATACACTACTAAAAGATATGAATCGAACATGGTAGTTCAACCCGTTCAGTGCTAAGTAAATGTGAACACCGTCCAACCGCAAGAGGCATAGATCCTCATGAGCCCCCGCAGTTGCGGGGGCTCATGAGGATCTATGCCTCTTGCTGACACCACTTTGAATCCATGTTCTTGGAACATCTAGGGATTTTTGGTGTTGAATTAACAAAGTTTGAAGAAATTAATGAAGATTGAAGAAACAGCGTGCATGATCTGGCACTGAAATGTGCTGCAGACTCTTCTACCAGTACAGGTATTATTTTATGGTCATCTGCACAGGTGTGCCCGCGGCAGGTTTGCACATTGCTTTGTGTTTACCATGGGTGGGACTGAGAAAAAAAAAGTTGAATCCTGAAGCGAGGGTCTTGGGGCACTTTTTAAGTGAAAAAAAAGACAACTAAAAAACTTTTTTTTTTTAAATCCGTAAATCCAGCTGTAGCCAGAAAAGACCCACCCATGGTGTTCACCCACTCAGCCGCAGCACACCTCAAGAAGACAAGAATCGAACACGATAGTTCAAGAGTAGTAACAGAATGGCTTGATGCCTACAGGCGCCAAGCCATTCTGTCACCACCTTTGAACTATCATTTTCAATCATCGTCCTGAACTGTAAGCTTAGTATTCCACGGACAAACGTCAGATCTGGAAAAATGTATCTTTGGACTGAATGTACCATGCCTCGTCATGTGCAGTTAGGACGAGCTGTTCCAGAACCACAGTAGCCATTCGGACTACCATCCAAATGAAGAGTAGGGGCTGGACTAGTTTTGTGGTAGCCCGAGCACTTTTTTTTAGTGCGCACATTGTGTGAATTTTTCATTCACCATTTGGGCTCCTCAAAACAGAGTTTAGATGCACACAAGAAGGGACCTCCTATTTGGTGATGAGCAAGTGGATTGGCCCTTTGGCTGTCGGCAGCGGTTTTTGTCGTGATGATTCCTGCAGAAATAACAACATCCTGCAGGAATCATCACGACAAAAGCCGCTGCCGACAGCCAGAGGGTTAAGTTCTCCGTGCTCTGCATTTTTTTCTGCGTCATTCATGTTCCCTTATCGCTTGTGGCGCGACACTTCTGTTTTGTGACACGAACTATTCCATCATCAACTGCCTGAGACAAATCAAACACTAAAGATATACCTCAAAGAAAGCATCGGATCAATCAGCTTGTCATTTTGTGATAGACAGTAGAAACTGCTAAACTTTGGACTGGGTGGTGGGTCTCTTTTTTCACGTGTTCCACCCATTCTGCAGATAAACATGGGAAATGGCCCATACACTGGGTCGCAAACTGTACTTACCGTAATTCTCGACCACTCTGTCAAACAAGATTTACTGTATACAGGTCAACTTCAGTACATTGCTGTACTGCCATCAAGTCGGGCTGCGTTACTCATGACCACATTACAGTAGTGTTTATTCTCAAACTCCCAGAACTAAATGACTTCCATTCTATAGAAGTCATTTAGTTCTGGGAGTTTAAGAGTTAGATTTACATAAAGAAAAACCGCAAAAGGAAAAGGTCTTTGGTGTTACAGCCTTAGCTGGCCCATGCATGACTTCACGAGCCAGCCAAGGCATATGCCAGCCTAAGGACCTTTTGCCCTGTGGGAGCCTAAGACACGTGCGTTCAGATAACCAGTATACCAGCACTGGAATGTGCAATACCAAGGCTGACCTATGAATGAGCAGGAACATTTGGAGTACTAAGTGCGTGTCTGTATCAAGTAATTTTTGTAGATGAAGTTGAACAATTTGAGCCCAAAAACTTGAAAAATCCTGGTTAATCAAGATGTACATTACCATATTTTGTGTAGATGTATGTTTGCTAAAAATATACATACATTTTGTGTGCTGGTCTGTGATTTTGAACCGTATAGCCTCAAGCTTTTAAGTTCCATAATAACAGACACGCGCTTTTTTAAGAATTCCAACCTGACCAATAATTATACAGTTTCTGTGTTCAAGATGCACTGAAAGTCTCGAGACTGTGATTTTGGACTTTGGACAGTCGTAAGCTCCAGAACCTCAGACCAGCACATTTATTTATACATACAAAAAGAGAAAAGAAGTACCCAACGGAGAAACTTAAAGAAACACACTTAGAAAAGACGGGTACAACACAATTTATTAATATTTCGGGTAAATACTAAACTTGAGTTGCCACATTAAATTCCTTCTGCGAATGAAGTTAAGTAGCGGCTAATCTCTCTATTTTGACAAAGGGTATTTTCCCGAAATATTAATAAATTCTGTTGTACCCGTCTTTTCTAAGCACGTTTCTTTCTCCGTTGGGTACTTCTTTGCATTTTACACGCTTGGCAGTCACCTTTTTGGTCTGGATTGCTTATATACAAAAAGAGGAATAATTTATCAATCAGACCAGTAATCGTATGTGTTTGTTTAGGGCGCACTGTAAATTATAATGCATGCAAATAAAAATCCCATCACAATGGTGTTGCTTCAATTTATTTGTTTTCTCTGGAAAAGACCGCATAATCAATCAACTGGCCTACTGACCCTTCCACTTGAAGGACAGATGCTGACAGAGAGAGATAGCTATCTGATTTGCATCAGTCCGAGATAGCCGTCTGATTTTCATCAGTCCCAGCATGCAAAAAAAGCACATTTACAGGTCCACGCAGAATTGGGTAATATATCCATGCCAGCTCCTGCAGGTGAAAGATCTAAGCAGGCCAAGAGGTGTAAATCTTTCTGAGCCCCCGCGTCCCTCTCGCAGCTCGGTCTGCGTAGACCTAGCCTGCAGGAGCTCACGAGGCCTGTGCGGACCCATGTACATCCACTTTCCTTGTAAATAGATACTGTTCACTGCACAAATGTGGCAGTGTTTTCACAGATAATTCTTTCTCTTTCTCATTCATTTCTTGCTAATGCATTGAAAATCATTACACTCCATTACAAAAGTGAATCGAATTTCAATCACAATGCCATGTAGTGATGTAAACAATACAAACAAACCACCATGTACAAACACACCTACAAACTGCATTTCTGTTTATACAAACTTGCATTTCATAAATAACTGATGAGCAACAACGGCATAAATTATCGCATGATGTACATTCATTTTCATGTATCACAATTTGCCTTTATGTGAATGGACAACACTAACCAAGTGAGCAGAAGGTCTTCTGGTCGACGTCGGTCTGCACACAGTTGTGCCCTGTGCATGTGAAGCGAAAGAGTACGTTCATATTTGGGTGAAAAGCAAGATTTCACTGCGAGACAAAAAAAATACACGCTTTTCACAAAAATGGACTTGGGAGTCCACAGGACAAAGCTAATGCTATGTCGACCGGAGGACCATTTGCTTACGGAGTATGAACAGATTCTGACCAACCCAGAGAATACAGGTTCAAAATCAGGCACCAGCAAACATTTAACTCATGGTATCCCAAGACCGAAATCTCCAAATTTTGCCGTTGTCCTCTGAAGACTGCGTAGCAGTGCAGGATACAGATCGACCATGATAGTTCAAGGGTGATGCCAGAATAGCTTGGCGCCCAAGTTATTCTGGCATCACCTTTGAACTATCATGGTCGATCCATATCTTGCTGTGGTGTGTCTGGGGTAGAATGAGTTCACCCTTTAGCTGTCAGTGTTTTTTGTCGCAGTGATTCCTGCAGGAATCATCACGACAAAAACTGCTACTGACAGTCAACGGGTTGAATAACGCTTTCTTCTTCAGGCTGCTGGTATACCGTGTAGAAAATTCTATAACATTTGGCTACACGCACAAAATCATGTCATGGAAAAGCATTTTATGTATAAACAATCACGTTGAACATGATGTCCCTAAATGTCATACAAACACACTTTACATACATGCACAGTACACTGTGTTTACAATAACAGAGTGACACAGTGTAAACCCATTTAGCCCCGATGCACAAGCACAACAGCTGGGTCGACCATGATAATTCAAGAGTAGTGCCAGATTCACTTTCACTTGGCGCCATCAGGCGCCAAGCTAATCTGGTACTACCCTTCAATTGTCATGTTTGATAAATTTCCTGCAACTGACACGCGGTCATTGGAAGACACCTCCAAAATTTGGTAAATACGTCCTTGGGGTTAAATTAGGTAAGTCATAAAAATATAAATACAGTACCGAACTTTGGATATAAGAAAACGCTAGAACTAATGGACTGTTATGACCGGTCAGTCTCATCACATCACAATACTTGGGAGCCACAAAGTCAGACCGTCTTATTGGCGGCCACGTTAATATGGTGCTCAAATTACACAGACCAATGAAGAAGAAACACGGTGAGCAAAACGTCCTCTGACCGACTCCAGCTTTAGTTGGCCTGCACACAGCTGTGCACAGGCCAACTAAGGCTGGAGTTTTGCTCATCGCGCATCTACTTTCAAGTCACAGACCAGACCTGGGCCGGTATTCATGCTTTCAGGGTAGTTTACAGCCCAGCACAGGTCAAGGGACACAGCACAATCACAAAGTATGAAAATGCATAAATGTTGAGAAAACCGAGATTGTGCAGGTACATAAACCAACCCTTTATTTACAACAGTTATTTTATGGACACTTGCTTATTTCAGTGACCGGTCAGAAGCTGTGAAAGGTCAAGGTCATACAAGTCATTAATTATGTGGATCAGTCATACATGTGGTCCTGAATGGCTATGCCATTCTTGTTATTAGTGTTACTGTGGTACTTACCAGTAATAAGTTTGAGGGAAACCATCCATATTGCTGCATATAGAACACTGCAATTTTTTTATCTCCACTCTGCACAGTACTCTGCACAGAGTATGTGTGTTGTCTAATTGCATATGTGTGGTAGTGTTTATAGATTGTTTTTTAACGTTAGCACATGCATATATGTATGGTTTTCTCGTTTTATTTTGTGCATTTCCACCAGTGTTGCGCTTTGAGCCTTTTTGTAACGGATGCTGCGTAGTATAAGAGTGATTTATTATTATTTTTATTATTATTAGATCCTAACTGTGCTTAGCTGAAACGCATATAACTTTGTTGTTGGTACCTGTGGTCATACGATATGAAATTGAGCATGTGAAGGAAACTGCGTTTACAATGGGAAATTTCCGATTACCCAATGCTCTCCGAGTGCTTATGATATCAAAGGTTCCGTAGCAGACAACAGACACTCAGAGACAGAAAAGACCATTTTTTTCTGTAAAGGAAATCCAAACACTGTTGAAAGAAGTTGAGCTAGAAAAGGAAGATTGATTGATTGATTGATTATACATTGCTTAACGTCCCGACAGCAACAAGACTTTCTCAGGACGTGCCTGCACTGCTTGTGAAAAAAAAAAAACCTAAACATAACATTGAATGTATGTCGCCAGCCGGTCCAATACATTAAATAAACCTAACACATGGGGCCTAAATAAAGCTAAGACCATTTAGCAACACACATCCAATATCAAGAGCTACAGGCAGTGCAGACAGTAGGGAGAGTTTTAAAAAGGCAAATACAGGTGAATGGACAAAGGGTAGACAGAAACACATGCCCCAGAATAGAGAGGAAAACCCACCCTGTGGGGCTGACCAGGGTGACCCTGGGAACTAAAAAGTAGTTAACCCCACCCAAGTCCCCCAGGGCAGACCCGGGTGGGGTAGAAAAGGAAGAACTGTTTGGCAAAAAAAACAAAATCACATTTGGACCCAAATCGCTGAAAAGATGTTGGCACAGGGTAGCCCAAATATTTCTCCGAGACGTATGGGAAAGATGGCGACATCTAAAATGCAAGATGACTGACAAGAAAAGTATGCCTGCAGCATGGGTGGTGGCCCACCGCAAAGCCCTGCACCATTCGCTGATACTGTAGCTGATATCTTGAGTCCAATCTCTATGGAGGCAATGCAGATAAGGTTTCTTTGTCTGAAAACTACAAAAATGACAGGAAAAAATCACTGCTCACATTTATGCAGTTGAGCCATATTTTGAATGCCCAAATATAAATAAATCACTTTTTTATTTTGACAGAGCCGACATGGTATTCCATTATAACGCATCAGGAAGACAAGTCCAAATAAGAGTTTGACCAGACCGACCTTCGAGACGTACAGCTGGAAAACATGCGTGTTCTGCGTGTTAATGTGTTTTCTATAGACTGTCCTGAGTTCTCACTCAGCTTGTGCTATGCTATATTAATTTACAGATTATGAGCGAAAGTGACTTGCTGCATGCTTTGCTCATAATTTGTGGACTAATGTTGGTGATTGTGTATGTGCACACAGACACCAGTGTTTTTGTGACTGTTTAGTTTTGTTCTTTTATTTTGTTTATATTTCTTTGTATATTTATGTTTGCATACTGTGTGTCTATTGTAAAGCGCCTAGAGCTCCGTCAGGTTAGGCGCTATATAAATATCCATTATTATTATTATTAATGTAGTCGCGACGGCTCTGCCAAATCTGTACCTCAAAGATTGTGTCTTAATATCATGGAGAAGACAGCAATCTTATACTGTTATTGGGAAAATTAGTACATTATTTGTTTGTGTTTCCACCAGTGATGAACAACAGAAAAATGTATTTTTCTCTTCCTGCCCTTGCCTCCGGGCAGAAACGACATCTCAGCTCAGTCAATCTCCGCATGGTTACGCTGGGTCATCCGGTCCGCATACGAGGACCTCTCCTCGCAGGGAGCTAAGAGGCTGCGAATCAGGGCACATTAGGTCAGAGCCGTTGCCACGAGTGTCGCCTTCGACCGCAACTGTGCTGTGAGGGACATTGTGGCGGCCGTGGGCTGGCGGGCAGAATCCACCTTCGCCCGGTTCTACCTCAGAGACCTCTCCAGCCAACGCGAGAACCTGTCCCTAGTGGGGGACATCTCCGCAGCGCAACACTCCCTCCCGGCGCTGCGGGCGCCCTAGGTAATGCTTAGCCGAAATCGTCAGGAGTTTTGCGCCTCAGGGGGCCTCGCTAGGCATAACGCAGGGGCTATTCTTCCTAATAGTAATGCCATCGGTAAAGTTTTTTAAGAAACAAATGTATTTTTCTCTAAAATGTCTTTTTGGGAAAAATACTTACCGATGGCATTACTCAAAGGTCCCTCCCACCTACTCCGCTTGCCGCCAGTACGCTAAGAGTAAGACTGGCGTGACTATATTGCTCACATGAGGAGAAAGGGAGGCTACTCAGGGTTCATGGTAACTGCTTGCTAGAGTTACTTCCCTGGTTGTGTAGGAACACACAACGGGTTCTTAGGCTGAAATCGGTAAGCTGAGTGTACCTTCCTTCCGAATAGTAATGCCATCGATAAGGTTTTTGAAGAAACAAACTGGATCGTGTTCATTGCAACAAAGAACACATGAACCCTGTGGCTTTCGGTAGCCGTTTTTGTTGCAATAATTCCTGTAGTGAATCATCACAACAGAACTGTTATTGACAGCCAAAGGGTTATCAAGAAGCAATATTCATTTATTCAGAGAAAAAAAGGAAAGGAGAGAGAGAGAGAGAGAGAGATAAAAATGCAGCACCAAAATACACAACACCCACAGTTCTCTGCCAACCATCTATCAAAAATAAAGTATTATTGTATTGTATTGTAAATCTGCATGAAACAAACACATTCCTTCTTCGCTGATAAGATAAGTAGCGACTGAATTATATACTTGTTTGCCTATTTTGAAGAAGGGTATTTACCTGAAATATTATAAATTGTGTTGAAACTGTCTTTTCTAAGCATGTTTCTTTCTACGGGTTCTTCTCTGCAATCAGAAGAAGAAAGGGTGTGGTCGACTTTGCTGATAGCAAGGTTGGATATAACAAGTCTGATACAACACTTTTTCTGAGGTCCTATAATATAAATTATTGGTAGCAGAGGTTTGCTACACGGATCCTTGTAGGCCTGTTGTAAAAGTATTTCATGACAAATGTTTTCCATGTAGTGCAGCACACTTTGAAAACGCACATAGGCACCGGCAAATATGCGAGGCTTTTTCAATAGGAGTTATTTCAACATCAGAATCAGGTCAAAGACAAAAAGTGGTGCCCCTTGACAGCGAGGACAACATGCTAGAGTATCGTGTTGAGTGTGAAAATAAATGTAAGCTCATATAAAAGGGACTTGCAGGCATGGTCAACACATTCGAGACGTGCCTCTTCCGGATACGCGGCTTTTATGCAGCACATCTGGAATGAGTTAATGCCACCTTGTTTTATTTTCTCCTCATGAGAATATACCTAAGGTGGCAGAGACTTATTTTGTCATGATCTTGGGGTTGGTTGTACATTGCTTTCTCAGGACGTGCCCACACTGCTTGTGAAAATAAAATCTAAAAAAAAAATAAACAAAATATTGAATGTATGTCGCCAGCCGGTCTAATACGCTAAATAAAGCTAAGACCATTTAGCAACACACATCCAATATCGAGAGCTACAGGCAGCACACAGTAGGGAGAGTTTAAAAAAGGATTGATTGATTGATTGTACATTGCTTAACGTCCCGACAGCAACAAGACTTTCTCAGGACGTGCCTGCACTGCTTGTGAAAATAAAAACTAAACAGAACATTGAATGTATGTCGCCAGCCGGTCCAATACGTTAAATAAACCTATGACATGGGGCCTAAATAAAGTGAAGACCATTTAGCAACACACATCCAATATCGAGAGCTACAGGCAGTGCAGACAGTAAGGAGAGTTTAAAAAAGGAAAATACAGGTGAATGGACCAATGGTAGACAGAAACACATGCCCCAGAATAGAGGGGAAAACCCACCCTGTGGGGCTGACCAGGGTGACCCTGGGAACTAAAAAGTAGTTAACCCACCCAAGTCCCCCAGGGCAGACCCGGGTGGGGTAGTTTAAAAAAGGAAAAATACAGATGAAAGGACCAATGGGTAGACAGAAACACATGCCCCAGAATAGAGGGGAAAACCCACCCTGACCAGGGTGACCCTGGGAACTAAAAAGTAGTTAACCCCACCCAAGTCCCCCAGGGCAGACCCAGGTGGGGGTCGGGGTGGGGGGTTGGGGTGGGGATGGGGGCGGTGGTGGCAAGGGTTGGCATTAGTTATATATGCGTGATCTTTGCACAACTACATTTTTTATGGGTTTTTATCTTACTTGTGGCTATATTGTTATGTCTTAGTTTAGCCCTTTGGGTGTCGGTTACGGTTTTAGTCACGATGATTCCTGCAGGAATCATAGCGACTAAAACTGCTACTGACCCCCAAAGGATTAACTTAAGTCTTTCAGAGACAACAGAGTGCATGGAACCTTATGATGATTTTTTTTTTGTTTGATTCTTGAGTGAATTCGGCACCTAAAGGTACTTTAGCTATCAGCCTGGTAGCATTTTACCGGTCAAAAAACTAACAGCTACAGATCGACACGTACTGGCACTGTAAATATGGCAGTGCATGTAATTTTAGCAAGACGTCATCATTTGCCACTCCCACGAATCAGAATAGTTATGACAATTCTCATCCCCATTGACGAGTAAGATGATGGTGATCTAGTGAAGAAATGTTCATTCTACTGTGCAAACATTATATCCATCACAGACAAAGTGAAAGAAGTGTTGGACATCCAAAGTGGCAAGGGTGCTTGCCTCCCACACTTCCAAGTATGGTTAACCCTTTAGCCCCAGGGTCCCATTTCTCAAATTTTGGAGGTGCTACCCAATGACATTGTACCAGTTGCAGGAGATGGACTGACCATGATAATTCAAGGGTATTGCCAGATTAACTTAACGCCTTCAGGCACCAAGCTAATCTGGCACTACCCTTGAATTATCATGGTCAGTCCATCTCCGGCTGTAGAGACTTGGGGCTAAACGGGTTATCTATGCTTCTAAACATGTGGATCCTTCCAAGATGTATGTGTGGAATTATCAGCCCACAACCAGCTAGACCATGGCATCATGAATGCTTTTTGGCTCTTCTCCATCAGTGGATCACATTTCCAAACCACGGCATCTAGACGATGTGTGGCGGATGTGTGGTTTTCTCGAGTGTACTGCCCCAGTAGCAAAACGTCTTTGGGCCCATGAGGGCCGCAGTGGGCTCGCACACAGCCGTGCGCGAGCCCACTGTGGCCGTCATGGGCCAGAGCACCTTTGCTTACAGGGTGGTCTGCCTCGACAGGACACATTTGCTTACAGGCACCTGTGCTGAAAGAGCACGAATATGAAAACAGAAAGAACTACCACACTATCAACATCCAATTAAGAATTCTCTTTGAGGTGTTTGAGAGGAACAACAGACCTGTCCAAGGTGAGTACATGCTGCCAGAGTGGTTGCCGACACCCGTTCTAAATCCTGTGACAAGAAAGGTGTTAACTACATCAGACAAAGCTCTGAGGGCAACCATTGAAGTACCATCCTTAACTCTTTGCAGTGTTTGAGAGGAACAACAGACCTGTCCATGCATACATGCTGAGAGAGTGGTTGCCGACACCTGTCCTGAACCTTATGACAAGAAAGGAGAGAACTACAATAGACACAGCTCCATGAGGGCAACCATTGAAGTACCATCATGCCTAAAGGCGCCAAGCTATTCTGAAACCACCCTTAACTATCATGGTCTAGCCACATCCTGTCAGCGCATGTCAGGGCTTTATCGGCTTCACTGCTGGCTGCCAGTCAACTTCGTATTGACCACAAAGTGCTTTCTCTGACCTTTACCTGTCTGCATGGAACTGCTCCGCTGTACCTCTCAGAACTTGTTTCTGCTGATAATCCAGCAAGCAGTCCTTCTTCTCAGACACCTGTTGCCATTCAGTGCAACCATGATAAAATCCAGAAAAAGTGGTAGGGAACACACTCTTTCAGAAATGCAGCCATTTCCTTGTGGAACAACATCCCAAATGTCCAGAATCTGCCCTCGTCACCATCAAGACGATCAAGCAGAAGCTCAAGACATTTCTCTTTTCTCAATTTTATTTTATTTTTAACACCCAACCACCCAGTGCCACAAGCATGCCTGGCACAGAGTATTTTTAGCGCTCTACAAGCGTCCATTCTTCATCCAAATAATTATCTTATAAACGTTCACTTCCTGTCATATTAGACCCCAAAATTCGGCCTGTCAACTATCAAATGTAAAGCCTACTGGGGGTCCATGAATGCCATAATAGCACACTTTTGGGTCTGTAGACTTATTAACCCTTTGCCTGTCAGTGGTGCTTTTTGTCACGATTCCTACAGGAATCATCACGACAAAAAGCGCTACACACAGCCTAAGGGTTAAGCTGGAAAATACACTACCAGGGTGATAAATTCCCTCAAGAATGCCGAAACTGTAAAATCTGATATGTGAACTACTAGACAGAGAGTCTTGTGCAAACATGTGTCCCTATAGTCAGAAACAAGATGTGACCCCAGCCCAGAGTTGTTCCTATTTTCAAGCTTATCCTTCTGATCCATCTCAGTCTATTCCAACTCATCCTCTGATCCACACAAGCTGGCACACAGCAATAAGGACGGACACACGGCAATCCTGAGTTGCCACATTCCTTCTGCGATAAGATAAGTAGCGACTGATCACTACCCGTTTATTTTGAAAAAAGAAATTGTGTTGTAACTGTCTTTTATAAGCGTGTTTCTTTCTCAGCTGGGTTCTTCTCGGACACTCGGCAATTCCCGCCATTCATAAACTCTGAGATCTGGCTTAGCATAGCTATTCTGAAGAAGAATGATAGCACGAGCAGCGAAATGACGTCACTTCAAGCTTCGTGTCATGGCATCATTAGTCCCACGACTCTGTGTTCATAGTGATGACTCAATGTTATACGTCTCTCATCGCATTACTAACATTTGACGTATTATAGGATCAAACTTGGCAATTTTCTTGCTGATTTTCACACCTAGGGCTTACAGGTCACAATTTGACCGAATCCTACCTCAGAGCTGTAACAAACAGCAGGCTTATGCAAACACTGTTTATGAAAAATCATGCAGGTATTAATGAGAAGATAGGTTTATGGGCAAAAGAAAAATCAAAGTTATGTCAGCTGTTTTAAAAATAACTCTGAAAACGTGGTGCAGAAAAGTATCTGATTTTCACACCTAGGGCTTACAGGTCACAATTGACCTAATCGTACCGAACAGCCAAGACAAACTGTAGGCTTATGTAAATACCCTATATGAAGAATCATGCGGTTATTAATGAAAAGATTTTTTGGGATAAAAAGATTCAAATGTTTTAATATTAATCCCAAATAATTTGTGAAATTAATCCCCAAAACGTGAAACTATTTTTTTCTCCCAAAAATGCGAGCATAGTCGCTGTCACACACACACACATACCACTTGGTGCCAAAAAGACATTCCCCAAGGTTTGCGTAGCTAGACGTGATGTCATTTTTATCTTCTTACTTCTTTGCCAGGATTCCTGCCTTGCACGCCAAAAACGTTATGTGCATGCTCTGGAATGTGCTCTGATGAGCCCCATTTCAAAGTTGTTTCCTCAAAATAACCTACCAATGGCATTACTATTAGAAAGATACACCTAGCTTATCGATTTCAGCCTAAGACCCCTTGCGTATAACTACGCAAGAAGGGGAGCAACTCTTGTGAGGTGCTAGCTCACCACCTGAGTGGCCTCCCTTTCCTGAGTGGCCTCACCTTCTCTCATATAATGGCGCATGCGCAGTACCGCCTCGCCAGTCTCACACTTAGCTTCCCATCAGATAACGGCTACTCAGCCTTCAGTGTGCTTCTGTGTTTGGTGCTTTTTGGTGTTTCTTTTGCATTCCCTCTATCCAATGATGAGGTAGGAAGAGCTGACAGTCTTCGACCTTGCCCGGGAATTTTATTCTTTGAAAATTTGGCAGTCGCGGTGCGACTGGTTGTTCATTGCAACCGTTGGTCCACTTGTGGTTCTTGATTTTACTTGACCCTTTCTTCTCTTGCAGTATGCAAGTTCGGACCTGCTGGCGCTGTCGCGATTTTCAATGGCCCAGTGATGCACATTCCCTGTGTTTACCTTGCTCCGGTTGCTCCTCCACGCGGACTTGTGCTACTTGTGCCACGTGGCGGGAGGAATTGTGGTCGCAGTTGTGGCTCTTCTATCGGCGGGAGCACCCTCCTGGTGCCCGTGACCGGCCTGTTCAGGTGTTGGGTGGTCAGTTGGCGGAGAATCCCCCTAATGCCCCTGGGCCTCCGGTCACCCCCAGACCCAAACGTGCGACTTCGGAGACTTTGGTTCCTTCCTCTCTCCGCACCCAGACGGTCCTACCGTCAGGTCTGGACGAGGGCGGGCCCAGTTACTCGCCGCATCTGCCCCTGCCGACTTTGTCCGGGTCTCCAGTCGGCAGGAGGCTTGCCTCACACAGCAACCAGTGACCATCACGGAAAGGCTGCGAATAACATTTCATCAACCCCCGCCTCTGCGCCACGCCCTGCTATGGACTCAGGTCCCTGCCGACCCCTTCAAGTCCACGGTGCTTCAGTGTGAGATCATGGCTTTGCTCCAAAAAGCCGCCACGGAGGTGGTTACTCGGCATGATTTGCCGGCCTTCTACAGCCAACTTTTTGTGGTTCCCAAACCAGATGGCCGGTGGCACCCGGTCATAGACCTGTCGGCATTAAACAAGTTCATTTCGGCTCCTCCCTTTCGTATGGAGACAGCGCGGGTGTTGAGGGCTGCCATTCAGCCCATGGACTTTACCATCAGCCTCGACCTCAAGGATGCATACTTTCACGTTCTTGTTCACCCGTCGGCGCGCCGCTACTTGCGCTTCGCCTTCCGGGGAACGGTCTATTAATTCCATGCTCTCCCCTTCGGTTTGAACCTCAGTCCCTGGGCCTTTACATGGATTGTCGACGCCGTGATGGCCAAGGCCAGGCAGTCATCTTCCAGCCCTTTGTCCAACTACCTGGACAATCTACTGCTCCGAAATCAGAACGCTTCCGTGCTGCAGAAGGACAAGAATTCCCTGCTCGAGCTTCTTCACCAGCTCGGGTTCTTGGTCAACAGCGGGAAGTCGGACCTCTTGCCCTCCTGCATGTTCATCCACTTGGGTATGGAGTTCCTGACAGACCTCGACACGGTACGGCTGCCAGAGAACCGCAGCTGGAATTAGAGCTAGCCCTCCACGTGTCTCATGCAAAAGTCGTGATGGCCAGGACCTGGCTTCAGCTGCTGGGTCTCCTCAACGCAGCAGCGGATCTCTCGCCCCGCGGCGGGCTCTACTCGCGGGCGTGGGAAGATATGCCTAGCTTACCTGATGCTCTGCATGCTCCTGTACCAACTGATGCTGTGGTGCCGGAACCACAGGATCTTGCTCAAAGCTCGACACATTCCGGGCCGCCTAAACGCGCTCCCAGACTCTCTGTCGCGACAGGGACAGGTCCTACACACCAAATGGTCCCTCAGTCCGGAGATTTTTCCCAGGATCTGTGCTCGCTGGGAGACTCCCATGATCGACCTGTTTGCGCGACCAGGTGGAACAAGCAGTTTCCAATCTTCCTATCGCCCATTCCAGACCCCCTCGCGTGGGGGGTAGACGCCCTGTCCGTTTCCTGAGAGGGCCTCGTGGCCTACGCCTACCCACCCTCCGTGCTGGTACCCAAGATCGTGCACAAGCTATGAGGCAGCAACACAGTTCTCCCTTTGGTCGCCCCATTCAGGTGGAACAGGAGTTGGACGACCGACCTGTTGGCCTCGCCACGGAGCCTCCTGTGCAACTACCAACCCCTCATACAATGCTGAAACAACCCAGGCAGAACCTTTTCCATCCTTGCCCAGAGAGGCTTGCGCTACACGCCTGGAGGTTGTGCGGAAGGCCCTCACACTAGCAAAGAGGCTTCTCGCATGCAGCTGTGGAGGCTATCGCCGCGGCCCGCAGACCTTCCACTCGCAAGGTGTATGAAGGCAAGTGGTGGGTCTTCCTGTCCTGGTGTGAAGCTCGACACCTTCCTCCACGGCACTGACAATGCCACAACCTGCCGAGTTCTTCCTTTGGCTTTTCAAGGAACAGACACTGGCACCTATTACCATCAGGGGTTATCTCTCCATGATCGCCGACACCTACTGACATTTGGGACGGACAGATTCGGGCTTGTGCAAGATCTAGCAGACCTGATGGCACATTTTGAGCTCCAGCGTCCAGTCTCGCGCTCGTTGGTACCACGCTGGGACCTCCCTTGGGTGCCCACGTGGCTCAACTCAGCCCGGTTTGAGTCCTTGCCCTTGGCACGGCTGGCCAATGTGACCCGGAAGACCTGCTTCCTCCTTGCTCTGGCTACGGCGGCAAGAGTTAGCGAGCTACATGCTCTATCGGTAGACCCAGCCTGTCTCCAATTCCGATCAGACGGCTCAGTACAGCTTCTAACCAACCAGGCCTTCCTGGCCAAGTATCAGCTCCCCACGGCCGCGGCGCCGGTAATCACCCTCCAGCCGCTCAAGGGATTTGATCGGTCCCAAGCGTCTCATCAACATGACCCAGGCAGGGCTTTGAGGATAAGCTAGATGTATCTTCCTAATAGTAATGCCATCAGTAGGTATTTTTCGGAAAAATACATTTTAAAGAAAAATACATTTGTAAATAGGAACAAAAAACATCCTTTGAAGGATCACTGAAACACTTCAAACACTGGAGGATTCTTGTTGCCTCTACGCTTCTTCACATTGACAAGACAAGTAGCGAATTGTACATGCAGTTTTGTTGCATTGTCTCTGACGCCATTTTTAGCAAATCACTCGTTAACCCCTTCCCTACGTAATTTTTTTCCTGAAATCTTGGTTCATTCAACGACCAGACGCCAACACCGTCCAAGAAACATGCATACAAACTGGTCTCAACAAGAGGCATAGATCCTCATGAGCCCCCGCATTTGCGGGGGCTCATGAGGATCTATGTCTCTTGCAGTTGGATCGTGTTCACTTGTGTCAAAATTTATTTTAATCATTATTCATTATTTTCTTTTGCATAGAAGTTCTGTTCTGCGTTTTGTGTTGAGATGATGGCATGTTCTTTTTTAGTGACGTCAAGAACATGTGAGGTAAGATGTTTGTTTGAACGCACGGTATGCGTCATTGTGGATGTGGAGACACATCAAGACATAAGAGATCTTGCTCTTAGCCAGAATTTAGTTTGGTGAGAAGTGGAGCTGGCCGGGAGATGCCGCATAGTTGTATTGTATAACAGATGGTAGAAGAGCAGAATGCTCAATATAGGAGTGAATAATAAGGTATGTAGTTAAAGAACTCAATATAGGAGTGTATATTAAAGTATGTAGTTGAAGAACTCAATATAGGAGTGTATAAGGTATGTAGTTGAAGAACTCAATATAGGAGTGTATAATAAGGTATGTAGTTGAAGAACTACGGTGTAACGGGATTGACTAACCAGTGACTTTGTCAACGGTCATGGTGGGCGGCAGACAGGCACAAAATAAGTCGACGGAGTAAACCTTTCACGCATCTTTGGGTGGGTATTTGTTTGTTAAATAGTAGATTCAGAAAGTGTTAGTTGATTGGCTCTGGATCGGAAACTGTATGACATTCGGGCACGACTTGGCGAATCTGAGGTATCGTCTGGCGATCGAGCGCGGGGAGGAAGTGGGTTCATCGGGAAGTGTTTCGTTGAGCCTGTTTGATTTTGAAATGATTTGGGTCAAGTTTGAGGGGTTATGTGTTGTGCGGATGTATGTCGTATTCGTGTGTGTGCATGGTATTTCGAATTGATTGTTATTACGATATTTTATTCGATGTCGGAAACGATCGGGAATCGTCGACAATGTCCGGAAGTCGTTGCCGGTCGTCATCGCTACAAAGTGTTGTCATTCGGGCGAAAGTAACAATCGAAGCAATGGCGGATTTATAATGGGGAGATACAATTTTATATGTTGAATAGATGCTCTCCAGCTGGGACTTTGGATGTATGTACTCCGGGTAGGATGTATGTCAACCTGGTGTACGAGAGAGTTGTTCCAGGCGGGTGCAGGAGAACTTAATCGGGCCACCATGCGACCAGTGGCAAGATTGAACGAGCAGCGACGATATATTCATCTTCAATTCATGGTCGGAGTAATTAGACTGTTTAATATATTCAAGGATCTAAACATCAACTTAAATAGTGTACAGCTGTCAGCAGACAATGAGAAGAAACATTGCAGTGGAACAATTTGGACGAGATGTGATTAGTGCTCTGGACATTGTGCAAATGTTTAAGTATGTGCGTGTATTACAGGTGCATGTATGAATTGACCGAGTAGTGTGTAGGTTTGTGTACGTCTGTGTCTATTGTTTGTCCTGCGAATGGGAAAATCAAATCATTAAAATCGAACAGAAAATCCAACAATTCCGTGTGATATATAACTTTCCTCCCTGGTGTGACAACTTTTCATTTGGCAGCCAAAAGGTTAAAGAAATTCTTTACGTCACACCTTAGACAGCTACGTGTCCGTCATTGTTTCTGTGTCTGCTCTACTGGCAGTCATTTGCTGTTTCTTCACCGTGCGACCGAGCCACCGAGGTAAGATGCAAAAGTGGAACACAGAGCACCACATTTGTTATCAAAATGTTTGTGTCCGTCGTCATGATTTTTAAACTAAGTGTCCGTGAAAACATTGAACGAGATGTATGAACATACCCACAGGATATAACTAAGACTTTCAAACAAATGCTTTATAATCTGGTGTAAATGTGAATCTTGCGAGAGGTCCTACAAAACCCTATTGTGTACCTATGGCAGAACATACTGTCTATGTACTGCTCACAGTACGGTACCGTCTGTCCCAGCAGAGATGGTGAAACCCATGGAATAATAAATAACATTTCTGATCTGATAAACATTCACAATTCAAGCAATATCTCTCATCACAGCTAATTTAATGATCATATAGATTGCATAATTAATTCCTCTTCTTTTTTTTTTTGTTTTGTCGTCATTTGTTTTTTGTCTATTCAGATATTTTTAACTTCAAAGTTAATGGCTTGTAACGGAGTGGGAGTGAATTAGGGTGAGAGAGGGAGGAAGCGTCAGGCCATTTTCTTCCACTGGCTCACTCTAATTTATTTTTTAATACGGAACATGTGTGCAGGTCTGTGATTTTGGACCTTACAGCTCTTACAGGCCGTAAGGTCCAAAATCACAGACCAGCATATAATCTGTAGTCACCTTTGATTTCTTCTGCAATAATGAGGATAAGTAGCAACTGATCTATATGTGTTTGTTGGTCTATTTTGAAAAGGGTTTGTTTCTTCAAAAACATTACCGATGACATGACTACATGGGGGAATGTCTACTTCTAGGCTCAATTTTAGCCTACTTGCCCGTTGTGTGCCCACACAACCCGAGAGGCACTCGGGGAACCCCCCCCCCCAGAGGGGCCGAGAGTTATCTCCCCATACCTGCCTTACCAGATCCAGTCACGAGACCATTCAGTCTTGCTACTTCGCTCGTGGTGAGAAGACGTGGCTGGCCTGCGCTCTCGCTGCCTCGACCGGTCTTCTGCCTACCGACGCTCGTTGCTGACTTTGTGTGCTCTGCGCCCTCTTCTACCCTGCCGTCTACCCTGCCTTCTCTTCCTGCTTCGTTGAGGCTGCTTGCGGGGATTCTTCTGCTGTCGGTGGACGGCGGTTTGCCTGCCCTTCCCCCTTCCCTTCGTTGCAGAGGTAAGGTAGCGGTAGTTCCCTCGGCCGGCCCTCGGGCTGAGAGCCGGCTGACTGTTGGGTGCTTCCCTGCTTTCTTTCTTAGTGGTCTTTCTTTCAGTGCGTAGTGCCTGATTAGCTCACGGTCGGTTTTTTACCGTTTCACGCCCGTTTGGCACGTGGGCCTTGGGCTCCTTGTGTGTTAGCCCGTTTAAAGGCCCTTTAGCCCTCCGAGAGTTCCCCATTATGCTTCACCGGGAGCCCGCTTGCGCTTAGCCATTATGCTTTGTGCTCCCGGTGCGGTGACTTTAACAGACCTGTTTACCATACACATTTGGCGTATTAAAGTACACAATTTTGCTTTGGGGTACACATACATGTACACGTTTATACACAAAATACACATTTTGGAGAAACTGACAACTCCCTGGCTTGTGAATAAATATTAATTTTTCTCTAAAATGTATTTTTTCGAAAAATACTTACCGATGACATGACTAACTGGAAATAGTCTACTTGCTTACCAATTTTAGCCTAAGACCCAAAGGGTCCCCCCAGGAGGCTCTCGGGGATCCCTGATAGGGACGAGAGAGCTTTCGGGGATCCCTAACAGGGACGAGAGTAGCCTCCCCTGCCCATCCGGTCAGGCGCCCGGTGGTGTCTCCTTTAGCCAGTTGTCTACGGAGTTACCAGCGGCAAGCGGGGAGGAGGGAGGGACCTCCGAGTCATGTCATCGGTAAGTATTTTTCGAAAAAATACATTTTAGAGAAAAATTAATTTGTTTCCTCAAAACACATTACCGATGACATGACTAACTGGAAGAATGGCAAAGAGGAGGAGGGTGCCGCACAATCCCTTTTAGAAACCTCTTCAGGGACGAAGACGGCCCGTCACTCCTGATCACCCACTCCCGACAATTTTAGCGAAGTGCCGCCTAAGCGCCGAGGGCGCCTGGAGGGAGTGTTGCGCCGCAGAAGTTGCCCACCAGCGTAAGGTTGTCGCGCTGGACTGTCAGGGCGCGGGAGTAGAAGCGGCAATGGTAGATCCGTCCCGCCACCCCACCGCCGCCACAGTGTCCTTAACCACACCGGCGCGGCGAAGGCGAGACATGCGGCCCTAGCGCACGTTCCATGGGCGCGGATCTTCAGTGCCCCGGCTCCCTGTGGGGAGAGGTCGCGATAGGCGGACCGGAATACCCAGCGGAGCGAGGAGGAGAACGTTTGGGCTGAGAAGCCGGTTCTGCCAGCGGTCGGCGGCAAGGGACGAGACCGTCCCCTCCGCACGGACTTGGAGCAGGTAGATACGAAGTGCCTGTCCCGGATCTTGCTGCGGAGTGCCCCGAGGAACCGGGTCGTGTAAGCGGCCGAGCGGCGAGGGCCGGAGGCGCTGTCAAGGGAGACCTAGGCTGAGCGAGAAGGAAGGATCCGGGAGTAGCTGCACGGAGCCATCCACTCGGAACTGCAGGCCGGTGGGGCGAGACGAGGGCGTGTGGAGCTCGCTGACGCGGGGCGCCGTGGCGAGGGCCATCAGGAAGCAGGCCTCCGAGTCACGTCAGCGAAGCGGGCCAGATGGAGCGGTTTTAACGGTCCGAAGTCAGTCAGGGGAGGACCAGGGAGGTCCCAGCGCGGGCCAAGGGAGAGGAAGACCGGACGCTGCACGCCGAAACGCGCCATAAGGTCGGGCAGG
Source organism: Semisulcospira habei (assembly GCA_036245525.1). NCBI lineage: Eukaryota > Metazoa > Mollusca > Gastropoda > Semisulcospiridae > Semisulcospira > Semisulcospira habei. Next base: position 16,552,054 of record BTPG01000006.1, on the reverse strand, counting down.
TCCTTGCAGGCGCTGGGTCGGAACGGCCGAGGTGACGGTAGGCGTCGGCGATCAAGAGGGGTAGCAGCTGCCCCAGAGGGGAGCCAACCTTGGTCTTGGACGAGCCAGAGAAGAAGTCCGCGAGCTGAGGAGACGTCAGGCCGACGGTGGTGAGGCGGCGGGGTCAGAGCACCAGGCACGAAGCACGCCACTTTCCCTTGTAGACACGTCTGGTAGGACTGCGGGCTGAAGCGATAGCGTCCGCTGTCGCACTCGAGAAGCCTCCAGCAGACAGCGCTTGCCGCACAATCGCCAGGCGTGTAGGAGAAGTCGCTCACGGCAGGGGTGGAAGAGCGGCTGTCGGCGCTGCTCGAGCATCGTGCGGGGGGTGGGAAGAGGGAGGGTGAGCCCGTGGCGAGACTGAGAAGGTCGGAAGTCCACGATCCGGTCCGGGAGAACGGCTACCCGGAGAAGGACTGCGTTGCATCCCCGGAGGCTGAGCAGGACTTGAGGACCAGGACCGCCGGAGGGTAGGTGTAAAGGACCAGACCGTCCCAAGGGGTCAAGCGCATCGACTGCCCAGGCCAGAGGTCGGGAACGGGAAGATGAAGAGGGAAGCCGGAGGGTCCACTTCGTGGCGAAGAGGACAAGGGGGGAGTCTCCCAACGAGCGCAGAACCAGCGAAGGATGTCCCAGCGTAGGGCGCAATCCGTGTGAAGAAGCTGCCTCCGTCGCAAGAGGTAGTCTGCCAGTACGAACAGGAGACCTGGACTGAGGTGGTCTGGGAGGGAGAAGTCGCTGTCCGCGCACCAGCGAAGGGGGCGATAGAGGAGGAAGCAGAAGTCGGGAGAGCGGGTTCCTCCTGCGTCTGAAGGCAAGCCACGAAGAGGGGTTGTCGGAAGGACGAGGAGGTCCTGTGTCCAAGATCGTATCGCCAAGCGCAGAGGGCCTGCCAACTGCAACCAGTCCCAGCGGGTTGACGTGCCGCGAAGTCAGTTTCGCGGGCCAGCGGCCGGCCGACGAGCGGAATTCGGGAGAAGAAGAGCGCCCCAACCGTCGAGACCGGCAATTACGCAGAGAGAGAGGGGCAGTGGCGAGGTCAGGGGGGATCCGGGAGCCGAGCTAAGAATGTCCGTCCAGCGAAGCCGATGTGGCGCAGCACAGGGGAGATCGGCACCAGGGTAGAGAGATCGCCGGAGGACAGCCTCCAGAAGCGGAGTACAGAAGACCGAGGGAAGGAGATCAGCCGCTGCACTCATCAGGAGGAGGAGCTGGAGCCGCAGTCAGGAGGGGACCGCCGCGCCCGCAGCTACCCACGGGCTAGAACGGCAAGGACTGGATCCGAGGCTCGTGAAGACGCACCAAGTTGCGGACGGTCACCAAAACCATTCCCCGGTGAACAGACGGCGAGGGCGAGAGGTCGGACCGTAGGCGCTGACCAGGGCGACCAGGCGAGCAACCGGAGGAGGAGAGCATCCCTGCCCTACGAGGAGGAACCACCGACTGATACCGCAGAAGCAGGTCGACCAAGGAGGAGAATGGCTGGCGGAAGATCGAAGGTCCCGGGCAACCAAGGCATCCACGATCCACGCAAGGACCCAGGGCTGAGGGGAGACCACACCAAGGAGGCCGAGCTGGAAACGGTCCCGTCGACGGCAAGCGAAGACAAAGGCGGGGGCGGGAGGCATGGGGACGCGTAGAAGCAACGGGTAGGTCCAGGCTGGCGGCGACAACCAAGGGCTGAAGGCGACGCAAAGGGTCCGAGGCGGGGGAGCCGTGCCGAGCGATGAGCAGCATCGCAACTTCCCAAAGAAGAGCGGAGACCTGCGCGCGAAGGGCGAGGGCCTTGGTCCGAAGGGCGGGAACCCAATCCACAAGGGTGGCGTTGGGCCCACAGGCCTAGAAGGGTTCCTTCAGAGACTGCCAGGCAGGGCCGACGGGCGCGGGTACCCACAGGAGCACGGTAGAGCTGCGACGTCGCATCAGGGGAGATGGTCAGGAAGGAGCCAGGCCGCCACGAACGAAGGAAGGCAAGGGGCGGAGGGTTCGAAGCCACGCGGAAGATCCGCTAGAGCTGGGAAGGGTTGCCGCAAGCACGGGCGCCGGCGGAACCACCGGAGGCCGCGAGCACGAAGGGAGCGAGAGGCCAGCGAACCGGGGAGCCGAAGGCTAAGACGCCAGCAGGCCAGAGACGAACGCAGGACGCCGAGTCATCCCCCGGAGAGGGTCGGGGAGACGCCGGAGGCGAAGGGTGCAGGGAGCGGGGAAGAGGATGTCCCGAGGAGAACGACAGCGCCGCACCAGGCAAAGGTCGACAGGGACCCCGGAGGGAGTCGAGGGGCGGGCGACGACCGTCGGGCGCCGCAACTATCCAGGCGACGAGGGCGAGGAAGTCGAACCCCACTGCACTGGGTGTACCCCTAGGGGCACCCAACCAAGCGCTAACAGCGCGACGTAGCTTCACTTCGGTGAACAGACGAGAACCGGTGAAACGTGGAAGGCCGTAGGCGCCAGGGGAAACGGCCCGAAGTCCCGAGGTACACGAAGGCCGATCCAGACGCAGTGCGCGAAGCTCAAGTAGGGGGCACGAAGCTGGCTGGGGACTCGACGGCGGAGTCAGCGGGTTGGAGGGAGGGGCCATAAGCCGCGTAGGGTACCAACAGGCGATAAGGGTCGCGGTGCCCGGGGCTCAAGGAGGGGGCACAAGCGGCTAGGCGACTCGCCGTAGGAGTCAGCGGGCCCAGAGACTGAGGTCGAAGTGCCGAAGTGAGAACGAAGGAGACAAGGTCGCGGTGCCCGGCTCAAGGAGGGGGGCACACGGACTTAAGCTGGGGCCGAAGGCCGACGCGCGAACTAATTGGCGACCAGGACGCGGTGCCCAGGGCTCAAGGTGGGGGCACAAAGCGGCTCGGCGATTCGCCGGAGGAGTCCGCAGGCTTAGGAGGGGCCGTGAGGCCAACGCGTCAACAATAGGCGACAAGGTCGCAGTGCCCGAGGCTCAAGGAGGGGGGCACGTAGCCGGCTTGGTGACTCGCCGGAGGAGTCAGCGGGCTGAGCAGGTCCGAAGGCCGACGCGTAGACTAGTTAGCGACAAAGTCGCGGTGCCCGGGGCTCAAGGAGGGGGGCACGTAGCCAGCTAGGCGACTCGCCGGAGGAGTCAGCGGGCTTAGATGGGCCGAAGGCCGGTGCTTAAGCTAATTAGCGACAAGGTCGCGGTGCCCGGGGCTCATGGAGGGGGGCACGTAGCCGGCTTGGCGACTCGCCGGAGGAGTCAGCGGGCTCAAGAGGGGCCGCGAGGCCAAGCGTCAACTTCTTTTTTTTTTTTTTTTTTTTTTTTTTTTTTTTTTTTTTTTGTATGTAACAGGCGACAAGGTCGCGGTGCCCGGGGCTCAAGGAGGGGGGCACGTAGCCAGCTAGGCGACTCGCCGGAGGAGTCAGCGGGCTTAGAAGAAGGGCCAAAGGCCGACGCTTAACTAATTAGCGACCAAGGTCGCGGTGCCCGGGGCTCAAGGAGGGGGGCACGTAGCCGGCTTGGCGACTCGCCGGAGGAGTCAGCGGGCTTGAGGTTTGGCCGAGGGGCCGACGCGTGAACTAAGGCGACATGGTCGCGGTGCCCGGGGCTCCTTTTTACGGGAGGGGGGCACGTAGCCAGCTTGGCGACTCGCCGGAGGAGTCAGCGGGCTTAACGCGTCTATGAATAAGCTACAAACTTACCAGGGACGAGAGGAGTGGCTATCCCATGTCCGAGGGCAGCTGGAACAATTCCGCCGTGCCGCGGAAGGTCCCAAGGAGGCGGAAGTCGCGGGTCGCTCGGCGGTGGAACACCGGAGTAGAGACCAAGAACCTCCAGTCAAGCAGGGCAGCCAGCGCAGCCGATGACAGAGGAGCAGGTGGCACCCGGTCTACAGTATGGCGGACACCAGGCCACTGGAAGCCGCCGTCCTGGGCAGCAACGCACTTGGTACTGCAACACATACCCATACATGAAAGGTGACGGGCGGCGGGCAACTAACGCCGCCAGATAAAGCTCCGAATTAACGAGCAAAACTCACCGTTAAATGCGGAGAGAAAACAAACAGAAGTCCGAGCCAAGCACGACGTCCGGCCCCGCCGGGGGAGACGTATGTAGCGGACAAGACTTTACCTTTACATGGCGGAACTGCAGAGGGACGAAGCACAAAGCACCGGACACTAGGTCACTGGAAGTCGCCGAACGGGGAAGAGGCGCACTTGGCAACTGCAACCCAAACCCAAACATGAAAGGCGACCGGCGGCGGGTAACAAACCCCGCCATTTAAGGCTTCGAAAATTAAGAGACACGCGAACTGACGGTGAATGCAAAGACAAACAGGAGCTCGAGGGCAGCCCGACGTCCGGCCCAGCCAGGCGAGACGTAGGAAGTGGCCGATACTCCACCTTTCCATGGCGGAACGGCAGAGTGACGAAGCACAAAGTACCAGACAGTAGGTCACTGGAGGTCGACGTACTGGGGAGAGGCGCACTAGATAACTGCAGCCCATACCCAAACATGAAAGGCGACCGGGGGCGGGTAACGAACCCCGCCATATAAAGCTTTGAAATCAAGAAACACTCGAAACTCACCGTGAAATGCGGAGAGAAACCAACAGTAGCTCGAGCGAAGCCCGACGTCCGACCCAGCCAGGCGAGACGTCGGAAACGGCCGAGACTTTACCTGTCCATGGCGGAATGGCAGGGAGACGACGACGGGAGCCTAGAAGGTTCCAGGGCCAGCCAAGAGCACGAGGCACAGACGAGGGCTAGCAGAGAAGACGGAGGCCACGCCAGAAGCGGTAGACGAGAGGCTAGGCGAAGGCAGGCCGGTAAGGGACGGTCGAACCGTACACAGTCTTTCCAAGGGTCAGAGGCTCAGGTAAAAGCGTCCGAACGCTAACAGCGAAGTAGACAACTGGCTAAAGGAGACACCACCGGGCGCCTGACCGGATGGGCAGGGGAGGCTACTCTCGTCCCTGTTAGGGATCCCCGAAAGCTCTCTCGTCCCTATCAGGGATCCCCGAGAGCCTCCTGGGGGGACCCTTTGGGTCTTAGGCTAAAATTGGTAAGCAAGTAGACTATTTCCAGTTAGTCATGTCATCGGTAATGTGTTTTGAGGAAACAAACACACAATTAGGCAGTTGAAAGTACACTTACTGCACCCAGGGGGTAAACAGGTCTGCTTTAAGTGGCCGACTCGGTCTGCCTACCGTGTTCGGGTTGTTCCTCGGGCCGCAGGTGTAAGGTTTGTGCGGCCTGGCCTGAGGTTCTGTGGGCGGACCTTTGGTCCTTCTACCACCGAGAGCGTTCCCGCCCGGCTAACGAGCGTCCGGCGCCCGTTGAGACGTTGGCCACCCTTGCTGTTTCCTCTGACCTCTCCCGCACGGAACGGTCCTCTCGTCGGGGTTCGCGTTCTTTGTCTGACCACGGGACCGCCACTGCTGCCACGCCCGCTGACCCTTCCGGAGGGTCTGTTTGCCGGCTTAGCGCCCGTCCCACCGAGAGTGGCCAGCAGCAGTCGGCCTTGAGCCGTCCGTCGTTGACGAGCCGTCCTCACCACTCTCCCCGCAACAGGCCCGCTGATCCTTTCGGAGGATTGCCTTGCCGGCATAGTGGCCTACTTCCGGAGTATGGCCCGGAGAGACGTCAGCACCGTCCTTCGCGACACAGCCGCGACCCTGATCCTCACCGTTCCTCCTCTCGACGCCCACCCTCTCGCGTCAGCGGGACCCTCGCCGCCCTGCTTACCCTCGGGCGCCTTCGCGCTCTGCGCCGCGCCAGGCGTCGCCTTCGTTGCGTCTCCGCCCTCGTTGACCCTCCTCGCGTCGTCGGGACTCCTCACCGCGTGCTCGCCGGGTGCCTTCTCGTCCTCGGTCCCGCTCCCGGTCGCCTCCTCGCTTACCGCCGCGCTCCCCGCTGCCCTCGCGTCCCTTGTCTTCGCCGGAGGTTCAGCGCTCTCCTTGGACCTCGCTGCGGTCGGTGGTGGTTCCAGTGCCTTCTCGACGCCCCCTAGAGGACGACACGCTCAGCCTGCTGCCCGAAGACTCCATCTCGGCTCTATTGGACGAGGAGGGTCGCTCGACCTCGCCCGTGGCCCTCGAGGTTGCTTCCCCCTCGGCGCTCCCCTCTTCTTCCCGGTCAGAGACGCTTTTAGCTCTGGATGAAGCCGCCAGGTTCGTGGCCGCGACGCTGCCGGCGGACGCCTGCCCAGCTTCCCCGCCTCTGAAGAGGAAGGTCGCCGCCTTCATTGATGCGGAGGGGCAGGTCAAGAAGTTTGAGTCGCCCGGCTTTAAGGACCTTCGAGACGTCCTTTCGTCGCACCTGCAGCTGGCCACGTCCCAGGAGCCGGTCTTCTTCTCCGACCGTCGCTGGCCAGCGGATTTAGACAGGTCGTTTCGGCGGGACTGGTATGCTTGCCATTCCCAGGCCTTCTCCATCCCTCTGCCTACGCTGGACCCTTCGGCCGTGTCGCTAGCCAGCGGCCCGACTGCGGCGGCGGTCCCTGTCGCGGGGCCTGGACAAGACAGCGACCTTGGTCCGGGACTCCTTAGCCTGCTCTGGTGTCTTGGAGCTCCCCACTCAAGCCTTGGTCCGTCGGGTGGAGGAATCCTGGCATCCTTCCATCTCTCCCTCCTAGGCGACCTGCTGGTCCTCGCGGAGACCGCCAACCGCGCCGCCTACCACTCGTCGGTCAACGCGATGGCTGCGTCGGCCAACTGCGACCTCATGCGTCGAGATGCCCTGCTCCTCGCCTGCACTACGTTGCCACCGGACCTGCGAGCGCAACTTCGCCGTGCCCCCTTGGGTGGGCCCTTGCAGTTCGGCGACACCTGCTCCGCTGTGAGAGCCTCGGGGTCTCTGGTCGGCGGGCGGCTAGCCGATTTCCGCGGAAATTGGCTCACGCTCTTTGGCGACGACCCCTGGATTGCGACACCGTCTCTACGGGTCTGCGGATCGTCTTCCGAAGCCCGCCGCCCTTACGTCGTGCCCCTCTCTGGACTGAGATTCCCAGCGACCCGCTGAGGGCCGCCGCCTTGAGGGAAGAGGTAGCCTCCCGGCTGAGGAAAGCCGCCACACAGAGGTTGTCCGAGTCCCCGACTCACCGGCCTTCTACAGCCACCTTTTCGTCGTGCCGAAGCCTGGAGGGAGATGGCGTCCGGTCATCGATCTTTCAGCGCTGAACAAGTTCATTTCGGCCCCCTCCTTCCGGATGGAGACTGCCAGAGCCCTGAAAGCCGCGGCCCAGCCTCTCGACTTCGCAGTCAGTCTGGACCTCTCCGATGCGTACCTGCATGTCCCGATGCACCAGGCCTCCAGGAAGTTGCTCAGGTTTGCGATTGACGGCATCGTTACCAGTTCCGGGCACTGCCTTTCGGACTCAACCTCAGCCCCTGGGTCTTCACTCGGCTGATAGACGCCGTTGTCGCCTTAGCCCGACAGTCCTCCACCAGTCCGACGTCGAACTACCTGGACGACCTCCTTTTGCGCTACCAATCGGAGACCGCGCTAGCCACGGATAGAGATGCTCTCCTGCACCTCCTGGCACACCTGGGCTTCCTAGTAAACGACGGCAAGTCGGATCTCTCTCCCTCCCGCCGGTTTGTGCACCTGGGTATGGAATTTGCTACCGACCTCAACTCGGTTCGCCTTCCGGCGCCCCGGATCAAGAAGATTGCGGATCTAGCCGACCAGTTAGCTCGGGAGGATGCAGCCCCCGCCAGAGTCTGGCTTCAGTTGCTGGGTTTGATGAATGCCGCAGCGGATCTTATCCCACTAGGGCGTCTCTACTCCCGGCCGATTCAACTGCATCTTCTTCTCCATTGGCGCCCGTCTTCCGGAGACTTGACGACCGCGGTCCCAGTGTCCCAGATGCTCCGTCCGCACCTTCGTCGGTGGACCGACCCTACGTGGCTGGCGTCGGGAGTTCCCCTGGCCTCTCCCCCTCCACAGATCTCTCCTTGCGTCGATGCCAGCCTTTCTGGGTGGGGGGCCCATCTCCTACCGCGGTTCCTCGCGACCTCGGGCCCCTGGCCCTCAGACTTGGCGCACACCCACATCAACTGGCTGGAGATGCAGGCCGTCTGGCAAGCCCTTCAGGTCTGGGAGGACCTCCTCCGACACCAGGAACTTCTCGTGCCTTCGGACAACACGACGGTGGTCGCTTACATCCAGAAGCAAGGGGGCACACACTCCCCCGACCTGTGTATGCGCCTCTACAGGATGATGCGTTGGTGCGAGGACCGGGGCATTATCCTTCGAGCCCGGCACGTTCCTGGACACCTGAATCTCTGGGCCGACTCTGTCTCGCCGCGGCCAGCTCCTACACACGGAATGGACCCTGCGACAGGACATCTTTCGGATGATCTGCGCCCGCTGGGAGACTCCCCAGGTCGACTTGTTCGCCACGAGGTGGAACCACCAGCTTCCCCTCTTCGTCTCCCCAATTCCCGACCCCCTTGCCTGGGCTGTCGATGCGCTCTCCATTCCCTGGGACGGCCTTGTGGCCTATGCCTACCCCCCCCTACCGTCCTCGTTCCCAAAGTCCTCCTCAAACGGCGGGGCTGTTCGGCGATCCTCCTGTTGGTCGCGCCGTTCGCCTGGAACCGCTCCTGGACCACCGACCTGCTCAGCCTCGCCACGGACCCGCCCCTGCTGCTGCCCACCCCGCGGACCATGCTCAAGCAACCGCGCCAGCTGCTGTTCCACCCCTGCCTGGAGCGACTCCTCCTTCACGCCTGGAGGTTGTGCGGCAAGCCCTCGGAGCTAGAGGCTACTCGGGTGCAGCAATGGAGGTGATCGCTGCGGCCCGTAGACCATCGACCCTTCGAGTCTACGAGGGAAAGTGGCGAGTCCTCTGTTCCTGGTGCACCGATCATGGCCTTGCGCCCACGGATCTGACTCATCCTCAGCTGGCGGACTTCTTTCTCTGGCTCTTCCGAGACCAAGGCCTAGCCCCCACCACGGGACGCGGTTACCTGTCCATGATTGCGGACACCTATCGTCACCTGGGACGACCCGATTCGGGCGCCTGCAAGGACCTAGCCGACCTTATGGGACACTTCGGCATACAGCGCCCGACACTCAGCTCGCTCATTCCTCGCTGGGACCTACCCTGGGTGCTCACGTGGTTGAACTCCGCCCTCTTCGAACCTTTACCTTTGGCCCAGTTCGCGGACTTGACACGCAAGACTCGTTTCCTGCGGGCTCTTGCTACCGCTTCGCGTGCGAGTGAGCTACATGCGCTTTCGGCATGCCCTTCCTGTCTGCAGTTCCGAACAGACGGCTCCGTCCAGCTTCTCACGGACCCGGCCTTTCTGGCGAAGAACAGGTCTCCTTAACTCCGCCTCAGGTGTTCACCATTAGGCCGCTGAGAGACCGACCCCGGTCCCAGGAGACCAGGCTACAGGATCCCGTGCGTGCCCTTAAAATCTATCTGCGGCGATCTAGGCCCGTCCGCAGGGGACGGTCGCGCCTCTCCCTACCTCTAAGACCTAACCGGCGTGACATTACAGCCCAGACGATCTCTTCCTGGCTCCGCTGGGTCATACGCTCCGCTTATCAGGAGATCTCCCCTCAGGGAGCGAAGAGGCTGCACATTCACGCACACTAGGTACGAGCTATGGCCACGAGCGTCGCGTTTGATCGAAACTGCGCTGTCAAGGACATCGTGGCGGCCGTGGGCTGGAAAACCGAGTCGGTCTTTGCCCGTTTCTACCTCCGGGACCTGGCCAGCCAGCGAGAGAATCTCGCACTGGTGGGGGACATCGCCGCGGCGCAACACTCCCTCCCGGCGCCACCGGCACCGTGGTGTGCACTTCGCTAAAATTGTCGGGAGTGTGCAACGGGGAGAACGGCGCTGTTCTGTTGGGGAGTTTTGGGCGGCACCCTCCTCCTCATCGCAATTCTCCCATGTAGTCATGTCATCGGTAATGTTTTTGAAGAAACAAATTTATTTTTCTCTAAAAGGTATTTTTTCGAAAAATACTTACCGATGACATGACTCGGATGACCCTCCCTCCTGCCCCGCTTGCCACTTTCGAGCGAAGTATCAGACTGAATGGTCTCGTGACTGGATCTGGTAAGGCAGGTATGAGGAGATAACTCTCGGCCCCTCTGGGGGGGGGGGGGGGGGGGGGGGGTTCCCCAAGTGCCTCTCGGGTTGTGTGGGCACACAACGGGCAAGTAGGCTAAAATTGAGCCTAGAAGTAGACATTCCCCCATGTAGTCATGTCATCGGTAAGTATTTTTCGAAAAAATACCTTTTAGAGAAAAATGAATATTTACCCAAAATATTAATAAATTGTGTTGTAACTATCTTGTCTAAGCTTCTTTCTTTCTCCGTTGAATTCTTCTCCAACTTTGATTGATTTTTAGGTTTTATCGGTGTACAAGCAGCAGAGGCTATCTCATGAAAAAAGACTCCAACTCTAACGACTCTAACGTAACAAAGTCTTGGCTACCAATGGAAAAAAAGGACGATATGTGGTCACTTTGCATGGTCTAGCAATACTCAACAAGACTAAACTTTTTGTGTTCAAGAAAACACGCAAGAAGAAGAATGACAAAGCCCTTAACCACTTCACTGCCAAGAAAAAAGTGAACACGATCCAACTGCAAGAGATATAGATCCTCATGAGCCCCCGCGACTGCGGGGGCTCATGAGGATCTATGCTTCTTGCTGAAACCACTTTGTATCCATCGTTCATGGGATGGATGTAGCTCTTTCACGTTGACACTGATGCAGTAAAGGGGTTACTGCTCACGCACATGACCGATCCACATAATTAATCTGACTTTTGTGATCTTCACCTTTCTGACAGGTCAGTGAAATGTGTCCTAACGTAAGTAATGGGCTGGCTTTTGTACCATCCATATTTTCTCAAAATGTATGCATCTTTCACACTTCGTTCAACTTCCTGTGACCCTTGACCTTTGCAAGGGGTCAACCAAAATTGTATGCAATAAAAGGTCTTATAATCAGCTTTGAGCCAAATCTGATAGAAAAGTTTGCTAAAAACGCTGACAAAAATATAAATTCTACTAAAAATAGGCATTTTTCACACATTTGCCAAATCTCTTGTGACCCTTGACCTTTATAAGGGATCATCCAAAATAGTATGCATAGGAAAGTCTTACCCTCAGGTATCTCCGTACCAACTTTGGGTTTGAAGTTGGGATTAGTACTTGCATTGTCAAAATCTGGCTATTTCTTGAGCTCTTGTGACCCTTGACCTTTCACAGGGGTCATTCAAATTTGTACGCATAAGTGTCAATTAAAAATGCCCCCCCCTAGTTAGGTATAAAACTTCACAGACTACACAAAAGCTAAAATCAACTCTTCACAGTGTGGTCGAGCTCCTCCTCTATTTCCTGTTGCTTGATGAGTTCCCAGTACAGCCCACGTTTCTTCCTCAGGGTGTTGTGATCGCCCATCTGTCAACAGACGCAGAAAAATCAACACCAATAGAATACTGGTAGCACGATAACATCAAAATATCACGCTAAACCACTTCACTGCCAGTGGAAGCAGATCATGTTTCTCAAATCTGTCAATTCAACCACAAAGAGCCCCAACCGTCCAAGGAACATGGATACGAAGTGGTGTCTGCAAGAGGCATAGATCCTCATGAGCCCCTGCAACTGCAGAGAGCAGTAAAACTTGCATTCCTTGTACCTTGGTGATACTTAGTGCATTTTGGTTCAGAAATGCAAAACAAACTTACCTCAACGATTTTGCCATGAGAGACGACGGCGATGGTGTGAGCATCTCGAATGGTGCTCAGTCTGTGAGCAATGACTACCACGGTACGACCTGCAGCAGTCCAACATGATATAAACTGCATACCTAAGACTTTAACCCTTTTAGCCCCAAGGTCCCATTTCTCAAATTTTGGAGGTGTTGGCGGAGGTGGTGGCTCGACCATGATAATTCAAGGGTAGTGCCAGATTAGGCGCCAAGCTAATCTGGCACTACCCTTGAATTATCATGTTCAAGCCATCTACTGCCGTACGGTTCTGGGGCTAAAAGGGTTAATACGAATACACTCAATCCACAGTGAATTTTAGACACAAATCAGGATCTTTAGATAGCATCAGTTCACGTTATTAGCATTTACGTTACTGGGTGAAACAAGAAAGACAACCTCTGTGACAAGGGCTGGCTTCTGCAGCAGCAAAATCCATGTTTTCTGAAATTGTAAGCATTTTTCACACATCTGTCAACCCTTACCTTTGTGATGAGTTGACTAAATTAGTATGCATAGGAAGGTCTTATCATCAGCTATCTTTGTACTAAATTTGGTTAAAAAATTTGCAAAAATTTGGGAATACCTACAATTTTATTTTTTAAAAAAATCATCATTTTATACACATTTGCCAGCCTCTTCTGACCCTTGACCTTTCCAAGGGGTCATCCAAATTAGTATGCATAGATAGGTCTAACCATCAGGTATCTCTGTACCAAATTTGGGTTTGAAATTGTGAACAGTATTTGAGAAAAAAACATCTTTTGTCAAAATATGGCTATTTTAGACCTATTTCCTGAGCACTCATGACCCTTGACCTTTCTGAGGGATCAACCAAATTAGTGTGCATAGAAAGGTCTTCCCATCAGGTATCTCTGTAGCAAGTTTGGGTTTAAAGTTGTGAATAGTATTTGAAAAAAAAAAACATCTTTTGTGAAAATATAGCTATTTCAGACCCATTTCCTGAGCCCTTGTGACCCTTGACCATTCCGAGGGGTCATCTAAATTAGTATGCATAGATAGGTCTTACCATCAGGTATCTCTGTACCAAGTTTTGTTTGAAGTTGTGAATAGTATTTGAGAAAAACATCTTTGTCACAATATGGCTATTTTTCACCTATTTCCTGAACTCTTGTGACCCTTGACCTTTCCGAGGGATCAACCAAATTAGTACGTATAGAAAGGTCTCACCATCAGGTATCATTGTACCATGTTTGGGTTTGAAGTTGTGAATAGTATTTGAGAAAAATAAATTATGTCAAAATAGCTATATTTTGACATATTTCCTGATCCCTGTGACCTTGACCTTTGTGAGAGGTCATAATAATAATAATAATAATAATGGCAACTTATATAGTGCTTATCCTTAAATAAGCTCTAAGCGCTTTACAAATAAAGAGTGGGAGTGGAGGGGGTCATAAAAAGGATTCTGCAATACACACGCGCACACACACACACACAGGTACATAATGACAAAGAACTGAGCTACATTAGGGTATCGAACAGGTGGGTCTTTAGGGCAGATTTAAAGGCAGTGAATGAGGGAGATTGTCTAATGTCTATAGGTAGAGAGTTCTAGAAAACAGGTCTAACGTGCGCAAAACAAGTCATCTCTGGTTTTGTATTTGAAGAGCGGGACTCTGAGAAGGCGCGTGTCACTACTTGAACGGAGGGAGCGGGAGGGAGTGTATAGTTGAAGAAGATCAGTGAGATAGGCAGGGGTAAAGTAGTTAATAGCTTTGTAGCACAGACAGGCGATTTTATACGAAACTCGTTGTTTGACTGGCAGCCAATGAAGTTGTCTCAGAATAGGAGTGATGGGCTGATGCTGTGAGACGCGGACGATGAGATGTCACTCAAATTGGTATTTTTAGAAAGGTCTTACCACAAAGTATCCTTGTGCCAAGTTTGAAGAATGAGGCTTAATCAATCAATCAATCAATCAATCATTCTTCCGAATACCTGTTGCCACGTACAGGAAAATTTGTTTCGCCACCTCAGGTGCAACTCGCAATCACCAAAACTCACACAACAGTTACAAACAACAAATGGACAATGGCTCGGGACGGGTGAAGCCCGTCGCCAAGGCGTCTCATGGCCGGCGCCAACGGCCCCAACCCGACCTGAACCTCCCTAACACAAAGCAAACTAAGGACAGCCCTATCATAGTATCTCTTAAACACATAATATAATGTTTTTAAACTTCCTGCTTGGCTGAGACTAGTTACACTTAATACGCATAAACAAAACAACTTGAATAGACGAATTATACTTCCACAGTTGCGGCTACCTGGGGGCCCGTCGCTATAAGAACAGCGCCGGCTACTACTTTACTAGACAGTCGCTCCGGCATAAACAGACACCACTACCTTAATTATAACTTAACTAGTACCAATAATATAACTTCACACCTACTCATTTTTAAAACAATAATAGTAAAACTACAACATTAACGTGAAAGCAGTCCAAACTGAATTGTTTCTAAAGCGACACAGTACACACATGCACACGCTGTTAAAGCTGAGGTGCAATGAGAAAAATCCGCCCAGCGCGTGTTTTTAAAAGACTGTACAGGGCCCAGCTTGGGCCCTGCCCCTAAGTGGGTCAAATCGGTTCGTAACTCAGTTGACGGAGTTGGCAACTGCGTATCCCGAGCTTGCAAAACTCTCGGAAAACGACAGACCACTTCCTGTTGCACGGAAATCATCGCGATTAGCAGATCGAACAGCAGACGATTCTGTGACACTTTGAATCTGACCGACAGCCACGGATTTTACGCGCTGGGGACTATGATGGCAGAATGTACGGCTGTACATGCTGTAAGTATGACTCTTGACACTTTGTAGTCAGTTGTGAACGAATTTTTTCAACACGTACCTCCAGTCCAATATAGGCTAATATAAATAAATAAAGAAGCATTGTGATGTACAACCAACACAGTAAATTGGATGAGAGAGAGAGAGAGAGAGAGAGAGAGAGAGAGAGAGAGAGAGAGAGAGAGAATCGACTGTTTACATAGATGCCAAAAGATACAAGGTCGCCATGGGTCAAGCTGATTTTTAGTAGCTGCCCTTCGTATGGAGAAAAAAATTTGCTGTAGGTCACTCCAGATGAAAAGATATAACAACAAACACAAAACGACAAATAACCCCTCCTTTCTCACCCTTCCGATATCAAATAAAGCTTCAGGCTGTGCTGTGTAACTTACGGATAGCTCGGCCTGGTCCATATCCAGTGTGCGTCCAGGCAAGACACAAATGGCCTGCTCTGTACGTCGGGTGGTCGAGTGTCGTCTGCTACTGTTGATATCAGTAAAAATATCGCTGGTTTAGATCAGTGATCGCGGTGCTTACTCGCTGCGATACAGGAAGTGGCCTGTCTTTTTCACGGGAGTTTTGCCAGCACGACAAACGCAGTTGAAAACTCAGTCAACTGAGTCAGTTGCAAACCGGTTTGCCGAAGTTAGCCGAACGTTCACGAAGAGGGCCCTCGCTGGGTCCTGCAAAGTTTTTTTAAAACACGTGCGGGGCGGAGTTTTTTGACTGTTTCTCAGCTTTAAGTGTTGTAAGAAACACAGTCACTGTGTCGGGGAGGTTTCCGTCATCACGTCACTCGGCTGGAATGTGGGGGCCCGAAGCCTGCCGGCACTCGCTCGCTACACGCACTCACGCTACTCCTCAGGCAGTGATGTTGAGCGTAGCATGGGAAGAGCCACTCCTGAGATGCTTGAAAGGGGAGAAAAGCACTTTGGTTCTTTGCCACAGCATAATGCGCGCTGTTCTTCTGAGATCCGATTCAGTCCCATGGTACTGACTAACAAACTATCAGCTGGCGTGTATAAACTACCAGCATTGCACTGACGGCGGAGGAAACTACTGAGAATCCAATTAACAGCCACAGCACAACAGATTGCCAAAAGTTATCAAACAGAAACTCCATCCATGATGCAGGATTGAAAGGTCCGACATCATAACTAAACGAAGGCACAATGACTGCTCGAATACTGCGGGTGGCGACCATTTCTGCCGGAGCGGACGGCCGGGAGGTGTTGCATGGCCGCCATCTTGTCTAGTTGTCTCCGAGAAAATGCCAACGTTAAAGTTTACCATGGACGACGGCGGACAGACGACAGACGAACGACCACTGGCCCAAAACATACTCACTTTTGCTTCGCACGTGAGACAAAAATCACATAGTACGTCATTGAAAAAAAAACACCCAGTAAGCAAATGTTACCCTGGCTAACCCCAGCTGTGTGCTGGCCAGCTATGGCTGGCGTCGGCCAGAGGACCTTTTGCTCATTCAGACTGTTACTTAGGAGCCACAAACCTGACCAAGTTACATCTTATTTTGAAATGAGAGCTAATCTGACACTACCCTTGAATTACCATGGTCAATCCATCTAGCGCAACTGGTACATAGTCATTAGGCAACACCTCCAAAATTTGAGAAAAGGGACCTTGAGGCTAAAAGGGCTAAGCAATGTCTATCGTGTAAGGGCTGAAAAAAATGTCTGAAGTCAAATGATCCTATTAAAGGAAACCAGGCCTCATTACAGCCTTCAGCACAAAACGTGTGTTGCAATGTCATTTTGGACCCGACAGCTAAAGGTCCTAGGGTTTAAAAAAAACCAGACCAGCCCACAAATGAGAATCAATAAATCAACTTTTCGACACACTACACTATCACAAAAGGGT
This sequence comes from Semisulcospira habei, assembly GCA_036245525.1. Taxonomy (NCBI): domain Eukaryota; kingdom Metazoa; phylum Mollusca; class Gastropoda; family Semisulcospiridae; genus Semisulcospira; species Semisulcospira habei. The sequence goes on along the minus strand of BTPG01000006.1, from coordinate 16,535,622 downwards.
GGTGATGATACAGGCTGACAAGACAAAAATCGCTTAAAACCATTCAACTCCATGTCATAGGGGTGTCACTAAACGATTGTGTAACAGCTGCAGGAGATGGACTGACCATGATAATTCAAGAATAGTGCCAGATTAGCTTGGTGCCTTCAGGCGCCAAGCTAATCTGCCACTACCCTTGAATTATCATGGTCGATCCATCCCCTGCTGTTGTGCATTCGGGCTAATTGGGTTAATTTTCTTACCTTTCGATACCCGGTCTAGTGCCTCCTGAACGAGCCTCTCCGACTCGGCATCAAGGGCACTGAAAAAATGCACAGCACAATCTGAAAAATGATGCATAATGTTGTTTTTGGAAATGCAGTACAAAGATAAATCACAAAAGGTAGCAGGGTGATCACACACACAAATATTTCCATTTACCACAGTATTGAATCCTCAATGTAAGGATTGCATCCAGAGTTAACCATTTCACTGACAGAGGACACAGGTTGTGTATGCCAAAGATCCCAGCCATCAAAGGAACAAGGATACAAAGTGGTTTTAGCAAGAGGCGTAGATCCTCATGAGCCCCCGCAATTGCGGGGGCTCTTGAGGATCTACACCTCTTGCAAACTCGGTGGTGTTTGACTTTTCTCAGCAGTGAATAAGTAAAGTGTATGACTTCAATGAGCCTTGAAAAGTGAGGATGGTGGGTGAGATCAAACAAAATGGTCCCTGTATCTTGCCTGCACTGTCTTCACTTTCAAAGGATACTACCAACTTATCGTTATCTTCCTCTGACCTGAACTTAAATCTGGTCACAGGACCACTCCAGGCAAGATACACAGATGATTAACTCATTCAGCCCAATGGCCGTATTTCCAAAATTTGGGAGGCATCATCTAATGACTGCACCAGTTGCCGGAGATGGATTGACCATGATAATTCAAGGACAGTGCCAGATTAGTGTGGCGCCGACAGGGGCCAAGCTAATCTGGCACTACCCTTGAATTATCATGGTCGACCCATCTCCTGCTGTAGTGCGTCAGGGTTGAATGGGTTAAACTGATTATGTCTCTTGAAAACAAAGATCGCCACTACATACAGCTGGACTAGACACAGGAACAGGAGAATAAGTTACTTCAAGAATCAGGAATAACGCCTATGATCACCTGGTGGCCTCATCCAGGATCAGGATGGAGGGGTTTTTGATGAGTGCCCGAGCGATGGCGATACGCTGCTTCTGTCCGCCCGACACAGTCACCCCTCTCTCGCCCAGCACTGTGTTGTAACCTTCAGGAAAGCCAGTGATGAACATGTGTGCGTTGGCAAGTTTGGCTGCTTCTATCACCTGTAGGAAATTGACGATCAACACATTCAGCTGTTAGGTCAAAATTCTAAAATAGCAATTTTTGCCGCTTTGATCATCTGTAGCAAATAGATGATTAAACACACCGAGCTGTTGGGAAAAAAATCCTAATATATACTGTGGCTTGTCCTCTGAGGCTGTTTTGGCTCCACCCTTGAATTATCACAGTTGTTGTTTGTATAACCATGACGGTTTAACCCATTACATCCTGAGGCTGATCTTTTAAAAAAATTCTTATTGTCCTATGAAGGCTAAATTACAGATCTAGAGATAGATCAACCATTTTAGTTCAAGGGTGGCGTCAAGATAGCTTGGCGCCTCAGACGCTAAGCTATTCTGGCACCACCCTTGAACTATCATACTCAAATTAGTTTCAAGCACAAGTGTATCAGGATAAAAAGGGTTAATGGTGGAGCCAAAATAGCATGGCACCTAGAGGCACCACAAAAATTATGTGCACATACCGGAATTACTCAGCACTGCACAGACAAACAGATCCCCTGCCCCCGTCTATCAGGCACCCAATCGCCAGCCCACAGAAAAATACGCAGGTATAGAACAAGTATACGGGATGTAGATGATGGCCTTGTTCTATACCTGCATATTTTTCTGTGGGCTGGCGATTGGGTGCCTGATAGGCGGGGGTAGGGGATCTAACTGTTTGTCTGTCCAGAGCTGAGTAATTTCCCTTGGTATGTGTACAGTTCTAGCCTCACCTATCTGGTTTGTGAGTACAAAAATTATGGAATGACAGAAATTTAGCTGTGTTACTGGATTAATCACTGTACAATTACAGACACATAAATGATGCAACAGGACGCTATTGATGCACTCAGACCTGTCTCAGCAACCAACTATAGAGGGTTCCCATGTTCTTGTGGCTGCTACTTCCAATGACCCTGTGTAAGCAGACCACCTGGGTATAGTGACCATACACTTTCCAATAGAAAAGGGTAGTAAAATTTCTACACTGGTCACTAGGGTCCTTTACACTGACTTTGCTGTTATCACCTATTTCATCCACAGCTGTAGCAATTAACCCTTTTCATCCTGATACACAATTGCTGGAAATAAATTTGACCGATAGTTCAAGGGTGTTACCAGAATAGCTTGGCGCCTGAGGTGCCAAGCTATTCTGGCACCACCCTTGAACTAAAATGGTTGATCTGTCTTGTAATCTGTAACTTAACCTTCATAGGACAATAAGCAATTTTTTTAAAGAATCAGCCACAGGATGTAATGGGTTAATTAGATCTTCATTAGCTGCTTGAAAACATAGCACTCACCTCCTGGTCAGAAGCATTTGGTCTCCCATAACGGATATTCTCCATGACAGTGGTCGCAAATAGCACCGGCTCCTGAAAACAAAACAATTCAAACGCACGCATCACGCTGTGAATGTACCTAGTAAACTTAAAAAAACATTTTTAACCCTTGGGGTGTAGGTAGCAGTTTTAGTCACGGTGATTCCTGCAGGAATCATCGCGACTAAAACCGCTACCGACACCCAAAGGGTTAACCCTTTTAGCCCCAACACCCTACAGCAGGAGCCTGATTGACCCTGATAATTCACCTATTGCAACTGGTACATAGTTGTTGAGCAACACTTACAAAATTTGGGAAATGCACCCTTTAGGGCTAAAAGGTTAATGAAAGTCCACAATCCATTCAAGGATCACATGCTTTAGTGAAAAGAGGGTGCATACATTTCATTGTTCACTGAAACTCACATGTCCCCCACAATCTGTAACACAATGTAAAGTCAGCAGAAGGTATGGATTTTCATGGATGTCTCCTGCAAAACTAACCCCATCCCTGCCACTGTACGTACATATTCCCAAATTGACTCCACAGCTCAATAAATACTTGTGGGTTCTTATGTGACTAACAACACATACCTGATTTATAAAGCCGATGGCGTGTCCTCGAAGCCAGGAAGGGTCCAGAGTGCGGATGTCGACGCCATCTATACTGATGCTGCCATGGGAGACGTCATAGAATCTCTCCAATAGTGACGCCACAGTTGATTTACCTGAAACAACCCACAATGAAAATAATCAGGACTTATTTTTGTACAGACAAGCTGTGTGCCCCCCAACATGGGTGATTCATATCAAGTAACTAGAGCAAATGAAAGAACTCAGGCAACAACCCTTCATGTGCCAGTCTGTGACATTGAACCTTGCTGTGTATTCAAGTCTGACTTCATGTGCTAACCCACGAAAATGATGCAGCTGTCCATGCACAACTTATTTGGGATGTGCTTCATTCAGATACATGGTTTTATGCTGCATATCCAGATGTATCAGGTCTTGAATGAGTTAACCCTTTGACTGTCAGTAGCGACTTTAGGTGCAATGGTTCCTGCAGTAATCATCACGACTGAAACTGCAACGGACAGCCAAAGGGTTAAAGAATGGCACTTTCTTAAGGTGAAAATTCCCAAATGCATCCTCTAGAGAATTTCACTGCAGTTTAGGAGAAAGATCAAACATGCTAGTTTACAGATGGTGACAGAATCATCTCCAACTTCAGGCTTCACCTTTGAACTACTGTAGTCAATTTTGTGTGTCAGGGCTGAATGTCTGAACACTTTCATACAACAAACAATTCCCAAATGCAAGAGACATAGATCCACATGAGCCCCCGCAGTCGCGGGGGCTCATGAGGATCCATGCCTCTTACTAACCCTAGCTTGTCTACCTGTTCCCTGGGCAGCCCAGGTTCTTTGGGACTGAAAATATCGGATTTCACTCATTTTCAGGCATGCATTTTGTGACCATTGGCTGTGAAAGGGATAAAACTAACCTCCACCGGACAGGCCCACCAAGGCGACCACTCGCCCCCCCGGTATCTGGAGATTAAAGTCTCGCAGCACCATCTGCAACAGTGTATATCAAATTCTCAAGAAGCACAACGATCCCAATGTCGAAGAAAGCACGGACAATCAAAGGACACAGAAATGACATTCTAATTAAATATGTTCATTTTGTAAAAAACAATCCTTCCTGACTCCGCAACTGCAGGGGATTATGAGTATTTAATCCTCTTGCAGTTGGATTGTGTTTACTTTTTCTCTGCAGTGAATAAGTTAACCCTTTTAGCCCTGGATAGCCTACAGCAGGAGATGGCTGGACCATGATAATTGAATAATGGTTCACAAGTGAATGTAAGGTGTGTCTGAGAGAGAGGGTGTGCTGTTGTGCATGTGCAGTGAGTCCAGTGTTTTCCTGGAGAACAGCGCCATTCAAGAACAATGTATTATTATTATTATTTTAATTCAAGGGTAGTGCCAGATTAGCTTGGCGCCTAAAGGCGCCAAGCTAATCTGGCACTACCCTTGAATCATCATGGTCAAGCCACCTCCTGCTACTGGTACAAAGTCGTTAGGCAACACCTCCAAAATTTCAGAAATGGGACCTCGGGGCTAAAAGGGTTAACATGTCACCTAACAAAGGCGGTCATTACACAAGACTGACTGGTGTACCTGTCCAGGACGTGTTGGGTAAGAGAAGGTGACGTCGTTGAACTGTATGGAGCCCATTAAAGCGTGATACGGGATCTTCTTGCCTCCTGTTAGAGGGACTGACGGAGAGGTGTTGATGTACTGGAGACACAAATGTAAAATAAACTGTACAAAAACACTGTCACAGCACCTACTGAAACCATAACAATCAATTGTACAGGTCAGCCTCAAAATTACATGCTGCAGTATACCGCAGTATCTGATATAAGGCTTTCAAGAACGCCCGATGAGCACAAGGTCCTTCACCAAGCGTCAGCTTTAGCTAGCCCATGCAGTCATGCATTGGTCAACTAAGGCTGATGTCAGCCTGAGGGCTTTTTGTCTTACTAAGCGGTTTTTCCTCACAAGTGTAAATTCATCACTACATAACGAGATCACAAATCACAGCCTGACATTAGGGCTCCCATCTAGCCCTGAAATACTACCCCAGTAAGCAAAGGTCCTCAGCCCCATGACAGCCGCAGTGGGCCCACGCACAACTGTGCACGGGCCTACTGCAGCCATCGTGGGCCCAATGACGTTCTGCTAATGGGAACAATGTTATGGATCAACCTCAGTAGTTCAAAGTGGCGCCAGAACAGCTTGGTGCCTATATGCGCAAAGTTATTCTGGTAACACTCTTGACATAAATTATCATGGTCAATCATTCTCCTGAACAGTAATGTAGATGTCAGACGACACCTCTCAAAATTTCAATTCAATTCAAAATTGAGGAATTTCATTCTTATGGCTTAACTCATTTAGCACTAGTCCCTACAGCAGGAGATGGATTGACCATGATAATTCAAGGGTAGTGCCAAATTAGCTTGGCGCCGATAGGTGCCAAGCTAATCTGGCACTACCCTTGAATTATCATGGTCAATCCATCTCCTGCAACTGGTACACAGTCATAAGGCAGCACCTCCAACATTTGAGAAATGGGACCTTGGGGCTAAAAAGGGTTAATGTGTTCATTATACAGCTACAGTAAGTGTTGTTCAACAACATCAGACCAAAGTGACATTTTCAAGGGCACTACCACATGAACTCTTGAGACGCTTGTACATGTATTGCTTAACGTCCCGACAGCAACAAGACTTTCTCAGGGCGTGCCTGCACTGCTTGTGAAAAAAAAACTAAACAGAATATTGAATGTATGTCGACAGCCAGTCTTAATACGCTAAATAAACCTAAGACCATTTAGCAACACACATCCAACATCAAGAGCTACAGACAGCGCAGACGGTAAGGAGAGTTTAAAAAAGGAAAATACAGGTGAATGGACCAAGGGTAGATAAAAACACATCATGCCCCAGAATAGAGGGGAAAACCCACCCTGTGGGGCTGACCAGGGTGACCCTGGGAACTAAAAAGTAGTTAATCCCACCCATCCCCCAGGGCAGACCCAGGTGGGGGAACTCTTGAGACGGACAGATGCCTACTACTCTACAATGTGCAGACACACTAGAGAACATGCCAAACGTAGGTGTGCGAGTTCAAAACACTGAGCAATCTTCATGTAGCCTTCGGCCTCCACCAGTCTCCAAACCCAATTCTACTGGCTTTAAATGAGTTGTGACAAAGTAAAGTAACTATCCCAAAACCCCGCCCTCACCTCAAACACGCGAGCCCCTGCAGCACCACCTCGGACCATCGTCCCAAACAGTATAGACATCTGGGCCAGAGACCTGCACAAGTTCATAGTACATTCATAGATTCTTTCAACTGAAAGCATTGTCTTTCATCGTAAGTCACGCCTACCTCATAATCAGGTCAAAGAAATGACAATGTATAGGTTGATCATCATGCCTGATCTACCTGCATTTGACACAGATTCTCATGAGCCCCCGCAGGTGCACGGGCTTATGAGAATCCATGCCTCTTGCTGGCAGAAATCTGAACCCTTTGGCTGTCCATAGCGCTTTTTGTCGAGGCGATTCCTGAAGGAATCACCTCGACAAAATGCGCTATGGGCAGCCAAAGGGTTATGACTTGTTTCATCAGACTGAAGGAAATCACCCATGTTAAGAGAGCAAAGATTGCATTGTAAGCGGATCGTGCATGACACCAGGGTCACGTGGCACCCCTGAGAATGAAGCCAATTAAACTAAAGCCTCACCTCTCAATCATCTGGGTGGACACGAGGAAAGACATCAGATCTCCGGCGTTGAGTTCGCCGCGGGAGATTAGCCAGCCGCCAGCAAACATGGAGCCCAAGATGATGGTGTTGAGAAAAATGTTGGCCAGCCCCTGGAACGCTCCGATCCCCACCCCCAGTTTGATGTTCAGCTGGCGAGACAGCTCCAGTTGCTGCTGATATAATCTGGAATCAAGAATCAAATTTATTAACCCTTTTGGTGTCAGTAGCGGTTTTAGTCGCGATGATTTCTGCAGGAATCATCGCGGTTAAAACAGCTACTGACACCCAGAGGGTTAACTCACTTGTGGATAGAGCCACCAGTGCAGTTCACAGTACCAGTAGCTGCATTCAGGAACTCAAAACACAAAGTTAAAAGGTGCCAAGCTAAGCAGGCACAACCTTTGAACTATCATGGTCAATTCAGCTCTTGCTGTAGCCGATTAATATTTGTATTTTTATTTTATTATATTTTTATCATTTTGTCACTTGCGCTGTCAGAAGACCCACACGTCCTGAAAGAAACAGTCACCTATGACACAGTTCCAACTGCCTATTGGCACAGTGGTACAAGGCGCAAAGCTATTGTGGCACCAGCCTTCAAGTGTCATGGTAGATACATCTCCAGCAGCAGTTTATTAATGCACCAAGGCTTAACCCATTTCACCCCACAGCCACATTTCCCAAATTTTGGAGGTGTCATGCAAAAACTAAGTACCAGCATGCATCAACCATGGCACTATGCTTAAATTATTATGATCGATCCATTTCCTGCTGCAGTGGGTCAGGTCTAAATGGGTTAAAATATTATGCATGTAAATAATGTCCACTCGTTTCTCGAACATGATGTGCATCACAACACTCACTCATTCTCCTTCTCTTCCATTGCAAATGCCCTCACAGTGCGAACATTCCCCAAAGCTTCATCAGCTACTGCTGTGGACCTGGCAACCTAAAATACAAGCAAAATTAAAGGGAAAATATCAAAACAAAAGTCATGGGAATGAAACAAAATAAATAAATAAAAGAAGTTCATCCCAAAAATTAACCTATGTAGTCCTGGCGCACTACAGCAGATGATGAATGGACCATGATAATTCAAGGGTGGTGCCAGATTAGCTTGGCGCCTGATGGCACCAAGCTAATCTGGCATTACCCTTGAATTATTATGGTTAATCCATCTTCTGCAACTGGTACATAGTTGCTGTGTGGCACTTCTAAAATTTAGGAATGTGCCCGTGGGGTTCAATGGGCTAAATTAAAGTCATGAAAATGTCCAGTTAAAGTCTCATGTCACAACCAGATCAATATTTTAAAACTTTATTGTGTCCTACAAGCACAAAACTCCCTTTCATTGGATATTATCAATATATATATATTGCTGGGAAAATCCTTGCAAGGCTGCTCCTGAATCGGCTGGTACCTGCCATCGCTGAAGACCAACTCCCAGAGGGCCAGTGTGGCTTCAGAGCAAACAGGAGCACCACCGATATGGTCTTTGTGCTGAGACAGCTACAGGAGAAGTGCCGCGAGCAGAACAAAGGTCTGTACGTAACATTTGTCGACCTAACAAAAGCGTTCGACACTGTGAGCAGGCAAGGCATGTGGCAGATCCTGGAGCGACTTGGCTGTCCCCCAAAGTTCCTCAACATGATTGTCCAGCTACACGAGGACCAGCAAGGCCAGGTCAGACTCAACAATGACCTCTCGGAACCATTCCCTATTCTCAACGGCGTAAAGCAGGGCTGCGTGCTGGCACCGACCCTCTTCACCATCTTTTTTAGCATGATGTTGAAGCAGGCCACAGTGGACCTCGATGATGACGATGCAGTGTACATCAGGTATCGTCTCGATGGCAGCCTGTTCAACCTCAGACGACTGCAGGCCCACACGAAAACCCTAGACCAACTGATTCGTGAGCTGCTTTTTGCTGATGATGCTGCCCTCGTTGCACACACAGAGAGAGCCCTGCAGCGCATCACGTCTTGCTTCGCAGATGCTGCCCAGCTCTTTGGACTCGAGGTCAGTCTGAAAAAGACAGAGGTCCTCCATCAGCCGGCACCCAAGACAGTGTATCGCCCTCCTCACATCACCATTGGCGAGTCTGAACTAAAGTCAGTGCACCAGTTTACTTACCTTGGCTGCATTATCACGTCGGACGCCAAGCTGGACAAGGAGCTTGACAGCAGGCTGGCAAAAGCGAACAGCGCTTTCGGGCGACTTTTCAAGCGGGTGTGGCACAATCAACAGCTGAAAACAGGCACCAAGATCAGCGTGTACAGAGCTGTGGTCCTCACCACCCTGCTGTATGGTTCCGAGTCCTGGGCCCTCTACCGCAGCCAACTACGACTCCTCGAACGCTTCCACCAGCGCTGCCTGCGTACCATCCTGGGCATTCACTGGAGTGACTATGTCACCAACGTCGAGGTCCTTGAACAGGCTGAAACTGTGAGCATCGAGGCTTTGCTGCTGCGGACACAGCTCCGCTGGGCGGGGCATGTCTCCAGGATGGAGGATCATCGCCTACCAAAGATCACCCTGTTTGGCGAGCTTGCTACTGGACACCGTGACAGAGGGGCACCAAAGAAGAGATACAAAGACTGTCTCAAGAAGTCACTTAGTGCCTGCCAAATCGACCACCACCAGTGGTCTTCGCTTGCTGCGGACCGTGACACCTGGCGCTCCACCATTTACAAGGCAGCTGTCTCCTTTGAGGACTCTCACAGAGCTAGCCTTAAGGACAAGCGGCTCAGGAGAAAAAACAGAGATGCCGCAGCTCAGAACCCTGGCCATACCTTCCCCTGCAGCCACTGCGGTCGAACCTGCCTGTCTCGGATTGGCCTCCGCAGCCACGAACAAGCCTGCAGACGTCGTGGGCAACTCCTATAAAATCTTCGTTCGCGAAGTCAAGCCAAGAGAGAGATCAATATATAAGAACAGTATGCAACGAGAGAATATCGGCAGTAAAAGGGTTAATCCCCAATTGCACACAGCCACCAGTACAGTTCACAATACTGGTGGATGTATGCACAAAAGGGTTAATATCAACACACAGCTCACCTGTTCCTGAGCCAGTCGAGAGAATTTTCGCAATACACCGCCCAGCACACTGCCCCCAGCAATCACAGCAGGAATGATGACCAGCATGATGCCACTCAGCTTTGGGGAGATCAGCAGCAGTGATGCCACGCATCCAATAGTCTGGTAGCAAAATAAAAGGTGCCGAGGCCAAAAACAACGACAACTGCAAAATTGTAATGGCTCACTTGTGCCACTCAGCATATTTCTAAAACCAGTAACTTTAACCCATTCTGCCCTGACGCACTGTAGCAGGAGATGGGTCAACCATGATAATTCAAGGGTAGTGCCAGATTAGCTTGGAGCCTGTCGGTTATCATGGTTGATCCATCTCCTGCAACTGGTGCATAGTCATTAGACGACGCCTCCAAAATTTGGGAAATACGGCCGTCGGGCTGAATGAGTTAAACCTCTAACCCATTTAACCCCAAGGCTACATTTCCCAATATTTGGAGGTGTCAGCTAACACCTAGGTACCAAATGCAGGAGATAGATTGACCACAATTCAAAGGTAGTGCCAGATTAGCTTGGCGCCAAGCTAATCTGGCACTACCCTTGAATTATCATGGTCGATCCACCTCTTGCTGCATTGTGTCAGTGCTAGATGGATTAATTTCAGGATTAAAGCTTTTAAGCTATTCAAGACTCGTCTCTTTAAGTAAAACTGTGAACAGCGACAGGAAAGAAGTAAAGTTTACAAGCAAACAAGAAACACACCATACCTGGGTAGTGGCCTTCAGTCCCTGAGATATACACAGCTTGAACGATGACTTAAAGTCTTGGACATCAGAAGTCAGTCTGCAATGAAAGTTTTGCAAAAGCTCTTATGAAAACCAGTAAAACTATGAAAAATAGTGCATGTTCCACACACCTGCTGACTTTAGTCCCTTGACCTTTTAGGGGGGTAGCCAAAATTAGTTTGTGATAATCTATAAGATCCAATCCAGTCCAAGTCCACTTGTAAAGTGCAACAACTTCCACTGTAAAATGCTCGTGATGCTCAAATCCAGAGTAGAAGAAAAATTAATTTTTCTCTAAAATGTATTTTTTCAAAAAATACTTAAGGATGACATTATTGTCTGGAAGTGTCTACTACCTACTCAATTTCAGCCTAAGAACCTGTTGTGTTGATACACAACCCGGGAGGCACTCGGGGAACCCTGCCTAGGGCCGAGAGTTGTCTCCCGCCCCTGCCCATCCGATCCCGCCACGTGGCGTGAGCATTCAGTTGTGATACTTAGCTTACCAGCGGCAAGCGGGGCAGGAGGGAGGATCCTTCGAGTAATGTCATCAGTAAGTATTTTTCAAAAAAATATATTTTAGAGAAAAATTAATTTGTTTCCTCAAAAACATTACCGATGACATTACTGTTTGGAAGAATTGCGAAAAGGAGGAGGGTGCCACCCCCAGTCACGTTCTTTGGGGCTAAGACAGAGCCATACGCCCAGTCGCAAAACTCCCAACAATTTCATCTAAGTGCGTACCTACGGCGCCTAGAGGGAGTGTTGCGCTGCGGCGATGTCCCCCACCAGTGCAAGGTTGCCTCGCTGGCCTGGCAGATCCCTGAGGTAGAAGCGGGCGAAGGTAGATTCTGCCCGCCAGCCCACTGCTGCCACGATGTCTCAAACAACACAGTTGCAAATTTCATGCCGAGATGAATAAACCGGCGAGCTGGGGATAGGTCCGACTTGCCCGTGTTGACCAGGAATCCCAAACGCGACAGCAACAAGAGCAGGGAATCCCTGTCCATCCTCAGGGCGGTCTCTGACTGATTTGTCAGGAAGAGGTCGTCCAAATAGTTGGAGGTTGGACTGGATGACGACTGCCTGGTCTTGGCGACGACAGCATCCATAATGCGAGTAAAAACCCACGGGCTGATGTTGAGACCGAACGGGAGGGCCCGAAACTGGTAGATCACCCCGTCGAACGCAAAGCGGAGATACCTCCTTGAGGCCGGGTGTATGAGGACAGGGAGATACGCATCGGAGAGGTCCAGGCTGACCGCGAAGTCCGTCGGTTGCACGGCGCCCCGAAGGGTCCTGGCGGTTTCCATGCAAAAGGTGGGAGCTAAGATAAACTTGTTTAGGGCTGAGAGATCGGTAACAGGACGCCACTTGCCGCCTGGCTTGGGAACCACAAAGAGGCGGCTGTAAAATGATGGGGAGTCGGTATGAGACACTACCTCTGTGGCGTCCTTCTGTAGAAGCGAGTCGACCTCTCTGCGCAGTGCGATGGCTTTCAGTCCGTCCGATGGAATCTTGGTCCACACGTATCAGCGGTGGGGGAGAACGAAAGGAAATCGAGTCCCTCGGTGATGTGGTGAGTACCCAGGAGTCGTCCGGCAGCAGCGACCGCCACATGTCGCTGAAAAGGGTGAGCCTCCCGCCGACAGGAGACTCGGGAGCAGTCGGCGGGGGCTGGAGCGGGAACGAGTCAGGAGGCTCCCCGCGCCCATGGCGGCGGGCAGACCTGGGCCAGGCGGAGAGAGAGGTCCTAACGGGTCTAGCACGGCCAAAGGCGGGGGCCCGCCGGGGTGCCTTGGTGGGAGCTGGAGTGAAGGACGAAGCGGGTCTGGAGATCCGCAGGGTGCGACCCACAGCCTTGCGGGCTGCTTGAAAGCGCGAGGATGTTACTCGGCTGGGCCAGCGGTCCGAATTCCCGTCCTTCACCTTCATGCTAGGACCGAAGAGAAGGGGGCCACCAAGGGGAGCGCGACGCAGCTGGGTCTTCAGATCGGAGGGTCCAACGATGGAAGCTGACAGCTAAAGGACTGGGAATGTCCCGCATACCAGGATTGGCGGAAGGAGTTGTCGAGGTCAGCTGGCCACTTGCGATCCGCAAAAAAAAAGTACTCCTGGGAATCTGCCTGGAGATGAGCGGAGAAGGAATCCCTCAGATCCTTAAAGCCAGGGGGCTGAGGTAGAGACTTGAACCTCTTCTGCTGATGGCCCGAGTCGACAAAGGCGGACACCTTCTTGAGGGGGGGGGGGGGGGGGGGACTGACTGGGGACATGCGTCCTCAGGCAGTGCGGCCGCGATTAGACGAGCTGCATCATCAATGGCGAGAAGCGTTTCCGTGCGCGATGTAGAAGGGGTCCTAGGCGACACAGAATCATCCAACACAGCGGAGCGAGACGAGGGGGAGGGACTGTCCACACCAAGCAGGGCCGAAACCGAATCCTCCGGGAGAAGACTAAGAGTCTCCTCCTCCCGTGTAGGGAGCGAAGTCCGGTGAGTGGTGTAGTTGGAGGAGGTTGCTCTAGCCAGGTCCCGACGAGAGAAGGTAGCAGCAGGCGAGCGTCATGTCCTCTGATGCGGGTGTGTAGCCGCCGGCGAGCGTCGTGCCCTCTGGTGCGGGTGAGATGGGGGTGGGGGCAAAATGCGACCGGGAGAAGGGGACCTGGAGCGAGCCGAGTGTCTGCCACGGGGGGAGCGACTGCGATCCCTAACGGATGAACTCCTCCTATAAGGCCAGAGCGAAGAAGACGACGAGCGACGTAAAGCGGAGCGCGGGTCCGAAGCTCGCGAAGTAGATGAACGTGACGAGGACGCTGGTCGGGGGCTATGACGGCCGTCGCGTAGAGCATCACGATGCTTCCTCCGATCGTTGGTAGATGCGCCATAGCATCTAGAATTGCTGGCCGAGCGAGAGTTGTGAGGACTGTCAGAAGTCCGTGGACGTTTGGACACGGGTCTCGCCTGACCTACCTCTGTAAGGCAGGCACTCTGCCCTAGTGCTGTCTCTCCGTAAGAGTCAGCGGGCTTATCCTTGCGAGACCTCACAGGACTGTCAGAGGACAAATGATGGCGCGGAGCGCGTCTCTGCAGGCCTGCCTCCGTAAGGCAGGCACTCTGCCCTAATGCTGTCTCTCCGTAAGAGTCAGAGGGCTTAGTCCGGGCGTGAGTCACGGAAGATGCAGTCCTGTGTGAAGAGCTAGGCTCATGTGTCAGACATGTCGATCGTTCCCCAAGGTCAGAGCGAGAGCGTGTGGGTAAAGCTCCAGGAATGGAGGGGGGCTCCAGGAAGGACGAACGGTCAGTAGCCGGCGTCGAGCGCTCGCGCCGGTAAAACCCCCAAAGTTGCGACCAACATTGTTCCGGCCAGGCTACGCAGATACAGTGGAGTCCAGTTAACACGAACTCGCTTTACACAAATTTCCAGTTAACACGAACCGTTTTTGCGTTCCCGCCCAACGGCCTTCTTATTCTGTATTAAAATTTTACTGATAACACGAAATGCTGTTTTCCTAGCGAGCTGAAGGTATGCATATAAAGTACAATAATGTGTATTTTTAACCTTGTACTCATTCACGCACACATCTCTTACACACTTTCTCCTTGAGGGCCGTGATCAATTTTGAGGCCATATTGGTTAACACGAAATACGTTTGACACGAAGTGATATTCCGTGTCCCCAGAAATTTGTGTTAAGCGGACTCCACTGTATCACAGGAGTTGTCAGACGCACATCCAGTACAAGGAAGGCAGAACTTGTGCGTATCGCTCGGCCACTTGAAGTCGCTGCACTGCTGGCAAGTAAGCACTTGGCTACTGCAACATAAACCAGACAGGACTAGCGACCGGGTGCAGGCACTACGAAAGCCCCGCCAATGAAATACGAGAGATCAGTGCGAAGTTATACGATCGAAGCGAAGCACAAACCGAAGCAGGCACCCGGTCCGGGGGCCAGCCAAGGGCTGGGGCCGATATGTTACCTCTCCTGAGTTGCGGGGATGGGAAAAGAAACATCCATGGCGTCCACAGCACGCGACGGCGGTAAGAAGTCCCGAGCGGGTCCGCGCCGAATAGAGCACGCAACAACCACAGCAAGAAGCGTCGGTAACAAAAAACACCCAGCTCCCGACAAGAAGAAGAAGGTGTGGTAGTCCAGTAGTGTCGCACGAAGTCCAGAGAATAAGCAAACCAAAACGACCGGCCCTTTAAGAACCGGTTCGAACCAGACAAGGTCCTGTAGGCTAAACATGTATGTACTCAAGAGCTAAGTAGCAGCGACTCAATGCTCACGCCACGTGGCGGGATTGGATGGGCAGGGGCGGGAGACAACTCTCGGCCCTTGGCAGGGTTCCCCGAGTGCCTCCCGGGTTGTGTATCAACACAACAGGTTCTTAGGCTGAAATTGAGTAAGTAGTAGACACTTCCAGACAGTAATGTCATCGGTAATGTTTTTGAGGAAACAAAAGTAATAGAGAGAAGGAGAGGAGGAAAAAAAAAATACCATCAGGTACTCCTGCTCCAAGGTCGGCTTTGAAGTTGAAAATAGTATCTGAGAAACAAAACTTTAGTCAAAATGCATCAATGTTCAATCAATTTATTGATCGTATGAAACCTTGACCTTTGACAGACATCACGAAATTGGCAAGTTTAGGAAGGCCTCACCACAAGGTATCCTTTAGCCAAGCTTGAAGTCTATGGCAGGTATAGTCTCTGCGAAAATGCAAACATAAAATTTTCACAGTGACAGATGGATGACAGACAATGCGCAGACGGATGACTCATCCCATCAGGCCACACAGGCGTTTGCTGGCTGACTACGGCCGAGGTCAGCCTGATGACCTTTGCTTGCTGGAATTACACCAGACCCAGATTTGCTATAGCATGCGAGCCAAAAGTAACACACACAGAAACGCCTTTTTACCTGTCAACCAGCTCCCCGGTCTTGTGCGTGTCGAAGAACTCAATGTCCTGCTTGAGGTATGCGCTAAACAGCTCATGGCGAAGACGCACTGCTAGATTTTCACCCACTGTGGACAACAGTGTGATGTAGCAGAATGTCAACAGACCCTGAAACAATCTCCACTCATCAAGTATGGTCATCCTGCAAACATGCAGCAGACTGGGGAAGCACAGAGAACGGTCACTGTCATAAGATCCTTCACAGAACATAATTTTAAATGCCACTCAAACCTCTTACATTTATTTTTTCCTGGACTCATTCAGCCCGACGCACGTATTTCACAAATTTGGGAGGCGTCACCTAACGACTATGCACCTGTTGCAGGAGATGGATCGACCATGATAATTCAAGGGTAGTGGCAGATTAGCTTGGCGCCGACAGGTTGACCAATCTCCTGCTGTAGTGCGTCAGGGCTGAAAGGGTTAAAGATCAACTTTGGAAATTTTGATTATACTTTCTAGGCACCACCTTTGTCCCATGCTCACACATTTCTCAGAAATCACGCAGCCTGCTGCCGTACAGTGGGTCTGGCACAATCACAAAAAATATGTAGACAATGGCAATACATGGGTCACAGTGCGAAAAATTCATTTTTCTCTGAAAGGTATTTTTTTCGAAAAATACTTACCGATGACATGACTTTGTGGAAATGTCTACTACTAGCTCAATTTTAGCCTACTTACCCGTTGTGTGCCTACACAACCCGCTAGGCACTCGGGGAACCCCAGAGGGGCCGAGAGTTATCTCCCGCTCCTTCCTTACCAGTTCCTGTCACGAGACCAACCAGATACTTCGCTCGAAAGCGGCAAGCGGGGCAGGTGGGAGGGCCATCCGAGTCATGTCATCGGTAAGTATTTTTCGAAAAAATACCTTTTAGAGAAAAATGAATTTGTTTCCTCAAAAACATTACTGATGACATGACTTTGTGGAAGAATTGCGATGAGGCGGAGGGTGCCGCATGACAACTCCCTAGGAGGGAACAGAGCCGTCCTCCCAGTCGCAAACTCCCGACAATTTTAGCGAAGTGCATACCAACGGCGCCGGTGGCGCCGGGAGGAAGTGTTGCGCCGCGGCGATGTCCCCCACCATTGCGAGATTCTCTCGCTGGCCCGCCAGGTCCCTGAGGTAGAAGCGGGCGAATACAGATTCAGTCTTCCGGTCCAAGGTAGCCACGATGTCCGTGACAGCGCAGTTTCTAACAAACGTGGTGCTCGTGGCCATGGCTCGTACCTCGTGTGCGCATATGTGCAGCCTCTTCGCTCCCTGCAGGGAGATATCTTGATAGGCGGAGCAAATGACTCAGGGAGCCAGGAAGAGAACGTCTGGGCTGTTATGTCATTCCGCCGGTCTCAGAGGTAGGGAGAGGCGTGCACGCCCTCTGCGGAAGGCTTTAGATCGTCGCAGAGCCGTCAAAGGTGCGCACGGGATCCTGTTACCTGGTCTCCTGTGACAGGGGTTTGTTTCGTAGCGGCCGTAAGGTGAAACCTGCGGCGCGGTCAGAGGAGACCTGTTTGGCAAGGAAGGCCGGGGCAGTGAGAAGTAGCACGGACCCATCCGCTCAGAACTGTAAGCAGATAGGACGCGCCTAAGCGCGTGTAGCTTGCTCCCCCGTGAGGTGGTAGCCCGGGCCAGCAGGAAGCACGTGTAGCGTGTCACATCTGCGAACGGGCCACTGTAAGAGTTCGAATCGGGCAGAATTCAACCACGTTAGCACCCAGGGTAGGTCCCAGTGGGGGAGGAGCGAGCGGTAGGCCGGGCGCCGGCTGCCGAAGTGTCCCATAAGGTCGGCGAGGTCTGTGCAGGCGCCCGGGTCTGGATGTCCGCGGTGTCAACGTGTAAGCGAACCTGGACAGGTGACCCCTCACCGTGAAGGGGCTAGGTCTAGGTCTCAGCCGAGCCCGAAAGAGGTCCGCCAGCTGTGGATACGACAAATCCGTGAGGTTCAGGCTGTGAATGGGGTATCAGGAACACAGGACTCGCCATGTCCCACGTAGACTCGAATGGCCGAAGGTCTGGGGGCCGCAGCGATCGCCTCCACCGCTGTACCCTAGTAGCCTCTAGCACCGAGGGCTTGCCAGTCGTGAAGGATGAGCCGCTCCGGGCAGGGAGGAACAGCGGCTGGCGCGGTGGCTTGAGCATGGTGCGAGGAGTGGGAAGGCGCATGGGGGGGGGGGGGGGGGGGGGGGGGGGCCAGTGGCGAGGCTGAGAAGGCCGGTGTTCCAGTGGCGGATCCAGGCGAACGGAGCGATTAACAGGAGGGCCGCCGGGCAGCGCCGATGGTTGAGGAGGACTTTGGGTACGAGGACCGTCGAGGAAAGGCGGAGGCCACCAGGATGTCCCAGGGAATGAAGCGCGCATCGACAGCCCAAGCACGGGGATCGGGAATCGGGGGGACAAAGAGGGGAAGCCGAAGGTTCCACCTTGTGGCGAACAAGTCGACCTGGGGAGACTCCTAACGGGCGCGGGTCCACCGATAGATGTCCTGCCGAAGGGTCCAATCCACGTGTAAGAGCTGGCCGCGGCGGGACAGCGAGTCGGTCCAGACGTACAGCTGTCCAGGAATGCGTTGGGCTCGCCAAGAAGGTCCGGTCCTCACATGAACCCCAGCTCTGGTAGAGAAGCATACCAAGCTCAAGAGAGCGTGTGCCACCTTGTAATTGGAAGTAATCCACCAAAGGTGTGTTGTCAGAGAGGGCGAGCAGCTCCTGGTGTCTGAGGAGGTCATCCCAGCAATGAAGGGCTTGTCAACGGCCTGCATCCCTGGCCGGACGATGAGATAGTGCGTTAATCCGAGGGCCGGAAGTCGAGAGGACCGCGGCAGGAGATGAGCATCCCACCCAGAGAGGCTCGTGTCGAACCCAGAGAGGACTGGGGTGGAGAAGATGCCCGGGGAACTGCCGAAGCTAGCCAAGCGGCGTCGGTCCACCGACGAAGGCGAGGCGACAGAATCTGGGGCACCGGCGCCATCGTCGATACGTCGCCAGAAGCCGGGCGCCCAAGGAGTAGGAGATGCAGCTGCAACGGCTGGGTGTAGAGACGACCTAGGGAAGGAGTGAGATCAGACTTGCCCTCGTTTACTAGGAAGCCCCAAGTGCGTCAGGAGGTGCAGTAGCGCGTCCTTGTCTGTCGCGAGAGAGCTCTCAGACTGGTGGCGAAGGAAGAGGTCGTCTGGGTAGATCGACGTCGGACTGGAGGAGGACTGTCGGGCCTTGGCGACTAAGGAGTCCATCGGCCCGGAGAACCGCCAGGGCAGAGGTTGAGACCGATCGGGAGCGCGGGAAACTGGAGAAGACGCCGTCGATCGCAACCAGCGAACTTCCTGGGGGCCTGGAGCATCGAGACAGCAGGTACACATCGGAAAGGTCCAAGCCGACTGCGCAGTCTAAGGCTGGACCGCTGCTTTCAGGGCTCTGGCAGTCTCCGTCCGGAAGAAGGGCCGAAATCTGTACAGGCCGAGAGAAGAAACCTGACGCCACTTCCTCCAGGCTTCAGAACGAAGAACCGGCGGCTGTAGAAGGCTGGCGAGTCTGAGAATCGGAAAAACCTCCGTGGCAACTTACCTGAGGGAGGAGACACCTCCCGCCGCGCGGAGGCCTCAGCGAAACATGGGGAACATGAGACCTCGAGGGAAAGACAGCCAAGACGGGGTCAGGGCACAGTCGGCGGAGGCAGCCAAGCGTAGACCGACGCGAGGTAGGCGGCGCGGTAGGCGACTCCGCTAAGAAGAGCAGATCAACCCGGAGGCGTGATGGAAGGGTGCCAGGAGTCCTCCACCTGACGAACCATGGCTAGGGAGGAGAGCTCCAGGAAACCGGCGCAGGCTAAGGTGTTCCGGATCAGGGACGCTGTCCTACCAGACTGTGATGAAGCTCTATGCTTGTGCATAGTGCTCGCACAATAGGATTAGTACGGTACGGTTTTTGTTGACGGTTTGTTTGTGCCGAAAGTCCGTGGGGCCTGCTGCCCACGTGGAATATGTAAGACATGGTTAGCACGGGATTTTTAAGTGAGTTCTGTTTAGTGAGTTCTAGGCGGAAGCTGTGACTGTCAGAGGTCTAGATCGGGAGTGCGGGCTGTCTTATCGTATGGAACGGTTGTGTTTGAGTTACCTAGCCCGCATTCCAAGACTCTGAAGCCTAGATTTCAGGTATGTTTCTATAAACGTAGTATTGATAGTTGTTTAGTTAAAGACAGTATGCGTGGTAAGATTAATGTGGTTGTATAGCGGTGTTCCGGTTTGGTTTAGTATAGTATGTTTAGAATTCGGTGAAGTAACCGGTGTTTTTGTATACAGTTGTTTACCGAGTTAGATGACTAAAGGAATATGAAGTGTGTATGTCTAAGCCGCTATGAAGATAGTACGTGGTTGGGTAAGCATAGTCTTTTCCAGGGTATAGAGTAATGTATAGCAAGAGTGTTAGGCTATAGTCTGTTTCAAGATAGTGACAGAGAGGGGGTGATACGAAGATAGTTTATGAAGCACGTGTGTGTGTGTGTGTGTGTGAATGAACGTGTGAGTTATTTGTATCAGCCAGGTTACGTGACGTTTCTCATTGATCCAATATGTTGTGTGTTTAGCAAGTGTTATGTTGGGACTTTTGTCTATTCAGAGTTCTTGTAACGAGAGTGGAAAGACGGACGCCGAGACGTCGAGTCGCAGGTGGGACCTACGTGAGGTCATCCCTCCAGCTCTTCTGAGAGTGAGTCTGACTGGGAACCAAGACACCCAAGTCCAAACGAGAACTGAGTACCGTACGAGAACAAGGACGTCCGTGCCCAAAGAGACAGGACGGCAACAAGCGTACGACGAAGGACTTTCACGCCTAGACGTGAGAAGGACCAACGTAACCAGGCAACAACATCAAACAGGTTGGAGGCAATGTGAGACTAAGACCTAACCTGGCAAAGATATTGCAATACGTGTGTGGTGTGATAATAGAACAGTGTATATAGTTGATAGTCATTTAAGTCGTTCTTTTCATTTATAGTGTATAAAGGTTACTTTAGAAAGGGAGCCCGTGTGTTGTGTTTTACCGCATGAATGCGCCCGTCTGAGTCAGTGGCGGTGTATGCGTCTGTTGCGTGAGAGTCTGTGCGTACGACTGTGGGCAAGTCTGCGTGCGTTACACAGACCACGGGGAAAGGCAACGTCTAAGAAGCGTGGGCCGCCAGCTTGTAACCAGGCAGGGGTTCCCGCGCAGGAAGAGGAATGGAGAAGCCTGGGAAGGCCGACAACCAGTCCCGACCGGAGGCGACGTCCAGGCCAGAGACGATCGGAGAAGAACACCGGCTCGCGTGGCGTGGCAAGTAGCCGGTGCGCCGAGACAGCATCTCGCAGTTCCTAAGTCCGGACGGCTGGGGAAGCAACTTGACCCTCTAGACATGACGCTCGCTAACCATGAAGGCAGAACCTTCCTCTCAGGGGAGGGGGGGGGACAGGCGGTCAGCTGGCCAAGTCACCGCGATGATCCTGGCAAGTCGATCCAAGGCAAGAGGGACTCCGCACGTGACACGACGAAGAGCCGAAGGGCAGCATTCCCGAAGACCGCGGGCGAAGGGCGCGACCAACCTCATCCAGAAGGGCTGAGACGGAGTCCTCTGGCAGCAAGCTAAGAGCCTCTACGTCCAGGGGTGGCGAAGGGGCGGTCGGGACACCGAAGTCGAAGGCCAACGCGTGAGCAGGGAACCGTCCTGAGTAACGCGGAACGCCCGGAGATGAGCAGGGAGCGACGAGGCGGCCGCGAACGACGAAGCGAACGCCAGGAAGAGCGAGGAAGAGTCCTGTCCGATGCGGAGAACGACGTCTGGACCGTGGACTGCGAACAACCGAAGAGGAGCGCCGCCGAAGGAGGGGGGCCGGAGACGGCGGCGGCGCGGCGGACGCGTCAAACGGAGCGGGGGCGGGTGCGAAGCGCACGCGAAGCGGAGGGGTAGGTGGCGCGGAGGCGATCCCAGAGGGAGGAACAATCCTTCCGAAGGCGCTCGAGCGGCGAGCACTAGTGTCCTGAACTGAAAGTGGAACGGCAGGAGTCGGAGGCGCGACTGAGTCGCGCAAACTAGGGCTGACGTCTCTCCTGGCCGGACTCAGTGAGTAGGGCGCTACGCCGGCGTTCAGATCCTCCGGAAGGATCAGCAGGCTTAACGGGGAGAGATGGGTGAGGAAGGCCAGTCACGTGGGACGGCACATGGCGGACTGCTGCAGGCCGGGCTCAGTGAGGCGGGCGCTCTGCCGGCAAACAGACCCTCCGGAAGGGTCAGCGGGCGTGGCAGCAGTGGCAGTCCTCTGATCAGCCAGCAAGTGAACTGAAAGTGGAACGGTGGGAGTCGGGGCGCGACTGTGTCGCGCAAGCTAAAGCTGACGCCTCTCCTGGCCAGACTCCGAGAGCAGGGCGCTATGCCGGTGTTCAGATCCTCCGGAAGGATCAGCGGGCTTGTGGTGAGAGACGGGTGAGGAAGGCCAGTCAACGTGGGACGGCTCAGGGCAGACTGCTGCAGGCCGGGCTCAGTGAGGCGGGCGCTCTGCCGGCAAACAGACCCTCCGGAAGGGTCAGCGGGCGTGGCAGCAGTGGCGGTCCTCTGGTCAGCCAGCAACACCGAGTCCCAACGGGAATCCTTT
This sequence comes from Semisulcospira habei, assembly GCA_036245525.1. Lineage (NCBI taxonomy): Eukaryota > Metazoa > Mollusca > Gastropoda > Semisulcospiridae > Semisulcospira > Semisulcospira habei. Next base: position 16,513,243 of record BTPG01000006.1, on the reverse strand, counting down.
CCGTGAGGCCAGGGCGGGAATGGGCGGTCAGCACCGTAAGGGCTGCAGAAGAATCAACCGGAGCCGGAAGTGAGGAAGCAGGCAGGGGCCGCTCTCGTCGGTACAGGCTCCAAAGGTCTGACCAAACATCTCCGGCCAGGTCGCACAGACATCACAAAGGTGGTCCGGGTAGCAGTCCGCACAAGGTAGGCAGACCGCATGGTCATCCGTCGGCACTGGAAGTTTCCCCATAGGGAGCACATAAGCATTTGGGTTCTGTAACAGACAAAGGGCATAGCAAGGTTGCAAACACAGGCAAGAGGGCGCTGAGCCCTCCTTTGTGATATAATTCTGTTTCCATCTCACCAGCCCTACCGGGCATTCTCTTTTCAATTAGTGGGAATGGCATTTTTATCATGTGCACTTGATGATTATGCGTGCTGTGCACATGAAGGCGAGACAGGCAAACGTAAGCCGAGCCTGTAGTAAATTGACTAGATGGGATGAGGAAAAGTCCATATCCCATTCCTGCCCACCAGGGGATACGAACCCGGGATCTTACGACTGCCAGCGCAGTGTCTTATCCACTAAGCTACCTCCCCCTGTCCACCAATGTACCCCAGGCGCCGTGACCGCCGGCGCGTGAAACAGTGGTTATACTCTCCAAGGGCTAAAGGGCCTTTAAGCTGGACGAACGGAACGTGGGTGCCGCCAGGCCCTACGAAAACCAGCGTCTGAAAGGCAAAGTCTACTCGTAAGCTAACGAGGCATAACCAGGAGAGAGAAGGCGACGTCCCGCTAGGAGAGTCGCAAGAAGGCTGTGCAAGGCACGGAAATTATCTCAATAGTTGGTGCCCTTATGTCGTAACCACAACGAAAGACGAGTCCCACGGCAGCCGGCTCTCGACCCGAGGGCCGGCTGTGGGTAGCTACCGTTACCTTACCTCCAAGCCGAAGCGGGAACGGGGGAAAGGGTAGCCATACAGCAGTCACAGCACAGAGGAGAGCCGAGGAAACCCGGAACGGCGCAAAGAAAGAAGCAGGCAGCGCTAGAAGGCGGCAGGCACGGAAGAGAAGTCGGAACGAGCGTAGGCAAGACGAAGACCGGTCGAGGCACAGCGGAGCAAAGCCTGACACGTCTTCTCGGCACGAGCGAAGTAGCAAGACTGGTTGGTCTCGTGACAGGAACTGGTAAGGAAGGAGCGGGAGATAACTCTCGGCCCCTCTGGGGTTCCCCGAGTGCCTAGCGGGTTGTGTAGGCACACAACGGGTAAGTAGGCTAAAATTGAGCTAGTAGTAGACATTTCCACAAAGTCATGTCATCGGTAATGTTTTTGAGGAAACAAACTGAACCGACTGACAAAATTAATGGTCCATGGCAGTGCCAACAAGAGACATAAATTTTCATAAGCCCCTAAGGATGCAGGGGCTCATGAGAGTTTATGCCTTTTGCAGATGGAACAGGCTGGCTGAAGGGATGTTCTAATAATAATAATAATAATACCGTTATTATATAGGCGCATTTTCTCAATTTTGGGGAAATCGACTCAAAGCGCCGCGCCTGAAACCCAACACACACACTCACGAAACAGACACGGATTTACGCCATTTAAGACAAACACAGTACAAGAAGGGCCAGTCAGCTACTGAAGTTACAGAGATTTTTGATCGCTTGTATTTGAAATTTGTAAAGTGGCCTGAGACCGGTACCAAAGTGTGGGGGGTGGGGGGGGGGGGTGGAAGAACCGGAGTACCCGGAGAAAGAACCCCCGACAGTCCGCCCGAATTAACGGTGACACTTACCAGAGGAGAAAGGTCCAACGCCGGAACCCGGTATCGAACCTCGCACCCTTGGCATTGGTGGCAGGCGCCTTAACCACTGCGCCACGGACCGCCCCGAAACAAACAGTTGAAATTCAGCTTTCTTGGATTTTGAAAACGGTGAATTATCCTCCAGGACTGAAGACTGTCACCCATAGCAATAGCTAAATGTGACACTGCCACTGAACAGAATATCTGGGTTAACCCCCTTGTGCATGCAACCATGGGTATTTTTTACAGTACCCTTTCCTGCCCCACACACATTCTGCTCCAGGACCGAAATCCCCAAATTTTGACATTGCCCTCTGAAGACTGTTATACTTCTGGAAACAGATTGAATGTAATAGTTATAGTTCAAGGGTGGTGCCAGAAGAGCTTGGCGCCTATGGGTGCCAAGTGATTTTGGTACCACCCTTGAACTATCAAGCTAGATCCATGTCCTGCTGTGGTGTGTCGGGGCTGAACAATGTTCCACACCACGATCTGTACCTGTATGCCGTAAGCAGTGAGAAGTCTGACAGCAGGCTTCCTGATTTCCTCCACAAAGTTGCCCATGGTGTCCACTGTGAATTTGCTCACCACATTGGTCACTTCACCCAGCATAATGGGGATCTGTATGTTGATGGCTGCTGCTGCTATGGCACTCTGCAATGTAAAAGAAAAGTCCAGTTTTACGGAAAGAAATGGCACCCCCCAAAAAAAGAGACTTCAAGCTGACTACTATAGTATACTGACCAGTGACCAAGGCCACATTTCCAAGTAAATATTAATTTTTCTCTAAAATGTATTTTTTCGAAAAATACTTACCGATGACATGACTAACTGGAAATAGTCTACTTGCTTACCAATTTTAGCCTAAGACCCAAAGGGTCCCCCCAGGAGGCTCTCGGGGATCCCTGATAGGGACGAGAGAGCTTTCGGGGATCCCTAACAGGGACGAGAGTAGCCTCCCCTGCCCATCCGGTCAGGCGCCCGGTGGTGTCTCCTTTAGCCAGTTGTCTACGGAGTTACCAGCGGCAAGCGGGGAGGAGGGAGGGACCTCCGAGTCATGTCATCGGTAAGTATTTTTCGAAAAAATACATTTTAGAGAAAAATTAATTTGTTTCCTCAAAACACATTACCGATGACATGACTAACTGGAAGAATGGCAAAGAGGAGGAGGGTGCCGCACAATCCCTTTTAGAAACCTCTTCAGGGACGAAGACGGCCCGTCACTCCTGATCACCCACTCCCGACAATTTTAGCGAAGTGCCGCCTAAGCGCCGAGGGCGCCTGGAGGGAGTGGTGCGCCGCAGAAGTTGCCCACCAGCGTAAGGTTGTCGCGCTGGACTGTCAGGGCGCGGGAGCAGAAGCGGCAATGGTAGATCCGTCCCGCCACCGCACCGCCGCCACAGTGTCCTTAACCACACCGGCGCGGCGAAGGCGAGACATGCGGCCCTAGCGCGCGTTCCATGGGCGCGGATCTTCAGTGCCCCGGCTCCCTGTGGGGAGAGGTCGCGATAGGCGGACCGGAATACCCAGCGGAGCGAGGAGGAGAACGTTTGGGCTGAGAAGCCGGTTCTGCCAGCGGTCGGCGGCAAGAGACGAGACCGTCCCCTCCGCACGGACTTGGAGCAGGTAGATACGAAGTGCCTGTCCCGGATCTTGCTGCGGAGTGCCCCGAGGAACCGGGTCGTGTAAGCGGGCCGAGCGGCGAGGACCGGAGGCGCCGTCAAGGGAGACCTAGGCTGAGCGAGAAGGAAGGATCCGGGAGTAGCTGAACGGAGCCATCCACTCGGAACTGCAGGCCGGCGGGGCGAGACGAGAGCGTGGAGCTCGGTGACGCGGGGCGCCGTGGCGAGGGTCATCAGGAAGCAGGCCTCCGAGTCACGTCAGCAAAGCGGGCCAGAAGGGGCGGCTCAACGGTCCGAAGTCAGGCAGGGGAGGACCAGGGAGGTCCCAGCGCGGGCCAAGTGGGCGGGAGACCGGACGCTGCACGCCGAAACGCGCCATAAGGTCGGGCAGGTCCTTGCAGGCGCTGGGTCAGGACGGCCGAGGTGACGGTAGGCGTCGGCGATCAAGGGACCCCTCAAGAGCTGCTGCACCAGAGGGGAGCCAACCTAGGTCTTGGACGAGCCAGAGAAGAAGTCCGTGAGCTGAGGAGTCGTCAGGCCGACAGTGGAGAGGCGGCGGTCAGAGCACCAGGCACGAAGCACGCCACTTTCCCTCGTAGACACGTCTGGTAGGTCTGCGGGCAGAAGCGATAGCATCCGCTGTTGCACTCGAGAAGCCTCCAGCAGAGAGAGCTTGCCACACAATCGCCAGGCGTGCAGGAGAAGTCGCTCGGGGCAGGGGTGGAAGAGCGGCTATCGGCGCTGTAAGAGCATCGGCGGGAGGTGGGAAAGGGAGGGTGAACCTGTGGCGAGACTGAGAAGGTCGGAAGTCCGCGAACCGGTCCGGGCGACCGGCCACCAGGAGAAGGACTGCGTTGCATCCCCGGAGGCTGAGCAGGACTTGAGGACCAGGACCGCCGGAGGGTAGGTGTAAACGACCAGTCCGCCCCAAGGGATCGAAGGGCATCGACTGACCAGGCCAGAGGTCGGGAACAGGGAGATGAAGCGGGGAAGCCGGAGGCTCCACTTCGTGGCGAAGAGAACAAGGGGGGAGTCTCCCGACGGGCGCAGAACCAGCGAAGGATGTCCCAGCGAAGGGCGCAATCCGTGTGAAGAAGCTGCCACCGTCGCAAGAGGTAGACTGTCAGGACGAACAGGCGACGTGGACTGTGGCGGGCTGGGAGGGAGAAGACGCTGTCCTCGCACCAGCGAAGGGGCGATAGAGGAGGAAGCAGAGGTCGGGAGAGCGGGGTCCGCCTGCGTCTGAAGGCAAGCCACGAAGAGGGGTTGTCGGAAGGACGAGGAGGTCCTGTGTCCGAAGATCGTATCGCCAAGCGCAGAGGGCCTGCCAACTGCAACCAGTCCCAGCGGGTTGACGTGCCGCGAAGTCCGGTTCTCGGGCCAGCAGCCGGCGGACGAGCGGAATTCGGGAGAAGGAGAGCGCCCCAACGGTCGAGACCGGCAACGACGCAGAGAGAGACGGGCAGCGGCGAGGTTAGGGGGAATCCGGGAGCCGAGCCAAGAATGTCCGTCCAGCGAAGCCGATGTGGCGCAGCACAGGAGAGATCGGCACCAGGGTAGAGAGATCGCCGGAGGACGGCCTCCAGAGGCGGAGTACAGAAGACCGAGGGAAGGAGATCAGCCGCCGCACTCACCAGGAGGAGGAGCTGGAGCCGCAGTTAGGTGGGGAGCGCCGCGTCCGCAGCTACCCTCGGGCTAGAACGGCAAGGACTGGATCCGAGGCTCGTGAAGACGCACCAAGTCGCGGTCGGTCACCGAATCCACACCCAGATGAACGAGTGGCGAGAGGTCGGACTGTAGGCGCTGACCAGGGCGCCCAGGCGAGCAACCGGAGGAGGAGAACATCGCTGCCCTACGAAGTGAGACCGCTGACTGATACCGCAGACGCAGGTCGACCCAGGAGGAGAACGGCTGACGGAAGAACAAGGTCTCGGGCAACCAAGGCATCCACGATCCACGCAAGGACCCAGGGCTGAGGGAGAGACCACACCGGAGAGGCCGGGCTGGAAACGGACCCGTCGACGGCAAGCGAAGACAACAGCGGGGGCGGGAGGCATGGGGACGCGTGGAAGCGAGGGGCAGATCCCGGCTGGCGGCGACGACCAAGGGCCGAAGGCGAAGCGAAGGGTCCGAGGCGGGGGGAGCCGCGCCGAGCGACGAGCACCAACGCAACATCTCAAGGCAGAGCGGAGACCTGCGCGCGAAGGGCGAGGGCCTTGGTCGGAGCGGGCGGGAAAACTCAACCACACGGGTGGCGCTGGGCCCACAGGCCTAGAAGGGGTCCTAAGGAGACTACCAGGCAGGGCCGAAGAGCGTGGGAAGCCACAGGAGCACGGTACAGCTGCGACGTCGCATCAGGGGAGATGGTCAGGGAAGGAGCCATCCACTAGAGCTGGGAGGTGTAACCGCCAGGACGGGCGCCGGCAGAACCACCAGAGGCAGCGCGCACGAAGAGGAGCAAGTGGCCAGCGAACCGGGGAGCCGAAGGCTAAAACGCCAGCAGGCCAGCGGCGAACGCAGGACGCCGAGTCATCCACCGAAGAGGGTCGGGGAGACGCTGGAGGCGAACGGTGCAGAGAGAGGGGAAGAGGGTGTCCCGCGGAGAATGACAGGGCCGAGCAGAAGGCGAAGGTCGGCAGGGACACAGGAGGGCGTCAAGCGGGCGGGCGACGAACGTCGGGCGCCGCAACTATCCAGGTGACGAGGGCGAAGACGTCGATCCCCACTTGCACTGGGTGTACCCAAGGGGCACCCATCCACGCGAACCGAGCGCGAAGTAGCTTCACTTCGGTGAACAGACGAGAATCGGTGAACACGTGGAAAGGCCGTAGGCGCCAGGGGAAAACGGCCCGAAGTCCCGAGGTATATGAAAGACGATCCAGACGCAGTGCCCGAAGCTCAAGGAGGGGGCACCGTAGCTGGCTGGGAGACTCGACGAAGGAGTCAGAGGGTAGGAAGGAAGGCCAAAGGGCCGACTAGGGCACCAACCGGCGATAAGGGTCGCGGTGCCCGGGGCTCAAGGAGGGGGCACAAGCAGATAGGCGACTCGCCAAAGGAGTCAGCGGGCCCAGGACCGAGGCCGAAGTAAGAACAAGGCGACAAGGTCGCGGTGCCCGGCTCAAGGAGGGGGGCACATAGTCGGGTAAACGACTCGCCGTAGGAGTCAGCGGACTTAAGCTGGGGCCGAAGGCCAAGCGTGAACTAATTGGCGACAAGGCCGCGGTGCCCAGGGTTCAAGGCGGGGGCACAGCGGCTCGCCGGAGGAGTCCGCAGGCGTAGGAGGCCAACGCGTCCACAATAGGCGACAAGGTTGCAGTGCCCGTGGCTCAAGGAGGGGGGCATGTAGCCGGCTTGGCGACTCGCCGGAGGAGTCAGCGGGCTGAGCAGGACCGAAGGCCGACGCGTAGACTAGTTAGCGACAAGGTCGCGGTGCCCGGGGCTCAAGGAGGGGGGCACGGAGCCGGCTAGGCGACTCGCCGGAGGAGTCAGCGGGCTTAGGAGGGCCGAAGGCTGGTGCTTAACTAATTAGCGACAAGGTCGCGGTGCCCGGGGCTCAAGGAGGGGGGCACGTAGCCGGCTTGGCGACTCGCCGGAGGAGTCAGCGGGCTTAGGCTGAGGCCGAGCGTCAACTTCTTCTTTTTTTTTTTTTTTTTTTTTTTTTTTTTTTGCATGTAACAGGCGACAAGGTCGCCGTGCCCGGGGCTCAAGGAGGGGGGCACATAGCCGGCTGGGCGACTCGCCGGAGGAGTCAGCGGGCTTAGAAGAAGGGCCGAAGGCCGACGCTTAATTAGCGACCAAGGTCGCGGTGCCCGGGGCTCAAGGAGGGGGGCACGTAGCCGGCTTGGCGACTCGCCGGAGGAGTCAGCGGGCTTGAGGTTTGGCCGAGGGCCGACGCGTGAACTAAGGCGACGTGGTCGCGGTGCCCGGGGCTCCTTTTTACGGGAGGGGGGCACGTAGCCAGCTTGGCGACTCGCCGGAGGAGTCAGCGGGCTTAACGCGTCTACGAAAGAGCTACAAACTTACCAGGGACGATAGGAGTGGCTATCCCATGTCGGAGGGCCGCTTGAACAATCCCACCGTGCCGCGGAAGGTCCCAAGGAAGGCGGAAGTCGCGGGTCGCTCGGCGGTGGAACACCGGAGTAGAGACCAAGAACCTCCAGTCAAGCAGGGCAGCCAGCGCAGCCGATGACAGAGGAGCAGGTGGCACCCAGTCTACAGTGTGGCGGACACCAGGCCACTGGAAGCCGCCGTCCTGGGCAGAAACGCACTTGGTACTGCAACACATACCCATACATGAAAGGTGATGGGCGGCGGGCAACTAAGGCCGCCAGGTAAAGCTCCGAAGTAAGTAATGAGCGAAACTCACCGTGAAATGCGGAGAGAAAACAAACAGAAGTCCGAGCCAAGCACGACGTCCGGCCCCGCCGGGGGAGACGTAGGCAGTGGCCAAGACTTTACCTTTTCATGGCGGAATTGCAGCGTGACGCAGCACAAAGCACCGGACACTAGGTCACTGGAAGTCGCCGAACTGGGGAGAGGCGCACTTGGTAACTGCAACCCAAACCCAAACATGAAAGGCGACCGGCGGCGGGTAACAAACCCCGCCATTTAAAGCTTCGAAAAGTAAGAGACACGCGAAACTGACAGTAAATGCAAAGACAAACAACAGTAGCTCGAGCGAAGCCCGACGTCCGGCCCAGCCAGGCGAGACGTAGGAAGCGGCCGAGACTCCACCTTTCCATGGCGGAACGGCAGAGTGACGAAGCACAAAGTACCGGACAATAGGTCACGGGAGGTCGGCGTACTGGGGAGAGGCGCACTAGGTAACTGCAGCCCATACCCAAACATGAAGGCGACCGGGGGCGCCATTTAAAGCTTCGAAAGCAAGAAACACTCGAAACTCACCGTGAAATGCGGAGAGAAAACAACAGTAGCTCGAGCGAAGCCCGACGTCCGACCCAGCCAGGCGAGACGTCGGAAACGGCCGAGACTTTACCTGTCCATGGCGGAACGGCAGGAAGACGAAGCACAACCACCGCGCGACGGGAGCCTAGAAGGTTCCAGGGCCAGCCAAGAGCACGAGGCCCAGACGAGGGCTAGCAGAGAAGACGGAGGCCACGCCAGAAGCAGAAGCCGAGAGGCTAGGCGAAGGCAGGCCGGTAAGGGACGGTCGAACCGTACACAGTCTTTCCAAGGGTCAGAGGCTCAGGTAAAAGCGTCCGAACGCTAGCAGCGAAGTAGACAACTGGCTAAAGGAGACACCACCGGGCGCCTGACCGGATGGGCAGGGGAGGCTACTCTCGTCCCTGTTAGGGATCCCCGAAAGCTCTCTCGTCCCTATCAGGGATCCCCGAGAGCCTCCTGGGGGGACCCTTTGGGTCTTAGGCTAAAATTGGTAAGCAAGTAGACTATTTCCAGTTAGTCATGTCATCGGTAATGTGTTTTGAGGAAACAAATAGGAGATGTCACCAGACGCATATGCACCAGCTGCAGATGACAGATGGACCATGATAATTCAAAGTTAGTGCTAAGATAAGATTAGTTTGGCGCCATCAGGTGGCAGTCTAGTCTTAACTGAATTATCATGGTCAATCCATCTCTTCCTCTAGTGCGTCAGGACTTAACACACCGAGCCCCACGTTTGAAATTCCTGAATGGGAGGTGTCTGCTTGAGACAAACTATTTATGACAGTTCAAAGGTCGAGTCAGAATAGCTAGAGGTATCAAGCCATTCTGGCACCACCCTTGAACTGTCATACATGTACACTCACGACTGAAAGGGTTAAAAATAATAATAATAATAAATAAAACATAGTTCTTGTATAGCGCTATTCTCCAGGAAAACACTGGACTCACTGTGCATGCACAACAGCACACCCTCTCTCTCAGACACACGCACAATTATACACTACTTTAAACCTCCCCATCCCATCCCAACATCTTACATTCACTTCCTCTAGGATCAGAATAAAAGGCAGTCAGTCAACAGTTAGCTAAAGATGAGCTAAGTGTTAAATGCCCGACAGAAAAGAAAAGTCTTTAAGTGAGCTTAATGTGGGCAGATTCCGCATTTCAGTTGGTAGGGAGTTCCACACACTTGGGGCTAAAAGGGTGAAAGAACGCTCCCCGACAATTTTCATGTTAAGCTTCGGGATTTTTTAAAGTTTTTCACTGGCAGAACAGAGGGTGCATGATGGCTGATAAACAGACAGCTTGGCAGAAAGGTACGGCGGGAGAGATCCATCAAAATGCCGATAGACGAAGGTTGCAATTTTGTACTGGCAGCAGAATTTTATGGACAGCCAGTGCAGCTGCTTCAGTAGAGGCTTAACGTAAATAAACAGCAGATACCAAACTATTCTGGCACCACTACAGAACCAGAACTTTCACAGATCAGTTCAAGGACTAAATTTAACCCCACGGTCACATTTCCAAGGTGTCATTTAACTACGAACTGTTGCTGGAGATGGACCGATGATGATAATTCAAGGGCAGTACCAGATTAGCTTGGCACCAAGCTAGTAATCTGGCACTATACTGGCACTTGATTGTTGTTGATTCATCTCCTGCTGAATTGCACCAGGGCTACATGGGTTAAAAGAATACCAAGCAGTAGTGATAAATACTGACCACAACAGCTGCCAGAATGTACCAAAAATCTTCTATTAGCAGTTTTAGCATCTGTCCCCATGGCAAGCGTGGTTCTGCACCTCCTTCCTTCTTGTCGTTCCCTGCCAGTCGATTCCTGGTCCCGGCTTTGCATTGTGCCACAGTCACACCCCTCCCTAAACACACTACCCCCACCCCAAAGCCTGCTAGTGCAGGACACAATAATACATACAGTCCACTATGGTGTGAAGCCGTCTTTGTACATGTCCTGTAAAAACATTGTCTCTGTCTGCCTAATGTTCGGGATCGTATACTTTGGAGAGTCTGTCGAAAAAGACATTGTGATGCTGTTTGTTTCGTCAGTGTGCCGAGGTGACCTGAAGTTGATTCATTGGGCCGAAATGAAGGAATGTTTTTCCCATATCTATGGTTCCTTGTAATGAAGCTGCAACACAAGATCAGTTTGTAAAGCAAATCATTCAAGATGTGCTGCCTACGAATATGTGGCGAACCGCCGTGTATCTGTAGGCGGCACATCTCGAATGAGTTAACGTTTTCCCAATGTGATGATGAAAGTCAAAATTAACATTTTGTAAACAATTGTAACCCATTTAACATCAAGGCAACATTTCTCATTGGAAGTGTCACCTGACACCCATGTACCAAGACAGCTGCAGAGACAGATCAACCATAAATCAAGGGTAGTGCCAGAATAGCTTGGTGCCCCAATCTGGCACTACTCTTGAATTATCATGGTTGATCCATCTCCTGCTGTAGTACATCAGAGCTACATGTAATTGTAAATTATGGGTTAAACTTAACAGCTGCCATGTAGCTGATTAACATTAGTACCTTCTTCTCCTCAGTTTCCACATAGCATCTTGAACTTCAATAGATTGAAGATTGTTTTACAAACCTGCATAGGCAACCCACAGCCTAGGCCTATCAAAAAGTGGTCATGTTTCACAGGTGGCCTCCTCATACGGGTGTTTTAACGGTCCGTTGCGCAGTGGTAAAGCATCTGCCACCAATGCTAATGGTGCGAGACCCAGTTCGGGCGTAGGACTTTTATAGTGTCACCGTTCATACGGCGAACCATCAGGGGTTCTGTCTCTTCCTCCCCCTCCACTTTGATACTGGTTTCAGGCTACTTTATAAATTTCAAATACAAGTGATCAAAATTTCAAAACCTTAATAGCTGAGCTGACCCTTCGCACCATGTTGATATCCTGTGTTTGACTTGTGCTGCGTTTGTCTTCTCACAGCGAACGCATGTGTTCCACATGAATGTGCATGTTAGGTTCAGTTCGTGACGCTTTGAGCCAATTCGCAGAATTTTTTAAAAGCACCCATCTGACCTGTATTATTATTTTATTAACCCTTTGGCTGTTGGTAGCAGTTTTATCATGCTGATTCCGACAGAATCGTGACAAAAACCGCTGCTGACAGCCAAAGGGTTAGCAGGCATGGGAATTGCCCAAACAAAAATCATCTGAAACGGGGCCTTCAACCTGAACCACGCTAGATCTTCTTTCCGCGCGGGGGGGAGGGGGGGGGGGGGAGGGGATGCGAGGTGGGGCGGGGGAGAGGGGGGATAGGCAACTTCTGGGTGCTGGAAAAACAGTGGGGTGGGGGGGCGACGGTCATTGCTTACTTCTGGGCGCTGGAAAAATCAAACAGAGGGGGAGGGGGGGGGGGAGGGCGGTAGGCGCAGTCCTTGCTTGCTTCTCGGCACCGAAAGATCAAACAGTGGGGGGGGGGGGGGGGAGGGTGATTGGCGGGCCACCTTGGGTCTCCCCGCCTAAGTTCTCAGTGCACCGCGCACTCAGGCAGGCCACAGACACAGCCCACTGCGTCATGTGGCGAAACAAATTTTCCTGTACGTGGCAACATGTATTTGGAACAATAAAGTTCATTCATTCATTCATGTTCTGTCGCGGAATAAAACCGGTGCTTTCTTTCTTTTGCTACCCGCAATGGTTTTTCACAGAAACGTCTTTTTTTTTTTCGCGGACGATTTCTTTTACCCGCGGAATTTTGCGGACAATTCCCATGCCTGGGTTAGATAAGGCCATGGGACCAAAAGGGGTGGCCTGCTTCAACAGGTGGTTGCCTCATACCAGTGGTCGCCTTGAAGAGTGTGCATGTGTTAGTTATTATTTATTCAGAGGTTCGAGTATAAGAATGAGCGGTCGAAGGAGGGTGAAGTCAGTCATAGGATAGCTGTAGGGAAGGGATAGGGCACAAAAAAAAGTTTGTTTCCTCATATGTACTAAAAAAGAAATAATCAAGTTTAAAGTATTGCTCTTACTAGTCTTACATTTATCAACGCTGAATACAGATTAGCTGGGTTTCAAGGTGTTGTTTTTATTCATTTTTCTTCTTTGTTTTTGTTTGCTTGTTAGTTACTGTTCAGTCCGCTCTATTTATAGAAGAGATTTAGGGTTCAGATCAATGGAACGCGGTGGAGCAAATTCAATAACAAGCTCATGACATCATATGCAGGCAGGCCTTCAACACCCAACAAATAAAGTAAGAAGTTGAATATCATGTCATGTCTAGTTATGCAAACCTCACAGGAGAACGTACTTTTTTGCAGGAAATGCCGAATGTGTGTGTGTGCGTTGCGTTTATGTAAACAAGCATATATCGCCGACATTTACGCACTTAAAAGCTTGAAAATTTAAAGCATGATTTGCAAACCATGATACAGTTGCTACTTATCTCATCAGTGTGAAGAAGCAAAGACTTTGCTTCTTCACATTGACAAGAAAATTCATCAGTGACCGAATTGTAAATTTTGCATACTTTTTGTTGTTACTCTATTTGAAATATTAATCAATTGTATTGCAAATGTCATTTCTATGCATGTTTCTTTCTCCATTGGGCTTTTCTCTGCATTGTACATGCTTGACAGTCAACTTTTTGATCTGACCCAACAAGGCTCAGGAAGCCGACGTCATCACACTAGTTGTGGTGACCATCTTGAGAGGATACGCAACTCATACGCTCATCGGGAAATCGCCGAGTGTCAGGCCAATGTCAGGAAAGTCCTGACGTGCTATAGGGCTCGGGAAGTTCCCATGTTGCTAGGGAGCGTCGGCTGCCGCGCCGCCATCTTGAGAGAACATGCTAGCCTGGCGATAGACTTAAGATAGTAGCAAAGTAGTGTTTCAACACATTTTTCTTTGTTTTTTTTTTCCTTTTGGGAAACAAACAAAAACAGATTCTGGTCAGCGGTTTCCTATGGTGATGGCAAGACTTGCTGTTATTGCCTACAGCACGTCAGGACTTTTCTGACATTGTCCTGACAGCGATTTTCAGATGAGTGCATGAGTCAGCATATCCTCTCAAGATGGCCACCATGACTAGGTGATGACATCAGTTTCCCTGAGCACTATAGGCAATAACATCAAGTCTTGCCATCACTGTAGGAAACCGCTAACCAGAATCTGTTTTTTGTTTCCAAAGAGAAAGAAACATGAAGAAAAATGTGTTGAAACACTACTTCGCTACTATCTGGTCTATCGCCAGGCTAGTGTGTTCTCTCAAGGTGGCGGCTCGGCAGCCGACGCTCATAGGCGAAGTAGGGGAACTTCCGGAGCCCTATACTCGCTATAGGTAGTGCAAATACTGCAAAAGAAAAAGTGCAATACACTCACTTTGAGTGTGAGCCAAAAAAGAGCACATCAAATGTGAAGCCGGTAAGAATGCAAAGCTACCTTCTCCCTGTTAATCTGCACCATGACTGAAATGCATTGGCTGCGGCTGACGAAAAGTGGGAGTATTTGCAACCAACAGTGTGTGCAGAATGCACCCTCAGTGGCAGTTGTGAGATGGCTCCTAGACGGGGTCCAATCTCTGAAGACGATATCAGTCGTCTGCAGCCAGCCAGCAACATTATCTTGGTTAAAAGCACAGTAATATGAACAAATTAAAATGATTTAGAATCTTTGCAATTGACCATGCTTTCAAGAATGATCTCAAAGCACATAGGTCGTTTTTGCCAAGTTGACCTTAGTTCCGCACCACACGCAGACAACAGCCATGTGTTTTAACGGTAATTTGTGAGCACATTTTCGACTTTTAAAGATATCGATTTAAAATAACGACTTTCTTGGAACAAAACTATAGTAAAAATCAAAATTAAAATGTATTCAACAATACATATAACTCTTAGCATCTACCAAAAATCGATTAAATTAAAAATGCGAGAATGTGCAACTAGCTCAGTATTAGTCGGAGAGAAAATAAGAATACGTAATTTTGTTTGAAACAGAAACAAATTCTTTAAGTGTTCATTTTTCACTGGACACACCATATTTTTACTCTTTTAAAGGTCATAAGCAAAATGCTGCGAGGTTAAACGTTTAAAAAGTTCTTGTGAAAATACTTTAAAATTGGATAGTTCTGAAATAGTGCCGTTTGGTTTATGATTAGGGCTAGCTTTAGTGCATGGTGACATCGGTGACGGCAGGTTTGATAAAAGAAACACATCGATGTGATTCATTTACTTTTATTCAAGTAATACATGTTTAATTCATCGCAGTGTACGTGTGTGTATAACATCTATGGATAACAGCAGTAACATAAATAAGCCAGGGAATGACAAACTCTCAAAGGAGAAGAAGTTTCCCAACATGGGTATCGAAACCGAAACTAGCGGAGACGGTATTACTTCCGCATCCAATAAGCACATTGACCCGGTCAAGGTGACCCATTGCGACAGTGACCCTGGTACAGCAGGTGGCAGTAGTGACAGAGATAATGCTGTAAAAATACAGAATAAATGCGCTGATGATCTGTCTGAGAAGGCAGATGATGCATGCCCCCAATCACAGGCAGCAGTAACAGACAGTGAGGGAAAGGGTGAGGCAGGAGGGAGGGTGGAGGAGGACATTGATGTTGATGATGATGCTGAACCTGCCTCAAGTGATTTTAATAACTCGGGTAATAACAATGAGTTGGAAATGCCAAAGAAGAATGTAAACTGTGATCAAGAAAGACAAGAAGAACCCATTGAAGTTGATGGAGCAGATGAGGTACAGCCTGAGCGGTTTGATGATGGTGAGAAGACCACGGAGAATGGTAATGAGAAGGGCGTAGACACAAAGAGCTTACCAAAGGAGGAAGCTAACACCACTCCACCCAGTTCCAAAAAAGCTGATGGTGAAGGTGAAAAAATAGAAGCCACTGGTACCAGCAAACTAAATGATCTTAATAAGAATGATCTAAATGAAGAGGATACTGATAAAGCTGAACCCATTATAAACACTTCCATATCCGTGGCCACAGCTGCTAACATTGATGAGGATGTTGATGGTCATGCACCAGGACTTTCAATTGCAAATGAGTCGGAGTCTGATGACACCCAGGAATGTTCCACGAAAACTACGCATGATGCCAGGCAAGATGTAAATTATGACAAGAAGGAGTTTGAAACGGACAGTGATCCTGAGAATTCCAGTGACAGCAACAATCAGGCAGCGTCTTCAGAGAGGGGCAAAGAGAAGAGGAGAGGTGCATCATCTATGGGGCTGTCATGTACAAAAAGCAACAAGGATGATGCAAGTCCACCAAGAAGTAAAAAGCAGAAGAGTGTTAGTATGCTGTGATCAGTTATTTTATTCATTCATGTATGGTGTATTGTAGTAAAAAATCTTCATTACTGGTAGCATTAGTTTCTTTGTAGTTTTGTTTAAACTCATTACTCCCTGAGGATGAAATCCTAAATATTTGTAGATGTCCTTTGATGTATACCACAGTTCTGGAGATGGATTGACCATGATAGTTAAAGGGTGGTGTCAGATTAGCTTGGCACCTACAGGCGCCAAGCTATTCTGACACCACCCTTTAACTATCATGGTCAATTTACACCCTGTCATAGCATGTAAGGGCTTTATGGGTTAAAATGTAAATTCACTGAACCTGGATTTGTTGGACAAAAATTACTTCAAAGAAAGTAAGATCTTCGTCGGTTCCACCATGAACAGGGAACTTTTGGAGATAATATATGGCTACTGAGGCTGCTTACTATTTTTGTGACGTGTTATTTTTTTGTATTCCAGAGTTCCAGTGAGGAGGATGATGCACGACCATGGCGGGATGACCCACAGGATGCTGAATGGGTATGCTATGTCTGTCAGTAGTGTCAAATCGTAACTTCAACACCTGCAGTTCAAAGAATAGCTGTAACTGATCTTGGTCTGCAAGGGCCATTATCATGAGTCCCTGCAACTGCATCTCGCAATGTTGTTAACCAAATCACATCACAAGGGCTTATATTATTAACTCATTGTGCCCGAGGTTTAAAATACCCACATTTTGGAGGTATCCTCTGAGGACTGCATTGCAATTCAGGAGATGGATCGACCATGATAGTTCAAGGGTAATGGCAGAATAGCTTGGCCCCTATAGGCGCCAAGCTATTCTGCCACCACCTTGAACTATCATGGTCGAGGCATATCTTGCTGTGGTGTGTTGTGGGCAGAATGAGTTAACCCTTTGGCTGTCACTAATGGCTTTTGGCTCATGTGCAATAGCAAAGTGAGGATATAATGGGCCAATGGTTGACAGGCCATCCTCTGTCAGCCGTTGTCTATGGTAAAACTTTAATGTTGGCATTTTGGGGGAAGCTGTTCAAGCTACAATCTTCAGATTTCACCCAAGGGTACTTTGTGGCAATAGCTATCTAAACATACCATATTTAATGACCTTGCTTCAAGGTCACAAGGGGCCCAGAAATAGTTTTTAATCAGTTTTGTATCGGTCAAACGCTTGAGCCATATGGGGTTTCCCATTCTTATTGTTGCCATGATTACTGCATCATAACAACAAAAAAAAAGGCTACACACTGCCAAAGGGTTAACAACGATAAGTTAATGAATATGCTTCAGCCCAGAGTGAAAAATCTAATGAGAACGAGGAAAATGTATTTTAATTTATTTACAATAGCGGTCAAATGATCTTTAAGAGAAGAACACAATCATGCATGTGTTTTTATGTGGACATGTGTATTGTGTGCTTTAAGGTGTAAACTTTAGAACTGTCATCTACCCTTTATCTGTTTCTTCATCAGCAAAACAAAGATGGAGAGAATGTGAAACCTTTATCATCAAGTGCTCCTCGCATTGGCCGTCTGAAGCGACAGTGGAGTGACCGGGACACACAGATGTACAGGCAGGGTTATCCGGTATGGTCACATTACGTTTCTAACAACACAGAAAGCCATACCAAAATGCATGGACCTCATGAGCTCCTCAGTTGTGGGGGTTCATGTGGATCTGTGTCTCTTCCTGACTGTACTTTTTGTATTCATTTTCCTTGGATGGATGAGATGAGTTGTTTTTGACTGGTGGCAGGGGTTAAAATTAATTTAACCTTTTGGCTGTCGGTAGTGGTTTGTCATGATGATTCCCGTGGAATCACCAAATGGTTAAAAAATGTGATTTAAAAAAATGCTGCTGACAGCCAAGGGGTTCAGACTTTATTATGTAATTCTAGACATGTTCAGTTCATTGTGTGTGTCTGTCAGGTTCACAGCTTTACCAGCCAGTGCTTGCGTGTAGCACTTAGTTCACTTCTAGCTGCCAGAGAGATAAGGCGCGGCGAGGTCAAATTCCTCTCTCGCGCGCTCATTCTATTTATATCGCACTTGCAACTGTGCGGTACACGGCGCGTCCGGCGCTCAGCCGCTATAACAACTACCTACACGTTTGTATTCATAACACATCTCAGCCTAAAGTGACTGTTGTGGAAGCAACATCATTCAAAAGTTTAAATTTTCACCTACACACTGATACCAAACATGACAACATTACGACTTACACTTGTGTAGCAGATTATGGTAAAAATAAAGAAAACACGAATTTGTTGATGTACGATGTCGGTGTTTGTTTTGAAATTGACAAAGTTCCCACAGCCATAACACGAAGACGTAACTTTTTCCAACGAAACACACTTGCATGCATAAGGGTCAGTATGCCTACAGTAAGTTGCACTTGCCGGATTTTCGCTACGCATTGGAGGACGGAAGCAGGAGGGTGGTTAATGAGGTCACTGACAGGTCGCGTTCTGGCATTTCTTCCCCGTAGTCCCGGTACTCCACAGACTGCTAATGCCCTCTGTGTATTAAAATCCGATTAGTCCATCACAGGTCACAGTATTCAACAGTGTTTTTAAATATACCTTGCAGTTCAGCACATTTGCTGACACACTAGACATAAGAACAATACTGAGTTTCTGTTTACAGATACACAAGACCGACGCCGGCTAAACAGCGTTATACGAGAATTTTTTTCTGTTTTACTACTGGAGGAATGACGGAGTGGAGGACCGGTGACACGAGTGTCATGTGTTCAGTCATGAGCAGTCTGAGTTTTTCCTCCTCTGTTTGCTAGCCAAATGTCCTGCTCTTTAAAATGTTAATGGTAGCGTGACTCTTCACCTCCCTGCTCACCATGAAGCGCCAAACCAAATCCCCACTTTGTCATAAATTCAACGCAGTGACATTCCAGGATATGTTGTTTCGGAATGATGCTACTGGCTGGAAAAGTACTTCGGAAAAAACGCATGTAGTTTGCAATCTTGTCATTGATGTCGTGCATTGATTCATGTCTGCTCTTCACTGGCATTTTGTGAGAAACATTAGTATGGACTTGTGAGTACAGGTCGTTCAGAATTCGGAACTTTAAGGATATGTCATGCGCTGCTGCATGAAGTTTAGGATCATCTGTCAGCTTCGTCGTATTGCTGATAACACTGTCACCAACATCGGTGAACACATCATACTTCAAGTAACGGTGGCAATGGTTGCCAACAAACGAACGGCCATGGTATGCTTGCATGAATATCTTATTCCTCTTTAGTGCTTCGTCAAGGCCAGAAGTGACAGGTCCACACAGAAATGGCAACTTTGTCTCTTCTCTCAGAGCTTCTATTTTGTCCTCGAATTCTGCTACCTGCTGCATCTTCTGCTCACGTCGTTCATCAAACTGCTTAGCACTCTAATTGTGTCTCTTGTCGCTCAACACTGCAATACCCTCGGTCAGCTGTTTTCTTTTTTCAAGTTCTTTGATGACTCTTACTTCTGAAATGTATTTTTCAAAAGGTGTGTTTCCATCATGTGCCTCCTTTCCCTCGGCCAGTCTTTCAGCAATGACTTTATCAAGTTCGTGGCATTCTCGCTCTAGGAGGGAATGATGTTTTTTTTTACTATACCTAGCAGAAGATGGAGGTATGGTGGTGCAATTTGCGAAATCTCAACATCAAAGATTGGTTCATGTACAACATTGTTGTAACCCTTGGCATTCTTTTTGTCTCCTCCTACACGCATGTATCACCTGTAATCCCTCTTGATGTGTTAAGAGTTCTTTGTTTCACTTGTACTCGCTCATGTGGAGCCGTTTGTAGCTGACTTTTTGAAGCCGTGCACCAGAGACAAGGGTGTATCCCTTGTGCTCTTGAGAGACCAAAGAGTTTGACGAGAAAATCGTAATTGCCAAACAGAAATACACGTATCTGTTTTTCTTTCCATTTCATGCTTTGGAGAACTGACACCTGCTCTTTAAACGGCTGCAAAATTGTTTGAAGCTTTTCATGACTGTCTTTACAGTTAGCCATACACACCAAAAACGTATTATGTTTAGAGTTAGGGTTTTGGAGATTAGCAACTTGAAGCATTGTTTTATAACTGTTACCGCCATGATCTCCTAGTTTTATCCAAATTTCATCATTTGGTATTTGTTCATGCCATTCAAGAAGATTTGCAGCTTCAAACTTGTCAAGCAGTTCAGGAACAAAATGTATGAGATCCTCTATATAGGCGACAGGCGTTTTCTGGCTTTCTTTCTTGTTTGTGACTTTATTTTCAAAGGTCAGATTATTTTGTTCAATGGTCACTGTGCAACAGAGCGCTTCTTTCTGGGTCTGCCTTTCCTTTCTTTCACTTTCAAGTTTGACACCAATACTTCTCATGAAGCGTTTGTATGTTCTGTACTTGGACCAGCTTAACCCTAGATTGGTTCTCAGAGCAATACCCTGTTTTCTACAGACATACACGGATCGCCTATGGCCTGCTCTGTCTAATATTGTAGTTATTTTTTCCTTTCTTTCTCATCTTAACTCGTCAGTTATTTGTTCAGCTTCATCCACTTCTGATCCGCCAGACATATTTGCTCTAGAACGGGCTAATACCTTTGTCCTTCTTCGTATTACGGCTGATGATGCCCCTGTTGTTGGTTTTCTTGGTTTTGGTATGTGCATAAAATACAAAGGCTGTCCTCCAGTCTTGCAACGGATTGTGGCATCAGCTGATTCATTAAGCATTGTGCGGTTTAGTGCCGTCTGATATTTTTCTTCCTCCTTTGTCAATGGCATCTGCAGTTCCTGGACAGGTCAAAGGCTGGGTCGTTTGATATGTGGAGATGTGGCTATATCAACACCCGTTTTTTTCAATGGGTGAAATGGCTATTTCATGCGCCCGCTTGGCTGATGGAGATGGGGTCCACACTCTTTGTAACGGCGACGTTTGAGCATCGACTTTGCATGGCGTTTTACGGGGAGTAGACATCAGGGGAATGAAAACTTGTATACCACTATCACCTTCATTAGTGGTGTTATTAGTGTCAGTGTTATGAGTGTCACTGTGACATTCCACAGATCGAAACGGTCGTTTCTTCCCATGTGCACACTTCGCTGGTTGTCCTCCTTTACCTAGCTGCATGAAATGAACACACGCGACACATTCTTCAACACTCGTATTTGGATCGAACATGGTCCAAATGTGTTGTGATGAGGCAATATCAGACGCTGCATTTCATGTTGTCTCCGCAGACACGCGTGTTTCAGAGTCTGTTTCATCCGAATATAGCAACTACTACACATTGTTTTGGAGTGCATCAGGTCTTTGTCTTCCTGGATATTAATTCCATAACACTTGTGGATTAAGTGTTCATATTTGATACAAAGATATGACTTTTTATCACTGTGTTTCTTTTGTGATCTCTCGCCACATATTCTGCACAATGCATTTACTCTCAGTGCATGGAACACACCTGTGTGTACACAGACTGTATGCGTTTCATCAGACTCCATCATGATCAAAAGTTAAATCAAAAGTACATGTACACGGTTCACTGTTAGTGGGACACTATTTCCCGAGAAAGAAACGTGACTATCTCCTCAATAGTATCCGTGTAACTAAGCCCTCACTTTCCCCGATTCGGCCGGGAGTGTACTAAGGCAGGCGCCTGGTACTTGTCTGTCGACACTTGTCAGTGACCTCATTAACCACCCTCCTGCTTCCGTCCCCCAACGCGTAGCGAAAATCCGGTAAGTGCTACTTATTGTAGGCATGCTGACCCTTATGCATGCAAGTGTGTTTCGTTGGGAAAAGTTACGTCTTCGTGTTATGGCTGTGGGAACTTTGTCAATTTCAAAACAAACACCGACATCGTACATCAACACAACAAATTCTCGTTCTCTTTATTTTCACCATAATCTGCTACACAAGTGTAAGTCGTAATGTTGTCATGTTTGGTATCAGTGTGTAGGTGAAAATTTCAACTTTTGAACGATGTTGCTTTCACAACAGTCACTTTAGGCTGAGATGTGTTATGAATACAAACGTGTCTCTTGGCTTGACTTCGCGAACGAAGATTCTATAGGGCTTTCCCACGTCGTCTGCAGGCATTTTCGTGGCTGCGGAGGCCAATCCGGGACAGGCAGGTTCGACCACAGTGGCTGCAGGGGAAGGTCTGGTCAGGGTTCTGTGTTACGACAACTCTGTTTTTTCTTCTGAGCCGCTTGTCCTTAAGGTTAGCTCTGCGAGAGTCCTCAAAGGAGACAGCTGCCTTGTGAATGGTGGAGCGCCAGGTGTCACGGTCCGCAGCAAGCGGTGGTCGATTTGGCAGGCACTAAGTGACTTCTTGAGACCGTCATTGTATCTCTTCTTTGGTGCCCCTCTGTCTCGGTGTCCAGTGGCGAGCTCGCCGAACAGAGTGATCTTGGGTAGGCGATGATCCTCCATCCTGGAGACGTGCCCCGCCCAGCAAAGCTGTGTCCGCAGCTGCAAAGCCTCGATGCTCACAGTTTCCGCCTGTTCAAGGACCTCGACGTTGGTGACATAGTCACTCCAGTGAATGCTGAGGATGGTACGCAGGCAGCGCTGGTGAAAGCGTTCGAGGAGTCGTAGTTGGCAGCGGTAGAGGGCCCAGGACTCGGAACCGTACAGCAGGGTGGTGAGGACGACAGCTCTGTACACGGTGATCTTGGTGCCTTTTTTCAGCTGTTGATTGTGCCACACTCGCTTGAATAGTCGCCCGAAAGCACTGTTCGCTTTTGCCAGCCTGTTGTCCAGCTCCTTGTCCAGCTTGGCGTCTGACGTGATGATGCAGCCAAGGTAGGTAAACTGGTGTACAGACTTCAGTTCGGACTCGCCGATGGTGATGTGGGGAGGGCGATGCTCTTCCTTGGGTGCCGGCTGATGAAGGACCTCTGTCTTTTTCAGACTGACCTCAAGTCCAAAGAGCTGGGCGGCATCTGCGAAGCAGGACGTAATGCGCTGCAAGGCTCTCTCTGTGTGTGCGAGGGCAGCGTCATCAGCAAAGAGCAGCTCACGAATCAGTTGGTCTAGGGTTTTCGTGTGGGCCTGCAGTCGTCTGAGGTTGAACAGGCAGCCATCAAGACGATACCTGATGTACACTGCGTCGTTATCGTCGAGGTCCACTGCGGCCTGCTTCAACATCATGTTGAAGAAGATGGTGAAGAGGGTCGGTGCCAGCACGCAGCCTTGCTTCATGCCGTTGCGAATGGGGAATGGTTCTGAGAGGTCACTGTTTAGTCTGACCTGGCCTTGCTGGTCCTCGTGGAGCTGGACGATCATGTTGAGGAACTTTGGGGGACAACTTAGTCGCTCCAGGATCTGCCACATACCTTGCCTGCTCACAGTGTCAAACGCTTTTGTTAGGTTGACAAACGTTACGTACAGCCCTTTGTTCTGCTCGCGGCACTTCTCCTGAAGCTGTCTCAGCACAAAGACCATGTCGGTGGTACTCCTGTTGGCTCTGAAGCCACACTGGCCCTCTGGGAGGTGGTCTTCAGCGATGGCAGGTACCAGCCGATTCAGGAGCAACCTTGCGAGAATTTTCCCGGCAATGGACAGCAGGGTAATTCCACGATAATTAGAGCAGGCGGACTTCTCTCCTTTGTTCTTGTACAGGGTGATGATGACTGCATCACGGAGATCCTTTGGTAGTGTTCCTTTTTCCCAGCAGCAGAGAAAGAGGTCATGGAGCTTGTTGTGCAGTGCTGGGCCTCCATGTTTCCAGATCTCTGGCGGGATTCCGTCAATGCCTGCTGCTTTGCCACTCTTGAGCTGGTGGATGGCTGTGAGGGTCTCTTCAGCGGTGGGTGGTTCGTCCAATTTAACCTTTAGTAGAAGGTGTGGGATTTGGAGGATGACTGTTTCTTGAACAGTGCGCTCAGCGCCGAAGAGGTCCTGAAAGTATTCCGACCAGCTGTTCAAGATGGAGGTATTATCTGTGAGGAGTGCCTGTCCATCAGCGCTTCGCAGGGGACTTTTACCAGGTGCCTAGGACCATACACTGCTTTCAGTGCTTCGTAGAAGCCCCTGTAGTCACCGTTGTCAGCGCAGAGCTGGGTCCTCTGTGCGAGTCTGGACCACCACTCATTCTGGAGCTCTCTAAGCTTGAGCTGGAGACTGCTGCAGATGAGGCAGAAGGCAGACTTCTTCACAGGTAGGTAGTTGTTATAGCGGCAGAGCGCCGGACACGCCGTGTACCGCACAGTTGCAAGTGCGATATAAATAGAATGAGCGCGCGACAGTGGAATTTTCCCTCGCCGTGCCTTATCTATCTGGCAGCTAGAAGCGAACTAAGTGTCAGCTGTGGTAAAGGCGTGGGTTGCCTGTATTTTCATGCACCTAAAATTCTTATCTGTACACTGTGGGGGATAGTGTAAACACCATACTGTTTGCAGGAGTACTTGCCAGATAGACCCTCTCAGGGAGTACTACATAGGTACACTTATTATGCTATATTTCAAAGAGCTGCAAGGCACAAGTGCTCTAAAATGAATTTTTTTC
Source organism: Semisulcospira habei (assembly GCA_036245525.1). Lineage (NCBI taxonomy): Eukaryota > Metazoa > Mollusca > Gastropoda > Semisulcospiridae > Semisulcospira > Semisulcospira habei. The sequence goes on along the minus strand of BTPG01000006.1, from coordinate 16,489,117 downwards.
TAAAATGTATTTTTTAGAAAAATACTTACCGATGACACTACTATTAGGAAACGTGCACTTAGCTTACCATTTCAGCCCAAAATTCTGTTGTGTACCTACACGACAAGGGAGGCGACCCAAGGGCGCCGTAGCTGTAGTCAGGTACCCTGAGTAGCCTCCCTTACCTCCCCGTGAGGGGTGGTGTCACACCAGTATGAAGCTTAGCTTAGGAGTGGCAAGCGGGGCAGGTGGGAGGGTCCTCCAAGCAATGTCATTGGTAAGTATTTTTCGAAAAAATACATTTAGAGAAAAATTCATTTGTTTCATCAAAAACATTACACATTACCGATGACATTACTATTAGGAAGAATAGCAAATAGGAGGTGGGTGCCGCCTAGCCTCACATTCCCTGTAAGGGGCCCACCAGAGCCGCCCACCCCGGCCACACCCCCGACCATTTCAGCTAAGCTAACACAAGGCGCCTACTCGCTGGGAGGGAGTGTCGCGCCACGGCGAAGGCCCCAGTCTGGGATCAGTTCGCCCGCGTGCCCTAAGGTCACTGTGGCAGCATCGGGTGAAGGTAGATCATGCCCGCCAATCCACGATCGTCCCCAGCCTGACGGTGCAGCTGTGGGTGAAGGAGACGCTCGTGGCCAGGGACAGCACCTCGTGCACCCTGATCTTTAGCCTCTGAGCGTTTTCCGGGGAGAGGTCCAAGTAGGAGGACCGGATAACCCCCGCAGAGACAGGAAGATACAGCCTGTCCACGATGTCTGCCAGGCAGCGACATGTGTCCGCAATCAAGGCCAGGTAGCTCCTGCAGGTGATCAGCGCCAAGGTCTGCTCGACGCAAGCCAGAGAAGTAGGCAGCACTGTCATCGCCCAGTACCGCTGGACTTGCCACTGTCCCTCAAGGACGTGTCTGGTCGAAGGACTGTGAGCTGTAGCGATGACCTCCATCGGCGCCCTTGAGAACCTCTAGCAGCGAGCTTGAGCGGGACCTGGGACTAGCAGCGTTGGCGGGAAGCATCCACGAAGAGGGCCACCCCAGAGATGGAGAGCGCGGCGACCGCTGCGAGGGGGGAGGGGGAACAGGCAAATCCACTGTGTTGTTGCCCAGAAGGCCACACAAACCATCGCACCCGCGCTTGCATTATCCCATCACTCATTCATAACTGTACCTACCGCCTGCCGCATGGCACAGTGAAGTCATGTCTAGTTACCCAGAGTAAGATAACCGTAGTGCGGAAAAGAACCCCACGCTTTTCCGAAGACCACATGGGTATGTCATAATGAGTGTATTATAAGGGCACTGCACGCCCAGTACAAGTCCATACCATTCACAACTACTCTCTGCCAGATGTAAACGGCCACCGTATCTAATATAAACAGCTATAACATAAACACATGGCGGAGGCAATCAAGCGCAAGGCGAGCGAGCGTGGTTCCGCAAGGCTACGCAAAATGACATAAGCAACCTCCATAGAGAGTCCCAGTAAGTCCTTCCTCACCGACTCCTTTCTTGGTCAGGTGAACCGTTGCTTTCTTTTTTCTTTTTTGTGTGTGAAAAGAACCATCACTTAGCAGAGCGTGCTTTCGATCTACGGACCAATGGGTAAAGGGCCCAACCTGCTCCCACTGCACCGCTCTGCTTCACTTCTTTCTCTGCTTAAAAAGGACTAACTGTCAAGTCGAACATGGCCATTTTGCACTGCACGCAGTTCCTCTGAAGATACCCGGGCGGAGCGCCCACTCGGTGTTGAGAAGCCGGCCGCGCTGCGAGCGGGAGTCGGCGGGACGACCATGTGGCCAGGTGGCGTTGTGCTCGGAGAGGGATGTCGTAATCTTTGCACCACCGGAGGATCTGTGACAGGAGCCAGCCGAGGGAGCGGAGACGAACCAGACCCGCCGTCGGAAGTAGGAGCCCTCAGTGTCGGAGAGGACGAGAAGCTCCAGGTGGTGGAGGCGTGTCTCCCACGGATGAGGGTTTACCCAATCGCTGCAAGCTCCAACCCGTTGGGGTGTCTGTCCGTGCGGCCTGGAGGTCAGCGGCAGGAAGCGGTGAGGAATGTCAGTAGAAGGGGCGCGTCACATCCGGCAAGGCTCGCGTCCGTGTCAAGGGATGCGCGCCTGACAGGAACCATCCCAACAGGGGAGACGGGGGCGAGGCGTCAGGAAGACCGGTACCAGGGTCGCGAAGTCACCAGGGGACGGATGCCAGGAGGGAAGCTGGAGAAGCCGAGGCGAACGGGAGGAAGCCAGTCAAGGGGAACGACATCCGCCGCCGCTGTCCTCAGGCCCAGAGAAAGTCAACTATGGAGAGAACTGCGTCAGCTAGAAGCATCTGCCGGACAAAGGTCGCCAGCATCCGGAACCGAGGCTCCCAAAGTCCCACCCATGGTCAGCCCGAAGCACGTCCAAGTGCACCACCGGTGGGAAGGCGTGGAGTCCGACTTGCCGAAACTGCCCGGGAGGCCGGTCCAAATGGGTAGATCGTGCCAGAAACGATGGCAGAAAGCGACGAGCAGGTCCCGGCTGATGATGGAAGTCCAAGGTGTGTACCACCGTCCGCAAGCTCCTGGTGACGAGGCGGGCATAGCAGGTAGGCAAGCGACTCCCACCAGTCGCAAAAAAACGTAGGCTCCGCACCAAACTGTCGGGACAGCAGTCCACCAGGGAGAGTGCCGCATCATTGGAGGAGACCCAAGGAGATCCAAGGAGGTCAGGAGGTCCTCGGGGCTGGCTGGAGTGGGCCCAAGGGTTGTCTGGGAGCAGCAAGCATCACAAGAGGCGGCAGAGAGCGGCTGGATCAGGGGTCTCTGTCGAGATCAACTCCTCCTGCAGGCTAGGACCGAAGAGGCGAGCAACCGCGCCGGGTCTGCGTAGAAGCGTCTTCCCTTTGGCAAGGTGGTCGCAGCAGGAACAGGGGACAGCATCACTGCGCAGAGGGTCTGTCGTAGATGTGCCTTCTCTTCGGCGAGGAGGTCGGGGCAAGCACGGCGGACAGCATGCCGAGGGATCGGGTCCCGGTAGGTGGCAGAGGCCAAAGCGTCATCGGAGGCGTAGGTTGCAGTCCGGTGTCCTTGATGCGCCGGACGACCGTCTGTGGGAACAGCTCCAAACTCCCACGGGTCAGGTCGCAGTGGAAGAAGGTCACGGTCCCGTCCAAGCCCCGGGGGGAGCGGTGTAGCGAAGCTGAAGAGCAGGGTGCTGTCACTGCCGGGGTAATCACTGCAGGTGGAGATCCGACTAGGAGCCACGTACCAGGGAAGGCGGACGGCGCTGTCCAAGACCGCCCGGGCCAGTGGAGTCGGAGAGGAAGCCAGCGTAGCTCAGGAGCTCTGCTCCAGTGAAGAGGTTGACTGTCATCCCACGGAGAACCGTGACGGAGCCACTTGGCCAACAGCTGGGGCTTGTCAGCGTCGGGAGACTTGGGCGGAAGACGCACGCCGGGGCGAGTGCGGGGTTTGGCCAGGCTCTCGAGGAACACAAAGTAGCCAGGGGCAAGGAAGAGGAGGCTCCAGGCCGGAAATGCGTTGGCCGACAGTGGAGAACTGGGTCTCGTGGGCTGGGCTGCAAGGTGGGGCAAACCAGTTCGCTGTGGGCCAGGGCCAGGTTGGGGAGAGTGGACGCACAAATAGTGGGGGGGACTGCGTACGAGTTCTGCCCTTACTCGCTCCCGTATGGCGAGGCAAACAAGGTTGCTGTGGGTTACGCTCGAGAGAGTGGGTGCACAGGGGTCCAGTAGCTGCGTCCAGCTGGGAGTGCTTGTCACTCATCGTGGAGTGGGGCGAACGACATGGCTGCTGGACTGGACTCGGATAGAGGTGGTACTCTTTCCTCATCTCTTCGCCGTCTCTAGTTTCCGCAATGCGGGGTGAGCAAGCTCGTTGCAGGCCAGGCTTGGGAGAGCGGGCGCGCAAGGGGGGGTCCATCCGTAGAGTCCGCAGTCCCCCAAACTCCAGTAGTCTTGTCAGGCTGCGGCCGCTGCCACTCACTGTGGAGTGGGGCGAACAATGTGGCTGCTGGACTGGACTCCAATAGCGGCAGTTTATCTCATTTGGCCGCAGAGCAAGGTGAGCAAGCTCACAGCGGACCAGGTTCGAGGGAGCGGGCGCGCAAGGGGGGTCTCGTCCGGCAAGTCGTCGGTCCCCCAGTGTCCAGTGGCCTCGTTCGACTGACTGTATCCTTCCTTTTAGCTTCCAAGGTTCCGCAGAGTGGGGCGAGCAAGCGCGCTGTGGGCCAGGCTCGAGAGAGCGGGCGCGCAAGGGGGTCTCGTCCGGCGAGTCGTCGGTCCCCCAGTATCCAGAAGCCTCGTCCAGCAGGCTGTTATCCTTCCTTTTAGGTTCCTAGGTTCGGCAGAGCAGGGTGAGCAAGCTCGCTGCGGATCAGGCTCAAGAGAGCTGGCGCGCAAGGAGGATCTTGTCGGGTGAGTCATCAGTCCCCCAACATTTCCAGAGCTGGTGCATAGCGGTAGCGTATGGCTGGTCCTGGGATGGCGAGGGTCGTTCGCACCGAAGGAGCCCCAAGCTGTGACCATGTTCTTCCACCCAGGGCATACAGATGCCGCAGGCGAGACCGGTTGCACACCCGGAGCAAGGGAGGCGTCTCGCCCGACCACTGGAAGTCTCTACAGCGCGTGCAGACTATAACTGCAACATAGTCAAGGTGAGAGGCGAGCTGCCGTGGCCCAGAAGGCCACACAAACCAGCGCACCCGCGCTCGCATTATCCCATCACTCATTCATAACTGTACCTACCGCCTGCCGCATGGCACAGTGAAGTCATGTCTAGTTACCCAGAGTAAGATAACCGTAGTGCGGAAAAGAACCCCACGCTTTTCCAAAGACCACATGGGTATATCATAATGAGTGTATTATAAGGGCACTGCACGCCCAGTACAAGTCCATACCATTCACAACTACTCTCTGCCAGGTGTAAACGGCCACCGTATCTAATATAAACAGCTACAGTGGAGTCCAGTTAACACGAACTCGCTTAACACGAATTTCCGGTTAACACGAACAGCTTTTGCATTCCTGGCCAACAGCCTTCTTATTCTGTATTAAAATTTCACTGATAACACGAAATGCTTAACACGAAATTTTGCTTAACACGAAGCTGTTTTCGGTTCCCAATCAGAGCAATTTCACTATTATCCACCTGTTTAACACGACCACAGATTATAGTCTCAAACACCGAAAACCAATTCATGAAAGGGGCACTGCACGTGTCACTCTCGTGCTGTAGTACACATGATACAGATCAGAACGAACTTTAGCCTGTGATTGGCTGAATAGCCTTCAATTGTTGTAATCTTGTCTTCTCATTGGCTAGAGTTTCTGAACTGTATTCATGCATCATTCGTGTACCATACAACCCAACACTCCCTCATTTCAATTAACCACCGATCGTGGCTACCCCAAGGTAGAACAGAAGTCGATTACGCTTGAAGTGAAAAAACAAGATTAATGAGATCCACGATTGTCTCTCTACACGGCTGTCAATAATGCAAGACAGACTTCAGTCATCGCGTTTATTAAATGACTTTGACCGTGTTGCTTTTACCGATGCGAGATCGTACTTCAGCCCGTGTTGCTTTTACTTTACTATGGATTTTACCTGATGGATTTTACATTAAATACGTGAGCTGTACACGTCTCCTTGTGTTTTCCTAGCGAGCTGAAGGTAAGGTATGCATATTTAGTACGATAATGTGCACTTTTAACCTCATACTCATTCATCCACGCATCTCTTACACACTTTTTCCTTGCCGGGAGGGCCGTGATCAATTTTGAGGCCATATTAGTTAACACGAAATACGTTTAACACGAAGTGATTTTCCGTGTCCCCAGAAATTCGTGTTAAGCGGACTCCACTGTATAACATAAACACATGGCGGAGGCAATCAAGCGCAAGGCGAGCGAGCGTGGTTCCGCAAGGCTACGCAAAATGACATAAGCAACCTCCATAGAGAGTCTCAGTAAGTCCTTCCTCACCGACTCCTTTCTTGGTCAGGTGAGCCGTTGCTTTCTTTTTTCTTTTTTGTGTGTGAAAAGAACCATCACTTAGCAGAGCGTGCTTTTGATCTACGGACCAATGGGTAAAGGGCCCAACCTGCTCCCACTGCACCGCTCTGCTTCACTTCTTTCTCTGCTTAAAAAGGACTAACTGTCAAGCTCAGTGTCCACAGATGCGTTTGATCGATGTACAACAGTCCCGGACTTCCTACTGGGACGCTCGTTGGCACATGTGAAGGAGATCTCTGTATAACTAGCCAAATACACGGGCTGTGCCACCGCCCGGCGCGCTGAGCGCCTGTCAAGGGCAATCACCAAGGCCTTACCTTGCCATGGCGAGAGAGATCGGGGGGAAACCTGATCGAAGGCCATTGGCCACTGCTTTACGAAGAAGCTGTAGCTCGTCTCGCGAGGCGGAAGTAGAAGGTCCCTCATGCGCAGTGGAAAAGGGCCCAACTCTTCCCAAGCCAACGAAGTCCCCACCAAAGCAAAAAGGCACCCAGCATGGGTTCCGTTTGTCGTCATACAGTCTAAGCTTGTTGCTGTTATCCAGTCCCCACACTTCGTAGCAGACAAGTTTCACGTTATTTGGGTATTTCTAGCTGGCATGTTTCTGGTCATCACAAATGCACTTGCACTTTGGCAGACAAAGTGTATTTCAAAAATTCAAATGTCTCCATGAACGGAAGTTTCTAAGCTGAAAATGTGAAAGTGTCAACAGTCAGCCGTGCGAGTCAAAAGAGACTGAGCACTGCCGAGTTAGCCTTGTCCAAAGGAACCACCAGTGCCCACACGGCCAATCCTTAGCACTGAACACTCGAAGAGAACAAGTAACCCAAGGCAGGCACAGCAAAGCACAGGCAAAGTCAACCACCGGTAAGACCGGTCACAACCGTACACAGCCGAAGATCCAGTATAGTAGGCTGAACATGTCCGTTCGCGGTAAGCTAAGCGAACAGACTGGTGTGAGACCACCACTCACGCCACCAGATGGGGAGGTAAGGGAGGCTACTCAGGGTACCTGGCTACGGCACCCTTTGGGTCGCCTCCCTTGTCGTGTAGGCACACAATGGAATTTTGGGCTGAAATGGTAAGCTAAGTGCACGTTTCCTAATAGTAATGTCATCGGTAATGTTTTTGAGGAAACAAACCAGATAGGTGAGGCTAGCGCTGTTGGAACAGTTCTCATACCAAGGGGAATTGCTCAGAACTGGACATACAAACAGTTAGATCCCCTGGGATGTATATAATCGTCTTCTTCTTTACCTGCGTATTTGTTTTCTCACAACACATTACCGATGGTATTACTATATGGAAGATACCCTTTAGCCTATTGATTTCATCCTAAGCATAAGTTGTGTCCCCTGCACAACTGGGGAGGAGACACCGGGGATCCATGCCTAGGAGCCCCGGGTGGTCTGCCCTTCTCTCCCTATCCGGTCACGTGTTGGACGGAAGCCCGCCAGTTTCACCCTTAGCTCGACCATGTGTGATTGTGTTTTGGCCTAGCTCCTGTTTGCGACCGGCTTTGTCTTGCTTCGTTCTCAGACTCTACTGCCTTTGAACTCTTACGTTGGCTCCGGCCCCGTGTCTGCTTGTGGCAAGAAGGGAAGAGTTCATGCCTGCACGGGGTGGCGTTATGGCGAGCACGCTCATGAAGACCTGCCTTCGCTGCGGGGACTTTCAGTGGCCCTTGGACTCCCACGACGTCTGCCTCCCGTGCTCGGGCTGTGCTTCGAGTCGGACTTGTGATGTGTGTGCCACTTGGAGGGAGGAGCATTGGTCTCAGCTCTGGGACTTTTATCGGTGCGAGCGTCCTTCCCGGCCCCAGCAGTTTCCCCCAGCTTCCCTGACCTCTACGGGACCTCCGCCGCGCTCCAGCTCGGATGTCATCGCTTCCTCGGCTCGTCGCGCTTCCCTGCGTTCCGTCGTTCAGGCCATGCGGCCCCCAGGTAAGTGTGTTCCTTCTACGCAGACTTTAGAGACTCTCCACCACCCCCCTCACCCACACCCCCCCTACCCCTTTGAGCCTTCCAAGTGGGGCCGGCAAGCTGCAGAGACACAAATTTTGCCTGCCCCGGCGAGCCTTACTTTCGTCCCCCCCCCCCCCCCCCTCCGATTTGTCCGGGCGGGGCCGGTGAGACTTGGTCACGCTCCCACCTCCCCACACACTCACTGATCCCCCCACCCACCCCTGCTCCAGTTCGTCCGGGCGGGCCCGGCATGACTCGGTCGCGCTCCCCCCATGCTCCGATTTGTCCGAGCGTGGCCCGCGAGCCCTACACTTGCTCCCCCCTCCCCCCCCCCTTCCCCACTCCGATTCTTCCGAGCGGGCCCAGCGAGCCGCGCATACGTCCACCTGCTCCGTTTCTGCTGAACGGGGCTGGTGAGCCCGGATTCCGCTGCCTCCTCACCCCGTTCGTTCTGAGTGCGGACCCCAGCTCCCGCTGTCCCCCAACCGACCACGCGTCTCGGATCGCTCCCCAGGGCGCCCTTCGTCACAGGCCTTGCATGTGGCCCCTCACGGTCCGCGCCCGCGTTGTGACCAGCCGCCTGCCCCTTTGGCTGACCCGCGCTCCCACAGTCTGTCGCCCCTTTTCTTGGCGCCGCAGGACAGGCGGTCTCCGGATGTCGACCCTGACGCCCTCAGCCTGCATCCAGGGGACTCCGCTTCGGCTATCTTCCTTCGGGATCCCCTGCTGGATCCCCCACCCCACCCCCGGGTGGGCGGCTTTTTCGGCGTTTTCCACCTCTTCCCCCTCCCTAGAAGATGGGCTTATGCTTGGCTCCCAGACTGTCTGTTCCCTTGAGGAAGCAGCCTCACCTTATCTCCTCCTTCCTCCCCGCCAACCCTCTGCCCGCCTTCCCCTTCCCTGAACAGGCGAGCTTCCGCCATGGTGGACGCTTAGAGACCTACCGAACGTCGCAAGTCGCTCCCACAACCTTGCGGAAGTTTTTTCTGCTCAGCTTTGCCAGGACAGCTTCGGTGACAATGGCTTCTTTGTGGACTCTTGGTGGCCCGCCGGTATCAACATGAGCTTTCGCCAGGATTGGTACGCGGACATTCCCAGGCATTCTCCGCGCCCCTTCCCGCCCTGGACTCGGCAGCCCTGGTTCACGCAGGCAGGCACAAGATGCTCCAGGCCAGTTGGCCTCGTGCCCTGGACAAGATCGCGATCCTCGTCCGTGACTCCCTGGCCTGCTCCGGGTTTTGGAGCTGGCGACGCTGGCGGTGCTGCGCTTTTTGGAGGACACCTGGGACCTGGCGGCCTCGTCCCCCCTCCATGGCATCCATTCCATCTTGGTGGTAGCTAACCAGGCCGCTTATCACTCGTCCACTAGCACCATGGCAGCGGCCGCCAACTGTGACCTCTGGCGCCGGGACTCCCTCCTGCGCTTTTCATGCCTTTACCATAGCTGACATTTAGTTCGCTACAGGCTGCCAGAGAGATAAGGCGCAGCGAGGTCAAATTCCCCTCTTGCGCGCTCATTCTATTTATATCGCACTTGCTACTGTGCGATACATGGCGTGACTGGTGCTCAGCCACTATAACAACTACCTGCACGTTTGTATTCATAACACATCTCTGCCTAAAGTGACCTCATTAACCACCCTTCTGCTTCCGTCCCCCACGGCGTAGCGAAAATCCAGTAAGTGATACTTACTGTAGGCATGCTGACCCTTATGCATGCAAGTGTGTTTCGTTGGGAAAAGTTGCGTCTTCATGTTATGGCTGTGGGAACTTTGTCAATTTCACAACAAACACCGACATCATACATCAACAAATTCTCATTCTCATTATTTTCACCATAACCTGTTACACAAGTGTAAGTCGTAATGTCGTCATGTTTGGTATCAGTGTGTAGGTAAAAATTTCAACTTTTGAACGATGTTGCTTTCACAACAGTCACTTTGGGCAGAGATGTGTTATGAATACAAACCTGTAGGTAGTTGTTATAGCGGCAGAGCACCTGTCACGCCGTGCATCCCACAGTAGCAAGTGTGATATAAATAGAATGAGCGCGCAAGAGTGGAATTTGACCTCGCCGCGCCTTTTCTCTCTGGCAGCCTGAAGCGAACTAAGTGCTACGCGCAAACACTAGCTGGTAAAGCTGTGTTCTGTACGGACCTTCCCAAAGCAGTGAAGTCTCAGCTCCACCTGGCCCCGCTCAGGGGTTCGCAGCACTTTGGGGACGCGTGGCAGTCTGTCAAGGAAGTTTCCAAGGATCTGTGGCCTCGACCTGCCGCCACCCTCTTCGTTTCTCACTTTTGCACTTCCCTGCTGCTCTCCCCTCCTAGTCCCGTGGCGCCCGCAAGTCGGGGTGCGGTCGGGCCCGCTGACTTCTCTTCCCCCCTGCCCCCGCTGACAGTTCTCGGGTCTCCAGTCAGCGGGCGGCTGGCCCTACGCAGCGACGCTTGGCGCTCGCTGTTTCCAGATGACCCCTGGATCCTCTCGACCGGTTCCACAGGCCTTCAGATCTCCTTCCAGTCCCCTCCGTCGCTGTGCAGGTCCCCCCTCTGGACCCAGTTACCTGGTGCCCCGCTCAAGGCTGACGCTCTTCTCGGAGAGGTGGAGGCCCCGCTCCGCAAGGTAGTCACAGAGGTAGTCTCTCGTCATGATTCCCCAGCCTTCTACAGCCATCTGTTTGTCGTCCCCAAGCCCGGAGGCAAGTGGCACCCAGTTATCGACCCAGCAGCGCTAAACAAGTACGATTCTGTGCTGCATTTTTGGATGGAGACAGCCAGGATCCTTCGCTCGGCAGTCCGGCCGATGGACTTCGTGTTCAGCCTCGACTTAGCAGACACATATCTGCATGTGCCCATTCACCCATCCTCCCGCCAATTTTCGCGGGGTCGTGTACCAGTTCCAAGCCCTCCCCTTCGGCCTCAACATCAGCCCTTGGGTCTTCATGGGGCTCCTCGACGCGGTGGTGGGCATTTTCCGGCAGCGGTCCTTGAGCCCAGCCTCCAATTACCTGGACGATCTGCTCCTGCGCAACCTGATCGCCGCGAACCTGGAATACAACAGAGATTCTCTCCTCTCCCTTCTCCACCGGCTCGGATTCTGGTCAATCCAGGCAAGTCAGATCTTACGCCCTCGCGCAGGTTCGTCCACTTGAGGATGGAATTCCTTACCGACCTCTACCTGGTGCGGCTCCTGGTGGCTCGGCAACAGAAGATCGCCGATTTCGCTTGTCAGGTGGAAATAGGGGACTCCTTCCCGGCCAGGGTCTGGGTACAGCTCCTGGGCCTCCTCAGTGTGGCGGCGGATCTGTTACCCCTCGGCAGGCTCTACGCCCGCCCACTGCAGCTTCACCTTCTCCTGCACTGGCACCCGTCCGCCGGCGGCCTGACGGACCTGGTCCCCGTTCTCCCTCTGGTCCGGCCCCACCTCCAGCGGTGGACAGACCTGTCTTGGTTGGCTTCGGGCATGCCCTGCACTCCTTCCGCCCCGATGGTCCATCTGCACCGACGCGAGCCAGTTAGGTTGGTTAGCTCACCTGCTTCTGGACTTCTTTTCGACCTCGGGCCTCTGGCCCCGGGACCTCGCCGGCAAGCACATCAACTGGCTGGAATTGAAAGCTGTGTGGTTAGCCCTCAGCATCTGGCAGGAGACACTGGGACATCTCGCCCTCTCTGTGCACCCTCCTTTACCACCTCCTGCTCTGGTGCAGGGACCATGGCTTCGCTCTCCGGGCCCACCACATTCCGGGCCGCCTAAACGTCCTCGCGGACTCCCTATCCCGGCGCGGCCAGCTCCTCCACACAGAGTGGTCCCTGCGCCCGGACATCTTTCACCTGATCTGCGTGTGGTGGGAGACGCCGCTAATCGACCTTTTCGCCACCAGGTGGAACAAGCATCTCCCACTCTTTGTCTCGCCCGTACCAGACCCCCTCGCCTGGGCCGTGGATGCACTCTCCCTCCCGTGGGGCTGGTTGATCGCTTATGCTTACCCCTTGTCCGTCCTGGTGCCCAAGATTCTGCAGAATCTTCTGGGATGCTCCACGGTTCTCCTTCTGGTGGCCGCCTTCAGTTGGGCCAAGAGCTGGACCACAGACCTCCTCGCTCTTGCGACGGACCCGCCCTCGATGCTAAAGCAGCCCCAACAGGCTCTCTTCCGTCCGTGCCCGGAGCGGCTCCTCCTACACGCTTGGAGGTTGTCTGGCAAGCCCTAGACAATAGAGGTTTCTCAGGTGCGGCAGTGGAGGCTATTGCAGCAGCTCGCAGACTCTCTACCAGAAATGTCTACGAAGGCGAGTGGCGGGTCTTCCAGTCCTGGTGCGCCGCCCAGCGGCTTCCCCCCATGGTTCTGACTACCCCCCAACAGGCGGATTTCTTCCTGTGGCTCTTCGCCGATCAGGGCTTAGCACCCATTACCATCTAGGGCTACCGGACCATGATTGCGAACACTTACTGCCTCCTGGGCCTCCCAGATCCGGGCGCTTGCAAGGACCTCTTAGACCTTATGGCCCACTTTGAGCTCTGGTGACCGGTCTCCCGTTCGCTCATCCCTCGGTGGGACCTCGCCTGGGTCCTGACGTGGCTAAACTCGGACCGCTTCAAACCCCTGCCCTTGGCGCGGTTCTCCGACCTAACCCTGAAAACGTGTTTCCTCCTGGCCCTCACCACTGCGTCCTGCGTGAACGAGTTACATGCACCCTCGGTGCGTCCCGCCTGTCTGCAGTTTCGGACCGATGGCTCGGCTCAGCTCCTCACGACCCATCCTTTCTGGCCAAGAACCAGCCTCCCTCAGCTGCGCCCCAGGTGCTAACCATCCGTCCGCTCAGGGGTACGGATCAATCTCGCAGCTCGTGCCAGCAGGACCCGGTCCAGGCTCTGAGGATTTACCCCCCACCCGGGTCTGCCCTGGGGGACTTGGGTGGGGTTAGGTATTTTTGAGTTCCCAGGGTCACCCTGGCCAGCCCCACAGGGTGGGTTTTTCTCTCTATTCTGGGGCATGTGTTTCTGTCTACCCTTTGTCCATTCACCTGTATTTGCCTTTTTAAAACTATCCCTACTGTCTGCACTGCCTGTAGCTCTTGATGTTGGATGTGTGTTGCTAAATGGTTTTAGCTTTATTTAGGCCCCATGTGTTAGGTTTATTTAATGTATTTGACCGGCTGGCGACATACATTCAATATTCTGTTTATTTTTTTTTTCACAAGCAGTGCAGGCACGTCCTGAGAAAGCCTTGTTGCTGTCGGGACGTTAAGCAATGTACAATCAATCAATCTGAGGATTTACCTGCGTCGCACGAAGCCGCACCGCCAAGGCCGTTCCTGCCCCTCTTGCCAGGCAGACCTGATATCTCGGCGCAGACAATTTCGTCCTGGCTGAGGTGGGTTATTCAGTCGGCCTACAAAGACCTCTCCCCTGACGGGGATAAGAGGCTGCACATCCGGGCGCACCAGGTGCAAGCAGTAGCCACCAGCGTGGCTTTTGACCGCAACTGTTCCGTTAAAGACTTTGTCGCGGCGGTCGGCTGGCGTGCAGACTCCACCTTCGCCCGCTCCTACCTCCGCAACCTATCCCGGCCAGCATGACTCCCTGGTCCTGGTGGGGGACATCTCAGCGGTCCAGCACTCCCTCCTCGCGCCACAGGCGCCTGAGGTCACTCTTAGCTGAAATCGTCGGGAGTGCTCCGTTGCAGGCCTTCGGGGCGTATAATTCGCAGGGTGGTATAGGGTGGCACCCTCCTCCTCTTTGCTATTCTTCCATATAGTAATGCCATCGGTAATGTGTTTTGAGAAAACAAATGAATTTTTATCTAAAATATATATTTTTTCGAAAAATACTTACCGATGGCATTACTCGGAGGACTCTCCCTCCTGCCCCGCTTGCAGCCTTTCAGCTAAGTGTGAAACTAGCGGGCTTCCGCCCAACACGTGACCAGATAGGGAGGGAAGGGGAGGCCACCCGGGGCTCCTAGGCATGGATCCCCGGTGTCTCCTCCCCAGCTGTGCAGGGGACACAACTTATGCTAAGGCTGAAATCAATAGGCTAAAGGGTATCTTCCATATAGTAATGCCATCGATAAGTATTTTTCGAAAAAATACATTTTAGAGAAAAATTCATTTTTCTGTTGGCTGGCGATTGGGTGCCTGCTAGGAAGGTCAGGGGATCTCACTGTTTGTATGTCCAATGCCAGTAATTGTGATTGGTATGTGTACAAGTGCTCTGTTTAACAGATAATTTTAGTAAAATTGTTTTTAATTTATTTTTTGGTATGCTGGTGTCCATAAAATGTGGAGTCTGACCCTTATTGAAATGTTCGAAAAGCATCACATGTCTAACTTATTTTATGTTTTGTAGTTTGTTTTAAATACCATGTAAAAGACTAAAAATGAAAAGAAAAGAGGAGACTGCCAGTGCTAATATTTTAGGAAGATTACAAAGTAAAGTAGGTAAAAGCACTGTCAGGGGAGAGAAGTGTACATGATCGACCAATAATCATAGATCTACTTTGGTCAAAGCACACCAAAAAAAAAAAGATAGGAAAGAGGGGGGCACTAAGAAAGTGACTGAAAGCAACGCATATGGAAGCCCCCCTGAAGCAGGGCGTATCACATATTCCACTATTCCAGCCCCTTGGTGCATTTTTCCTATTTTTTTTTTTTGTGTGTGTGCTTTGACTAAAGTAGATCTATGATCATTGGTCAATCATGCACACTTCTCTCCCCTGACAGTGCTTTTACCTACTTTACTTTGTAATCTTTCTAAAATATTAGCACCGGTAGTCTCTTCTTTTCTTTTCATTTATTACTACAATATCGACTGCAACCCATTTCCCCCTTTTAGTAGGTTCTCTCTTAGGGTGCATGGAAATTTAGCTCTAGGTGGAGGCATGGAATGTATGCCCCTGCAGACACCACAGTAAAATGTGGCTGTCTTTGCAGGTAGGCAAAAGTTCTTGCCTTCTACCAGTATGCGGAATGGTGTGCTAACAAGGTCGCCAAGACCGAAACAGCTGTCCACATCCGCTAAATATCTGGACCCCCCTTGGGGGACCTAGATTTAAATTTCCATGCACCAAGGGGCTGGAACAGTTGGATATGCGATACGCCCCGATTCGGGGGGCTTCCATATGCATTGCTTTCAGTCATTTTCTTAGTGCCCCCTCTTTCCTATCTTTTTTTTGGTGTGCTTTGACCAAAGTAGATCTTTGATCATTGGTTGATCATGTAAACTTCTCTCCCCTGACAGTGCTTTTACCTGCTTTACTTTGTAATCTTCCATGTAAAAGACTATTTTCAGAGACAACTCGTTTCATACTGACAAAATATTTCATATTCTGTTATGATTTGTTACAGGGCAAAAAAGACAATACGAAGCAGAATTTAAACTTGAAGTTTTACCGTAATGAAGTACCGTCTGATCCAAATGGTGAGTAAAGTTACAGGCAGAGAACATTACACACTCAGCCCTAAGGTGACGATTCCCAGTATTTGAGATTTGATTTCAGCACTACTAGTGCAGGAGACAGATGTAGTTTGATAGTTCAAGGGTATTGCCAAAAGAGCTTGGCACCTGTTGTTGCCAAGCTCTTTTGGCAATACCCTTGAACCAGTAGGTTACCCGTGAATGATCATGACAACAGAATTGACAACAACTGGTTGCAAGCATCACACACAGGTGATCTTTTAATAAAGGGACATTGTACATTAAAAACTGACAAATGTATGGGGGAAATTTAAGTCTGTTGTTGCAAAAAGTTAAACACCACCCAACTGCAACAGGTACATGTATTGATCCTCATGAGCCCTCGCAGTAAGCATGCTCATGAAGACCTGTGCCTTTTGTCGAAATCACTCTGTATCCAGGTTTTTTATGGCTGGGGCTGGTGATCTTTGACGCTGAATTTACAATGATTTCAAAAACACAATCTGCGTCCACTGGCAGTGAAGGGGTTAATAAAAGGGTGCTTTTACCAGGTGATCACTGTGGCATGTTTAACCCTTTGGGTGTCGGTGGCGCTTTTAGTCGCGATGAATCCTGCAGGAATCATCGTGACTAAAACCGCCACCGACACTCAAAGGGTTATCTCTATGACTCATGTTGCATGTATGTGTTACGTGGTAGTCATCGCAGTATGATTGAATAACACCAGATGCACTCAGGTAGGGTTCTTGTAAAGAAACTTCACTCAGTTTCAACTTGTCACACATGGCACAAGGTTGTTGACCACACTGGAGTAACAGTTCCAAAAGTATTTTATTCTCACGATGCACTCTCAGCACAATGCGTCCACAAATGCATCCACACTTTGGTACATTGGTCTCATACAATGCATCCGCAATTCTGATACACTGCGTCTCCCATACAATGCGCACACATATTTCCTAACACGCCACACTCTTTTATACTGCTACAGATTTCCAGAACAATCCCACAAAATATACAAATCAACCAATCAGAAAAGAAAACATAACAAAAACTCATAAATATTCATTAAAAAGAACACTCTAGATCTATCAACACCTTTCCAATAATATCAAGGCACATTCCATAAATGTTGCGAACTGTAGTCAACATCTGTACTATAAAGCTTTGACGTCATATTTGAGGTCACTAGAATAATCACGCCCTTTACTGAACTTTCTAGGTTAAACACTCAAACTTCAGCAACAATGTGGCGAAAATATGCAACATTTTAGCTACACAACAAAAATCGATCACAATTCCCCATGCAAAAGAAAACGAAAGGTACGTGATTGCTATCCCAAAAAAATCAACTGAACACCAGATCTTTCCTATGATTAACTCACTCATGCCCTAAAAAGAATAACACAACCACAAACGTAACAGCATGCCGTCACTGTTGCAGGTGCCTATATTGATGAAATACACAAAGAGTGGTGGGATGATCATGACCGTCTGGAGAGTCACCATGGTTACATACAGTGGTGAGGGATGGACATCTGCTGACTGAAGTTACCAAAACACTTGTTACGTCCCTTGTGCTGTCCCGCATAGACTATTGCAATTCTCTTTTGTCCGGTGTTCCGCAAAATCTTCTCAACCAAATCCAGAGAGTCATGAACTGTGCTGCATGTCTGATTTTTCGTGTAACGAAACGTGAACACATTATGCCTCTACTAGCTGATTTGCACTGGCTGCCAGTTTCATACAGAATTCAGTATAAAGTCTGTGTTATTTGTTTCAACATCATCTCTGGTTCTGCCCCTCTTTACTTATCTGATCTTGTCCATCTGTATACACCGTCCTGCTCACTACGCTCTGCTTCAGACACTCGTGTTTTCCCATCCCTAGACGTAATAAGGTCACTCAAGGTTTTGTATTTTCGTATTTTGGTCCCATTACATGGAACGCCCTCCCAGCTGACGTGTGTCACTCATCATCTCTCTCCATTTTCAAATCCATTTAAAACACACCTTTTTTTCTGTTGCATATACTTAAAGACCATTTTGTCTGCTGGCTCATCATGTGTGTGTGTGTGCGCGAGAGTTTTTTGCTCCTTGCAAATCAATGTATGTTTGTTGTTTTGTTGTTGTTGTTGTTGTATGTCTTTGTTTTTGTATTTTGTTTTGTGTTTCATTACTGTGATTGTAAAGCGCCTAGAGCACCTTGGTGATTAGGCGCTATACAAATTACCTTTATTATTATTATTATTATTAAATTGTTTTTCAGCTCGGTGTATTCAGGCATGAAGGTGACCTTTAAATTTAACCCATTAATTCCTGAGGCTGAATTTTTAAAATTTGCTTATTGTTGTATGACAGAGCTATTACAGATTCGGAGATAGATCCACCACTTTAGTTCAAGGGTGGTTCCAGAATAGCTTGGCGCCTCAGGCGCCAAGCTATTCTGGCACCACCTTTGAACTGTCATAGTCAAATTTATTTCAAGCAATCGTGTATCAGGATGAAAAGGGTTAAAGAAACTAAAAAAAAAATGAAAAAAAAACATACTCAGAAAGGACAGTTACAACTTGCTTTTGTTGTAGTTATCCTTTTACGTGTGTTTTTATCATTCTTTGGATTTTCTTCGCGTTTTCCACGGGCTGGGAGACACTGTTTTGGTCTGGATTTTGTAGTTAACTTTTAGTTCAATTGTTGAGGTGCCACCATACGTCAGCTTCAGCTTGCACAACAACTTTTTGGTGCTCCTTTCTGTCAATAACATCTTTCCAAACATCTGATAGTTTTACTACGTCTGATAGTTTTTAATTTTATTTGCAGGCTTTTCCCCATTCGTGAGAGTGGCATGAATTGGCATGCTCAGGAACTTCAACAGCATGAAGCGGAGGTGAGACAGTTTGCCTTTTTTGTGTGGACGTGGTTAGAGCAGGCTAAGCAGGAGGCAACAATATACATGAGCTTATGAACTGAACCACGTGCATGATCGGGAGCAATATTAACCCATTTCATCCTTAGGTTGAAATTTCAAAACGTATGAGTTGTCCTCTAAAATCTGTATTGCAGTTAGGAGACAGATCAGCCCTGACAGATAGTTCAAGGGTAGTGCCAGGACAGCTTGGCACCTATGGGTGCCAAGAAATGTTCTGGCACCACCCTTGAACTGTCATGGTCGCATCAATCTCGTTGCAGCAAAGAGACATGGGTGACAGTCTTCAGTCATGGAGTCTGATCTGATTCAGCTTTTTTTTTTCAAAGTTCCAAAAAGTTGACTTTAAGTGTTTTGGTTCAGCCAGCCTGTTCCATCTGCAAGAGATATAAATTCTCCTGAGCCCCTGCAGACGCAGGGGCTCAGGAGAATTTATGTCTCTTGCTGACCATGGATTTTGGAGCATTGTTTTTCCATGGACCGTTTTCAGTCTTTTCAATTTTTCACACTGTCGCCCATGATGATTGTCCACTGGCAGTGCAGGCATTTAAAATCTGTTATTTATCTGCAGGCAATTCAGAAAGATAAGAAGGCGATGAGGCGTTTCATCAAGTCATATGAGATGATGCTGAACTTCTACGGCCTGCAGCTGCTGAACAGAGAAACTGGGAAAGTGGACAGAGGAAAAAACTGGAGAGAACGCTTCCGCCATCTGAACTAGTAAGTTTGTTTGTGTGCGTGTGTGGGGGAGGGGGGCGTTTTTTGTTTTTTTTCTCTGTTTTCTTGTTGTTTTTTTGGGCTCACGTATGATAGCAAAGTGAGTCTATGTAATGGGCCATTGGTCGTCCGTCTGTTGTCCGTGGTGAAATTTTAACATTGGCATTTTCTCGGAGGCTATTCAAGCTAGTTTTCAAGTTTGTAACAAGGGTACTTCGTGACAAGACCTATTTCAGCATATCGGTTTCAGTTAGCTTGCTCCAAGGTCAAGCTCTCAGGGGGTCCAGAAATAGCCATATTTGGACATAAATTGTCTTATCTAAAATACTATTTTCAACTTCAAACCCAAACTTGGTACAGATTTACCTGATGGTAAGACCTTTCAATGCATTCTAACTTGGCCAACCCGTCAGAAAGGTCAAGGGTCACAAGAGGTCCAGAAATAAATCCATATCTTATAAAATATCAGGGTTGAATGGATTAAGCCATGTAACCTGAGGCTGCATTTCCCAAATTTTGGAAGAGTTACTTAACAGCTATTTACCAGTGGCAGTAGATGGATCAACCGTGATAATTCAAGGGTAGTGCCAGATTAGCTTGGCGCCTTAGCTAATCTGGCACTTCCCTTGAATTAACATGGATTTCCTGCTGTAGGGTGTAAAGGCTTGATGGGGTTACCGTCTACCTAATTGTGACATGTACCATGTCTGTTGCAGTTCCATGCACAACTACCTGCGCATCACGCGGATACTGAAGTGTCTGGGTGAGTTGGGTCTGGAGCGTTACAAGGCGCCGTTCCTTCGTCACATGCTGCATGAAGCCATCGAGGAAGGTACGCTTGACCGCACCTTGGAGAGCTGCTACAACTACTGGATAGGAACGCTCCGAGACGACGCAGAGCGGAAAGAAATTAAAAAGTTGGCGGAGGACATGTATGAACAGAGTAGTCTAAAGGATTGAAGATATTAACCCAGTTGCTGCCAAGAAAAAAAAAATGAGCACGGTCCAGCTGCAAAGAGACAAAGATATTTATGAGCCTCAGCAGTTGCGTGGGCTCATGAGGATCTGTGCCTTTTGCTAACGCCACTTTGTATTTATATTCCTCGGATGGCTGTTGGCTCTTTGGTGTTGAATTTTCAGAACAGTCCGCAACAATTAGCAGTGAAGGGGTTAAACGCTACCATGGTTCTGCTAAAGCCAGTACATCCAGTATTTTCAAAAATCTTTGTTTTCAATATGTACATGAATATATGCCGGTCTTGGTATAACGTTATACCTGGGAGCTTTGACATCAGGCCATCTTGTTTGTGTTCGCTTGATAGCTTTGCTGGTTGTACGTAAAACTTTTGAAGGAAAATTGCCCAGCAAGCGAAAGGTACTGGGGCCAACGTCAGCCTCAGTTAACCCTCACACAGCTAAGGTTAGTATGAGCCTCAGGACCTTTTGCTAACTGCATATTCACTCGAGAGTGTTATAACTGATTCTGCGATATGCCAGTGAATATGGTACTGAGGTTTCGTTTGCATTGAACACCTCCCAATGATGAAGGAGAGTGAAATCACAGCTGATAATCAGCTTGTACCTTAATCATAGACGACACTCCAAGAGAGACATAGATCCTCATGAGCCTCCTGGGCTCATGAGGATCTGTGCCTCTTGGAGAAGTTAGGAGTTTTGTCCAAGCTACTGTACAAGCTGGTTACCCTCCGTGACTTTGCTCTTGTTGGTTGTTGGGAGTTGTTCGACGTAAACATAACCTCTCTAATATTGAGACTGACCTGTGCTACCTTTTGCCATGTCAAGACGGGAATACAAAGAATTGTATTGACCCTTTGTCTGTCAGGAGCGGTTTTTGTCATGATGGTTTCCATAGGCATTATCATGACAAAAAGCGCTGCCGACAGGCAGTGGGTTAATCATTTTAGCCCCAAGGTCCTGCCCCCACCCCCCCACCCCCCTGGGGCTGCCCTGGGGGACTTGGGTGGGGTTAAATACTTTTTAGTTCCCAGGGTCACCCTGGTCAGCCCCACAGGGTGGGTTTTTCCCTCTGTTCTGGGGCATGTGTTTCTGTCTAACCTTGGTCCATTCACCTGTATTTACCTTTTTTAAACTCTCCCTACTGTCTGAGATGCCTGTAGCTCTTGATATTGGATGCGTGTTGCTAAATGGTCTTAGGTTTGTTTAGCGAATTAGACCGTCTGGCGACAGACATTTAATATTCTATTTAGTTTTTTTTTTTTTACAAGCAGTACAGGCACGTCCTGAGAAAGTCTTGTTGCTGTCAGGCCGTTAAATTTACCTGAATTTACCTGAGTGGCCACTGAGCGCGGCCGACGGGGTAGGAAGTTTGAGAACTTATTTTAACCCCCTTAACTGTCTCTTTATCATGGCGGTTCTTGAACTGGTTGACAGTTTCAGCTTCGACAATTGTTTGTTTCAGAGCATTCCATGGGTTCACAACTCTTTGGGAAAAAAAGTTTTTTCTAAGATTCAGTCTGGACCTCCCTTTGAACAGTTTGCTGCTGTGACCTCTATGGTAAAATGATGACTGGCATGAAGTAAAAAATATGTCCGCAGAAACTTTTTCAAGTCCCTTTATGATCTTGAAAGTCTCGATGAGATCTCCCCTGTCTCTCCTTTCTTCCAATTTCTGCAAATTGCAAAAGGCCAGTCTCTCCTCATACGGCAGGTGACCAATCCCTGTAATCGATCTTGTAGCTCTCCTCTGCACCTTTTCCAACTCTGCGATGTCTTTTTTGAGGTAAGGTCGCCATGCTTGGATACAGTACTCTAAATGTGGTCGTACAATTGTTTTGTAGAGTGGGACAATAACTTCTCTAGTTCTGGCTGTAACTGTTCGCATGATCTGCCCCACTGCTCTGTTGGCTCGTTTTGCTGCCACGCAGCACTGGCGACTGACCGACAGTGACCTGTGCATGATGACGCCTAGGTCCCTTTCTTCCTCCACTGCTCCAAGTTCTTGTCCTCCCAGCGTGTAAACCTGACAAGTGTTTTTACGGCCTGCATGCAGAGTCTTGCACTTGTCCACGTTATACTGCATCAGCCACCTCTCTGACCATCTTTCTGCTACCTTAAGGTCATGCTGTAGTTTGTCGCTCCCCGCTGGGTCGGAGACGTCGCCGTAGATCTTAGTGTCATCAGCAAACTTTAGAACGCTGGTCAGCATATCGTCCTCCAAGTCATTAATGAACACCAGGAACAAGGTCGGCCCCAAAATGGATCCTTGTGGAACTCCGCTCGTCACATCTACCCATGGATAAGCTTGTCCGTTGACCACAACTCTCTGCTTCCTGCCACGTAGCCATTCTTCCATCCACTGCAGCACTTTTCCGTCTACACCGTGTGCTTTCAGCTTGTCCATAAGCCGTTTGTGAGGGACCTTGTCGAACGCCTTGGCATAGTCAAGGTAGATGACGTCTACATCTTTCCCTTCGTCCAGCATGCGTGTCATGTCCTCCAGGAAGACGAGCAGGTTTGTCAGGCAGGACTTTCTTTTTGAGAAACCATGTTGGCTGCCTCGGATCAGCTGATGCCTCTCAAGGTGATTGTTCAGAAAATCCCGCACAACACTTTCAAAGACTTTCCCAACCTGAGAAGTCAGCGATACCGGCCTGTAGTTTCCTGCTATACATTTTGCACCCTTTTTGAATATCGGCACAACATTTGCCTCTTTCCACCCCACTGGAAAGCAATGTACAACCAACCCAAGGTCCCATTTCTAAAATTTTGGAGGTGTTGCCTATCGACTGTGTACCAGTTGTAGGAGATGGATTGATCATGATAATTCAAGGGTAGTGCCAGTTGGCGCCTGAAGGCGCCAAGCTCATCTGGCGCTACCCTTGAATTATCATGATCAATTTATGATCAATCCATCTCCTGCAGCAGGGTCCCGGGACTGAATGGGTTAAAATACAGTTGATCAGTGCTTGTGCACATCTTTAAAACAAAAACAGAACAAAATTTTAAATGAGAATCAGACAGTCTATGAATTGGAGCCACTAAATTCAAAAATAGGTTGGGGGTGTTGTGGGGGGGGGGGGGGGGGGGAGGGTGTGGAGCGTATCGGGTCTAAAACTCACAAACCAGATAGGTGAGGGTCTAAATAGATAGGGTCTAAAACTGAATACATGTACATTGACGAAGACAGACACTGCAACAGTATTGTCATGGCATAGATTTGTGTTTTATGACGAGTTGTTACCTTGATTTGGGTACGAAATGATGGATTTGGAAAACCTTTGAGCGCTCTCCCTTTTTCACATTGATATATCGTCATTCTGTTTGTTGTGTGCAATTAACCGTCATTTAAAATAAAGGTTTGTACATTATGCTTTGTGTCATTTGTCGCAGGGAAGAAAATGCACAGGATCTTCACAAAGAATATGGTTGTTTTCTCAGATTTGTAAAATCATTGACAGCGATAAATAAGAAATGTTGATTGTCAAAGATGTCTTTTTCTTAAATGCTTAACCCATTGACTGCATAGAAAACCTGGAAGCCACCCAGATGCAAGACACAGATCCTCATGAGCCCCCCCACTTGCTGTGGCTCATGAGGATCTATGCCTTTTGCTGAAACCACTTTGTATCCATGTTCCTTTGATGGCTGGGGGATCTTTTTTTACATTGAATTTACCATCATTTCTAGAGTACATGTACCTATGGCTTTGAACAATCAGGTTTGGTTTGGGGTGGGGGGAGGGGTGGGCGGGGGAGGGCATGGGTCATCTTGCGTCTGATAATCACATTGTTCAATGGTTGTGTTTTCAGCACCTGGGCACAGTCTTAACTGACCTTGTCAATATGGTAAATCAGCGCAACTGGACCCATTTTTACCTCAATGCCCTACCTTAACCCATTTAGCCCCGAGTCCCTACAGCAGGAGATGGATTGACCATGATAATTCAAGGGTAGTGCCAGAATAGCTTGGCGCCTTTAGGTGCCAAGCTAATCTGGCACTACCCTTGAATTATCATGGTCAATCCATCTCCTGCAACTGCTACAGTCATTATGGAACACCTCCAAAATTTGAGAAATGAGACCTTGGGGCTAAAAGGGTTAGGAGATGGATTGACCATGGTAATTAAAGGGCAGTAACACATTAGCTTGGCGCCAAGTTAACCTAGCACTACCCTTGAATTATTATGGTCGGTCGATCTCCTGCAACTGGTACAGAGTCATTAGACAACGCCTCCAGCATTTGGGATTTGCGGCCGTGGGGATACATAGCTTGAAACTGTGTAGTTGTGCAACCCTGATACCACTGATGTTTGCGAATAGATCCTCAGAAATTAGAAGGTCGAAATTTCATGTTTCAACAAAACCATTGCAATGAAAGTGCAGCCTAACATGCAATATCGCATTTTCCTCCAGGTTTTTAAGCCACAGTTTTTGTGGAAAGACTTTAAAGTTTTTAACCTACCGTCTTATGATTTATGGAACACCTCTACTAAACCGTTGTATTTATGTTGAAGTCAGTATTACATGCTTAACCCATCTGGCCCCGAGTCGCTGCAGCAGGAGATTGATTGATTGACCATGATAATTCAAGGGTAGTGCCAGCACCTGAAGGTGCCAAGCTAATCTGGCACTACCCTTGAATTATCATGGTCAGTCCACCTCCTGCAGCTGGTACATAGTCGTTGGGTAACTCGTCCAAAATTGGGGAAATACACCCGTGGGGCTAAAAGGGTTAATTTGCATAGACTTTTTTTCTCAAAAAGCCAAGTGCAAAAGCAAAAATGCAAGTTACTGCGCTAAAAGTTCAGTAAAAAGGGATGAAGAAAGTCCGTCATTCTTACTGGTGAGCGTCGTTGCACCTTGATCAGTGTTGAGCATAGGGGCCTGACGGACGAGTGGTGCTTTGACTAAATGCAAATCCGCTGCGCCACTGGGTGCCTGCCACCGCGTCCTCGAGCTCAATTCAGTATTTTGACGAGCTATTTACGCGGTGGCCGCGCGCACGCGGTGGCGCAGTGGATTTGCATTACTCATTGAGCCCCTATGGTGTCGAGTGTGCTGCGTGTGAAGATCAACTTACTGTGTCAGCGTGGAATATACAGACCTTTTCTGTTCTTATCATACCTCCCCATGTGGTGCCTGTGGTTGCACGCACAAGGGGATTAACCGTTTCACTGCCAACGGACGCCTTTTCGAAATGATAAATTTCGTCAGAGATTGCCAGGTACTCAAGGAACATGAATGGAAAGTGGTGGCAGCAAAAGGCATAGATCCTCATGTTGATCTGTCTCTCTTGCAGCTGGATCATGTTCATTTATTCTCAGAAGCGAAAGGCTTAATGTCAGACAGTACTTCCAGGATTGAAACGTGTCCCCAGTCTGCAGATGCTGCGAACTCCCATTCATTGTACACCTCCAGCCCATCACCTTTGTGTGTTGTGTTCACAGGTTCTGTGCAACTTGCACACAGCT
Source organism: Semisulcospira habei (assembly GCA_036245525.1). Lineage (NCBI taxonomy): Eukaryota > Metazoa > Mollusca > Gastropoda > Semisulcospiridae > Semisulcospira > Semisulcospira habei. Next base: position 16,463,643 of record BTPG01000006.1, on the reverse strand, counting down.
ACTTGTATTGGTTTTTTTTACAGTACCAGAGGCTACATGCACAAGGTTGTGTTTTTTAACCCTTTTAGCCCAAGATCCCTACAGCAGGAGATGGATTGACCATGATAATTCAAGGGTAGTGCCAGATTAGCTTGGCGCCTGAAGGCGCCAAGCTAATCTGGCACTACCCTTGAATTATCATGGTCAATCCATCTCCTGCAGCTGCTAAATAGTCGTTAGCAACACCTCCAGAATTTGAGAAATGGGACCTTGGGGCTACAAGGGGTTAACTGGAATTGCGGTGTAATATGGTTACGATGCCAAGACCTACGGTTTCAAATCAATAAAATGCATGACGAGTTTCAATCTCACTTTATTTTCAGTTTCAAACAATCGGTCTTGCCTTCATTACATTGTGTTCACTGACCATTTTGGTGTTGATGATTTCAAAGAACATGTCTATTCTCCACTACTGAATACACATCCTTGTGAGAAAAATCTAAAATTCAAAGCACAGTCTACAGTTAATGTTTCTATTCTTTCTAACACAACACAACATATCCCTTGGATTACCAATCTTAAATGATGGAATGTACACCTGTTAGTATTAAATTGTGTATACAAATGTGTGGAAGTACATGCCCGTAATTTCTATTTCACACATATCAAATTTATCAAATTCGTCCAGCATTTTCACTGACCTGACCGAAAATCATTACAATAAAATGTTCTCTTGCCAGTACACAGCACACAGTGATTATATCCCTCGATTTGCACCGTTCTAGCAGAGCTGTGCTGGTAAACAGTGCGAGTCAAGGGAGGTAACCAATGTTCAACCATATACTTCAAATTTCACACAAAAAAATAAGTAGAATGCAAATGCTACTTCCAGGACATCTGGACTAAAAAGTGCACTGCACAATTATTCTTTTCATGCCTGCTAATAATAAAAGGGTGAATTTCATAGAGATCCATGGGTGAGACTTATCCGGCTACAGCCAGATTTCCGGATTTAAAAAAAAATTTTTTTTTTTTTTTTACTTAAAAAGTGCCCCAAGACCCTCGCTTTAGGATTCAACATTTTTTCGGTCCCACCCATGGAGATCCAATGGACCATCTACAAAAATCAACCCTTTGCGTGTCAGTAGCGGCTTTTGTCACGATTCCTACAGGAATCATCGCGACAAAAACGGGTACTGACACACAAAGCATGAAGCAGCAGCCACTGCTACTGTAAACTGCACCGTTGGCTGAATGCAGAAGTCGGCTAAGAAACGTGAATAGCTGTAGACTCTACCCAACACATCTGTATGCAAGAATCCTGCATGAAACATCCCAGAGCAGAATTCTGATTACTTATTTACACTTTTTACATAGCTTATCTACGCTGTGCAGACCTGACACGAAGACATGCAGCACAAAGGACACTTGCATTCGTGCAAATTTAGAAACTGCATGGGATATATACTCTATTCTCAGAACATACCTTTGCCAGCTATATATCACAAAAAACATCACAAAGAACCAACCGTTCAGTCCCATTTGCAACTTGGATGTGGTATTTACGTGTATCATGCAAGTCTACGAGACTAGTACAAGACGGATAACAAGCTTGTCAATGCCTACTACACACAGAACAAGACTTTCATGCCCTTTTAAGCAATTGCCTTCTATACAATATGACTTCTTGGCTAAATGCATACACACATTTATTCACTAAGAAAAAAGGTGACCAACAAACAAGCAGCCAGGCATCTCAGATATATTCATCAGCTAGCAGAAAAAAAATCTTACTGGTACACCATTATATACAAAATATGCTGTATCATCAGGGCTTACGAAAAGAGTTCTGCATGTTGCTACAGAAAAGTTTTGGCCGACTTGAAACTCCATGAATGGTAGCCCCGGCTGGCATCCAAAACATTTGGAGCTCGGAACACATTTTGACAGGCAACGTAATTTTATCCGGCTACTACCTCTGAATCAGTACCTCGGCTGGCTACCTTGACCCTTTCCGTGTCGCTAGCGGTTTTAGTTGCGACGATTCCTACAGGAATCATCCCAACTAAAACCCGCTACCGACACACACAAAGGGTTAAATTGTAGGCTTTCATCACCCCTGATCATTGCCATTTGTTTAGAAGTGTAGACTGAATAACAATTGTCAACTTAACCCTTTTATTCATCACTGACTGACTGTAAATATTCCCTCAGTCAAATCTTACTGGATGCAAATCGAGCAGGAGAAAAATACACAGGTAAATTCAGCTCTCTGTTTTTTCCAAACACAAACTCTGCACGGATAAAGTCCTCTTGTATGTACCACTACTCTAACAAAAATCTCTATCAAACAAAAGCTCAGAAACACAGATAATTTTGAAGCAGCAAGAGCCATAGACTAACGTTTGAACTGTTCTGAGCAACCCACCTATTTTCCTAAGATCAAAATGGTCTTTAATTCATTCAGTCTTACCCAAGTATTTCCCAAATTTGGAGGCGTCATCCAACGACTATGCACCTGTAGCAGGAGATGAATCGTCCATGATAATTCCAGATTGGTTTGGCACCGAGAGGCGCCAAGCTAATCTGGCACTACCCTTGAATTATGGTCGACCCATCTCCTGCTGTAGGACGTCAGGGCTGAATGGGTTAAAGATAGATGCTCTCTAAAGAAAAGTCCTGAAAGGCAAAGAGTGCCATTTATCACTGTAGACCATCTTTTAGGTGACACGGCCACCTGTGTCTTTAACCCTTTGCGTGTCAGTAGTGGTTCTTGTCGTGATGATTCCTACCGGAATTATGACAAAAACCACTACTGACATGCAAAGAGTTAACCCTTTTAACACGAAGGTCCCATTTCTCAAATTTTGGAGGTGTTGCCTAACAACTAAGTGGCAGTTGTAGGAGATGGATTGATCATGATAATTCAAGGGTAGTGCCAGGTGAGCTTGGCGCCTGAAGGCGCCAAGCTCATCTGGCACTACCCTTGAATTATCATGATCAATCCATCTCCTGCTGCAGGGCCCTGGAGCTAAAAGGGTTAACGACAGGTGATCTCTCATCAAGCTGGTCACTCAAAGACAGGTTCTGCTGGATCAGGCCTCCTGTTTATCGCATGGAGCCTAGTGATAAAAATTCCCAAATCTGGGAGTTGCCCTCTGAGCTCTACGCGACACTACAACAGATATCAGTAATATCGACCATGAGAGTTCAATGGTGGCGCCAGAACAGTCTGGTGCCTAGGCACCAAGCCGTTCTGGCATCACCCTTAACTCGTTCAGTGCCAGCGACACTACAAAAGATATCAGTAATATCGACCATGAGAGTTCAATGGTGGCGCCAGAACAGTCTGGTGCCTAGGCACCAAGCCGTTCTGGCATCACCCTTAACTCGTTCAGTGCCAGCGACACTACAAAAGATATCAGTAATATCGACCATGAGAGTTCAATGGTGGCGCCAGAACAGTCTGGTGCCTAGGCACCAAGCCGTTCTGGCATCACCCTTAACTCGTTCAGTGCCAGCTGACACAAACTATGTTTCTGCAATCTTCGCTCATTCCACACCAAAACGCCCTAGCTGTCCTAACAACAGGGACTCAAAGTCAGTGTTATCAGCAAGAGGTATAGATCCTCATGAACTCCCACAACTGCATTTGGCTGGTGTTCATTTTTTCTCTGCACTGAACGGGTTAAACTAACATCACTGATCCATATCTTACCTTATTGTAATGAGCGACTTAGCTCACTGCTGCTGCCGCTAGGTGGAGTAAACACAGTAGGGGCTTAACTCAACATTCTCAGCGTTTTAGTTGATCCCCGTCTGTGCACATTATCTTTGCTCCTCACGACATACTGCATGCCACGGGTATGTCGTTTTTCTGTTCACAGGCTTTCGTTTTCATCTGGTAAACTGCACAGAAGGATTAGTTAATGTGGTTTACTGCGCTTTGCGTGTCCGGATTTTATGTCATCCAATTGGGCACCGAGTTTAGGAGCGAAATACCTGCGGCCTGTAGTGTAGCGCGAGTACTGAAGCCTATGCACATGAACAGGTATCACCTAAGACACCGAGAATAGTGACTTTTCCCCTTATAAGAGTGGCGACACCACATGGCAGCAGGAGAAGACAATTTCAGCTAAGTCGACCATTCAGGGCTAAACTGGTTATAGAACAAAATGCTCTTATCAACAAATGTACTTGGACAATAAACCACACAGATTCACCGACAGCATTTTCACCGATGCAGTTTATTACTGAAGTGTGTGAAACAGATACATGCACGTCTGCAAGTTTATTTCTACAGAGGAGGAAAGAAAACAGGTGTTATTTCTAAACGCAGATCCCTGGCTATTGTTTGATGACAGACGGAGTTTGATAAAGAAGTAACAATGGGCTAGGTCTTGATGACTGCAGCTTGCTAACAACAGAACTTTTAACTCCACTGTGTCTGCAGCCACTAGTACTATTTATTGTATTGTTGGCTGCGTGTAGAAGAGGGCTAATGGCTGACTGGCGGTTGCGAACTACGACCAATACGACAGACTACAGGCGTTGTGACTCCAGCAAGTCGAGGTTGATGCGGTAGTAGACGTAGGGGTAGTAGTCGGCACTGCCGAGGTTCAAACCTGGAATGTCCATACCAGCTGCGGCAGTCTGAAAACACAGTCCAAACCCGATTAGTAACAATGTCTTTACATCACATACCTTTGTACCAAGACTGATTGAAAAGTGCTGCTAAAACTACATGAAAAGTGCTGCTAAAACTACATGAAAAGTGCTGCTAAAACTATATGAAAAGTGCTGCTAAAACTACATGAAAAGTGCTGCTAAAACTATATGAAAAGTGCTGCTAAAACTAAATGAAAAGTGCTGCTAAAACTACATGAAAAGTGCTGCTAAAACTATATGAAAAGTGCTGCTAAAACTACATGAAAAGTGCTGCTAAAACTATATGAAAAGTGCTGCTAAAACTAAATGAAAAGTGCTGCTAAAACTATACCTATTTTAACCCTTTGACTGCCAATGGACGCAGACTGTGTTTTTAAAATGATTGTCACTTCAGCATCCAAGATGCCCAGCCATCGAAGAACAAACATACACAGTGGTGTCAGCGTGAGGCACAGATCCTCATGAGCCCCCGCAACTGCGGGGGCTCATGAGGATCTATACCTCTTGCAGTTTGGTGGCGCTCAATTTTTCTTGGCAGTGATGAGGTTAATGAAAAGGCATTTCATACAAGTCTACTGACCGTTTGTGACCAGTGATGTTTAAAAAAAAATTGCTTAATCCATTTAGCCACGAGCCCCTGCAGCAGGAGATAGATTAACCATAATAATTCAAGGGCAGCGCCAAGCTAATCTGACACTACCCTTGAATTATCATGGTCAATCCATCTCCTGCAACTGGTACATAGTCGTTAGGCAACACCAACATTTGAGAAATGGGACCTTGGGGCTAAAAGGGTTAAGAAGGGCTTATCACCAGGTTCGCTTTTGCGTAGAAAATAGTTCTTGAACAAACAACTGTTGTAAAAATATGCCAATTTTTGGGCACTATAAATTTTGAGAGTTATGTTTAGAAAGGTCTCGCCAAAAAGAATCATACAGCCGAGTTGAAAGTCAGTGGCTTGAATCATTTTTGCTAGTGGGTGTGAGCCAGAAATACGGATAGATCTCAATATACAGTGTTTTATTTGTATCAAAGCCAGGTCAAAGCCCACCACGCAGTGTGCATAGGCGACTACAACACTCCTGTGGGGAATGCTGAATAGCGTGTGCACGGTGTACAATATAGCATTGAATCGTCTGTGTCGGGTTACTTTGAGGGTTACATCGTGGTATTGTAGTCTGATAATCAGCTTCAGAGGACTACAAACCATGATTTAACCCGAGAAGTAACCCAACACAGATGGTTCAATGCCATTGTCGTTCAGTCTAAATTACGCAGTATTTGAATCCTCTAATGTGTGTCTGACGTCAGGAGTAAAACGCCAAATATTTCTGACGTCAGACTGTATTTTCTTGGAAATACACAGGGGACGCGACTCTATTTGTGAATAGGCTACCATGCCCGGTCGTGCAAATGTGCTTACATTCTGTCGCTGGAATTTCAAACGTTTACCAGTGGTGCTTTCTAAGCAGCAGTGACAAGATCAGAATCTGTAGCAATCAAATGCGGACTTTTCTCACTGGATTCAAGCGATAACACTTCTAAATTTTGAGCGCGGACTGCGTGGCAAGCAAGTGGATACATGGTAGGTCTGATTTCGTACATGATACATGTATTGTTGGCATCTTTCGCAAACCAGTACTGAGCTCATACATGCATTCAACAATGACTCAATCTGTTAAACAGAATCTGATATGCCACAGATCTGTCACATTATATTTATTTATTTCTCTTTCTCTCACTGCACGAGTGTCTTTGCTTTCTGAACAGTCTCAGTTCAAAGTTTGAATTGCGAGACATTTGTTTAGCACTTGTGTAGAGTGCTCACCGCTTGAGTTACCACCATGTGATCTTTGTGTTTTCTGGTTATTTATGATGTAAGGTGTCGGACAGCCCTGATCTAAGCGTTCAGATGAAAGACCTAGGACAGATTCGTGTGCGATACTATAACTGCGGATTGGCCAGCTGATTAAAAATTACAGGTACAGCAATGATTCTAGGAGGTAGGCATTGGAGCACTGTACCCCCTGCAATTTTTAGATGCTGACCAATCACAGTGTCGAAAATGGAGTGACTGAACGACAATAGGGTTAATCCTTTGTCGGGAGTGATTTTTGCAGAGGCATAGATCCTCATGAGCCCCCGCAGTCTCTTGCAGATTCACAGTGTCGAAAATGGAGCGACTGAACGACAATGGGGTTCATCCTTTGTCGGGAGTGATTTTTGTTCAGATGTGACTTGGTGGATGCAATTTTCAAAAACACCTGGTTGGTGGGAACAAGTGAAATCGCAGACCGCTGTGAAAGGTACTGAACATGTTATGCAGGAGCACTTACATCAGCGGCCGAAACGTGTGCGTTGTCAAGGTGACTGTACAGCTGACTCAGCACTTCCCGAAGTCGCTTCTGAGATCGTTTATTCGGCTGCAGAACCACTGCCTGGAAGTTGACTGGCAAACCATACCTGTGCACAAAAACCATAATGTGTTAAAATATTCACTCTTAGTTCATTTAACCCCAAAGCCACATTTTGTTGTAGGAGGATCAACCTGGATAATTCAAAGGTAGTGCCAGAATAGCTTGGCGCCAAGCTAATCTGGCATAACTCTTGAATTATAACATTTGATCCATCTCCTGCTGTAGGCCATCAGGGCTAAATGGATTAAGATATCACAGTGGGAAATGGACTGGCCATGTCAGTTGAAGGATAGTGCTGGATTACTGTGGCACTACCCTGTAACTATAAAGGCCAGTCCATTTCCCATAGCTGGCACAGCCTTTATTGATGCCTCCCACTGCTGCGAATGTCATTGCTATGAGTAAAAGATACAAAAAAGGCAAAGCCCTTATGGCTCACGTGTATGATCGATCCACACATGTGACAATAAGTAAAGGGATGGCTTCTGCACCAACAATTCTTTTTTCTTCAAAATTTAATCAGTTTTCACACATCTGTCAAACCCCCGTGACCCTTGACCTTTGTGATCAGTCAACTAAATTAGTATGCATAGGAAGGTCTTATCATCAGCTACCTTTGTGCCAAATTTGATTGAAAAGTTTGCAAAAATATTGATAATAACTACAATTCTATCAAAAACTGGCATTTTATACACATTTGCCAACCTCTTGTGACCCTTGACCTTTTCCAATGGGTCATCCAAATTAGTAGGCATAGATAGGTCTTACCATCAGGTATCTCTGTACCAAGTTTGGGTTTGAAGTTGTGAATAGCATTTGAGAAAAAAACATCTTTTGTGAAAATATGGCTATTTTGGACCCATTTCCTGAGTTCGTGACCCTTGACCTTTCTGAGGGATCAACCAAATTAGTATGTATAGAAAGGTCTTCAATCAGGTATCTTTGTACCAAGTTTGGGCTTGAAGTTGTGAATAGTATTTGAGAAAAAATAAATTATGTCAAAATATAGCTATTTTTTATATTATTATTTCCTGATCCCCTGTGACCTTGACCTTTGTGAGAGGTCACTGATGTATTTTTCTCTAAAATGTATTTTTTCGAAAAATACTTACCAATGGCATGACTAATAGGAAGGTACACTTAGCATACCGATTTCAGCGTAAGCATCTGTTGTATACACTACCCAACCAGGGAGGCAACTCCTTGGAGTCGTTACCAAGAAACCCCGAGTGGTCTCCCTTCCCTCCCTATCTAGTCACGTGATCGGGAGTCTCCCGCCAGTCTTTTGCCTTAGCTCAATAGCGGCAAGCGGGGGCAGGAGAGAGGGACCTCCCGAGTCATGCCATTGCTAAGTATTTTTCCAAAAAATACATTTTAGAGAAAAATACATTTTCTCAAAACTCCTACCGATGGCATGATTAATAGGAAGAATAGCGAATAGGAGGTGGGTGCCGCCTTTAACACAATACCCCCAAGCGAAAAATCTCAAGTAAACTGCACTCCCCGTGCGTAGGGTTATCGTGGCCTCCCATATGCGCCCACTCCTGACGATTTCAGCTAGGCGGAGGGAGTGCTGCGCCGCCGAGATGTCCCCCACCAGGGCCAGGTTGTCAACCTAGCCGGATAGGTCCCTCAGGCAGAATCGAGCGAAGGTGGATTCCGCCCGTTAGCCCACGGCCGCCACAATGCCGCGTACTGCACAGTTGCGGTCAAATGTGATGCTCGTTGCCACTGCCCTCACTTCTTCACCGACGCGGGGAGGTCGGAACAACTGCGGAGGACAACGTCTCGGCGCATCGTCTTTGCTCTCTCTGGGGAGAGTTCTGCGTATGACCCAGCATAGCCAGGATGAGATCATCTGAGCAGAGATATCACATCTGCCCGGGGCCAAGGGCAGGAAAAGGCGGGCATGCCCTCGTCCGAGTGGCTTCGTTCTGCGCAGGTAAATTCGCAGCGCTTGGATCGGGGCCTGCTAACGGGATTCCCGGGACTGGTCCATACGTCTGAGGGGGCGTATCGTTATGACCTGTGGAGCGGCTGCGGATGGGAGATTCTTTTCCAAAAAGGACTGGTCGATGAGGAGCTGCACCGAACCATCGGCCCTGAACTGCAGATAGGCGGGGCGCACTGAGAGCGCAAGTAACTCGCTCACCCGGGTTGCTGTGGCGCGTGCCAACAGAAAGCATGTTTTTCTGGTTAGGTCGCTGAACCGTGCCAGGGGGAGAGGTTCAAAGCGGTCCGAGTTGAGCCATGTCAGTACCCATGCCAAGTCCCAGCGCGGGATCAGCGAGCGCGAGATCGGTTGCTGAAGGTCTAGGTGCGCCATCAGGTCCGAGAGGTCCTTGCAGGCCCCTGGGTACGGCTGGCCCAAGAGGTGGAAAGTGTCTGCAATCATGGCCAAATACCCCCTGATAGTGATGGGGGCGAGGTTCTGTTGGATGAAGAGCCACAGAAAGAACTCGGACAGCTGGGGCATAGTCAGATCTGTGGGGGAGAGCTCCTGGGCTGCGCACCAGGACTGCAGGACTCTCCATTTGCCCTCGTAAACGTTCCGGATGGAAGCTCTGCGGGCTGCTGAGATAGCTGCCACTGCTGCACTCAAGAAGCATCTTGCGGCGAGGGCCTGCTGCACAACCTTCAAGCGTGAAGGAGTAACCGCTCCGGGCACGGGTGGTAAAAACTCTGCCGGGGCTGCTTGAGCATCGTGCGGGAGGTGGGGAGGCGCAAGGAGGCATCAGTGGCCAGGTTCAGGAGGTCAGCGGTCCAACTCTTGGTCCAGCTGAACGGCGCCACCAACAGAAGAACTGCGTTGAGGCCCCGGAGCCTCTGGAGGACTTTGGGTACCAGGACGGACAGCGGGTACGTGTACGCCATCAGGCCCTCCCAAGGGATGAAGAGAGCATCTACCGCTGAGGCCAGGGGATCCGGAATAGATGAGACAAAAAGGGGGAGCTGTTTGTTCCACTGTGTGGTGAAGAGGTCGATCATCGGCGTCTCCCAGTGGGTGCAGATGAGCCGGAAGATGTTCGGACGGAGCGACCACTCTTGTGTGGAGAAGTTGGTCCCGCCGTGAGAGGGAGTCCGCGAGGACGTTTAGGTGGTCGGGGATGTGTCGCGCTCGAAGAGCGATGCCGCAATCCCTGCACCACAGGAGAACTTGGTACAGGAGCATGCAGAGAGAGGGCAATCGCGTCCCGCCTTGGTTCTGGATGTAGGCGACTACCGTGGTGTTGTTGGATAGAACTAGGACAGCTTGGTGACAGAGACGAGTCTCCCAGGCAATGAGGGCAAGCCACATGGCCTTCAACTCCAGCCAGTTGATGTGTCTGCCGACATGATCTTGCGGCCAACTGCCTGAGGCTGTAATGAACTCCGGCAGCAGGTGTGCTCCCCAGCCAGTTAAGCTTCCATCCGTGCAGATGGAGAGTCGAGGCGAGGGGGAGACGAGGGGAACCCCCGACGCAAGCCAGGAAGGATCCGTCCAACGCTGGAGGTGAGACACTGGGACCGGGACCTCTAGATCGCCAAAGGATGGGCGCCAGTGGAGGAGCAGATGAAACTGGACCAGCCTGGAGTAGAGCCTGCCGAGGGGCAGGAGGTCTGCCGCCGCGCTGAAGAGTCCCAGGAGTTGGAGCCATACCCTGGCCGGAAGCGCCTCCACATGCAAGACTTGGAGCGCCAGTGCTGTCAGCCTTGGGGAGCCGTACTCGGTTGAGGTTGGAGGAGGGTGAGAAGCGAGTCTCTGTCCCTTTCCAGAGCAGCGGCAACCTGATTCCAGAGAAGCAGATCGTCCAGGTAGTTGGAAGTCGGACTCGAGGACGACTGTTGGAACCTGGGGACGACCGCGTCGATAATCCTGGTTAACACACAAGGGCTGAGGTTGAGGCTGAAGGGGAGCGCCCGGAACTGATACACCACTCCGCGGAACACGAAACGCAGATAACCGTCAAGAGGCCGGGTGCACGGGAACGTGCAAGTACGCATCCGCCAGGTTGAGACTCCCTGCAAAGTTCAGTGGTTGGATCGATGCCCTCAGGGCCCTGGCCGTCTCCATCCGGAACGTTTGGAGCGGAGATGTATCTGTTGAGCGCCGAGAGGTCTATGACGGGACGCCACTTGCTGCCACGCTTGGGGACAACGAAGAGACGGCTGTAGAATGCCGGGGAGTTGTGTTGAAAGACCACCTCCATGGCGGACTTCTGAAGCAGAGCGGCGACCTCGCCGTAAGAGTGTCCGCTTTGAGCCGGTCGATCAAGACACTGGTCCAGAGAGGGGAGCACCGCAGAGAAAGAGGGGACTGAAATGAGATTAGGAGGCCCTCTGAGGTGGTAGAGAGGACCCAAGGGTCGTCCGGCAGCAGCGAGCACCATGCGTCGCTGTGCAGAGCTAGCCTCCCGCCGACTGGAGACCCTGCAGAGAGCGGTGGGGGGTCCTCCGGGTGGGCTTGGGCCAGGAGGGAGTCAGGGTTGGGAAGGAGTGGGAGCGACCGGCAGCTGGGGTACGAGTGGAGAAGCGGGCACCCCTGGAGTAGGGGTGAACGGCGGGTCTAGCAGTCCGCAGGGCGCGACCCACGGCCTTGCGGGCAGCCTGAAAGCGGTCAGGAGCAGCGCGGGTGGGCCAGATGTCCTTGGACGCGTCCTTGACCGACTGCCAGGTGGGTCTAAAGAGCCACGCACCTCTGAGCGGAGCTTGGCGGAACTGTGTCTTCACCGACGCGGGGAGGTCGGAGCAACCGCGGAGGACGACGTCTCGGTGCATCAGGTCGCAATTAGACGTTCACGGAGGTATGGTATGCAGCCCGGTTGGCAGCCACCACCAAAGCGAGGATGTCTCCCAAAGCGGCGAAATAGGCATCTTCTACTCATCTTAACACGGCCTGCTTTGCCAGGTCCAAGAAGCCAGCACAGGCCAGAGCTTTGCGGACGAGGATGGCTGTCTTGTCCAGTCCTCGCGGCATCCAGAGCTGCAGGGATCTGCGGCCGCACGCCTGTAGTTCCGCCACGACATCCACCGCTGGAAGGGGGCAAGCGAAGGCCTGGGAAAGTCCGGCGTACCAGCGCTGGCAAAAGGAGATATCCAACCCCTCCGGCCACTTGGGAGTTTGCGAAGAAGCTGGAGTCTTGCGTAGGTAATCCAATGAAAGCACCACCGGTAATCCGTACTAACAAACTCCGACGCAGGTAATCCCCAAAGGCTGAACACAACTGTCCCAGTGAGCTAAGCGTAAAAGACTGGCAGGAGACTCCCGATCACGTGACCGGATAGGGAGAGAAGGGAGGCCACTCAGGGTTTCTTGGTAATGACTCCCTGGAGTCGCCTCCCTGGTTGTGTAGTGTACACAACGGATGCTTAGGCTGAAATCGGTATGCTAAGTGTACCTACCTTCCTATTAGTCATGCCATCGGTAAGAGTTTTGAGAAAACAATGGTATGTTTAAAAAGGTCTTGCCACAAAGTATCCTTGGGCCAAGTTTGAAGACTGGCTTGAATAGTCTCCAAGAAAATGCCAACATTAAAGTTTACCACGGACGACGGATGACCACTGGCCCAGAACATACTCACTTTTGCTTCGCACGCGAGGGAAAAAGAATTTAACCCCTTGATTGTCAGGTGCACTTTTTGTTGAGGTGATTCTTGCAGGAATCACCTCAACAAAAAGTGCACCTGACAATCAAAGGGTTATCTGAGCAGAAAGAAATGTAAACTGGGTTAAAGAATACTGTGTTCATCACTCCAATACCTGAGCACAGATTCGACAAACACACGGAGTGCCTTCACGTGCATCCAAGCTGTGAACGTCTCTCCAAAGTTGATTCTCAGCCACTTCACCAAGGGACCCTGCAAACAGAAAATAACATCCTCATGAAATAAATACAACTGCTATGTGTATCATTAAAAAAATAAAACACTTGTGAGCAAATTATTTATCCATGAGTAAAAATTTGGCGAAAAGGGTCCACGTTCACGTGAGGTTAATATCCTTTCACTGCCACAGAACTCAACCCTTCGGGCGTCGGCATTGGGTGTTGGCAGCAGTTTTAGTTGTGAGGAATCACTGCGACTAAAACCGCTACTGAAACCACAGGGTAACATTGTTTAGTGTTTTTTTAAAATCATTGTAAATTCAACCTGAGAAATCCCCGTCAAAATGGAACATGAACACAAAGTGGTTTCAGCAAGAAGCACAGATGCTCATGAGCTCCAGCAACTGAAGCATTTTTCTCAGCAGAAAAGGGTTTAACTCATTCAGCCCGACGCACATATTTCCCAAATTTTGGAGGCGTCATCCAACGACTATGCACCTGTTGCAGGAGATGGATTGAACATGATAATTCGAGGGTAGTGCCAGATTAGCTTGGCGCCGACAGGCGCCAAGCTAATCTGGCACTACCCTTGAATTATTATGGTCGATCCATTTCCTGCTGTAGTGCGTCAGAGCTGAATGGGTTAGTTAACCCCTTGACTGCCGAGAAAAATGTGAACACAATCCAACTGCAAGAGACATGCAAGTTTGGGGGCTTTTGAGGATCCATGCCTCTTGCTGAGACCAACTTCTTGGACGGTTTTGGCTTTTGGTCATTGAATGAACCTGTAAATACAGTGGCTGGGAAGGGGTTAATTCTCTTCACCACTATCACAGACACATACTCTGACACCCTGCACTTACATATTGCTTCTTTTTATCGGCCTCAAGTTTGGACACCTCCGTCTTTCCCTCCTCAATCTCCTTCTCATTGTACACAAAGTCTCGCACCACAAATCTGAAAACATGTTTTAATAAACAAAAAAAAACATGAATTTTTCTTTAAAATGAATTTTTTCTAAAAATACTTACCGATGGTATTACTAATAGGAAATGTTACCTAGCTAGCCTAATTTTAGCCAAAATTTGGTTATGTCCGTATAAGGGAGTGTTGGCAGGTGAGGGGTGCCATAGTACAGGCAGTAACCCGAGCTCACCCGAAATGCCTCAGTTTAATTTCTTAGTGAACTGGCGGCAAGCGGGGCAGGTGGGAGGGACCTTCGAGTAATACCATCGGTAAGTATTTTTTCGAAAAAATTCATTTTAAAGAAAAATTCATTTGTTTCCTCAAAACACATTACCGATGGTATTACTAATAGGAAGAATCCCGAAGAGGAGGTGGGTGCCGCTAAAGTGCCCCTAACCAAGACACTGGCCCTCAGACCCGCCCTCCCGAGGCAAACTCCCAATAATTTTAGCTAAGATACCTACGGCGCCGAGGGCGCCGGGAGGGAGTGTTGCGCTGCAGCGTTGTCTCCAACCAGCGAACGGCTCTGGCGCTGGCCGGAGAGTTCCCTCAGGTAGATACGGATGAAGGTAGTCTCAGCTCACCATGCCCCTGCCACCACAAACCCTTCACAGCGTAGTAGCGGTCGAATGCGGGACTTGCGCCCGTGGCTCGGACCTCGAGTGCCCTGACGTTTGGCCTCGTCGGGGGCGAGGTCCTGGTAGGTGGAGCGAATCACGCATCGGAGCCAGGAGGATATGGTCTGGGCTGAGATGTCATTCTACCTGGGGAAGAGGGAGAATAGGCGGGTGCATCCCCTGCGCAGCGGCTTGGTCCGGCGCAGATACACAAGTAAGGCTCCCACCGGATCCTGCTGTCTGGTCACCCGGCTGGAGTCTGTCACTCGTAAGGGCAAAAGGCAGCATCTGTGGGGCGGCCCAAGGAGACCCCGACTTGGCTAGGAAGGCGGGTCTGGTAACCGTAGTACGGAGCCGTCCGTCCGGAACAGCAAGCGTGAGGGTCGTGTCGACAGTGCGTGGAGCTCACTGACCCTGGAAGCAGATCCACAGGAAGCATGTCCTCCGTGTCACGTCCGGTAACCGCAGCAACTGGAGAGGTTCAAAGCGGTCCGCATTGAGCCACGTAAGCACAAATGGAAGGGTCCCATCTCTGGACTAGGGAGCGAAGGGCCGGGCATCGCCAACCGAAGTGGGCCATCAGAACGGCGAGGTCTTACAGCGACCAGGATCGGGCCGGCCCCACTGCCGGTAGGTGTCGGCGATCGTGGCAAGGTAGCCCCGAAAGGTGATTGGCGCCAGACGCTGGTGGTGAAGAGCCAAGGAAGGACCCCATCAGCTGGGGCACCATCAATCCTTGGGGAAGGAGAGGATGTCGCCACACCAGTCGCCCAGCGCTCGCCACACCCCTCGGAACTCGTCTGGTCGAGGGTCTGCAATGTCGAAGCGATAGCATCCACCGCCACCCTGGAAAAGCCTCTACTGGTGAGGGCTTGCCGCACCAAGTCCCTGGTACAGTGCCTGCCACGGTTGCTTGAGCCTTGTGCGTGGAGAGGAGGTTCCACCTCATCACGAAGAGGTCGAGCATGGGAGTCTCCCAACTGGTTCCAGTCTTCTGGAAGATGTCTGGGCAGAGCGTCCACCCAGTGTGGAGAAGCTGGCTGCAGCGCAGGGGAGAGTCGGCTACAACAGTCAGATGCCCGGGAAGTGTCTCGCGCGAAGCCCCGATCCTCGCCCCAGCGGAACGCCTGGTGGAGAAGGATGCAAGCGAGTGAAGGTGGGTCCTGCCCTGTTCCTGGATGTAGGGGATGACGGTGGAGATGTCGGCAAAGACTAGGAGTTCCTGGCGCCAACGGTGAGACTCCCACATCGTGAGGGTCTGCCACATCGCTTGGCTGCCGGTACCTGAGTCAGTTGATCTGGGGTGGTCCTCATCAGCGACCCTGGTCCAGTAACCCCTAAGCGCAACAGTGCCAAGGAAGACGTTGGAGAGCCAGAGAACGGAGATCACCGCCGAGGAACTGCCCGGTCCCCAAGGAAGATGCGTCAAACGGTCCAACAGCTGCCCAGGACACATCCCTCCTATCGCAGGCTCGTCTGGTCGAGAGTCCAAACCGTAGCCAACTGTACCACAGCCGCGTGGAGAAACCTCTCGCAGCGAAGGCTTGCTGCGGAACGTCAAGGCAAGGGTGAAGAGGTCTCGGGCAGTAGACATCAAACGTGTTGGTGGTCCGTCGAAGGTAAGGACGCTGGCGGTCCACCAGCATAAACCGCAACACGAATACACTAGGCCCAGGTTTGCGTCGCAACCTTGATCCGGCGGAGGAGCTTGGAAGCAGCATCGTAGGTCGGTGGGACGAAGGTCTTCCCACGAGGTGGAGGGCGACGACCGCTCCGGACTGCAGAGATGAACAGGGAAGGGGAAGCAGAGAGGCATCAGCATGTCCTGCGGAAGTCCCTGAAGACTCTCGGCTGGGAAGCGAAGTCTCGATCCAGCACCACTGGCGATTGGGCAAGGAGGACGGACGAGGAACCGCGGCCTGGCCCGCCCTGCGGGAAGAGGGTGCAGACTGTGGTGCTGTCGGAGACGGTGAGAAGGTCCAGACGTCGCCCGTGAAACCTGAAGCTGGATCCCTAGGAGACAGAGTAGCATCTCGGAATCAGGTGAACTCCCCTGTTGGCGAGACTTGCGACAGCGAAGGGACAACAGGAGTGAAGGCACGCAGAGATACTCTCCCGCTGCGAGAGCCGCCCAGCAAAGGAGATGACGGTCGTCAGTAGAACGTCATCCGGGGAAAACAGGAGCCGCCGAAGCAGAAGACACTGTAGCATCAAAGGGGAAGAGGGCCTGCTGCGGTACACCGGTCCATGGAGGGCTCCTACTCTAGAAGCACCCGTCGCACTGAGTGTGTTCCCGCTGAATTCGCCGCTCCGGAGATCACCGTATGTGAAGACTGAGCGAGACTCTATCCCAAGGAGGCATGAAGTCAGATGTGCCCGCGTAGACCCAGAAGCCGCGCCTGTTGAGGGAACTCGAAGAGAACTCGAGCTGTCA
This sequence comes from Semisulcospira habei, assembly GCA_036245525.1. Taxonomy (NCBI): domain Eukaryota; kingdom Metazoa; phylum Mollusca; class Gastropoda; family Semisulcospiridae; genus Semisulcospira; species Semisulcospira habei. Next base: position 16,446,759 of record BTPG01000006.1, on the reverse strand, counting down.
TCAGTCGCTAGGGAAGATCGGTTGGAGAAGTAGAAGCACAAGAGACCCAACTCGCAAAAGCATGTGTCAACTGTCGTAGTCGGTACCAGCGATCAGGAGGTCGAGGCAGTAGTGCAGGTGGCCTCCTGAAGCACCCGTTTCCCCTGGAGAGGTAGCTGGCAAGGCGACGAGCAAGGCAAGGAACGCCACGTAGTAGGTGGCGCCTGACAGGCCAGTAGGTCTGAATCCACGGCGAGCGGGGGGCGTCTCCGAATCCCACAGCGTGTAACGAAGTCCCGAATCAGTAGGTTGCCGCGCAAGAACACGGAACCAAGCGAAACGACCTCGTAGCGCTGGCAGGAATCTGGTGTCGGTCACCAAAGCTAGAAAGAGAAAAATGGCACATCTTTAAGGCGCAAACTTACCTGCCAACTGTAAGCGCGTTAACATATGAACACAGCCTAGAACCCCCACACGCACTCCTCCTAGGGGCCTCCACCGAGATGCGCAGGGAACAAGGCATAGCACACCTGGGTGTCGAAGTCTTCAGATCTACGCGGAAGGCACGTCCAGGATGAGGCAACGTCACCGAGGGTACTGGTAAGAGGCAGAACGCTTCTCAGTGTAGAATTATGGTAGTCTTGGATAGCCGTACTGTAGTCCCTACGGCATGTGTGAGCCCGAAGTGTGGGCGAGTAAGGACAGACTCATCACGGCGCCTGCCGCAACAATGCAGACCACGGTCTGTAGTAGTGCCGGCCTGTCCCAAGAGCGGGGTCCGCTCGGTTCTTCCAACCCCCAGTGGTCCTTCTGCCCTGCTTACGTCACAAGAGCTAGATGGGATGCGTGGGTCCGTCGTGCGATCAGCTCATGGTTCCCTTGTGCGGCGAGCGTGCTCTCTTCCGTACTGCCGAAGGCGTGGTTGTGCCACCTCCTCCCCGACCTGGGCGCGTGACGCTGAACGCTCATAGATCCTATGGAACTCTCTCGGTCCCGGCAAGCGCCAGGCTCGTGCTCGTTACTGACCAGGGAGCAATACGCCGAATGTTCGTCAAGCAGACGCGGCTCGTGGTCCCGGCGTGCGTTTAGTGTCGCGCCCCGTACTCTGTGCAGGGAGGGAGCGCTCTTCCTTTCAGTCAGTTGTCCGGTCGTGTAGACTCGCCCTGACCCGGGAGTGGGACGCTGAATGTCTGTAGGTCCAGAGGGAATCGTGGTGCCGGTATGCGCCAGGCACATGCCCCAAACTCTGAGCAGCGCGCGGGCACTATGCATGCAATCAGTTTGTCCGGCCGTGGAGACTCGTCACTGACCTGTGAGTGGGATGCCGAATGTACGGAGACCTGACGAGTTTCGGGTCCCGGCATGCGCTAGGCTCGTGCTGCGCGGCTCTGCGCAGCGAGTGCGCGCTCTTCCGTTCCGTCTGTTCGTCTGGTCGTGGAGTTCGTCACTGACCTGTGAGCGGGAAACTTTCCTTCTCTCATTACTGCATTCCGCCGTCTGGTCCGGGGCTTTGACCGTCGATGGCGCGAGTGCTGACGTCGGCCCGGTAGTGGCGGCATGGTAGTCTAGACGGGGGCGAGATCCTGTCATGCGTTCGTCTCGTGCCTCTCTGCCTGAAGCACTGTGCATGCCACCGTCCTTCCGCTTCTGCGTTCCACCGTCTGATCCAGGGCTAAGACCGCCATAAGTGCGTGTACTGGCGTCTTCCCGGTAGAAGTTGACCTGGCCCGTGTAAGCTCGTCACTGATCTGCAATCGGGAAACCAAACGTTCGCCGACCCTAGGAACGGGATCCCATCGTGTGTGCGCGTCGTGCCTCTCTTTCCAAAGCACCGCGCGTGCCAGCTTCTTCCTTCCAAAACTGCATACAGGTCTCGTCTCCACCATCAGGGCGTGTGGTTGTGGCACAACATCACTGACCTGCGAGCATTCGTCTCTAGGGGCAGGATCCCGTCGCGTGCGCCTCGTGTCTCTGTTCCCGAAGCACCGAGCGTGACCCTTCTTTCTGTCAAGGCTGCGTTCCCCCGTCTGGTCCGGGGCTAAGATCGTCGTAAGAGAGTGTGCCGACGTCTGCCCGGAAGTAGTAGGATTGGTCTGATTCGTCACGGTCATGGGTAACTTAAGAGCCCCATCCGTGGAATTCTGCGCGGCAGTAGTTGTACTGGTCCAATTCATCACGGTCATGGGTAACTTAATAGCCCCATCCGTGGTATTGTACGCATTAGTCGTTCTACTGGTCCATCATCACGGTCATGGGAAATTTACTGTGCCCACTGTGGTACTCTGAGCGGGAACTAATGGCCACTCTCGGGTAGGTGTCAGGCGTTCATGGCAGTAGAATCCCCACAACTGGGACCATCTCTCTTCCAGCCAGGGGGCGCATACAGCACAGGGATGTGTTGACTCACAGCCAGAACAGGGCAGGCAGACTAAATGCTCGTCACCGGGCCACTGAAAATCGTCACATCGCGTGCCAGTACGAACCTGGTAACTGCAACACAGAAGCCATAAAGACGAACGAGCGAGCATGGCCTCCGAGGCCGCGCACCAATAATTACGCGGGCGAGGGTGAGAACGAACTCAGTCAAGTGCACAGAGCGTGCCGACGCCCGCCGCTCTTCCCTTCCCCTGAGCGCCGGTCGAGGGCAGTAACCGAGGTTTTACCTGGCCATAACGGTGGTAAAAAAGCAAGACCGGTCCCACCCAGGTATGCATCCTGTCACTCTGGTCCCGACGCCTCAAAATATCTGAGCAGAAGAATGTGAAGCACCCGGGGGCGTTTCAATCGGTATTTGTAGTTAGTAACTACAGGCTCTGATTTACTCATCAGGGAACCGGCCTACAATTCTCAGTCCATTCCTTGGTGTATTCCTCTCAGTGTGACGCATTTTATTCCTTACATTAGGACATGTTGTCCATGTAGTCCATGCATGTAACTGTAGTCCTGATCGCAGCATTATTGATGTCAAGTATGATCGCTTTCAAATCCTTGCAGTATTCCTGATGCGGTGTTATTGACGTCAAATATGATCGCTTTCAAGTCCTTGCAGGGTCCAGTCTTATGTCGGGATACGATTGTATCGCCGCGTCTTCTGTTCCCTCGGCGCTTGTGCCTGTCAGGTCCAAGGTCATTTCCTGCTCAGCGGGGCTTAGCCGCGATAAGACACAAGGAAGCGTTGGGAGTCTGTGTGTATGGACGTGGGAGTCATATTCTTTGTTTATTCATCTGTCCGTTTTGACGGATCAGTCCCAGACTTAGCGTCGTTGTTGTTGTTGTTGATTCTCAGTGTATTCGTGTTGGTAGACAATGCCGGTTGTTTGTGTGGCTGTGTTGCCTTACATACGACAGACTGGTGTTTGTAGTATTGCCCTCTGTGTAGATGGTACGCAGTGTTGCCGTGGTACATATCTCACAGTTGATGCTTTAAAACTGATCAGCTTAATGTTGTAGCTGTTGCTGCTGTTTTGGTGTGGCTGTTGTTTCGTTGATCGATGTTGTTGCCGTTGGCTTGTTGGGCCACCTGAATTGTATACCGTTTTGGTGGTAGGTGCCGGGTTTTGTCGTTGTAGAAGGGTCTTCATTTCTTAGAGTGCTTCACAGAATAGTTGGCCTCGCTTGTTGTGTGTTTCAGTCCTCCTTTCACTTTTGTGCGCTTTAAAATGAGTTTTTTGTGACCAGTGTTGTCTGGTGTTGTAGATTAAAGTTGGTGCTGCGTTGTTTAGTGGTCGATGCGAAGTAGGCAGTGTCCGTTTCCTCTATTCTTAGTCTGTGTTGTACACACGGTGGCTTGCCTTTCTCGTTGGCGGGAGGTAAGTCTTTTAGCAAACAGTATGACGTCATAGCGTGTTGCGATTCATGACAGATGTCACTTCAGTTGAGGGTTTTGCCGTGGGGGGCTGCTGGGCCGATTGTTGGCCTCGGTTGAGTAGCTGGCTCACACGCGTCTTGTTAAAACAGCAGAAAATAGGATCACAGTGTAGTTTGTCCCTTGTTCTATCTTGTCGGTTGTGTGGTGTTTTATTTTTCCCACGCCGGTCAAAGCGACGTCCTGAGGCGCCACGGGACACAGTCACCACCCCGGTCAAGGCCGTCCACAGGCACGCTAAGTCCAAGCACGCCGCACTGGCCAAAGTTCGAAACAGCACAAGGCACAATCCAAGTGAGTTCCAAGCTAGCACAATCCAAGTGAGCTCCAAGCTAGCACAACCCGCGCAGCCAAGTCCCAAACGAAGCATAGAACATCCACACAGCAAATCCAAGAGCGATGTACAAACACAACCGTCTACAGGCTAGCTAAGAACTAAACTGAGGCATTTCGGCTGAGCTTGTAACCGGATGGGGCGAAAGGGAGGCTACTCGGGTTACTGCCTGTACTATGGCGCCCCTCACCTGCCAACACTCCCTTTACGGACATTACCAAATTTTGGCTAAAATTAGGCTAGCTAGGTAACCTTTCCTATTAGTAATACCATTGGTAATGTGTTTTGAGGAAACAAATGATGGCACTTGAAAATTTGTCTACATGTAGTTTTACAACAGGTGTTCAGAAATCAGCAGAGGGCCCAACCTGCATGTGTATCAACCAAACAGGGGATTGAAAGCCTGCATAAACATGTCAAATCATCTGTTCACTATGTAGGCGTCAGTACTGCATGGCTACTTTCCCTTAGCATGCTTTATGTTAATACAATACAATGATACTTTATTGTCCCCTCAGGGACATTAAAGTATTATTGTATTGTGTATTAATGGAAATTCTCCGTATCTGACAGACATATTTGGACAGGGACGGAAAAAATGTAAGGCCGTCCATCCCCCGGGACAGACAAATCTGGAGAAAAAAATGAACTGATCCCTGCTGTGTTTCAAGTAAGCGACAGACTGTAGAGCACCTGGGACGGAATTTTTGTCATGCTATCCGTCCGACAGACAAATTTAAATCCTAGCAGAAAGCCTACTTAGGAACCAGATAATAGAGGTTCATTGTAAATAAGAAGTAGGTCATCATTTGCAAATATCTGATAAAAAAACAGTGGATTAAAAGCCTCTAATCCACTGCTGTGTCAAACATGCACATTTTGAACAACTTCTGACTACGGCAATCATCTAGTTGATTCAATGTGGATGCAGTGGGACAAGCAGAAATATGTACTGTGTGACGTGCACGTGTTTTACTATAGCCATCCTCTAGCATGGCATGACACTCATAACAATCAATCATGGGTGACAGTGCGAAAAACTGAAAGGACGGAAAATGGTCCACAGACTATGTCCCGTAATCCATTACCAGCAAAAGACATAAATTCTCATGAGCCCCTGCGGATGCAGGGGCTCATGAACATTTATGCCTCTTGCAGATGGAACTAGCTGAAGGGCTGTTCTGTCTGATAAAAAAAAGAAGATAGTTTTGTGGATTTTGATAAAGCTGAATCAGCTTCCAGGACTGAAGACTGTCACTCATGCAGACATCTACACAAGAAAAATAAGGTAAAAAAAAAAAAAAAAACTGACTTGTTTTCACGGCAGTGGTGTTTGAATTCATCTGCCACTCGCTGGAAAAGTGTCACGTTCACTAGGAGAGAATCGGAGTCCTCAAACACTATCCTGCAGAGCAGAACAAGTGATACAATGAACGCAGTGCGGCATGAGTTTGAAACGTGCGAGTTGTTGTCTGAAGACTGCACTAAAGTTCAGGCAACAGACTGACCATGATAGTTCAACTTAAAGGGTGGTGTCATAATAGCTTGTTGCCTGGAAATGCCCACTCCTCAAGCACCATTTAACCAAAGCTTAACCCCCCCCCCCCCCCCTCCTCTCACTGCCAGTGGAAGCAAAATTATTTTATTGTAGTGTGCCCGGTTTAAAGTTAGTACATGTATTTGTTATTATTCCTGATTTAACCCGTTTGGCTGTTGGTAGCGGTTTTTGCTGTAATGATTCGAGCAGAAAATATCACAACAAAACACCGCTACGGAAGCCACAGAGTTAAATCAAGATGACTTTTTTTCGCAGAGGTGCAAGTAAAATGTATACCATATACACTTGCAAGAACATTGTAAAATAACACTTCACTTAGAATACATACTTTGATGACCTGGGAACGACCATATCTGTCAATTTCTCATATCTGTTGAACCAATCGTTTTGAAGATTCCTGGAAAACAAAAACACCAATGTAACTTAAACCTATGGATTTGTTAAATGCAAAATCATTAGGTGTGAATGAAGTTAACTTTTAACTTTTTTGAGGATGAAGTAAGCATGCAGGCCTGTCTTGTGAGTCAATAGTAACCTGAGTGAGTAGGTTATGTTTTGCCATGTCCGTCAATGTCCAACAGAAAATGTCAGTGAAGGTAAACAGTAACGTAAAGCCAAACTGACTCACAAGGGCATAACAATCAGCAGTGCGTTTAGATGCTTTGATTCTAATGCAGTCATAAAGCCCATGTATGTAGTACCATAGAATCAGTTTCATTTTCAAAACAATCCTAGTGCAACGTCACCATGCTCACATCCAACCATGATGGTCCGCGTACAGCTGCGCATGTGCCAATGGCGGCCAACTTCATCTCGATGACCTTTGCTCATTGTACTGATTCACTTGAGTACGCCGACCAGCAACATGATCAGGTATACTGATTTCTAAAGGTAACACAAACCTGACTCGTTCAGAAGTGTTGGTTGTACCATAAAGTCAAACTCACTTGCTGAGCGAGGTACTCTAACACCCTTGTTCATGCAGCCGCCTATGTGAACAGTACGGGTAGCTGCACACACAAGGGGATTAACCCTTCGGTTGTCGTAGCGGTTTTTGTTGAGGTGATTCCTGCAGGAATCACCTCAACAAAAACCGCTACGACAACCGAAGGGTTAATCCTCTTTTACGTTGTACTGAATGTACTCACTTGGGTACAATAACCAGCAGTGTGATCAGGTATTCTGAATCCAAGACAAAATGCTCTTTCTTCACCAGCTCAGAAAGGTTGCGTGTCAGCAGACTCCCACTGCAAAAAACATGGGACATGACCATAAAATGTCAGCAAACACGATTAGATTTAGACTGATAAAATATATCCAACACTCCCAAGACGCGCTGCATCTGGATACGTGGCTTTCACCCTTTGAGTGTCAGTAGGATTTTTTGTCGCAATGATCCCCGTCGGTATCATAGTGACAAAAATCGCTCCGAACACACCGCTTTTACAATAAACTAAATAACAATACATACGTAATAATTTATATTCTAATTAACATTCAGTCTAAACAAGGAGGATTGCAGAACTACAACTAAGGCATCAAACACTGGCAGTTATTCAAAGTAAAGCTTGAAGAGGTGAGTTTTCAACGACCTCTTGAAGTCAGAGACAGACTCACTGTTTCTGACCTCAAGAGGAAGTGTATTCCATAACACTGGGGCTTGATAAACAAAAGTGCGCTGACCAAATGATTTAGTTTGGACAGAAGGTACACACAACTTCCGTTTATCAGAAGAGGAGCGGAGCTCACGAGAGGGTGTATACACATGCAGCAAAGAGGACAAGTATTCTGGGCTGGTGCCTGAAAGGCAGTTAAAACAGATTGACATAACTTTGTATTGAATACGTGAGGACACAGGTAGCCAGTGAAGGGACTTCAAGATGGGTGTGACATGCTCAGTCTTACGGACTCTCACAACAAGCCGGGCTGCATTATTCTGAATTTTTTGGAGGCGATCAATGAGATACTGAGGGTAGCCACAAAGCAAAGAGTTACAATAATCTAGCTTGGACAGCACAAATGCACAAACTAGTGTTTTAGTGGCTTCCACGGTCAGCAGACATAGATACCATTCCCCAGTTCACAAGAACTCACGTAGCTTTGCGCTCCAAGCTCTGCAGGTTGCCCTTCAGGTTGTTGTAGCCTTGGGCCTTGGTCTTCAAGTCAGCTTCTATCTGGGACACTTGCTGTAATCAGAAAATTCAGGAACAAGTGCTCGCTTTGCAGGACAGATTTTCATTGCTTTCTTACTGAATGCAGAAAAAAGTCACAAAATTCAGGAACAAGCGCTCGCTTTGGAGGCTAGATTTTCATTGCTTTCATACGGAATGCGGACACAAATCACAACATTCAGGAATAAGTGTTCACTTTGCAGGACAGATTTTTCACTGCTTTCTTACTGAATGCGGGAAAAAAAAATCACAACATTCAGGAATTCGCGCTCGCTCTGCAGGCTAGATTTTCACTGCTTTCTTACTGAATGCAGAAAAAAATTACAAAATTTAGGAATAAGTGCTCGCTTTGCAGGCTATATTTTCATTGCTTTTTTACTAAATGTGGGAAAAAATCATAAAATTCAGGAACAAGTGCTCACCTTGCAGGCTAGATTTTCATTTCTTTAATACAGAATGCGAAAAAAAAATCACAAAATTCAGAAATGTGCTAGATTTTCATCGCATTCTTACTGAATGCGAAAAGAAAAATCACAAAATTCTGGAACAAGTGCTTGCTTTGCAGGCAATATAATATATATATATATATTTTTTGATGTCATACTAAATGTTGAAAAAAAAATCACAAAATTCAGGAATAAATGCTTGCTTTGCAGGGTTGATTTTCATTGCTTTCTTACTGAATGCGGGGCAGGGGGAGGGGGGGGGGGGGGGGGGGAAGAATTACTAAATTCAGGAATTAGTGCTCATTTTGCAGGCTAGATTTTAATTGCTTTCTTACTGAATGTGGAAAAAAATCACAAAATTCAGGAACAAGTGCTCGCTTTGCAGGCTTGATTTTGATTGCTTACTCACTGAATGAAAAATATTATGAAATTTCATTTCTCTAAAAATAATTACTAGGCGCAGAGAACTTGTTCTTGATTAACCCATTTAGCCCCGGGACCCTGCAGCAGGAGATGGATTGATCATGATAATTCAAGGGTAGTGCCAGATGAGCTTGGCGCCTTCAGGCGCCAAGCTCATCTGGCACTACCCTTGAATTATCATGATCAATCCATCTCCTACAACTGGTACACAGTCGTTAAGAAAATGCCTCCAAACGTTTGGAAATGGGGCTGTGGGGTTACGAGGGTTAAGACATGATGCAACATGAGCTAAAAGCCCGATTCATTGCATCCTGATTAACCCCACTCAACAGTTTAGCTGACCTATATAAACATGCACATGCAGTACCAACGAGTCAACTGAATCCTAGCCGCCAGTGCGAAAGCATAGTGCTGTCTGCTCTGCGACTGAAGGTACACCTGGCCCTTCAAGCATGCAGCCACAGGTACTGCACACACTGGCAGCACGCATAACGTAAGGTTATTTAACCCATTTAGCTCTGAGTGTTAGTAGTATGATGCAATCACACCAGACACACTCACATAGGGTTCTTGTAGAAAAACCACACTCAGTTGCAACTCATCACACGTGGCACAAGGTTGTAGACCACACTGGAGTAACAGTTCAAACAGTACTTTATTCTCATGATGCACTCTTAGCACAATGCATCCACACTTTGATACACTGTCTTACAATGCATGCACACACTCTCTTTTACACTATCACAAATTTCCAGAATAATCCCGCAAATTACACAGCTCAACCAATCAGAAAATAAAACATAACCAAAAATCATTAATTATTTACTAAAAAGAACACTCTAGATTTTTCTACCATCTTCCACTAAAATCTAGGTGCATTTTGTTAACATTATGAAATGTAACCAACATGTGTGCTACAAAACTTTGATGTCATGTTTGAGGTCACTAGAACAATGGCGCCTTTTTCAGAACCTTCCAGTTTAATCTAGGTCAGATTGTGCTACAAATTAGCGAAATGTGCAACATTCTAGTCACACACACACTGATCGCAATTCTCTATGCAAAAAGAAACAAATCATACTAAAAAGGTATGTGATTCTAATCTAAAATAACTCAAATGAAAACCGGACCTTTTCCTATGATCAACACACACATGCCCAAAAAGAATAACACAACCTCAAACATAACACTGAGGCACTACAGCAGGAAATGGATCAACCATGATAATTCAAAGGTAGTGCCAGACTAGCAGGGCATTACCAGGTGCCAAGCTTATCTGTCACTACAGTTGAATTATCATGGTTGATTCATCTCTTGCAACTGGTACATAGTCGTTAGATGGCACCTCCACAATTTAATTTTGGGAATGTAACCCTGAGGTTAATCTTACCTTGCCAATCATGTCCGCCAGAAATCGGAGAGACTGTTTGATGGGGTACTTCGCTCCCTCCCATGTGAACTTGTGTAAATAGGCTTGAGGTGACACTAAGGAAACAAAAAGTGAGTTGGTCGAGTGACAGGCTCAAATGACTGGACTCCCATCTGCCCTTCCTTTATAAATCTCATTACATCCTAAGGCTGATTTTAATTTTTTTTTTTATTTATTGTCTTATGAAGGCTACACTAAAGATTACAAGATAGATCCGGCGCCAAGCTATTCTGGCATCACCCTTGAACTATCATAGTCAAATTATTTCAACCAATAGTGTATCACGATGAAAAGGGTTAATCAATGACTTGTGAAATGTGTAACAGGCCTGCTCAGGTCAAGCTACACAAACACATTTATGTAATAAACAAACTTATCCACTACTTTGAACAAAATCTTAACTATGTCCACCAAGTAACATCTATCACTTTTTAAAATTTCTTCTGTTCTCGCTTTGAAGTTTTATCAATGATGCCACTGAGGACTTGCATTTCATTGTGGCAATTCTAGGCTGCAGTGCCACTCTGCACACAGCTCTATTTGTCTGAAAAGGTTGGTACCACATCAACTCCAATTACTTTGCAATTCTTCAATAAACAGGTCACTTCTTCATCCATCTGCAAGAGGCATATAAATCCTTATGAGACCCTGATGACTGCGGGGAACTCAGGAGGATGTACCCTTCCATCTTGCACACTAATGGTGCATGGTCCAAGAGTGTGCATACCATGACGTCTGTTTACCTTCCCCAATCTTTAGGTTTTCCATTAGTTTGTCACGTGTATCTTCCAGCACTTCTCCCAGGTACTGAGATATCTTGCGGGTCACTCTGTAAAAAGCATAAATTGTACATCTTTACACCCCATAAATTCAGATGTCTGAAAGATAATTTTAAGCGTGGCTAAAAAAATGTACAAATGAATTTCATGAAAAAGCTGTACACAGACTTGCAAACAGTAAAATAAACATCTGAAAGACAAATTCAAGCTTCTATTGAAAGTGGCACAGTTGCAGCGCTCCAGAATTGATCAGTGTTCAGGTCATACTCCCTAGGCAATAGCTGTCTCTGACCCTCATAACCTGCCCATTAAAGCCGTCAATTATCACTGCAGTACTGTGGATGTTAACCCTTTTAGCCCCAAGGTCCCATTTCTCAAATTTTGGAGGTTTTGCCTAACGACTATGTACCAGTTGCAGGAGATGGATCGACCATGATAATTGAAGGGTAGTGCCAGATTAGCTTGGCACCTGAAGGCGCCAAGCTAATCTGGCACTACCCTTCAATTATCATAGTCAGGCTGTCTCCTGCTGTAGGATCCCAGGCTAAAAGGGTTAAACCCTGAAATAACCAGCCAACCAAAATTCAAACTGGGCATTATTGTCCACAAGGCATAAACATCTATATAAAAGAACAAGCTAATAGTAATACCCCAGTAATATGAATGGTGTTTGTGTCTAGAAAAGGACAATAGACAATTCTGACAACAGGAGGCAGCATGCTTCTCCCTCGTTCAGATCCACACATAGTACACTCATCAGTTATCTAAAACATAATCAAGATAAATCATAACTGCTTTGCAAAATTATAATTTTGTATTGAAATGAACTGAAAAAAAGATTTTTCATGTACTGGTCTGTAATTTTGGAACTTATGATCATATGGTCCAAAATCACAGACCAGCAGATAAACCTGTAACCTCAAGACCTACCCCTCTGTGTAGACATCCAGCTTTCCAAGGTCATCAGATAACCCCACCAACACATCCAGCGTGCCAACCTACACACAGAAAGTAAACAACAAAATTATACAGTTCAGTAAATTACGCACTATAGCAATTAGCATATGGTCAAGAGTACGACTGGGTGTCCAATGGTAAAATCTACACCCTCCCTCACAAAACCTGCTATAAAATTATCAGAAGTGGTCAGATCAAACTAAGGCATACATCATTTTGTAGGGAAATGGATAAGGTTTCCAGTGATACTAATCTTTGGGTGACCACAGAAGAATTTGGGACATTATCACAGTTTTGTTGACCAAATCCGAATTATAGCTTGAGAACAAAACGTGACACATTTTACACATGCTCCATGGAACTCAGATTTTCAAAGGCATGCTGGCGTGTAAATGTTATGTTCAAACCAGTATGCACAATTTTTTTCTTGAAGGGTTAATTTTGTTGCAAATCATATAGTAGATGATGCCAACACATAAAAATAGTTATGCACATGCTGGTACACAACACATTTGAAACTCTTTTCAAATTTTCCTCATGAACATAACTTGACACAACTTTGTGGGATGTAAAGTTATGTTCAAACATTTATCACCTAAAATCACAAAAATCACTTTATATAAAACACTACCAATAGCTGAAAAGATTCCGTTTACTTTTTTATAATAATAAAGCATGTAATACCTTCTAAGATAAACATTTCTTTGTTTTTTGTTTGTACATAACTTTACACCATCAGTACATCACATGCACTGTGTAAAGTTACGAATAAACACCAATTTCATTTCTTTGGCCATCCTGCAATAAAGTAGGTAAGATAACCAGATAAATCTATAAAATATGAATTTCAAGATCTATAAAATTTTAGTGACTGCAAAACAAGATAATGTCACAGCTATTGCTCATGAACATAACTCTACGTCGTGTCATGTTACGTTCATGCAATGATGATTACATTTCCCGTTGTGCATTGAAATTTGTGCATTAACCTTTATGCATGCACTATCTTAATATTTATCATTACAAATAGCTTTCAAATCTGCATTTCATAACTCTGCACCTTTACTTTTGTGCTTTAGAAATGGTCCTTTGTCGTCATGTTATGTTCAAACACGCCATGTCATTATTTTTTACCTTTCTATTTCATGTTTTTGTCATGAAATCATGTTAGTGCAAACGTCATTCTTCTTTTGTACACTACAGGCATTCAACAAATTTCTAAATAATTCTACTTGTCAAATTACAAGGCAAATGTGTGAATGTGACCGTGTAAAGTTATGTTCATGCATCCTGTTTTCTGTCTTTTTGCTACTGTTTATGTAATTATGATGGACTAACAAATGAAATTTTACCAGAACAGTATGCACACTGCTTATAGGTGAAAGCATGCTCGATGATAGTGTCTTCTTTAGAGACTTCTCTTGAATAATCTTAAGATTTTTCCTGTGTGCAAGTCAGAAGGTGTAAAGTTATGTACAAACACTTGGAAAGTTGCAACAGCCCTCTTTGAAAATCACATAAACATCACTAGTTTGATATAATGGCTGTGCTTGTTAGTGGGATTGGTATGCATACTTATTTTTTCCCAAGAGTTTGTGATTTGCCCTTGTGAGACCAAAAATATATTTGGTGAAGGTGTAAAGTTATGTTCAATCTGGTGAATGTAATTGAATTTGTGCCAAATCTCAGCTCAGTTTGTAAAAATTTACTTATTTTCTATTGGAATAGTTAACAGCAGATAAAAAGTCATCTAGTGTAGTCATCTTTAGCTTACAGAAGCGGTATTTGATTGCATGAGATAAAAAATGAGAATAACATTGCAGTGAAGATGTATTGAACAACTTTGTCAGTATTCAGAACTATGTAAACATTATTTTTTCAATTGGCTTTTGCATTTAAATTAAATTATAGACTCATTTCTGTGCATTTAGCATAATATTTTAAAATTAGTTCTCCAAGTAGAATTAAAAATTAGTGGCTTTTGGAAATTATGATGTAAAGTTATGTTCAAACAGTTTTTATGTCGTAAAAGGTTGCATTTTCCACTAACACACTTTATTTATAGGCATACCATTTATTCTGGTTGGGGAACATACTTTGAAACATACAAATTCAAAAAATTGCTTACAGCTTGTGCTTGTTGTGAATTGTTAAATGTGTGACATTGTAAACGTTATGTTCAAACTTTAAACTTCAAAGTTCAATTACAACCAAACTGCAAATAACATAAAAATTTTACTTAGTGTCAATACTTATGTATGCAAAGGTACATCAGATTTATATGAAATATTAAAATTATTTTGCTTTTGAAAATGCAGGGTGCTTGTCACACCATTTGGACACCCCAGTCGTACTCTTGACCATATATATGGTTTTCGTGGCACCTGATATAACTCACATAGTTCCCTGGTTCCCACATGGATGCCCAGTGAGGAAAAGGTCCTTGGGCCGATGTAGGCCTCAGCTGGCCCTCGTACAGCCGTGTACAGGCTAGCAAAGGCTGACGTCCAAACAAGGACCTTTTGCTTACAAAGTGGTCTTTCTTTACCAGTCTGTTTAAATTCAGACCTACAATAATGTGATAGTGAACAGCATCATATGACTTAATCACTCCCTAGTTCCGAGACAGATCTGTATTATCATCCATCTCCTGTGAAGCATTGCTATGATGGCACATAATACATGAGTCATATCCAAGACATTTATTTAACAAATGGAGACTTCTTTTCTGGCACAGATAATATCATAAATGCAGTCAAGGAAAGGTAGAGTGCCAGTGAACAGGAATGATAGTGGACTGAATCATTGAATATGCCTTGCAACTACCTTCTTCTGTCACTCGAAAGGATCCAAGTCTGAAACATTTTCATCATCTTAACCAAATTTAGTGGCAATCTACTTTCCTGGTATTTTGTCTCAGATATTTGTTACATGTATTTTAGAATAATTTCTATGCAAAGTGTGTACAGCATGCACAGATCATCTCAAAAGTAGTAATCAAAATCAGGCAATATATTGAGACACAATGGGTCTGTCACTATTCAGCTGCCTCATTAAACTATCAAGCTTACCCTCAATTCTGGGATGGTGAATTTGAAGTTGCTGGAAAGCTTCTCTGGCCCTGTGGATGTGGCCTGGTTCAGACGTTCCCATGTTTTCAGTGGAGTGTTCTCTCCAGGAGCTGATATCAACCAGAACTCTGACATTATGTGATGTTTCTGCTGAAACAAGACGAGAATACTTCTCACTGAAATACCAAATCCACACAACTAGTTCATAACATCACAATAAGTCTGGTTGTGATATAAAGATGCACTTGTGCATTGATCATTAATAAAAACAGTATATGCAGCTGTATATGAAATGTGTACCAGAGACATTGTGAGTAATGTGAAGACGAAAAATAAAATCTTAATGATACAATGCAACAATGTTTGTTCCAAACTGTTGGAATGGAAGTAAAGCAGAGCATGCTTAACAGCTAACAATAAACATACAACCGAGTACATGCATGCACAACTGTTCTACTAGTACTACACTTAAAATGAACTAAATTTCAACAGCACATTCTGTAGAAAACATGGCACATCAAATATGGAACAACAAAGAGGGATCGCAATTTTGTCAAGTTTGTCTTTATGAACTAACAGGATTTAAAATTATCACTACTTTCTGTTGTCTGTTGTGCACGAGTGCAGATTTTCGCGTCAAAATCAACAAAACTTTGTCAAAGGCATGAAATAAAACTGATCTAATGGTATGCTTCAAAAATACAAATCAAACCGCAACTGCGTACACATGAAAGACTAAAAAAACCTAAACAAAACACTGGACACACATGACCGTAGGTTTTTGGCACTGATGTGAAACCGACATAAGCAAAGTGGAGCCTGCATGCGCATAGTGCGATCAAGCAACAAAACTAGCCCAAATATATACTTACAAATTACACGGTGGATAATTCTGTGTACAAAGAATTACCGGCACTAATTTTGTCCCACGTGTAAACCTAAAAGACTGGAAACGCCGTTGCAAATTAGTAAACACAGCCGATCTGTCACGAGTCGACGGCCATGTTTGGATCACGTGATGCACCACGTGACAAATGAGATGCTGCCGCTGCAGGAAGTCTCTCCTGTCGTCTGCCGCATAGCATCCATGACAACTATGGGCTCGCACTGTGCGCGTGTGCGTGCACTTGTTCTCCAAGTGCGCTTAGCATAAATAAACCTATAAGCACGATGGAATGCCCAACTAGCTGTCAGTTAGTTGTTGAATACGGAGACGAAAATGTTGGAGCATTAGATTTGAGTCAGTGTGTGCTTGGTCAGTGGATTTCCGGATGCATTTCAGTGTCTCCTGCCCATAAGGTCTATTTTGCTCAAACATGGGGCAGAATAATGTGATCTTTCACAAAACTGATTGATTCGATTATAGTATTATTGACTCGATGATCAATTACTGCAGAATAATTGGAGATGATTCGCGTGTAGCAGTGTCGGATTACATGGCAATGATTATATAGGTCACACCCACAATTTTGGAAGCGGTATCACAACTACATGAATCTTGTGGTTTTATTGATTAGAGAGGGAGAAGAGAGAGCAAGATTGAAGCCACAGGAATATTGTTTGACTATTAAATTTGTGGATATTACCTGATATTTGTGGATATTACCTGCAGTACGGGAATGTATGTGTGTGTTTTGACTATGCGAAGTAGATGTTTCCCTGTCCTTTCGGTGACCGTGCACTCCTGCTGATGACAGCATGGGATGTGGGGGCAGTAAAAATAATGAACATGGTGGGGGTCGGATTGCTGATAAAAAAGTCAGCATCCATATCGGGGATGCAGTGAAAGTCCCAGAGAGCAGACCCGTCCTGATATTTGTTTTTGGTGAGTATTATATCGTTACAGACTGTGCTTTCAAAGCTAGCTGCACGTTCCGTCCCGGGTGTACCAGGAGCATTTGAAAAGTGATATTTGTGCCTATAGCTTGCATGATTTGCCCTCTTTGGAATACCTCTTCCATGAAAGAATGCTAAAAAAAAGTCTAGATCCATCCTTCAAGATTTATTCCCACCCAGACCATGAGTTGTTTGAGATCTTGCCATCAGAGTGCCGCTAGAGAGCGGTCAAAACACTCACAAGTCATTTTAAAAACAGTTTTTACCCAACCACTGTCCAGACTTTTAGTGATGCAAACAAACGCCAAACATGGTCCATCCATCCCACCGTCTACTTATAATGTATGTATAACAGCTATTGTCAATCTATCAGCATAATATTTCATCTGTGATGCAATAAGTGACATGTTTTATATTGTGATATGTTTTCTGTGATTTGTGTTACTGTGAAATCTTGTTTATTGCCTTAACATTTAGACCACAATAGTCATTAATGTGTGTGTGTTTGCGTGTGTGTGTGTGTGCACACGAGCAGCTTAATTATATTTTATATGTGTTTTATGTTCTTCTTTTTATGTCGTACAGCATTGAGACAATTTCCTAATGTATTTTTACATATGGCAATAAAGTTCTATCTTAAAGGGTTAATTCCATGAGGCATGCATCACTACCTGTAAACTTGTACCAGTCATGGTGCTGATCAAGTTTTATATCTACATAATAAAGTTTAAACTGATCAGTATGTGCACAAGAATGCTCTTAATTTCACTACATGTTCATCAGAATGTCATTTTGCCCATACAAATTCACATTACTGATATTTCATATATATACATATGTCAGACACTTTAAATATGTATAACTTCAGGCACAGATCAATGTATCAAGTAAATGAGAAAATGCCACATTCATTAGCCATGTCAGACACGTATACCTGGCATTTCATGATAAATACAGATCACACAGATCCACACCAGTCAAATCCTGCAGGGAAAGAAGTGTGTGAAGATAATGTTATAAATTATGACTACGCACTAATGTCTACTAGCTATTAGTGGAAAATGCTCAGGTAAGCTGTGGTAAGTTACTGTACTGAGTATTACAACGTGGATGTTATGCTGAAAGGTGAATGAAATGGATTTCATCCAATATTTCTGGCTGTCACTCAGTACATGAATAATTGACGTCCATCTGCAAGTTGTTGATATAGATTTCTCATGAGCTCCTGCAGGTTGTGGGATTACAGCACCCCCACCCCCCACCCCCTCACACACACACAACACTTGTCATCCATTTCTTGAAGTCAATTTGACTGATAGTTTAAGGGTGGTGCCAGAATAGCTTGGTGCCTCAGGCACCAAGCAATTCTGGCACCACCCTTTAAACTATAACGGTTGATCATTCTCCTAATCTGTAATGTAGCCTTCATAGGACAGTAAGCAAATTTTACAAAATCAGTTTCAGAATGTAATGGGTTAATAAACACTCACAGATTCAAGCACACACAAGGCGTTGATATAATCTATTTAATGCAGGCCAAATTTTATAATGTTTTGTTGGTTGGTTGCATGATTATGGATGGTTGTTAACAGCACAAAATTTAGGCTTCAACTACTTCAAGTTTTAAACACCTGTTTACACCTGCAGTTCTCAGGCAGAGTTGCAGATGTCGCGCTATTTGATGCCGCATCTTTATTGATTGTACGATCTCATTGTTTGCACTTGTTGATATTGAATTTTTAAAGTGGTGGTGTGACAGACGTGGATTAAATAGCACAGTTCATAATGGGATACAGTAAAATCTGTGCAGCCCCGATACACTACAACAAGATTTTCACTGTCCTTGATAGTTAAAGGGTGGTGCCAGAATAGCTTGCTGCCTACTGGTGCAAGCTATTCAGACACCACCCTTGAACTATCATGGCTGTTCTTTCTCCTGACAGTTTTTTTTTAATATCATTTAAACTTTTACAAGTTTTTTAAAAATTGTTATTTTTTAAAACAAAAATGTAATTTCAAATCAAAATCCCATCAGACATGTAGATCCCTTTCAGTGGAAGCAGATTGTGTTTTTGCAATCATTAACTGCAATGTCCAGGGAATACGAATATAGGGTGTAACAAAACGGTTTCAGTAAGAGGAATATATATCCTCATGAGCACTCGCAACTCCGGGAGCACATGACAATCAGTGCTTTTTTGTGGTTGGGTGTTGAATACAATATTCTCAACCTATTTGACAATTTGTAGATTTAACGTCAAGTACATACTTCCTTCTACACTGGTTGATTGTTCAAAGTTGCCAAACCTAAATAAATGACTCTTATTTGCCTGGTGGAGTGTGATGCCACACTTGTAGTTACTCTTCAGAGCAGCAGGTCCCTATAAATAACCTATAAGGGCTGAATCAATGGCACTATTCTTCTCACATTGCAGTCATTAAATATTTAACCCACAACGTACTGCCAGACAAGGAGTCTCAGAGGAACACTTAGAAACCCTTGTTGACAGTGTTTTCTATGTTTAACACACTGATCCTGAAGATCGAAATTCCATTGTCTTTAATTGGCCTCTGAAGACTACATAACAGTTTAACCCATTTCATCCTGAGGCTGCTTCTTCTTTTTTTTTCTTTTTGTTAATGTGCTTATTGTCGTATGAAGGCTACATTAAAGATTAGGAGACAGATCAACCATTTTAGTTCAAGGGTGGTGCAAGAATAGCTTGGCACCATCCTTGAACTATCATAGTCAAATTAATTTCAAGCAGTATTTTATCAGGATTGAAAGGGTTAACTTCTAGAATCATACTGACTTTCAAAGTTCAAGTGTTGTGCCAAAATAACTTAAACTGTTGCCTCAGCCTGACGAAACTTCTCCTATAAATATGCCCTATACTACAAATGCATGGTAGATGAATCAATACTGAGTTGGTAAAGGGGCCAAATTGACTAAGCACTACCTTTTAGCATTATGGTCAATAAGCAAAATGTCCTTTGGCTACTTTGGCCTGAGCTGGCTTGTGTATATCTGTGCACGGGCTAAGTAAATGCTGATGTGAGACCCAAAAAACTTTTTGCTCACTAGAATTATCTCTTGCAGATCTTGAAAACATAAAATGCCTCCATGATTTGGTGTTTATATGTATGGAATTTTTAACCCTTTCACTGCAGAGAAAAACTGAATTTTATCCAGCTGCAAGAGACATAGAATGCCATAAGCCCACACAGGAAGATTTATGTCCCTTGCTGGCCTCACTTTGTATACATGTTTCTTGGATGTAGTGTTTTTTCCCGTGTTAGATTAACAAAGATTTCAGACATACACTGCATCCACTACAACAGGAGATGGATACACCATGATAATTTAAGGCTAGTGCCAGATTAACTTGGTGCCTAATGGTGTGTAGCTAATCTGACACCACTCTTGAATTATCATGGTTGATCTATCTCCGGCAACTGGTACATAGTCGCTAGGTGACACGGAGTTTGCGAAATGCAGCTGTGAGGTTGAGTGGGTTAACTCATTCTACCCCAACACCGAAATCCCCAAATTTTGCCGTTGTTCTCTGAAGACTGCATTGCAGTGCAGGACACAGATCGACCATGATAGTTCAAGGGTGATGCCAGAATAGCTTGGCGCCCATAGGCGCCAAGCTATTCTGGCATCACCCTTGAACTATCCTGGTCGATCCTTATCTTGCTGTGGTGTGTCTGAGGTAGAATGAGTTAAACTGTTGATGTTTTTTACAGGCGGTCCGGGCTCTAAGAAGGGTCGGCTGGTGAGTGAACTGGTGGAGACATACGGCTTCACCTTCATCAATGTGGAGAAGTTGCTGCTGCGACACCTGGTCAAACAGGTGCCAGAACCAGATCCCCTCGACACCACCTTTGATGCTCAGGATGTCATAAAGGTACAAGCAAACGAGCAAGACTTCAAAATTGTGTAATGTATCTCAGCTCTTTATCTCTATCTGTTAACCCCTTTGGTGTCGGTAGTGGTTTTAGTCACGATGATTCCTGCAGGCATCATCACGACTAATACCTCTACCAACACCCAAAGGGATAAAGGTGCAACAGAGGACTATCTCTGCCAGCGCAGTGCTTACATATTGACAGCCAGACATCAATGCCAGGTTGTTTATATGCCCGCAGTACCTGCCTAATGATAATTATGTCACAGAAATGGCTGAGTCTTGTTTTTGTGTGCATTGATGTGACATTTGGGTCTACGCGATCAATAAATATAATGGTTCCACATGATGAATGCATGCGGTACAAATGTATGTTGTGTTTATAAATGTCCAAAGTGCTCAAGAGTTTTG
This sequence comes from Semisulcospira habei, assembly GCA_036245525.1. NCBI lineage: Eukaryota > Metazoa > Mollusca > Gastropoda > Semisulcospiridae > Semisulcospira > Semisulcospira habei. Next base: position 16,425,589 of record BTPG01000006.1, on the reverse strand, counting down.
TTTAACCCTTTTCATCCTGATACTCTCGCTTGAAATAAGTTTTACTATGATAGTTCAAGGGTGGTGCCAGAATAGCTTGGCGCCTTTTGCCAGAATAGCTTGGCGCCTGAGGCGCCAAGCTATTCTGGCACCCCACTTGAACTAAAAGGTTGATATATCTCCTAATCTGTAATATGGCCCTCTTAAGACAGTAGGCAGATTTTACAAAATCAGATTCAGGATGTAATGGGTTAAGGTGCAGTTCATCACATCATAAGCATAACCTAAAAGTGTACTCGCTGGGTGCAGGGAAATTCGATTTTGGACAAAGAATAATATGGTGGTCCAAGTGCATGACCCTTTTGATAATACATTTTTGCTCAGTCTCAGATGTGTAATGTGAACATAAACGTGCGAAACTTGACAGCAGTATTAGTGGAGACCTTACATCCTGCAGTGCTTGTTACCCTCTCGTCGTTGCATGGTGAATACATGTATTCAGTTACAATCTATTGATAGAGGGCAACCTGTTAATTACCTCAGAGACTGCTCACTCTCAGCGTGAGGAAGCCATTCACTGCTTGTCTGATGTGAAAAATCAATGGGACATGCTAAGGGGAACTGAGAGAGTCCGCCATGGGCTCGTCCAGCCCCACCCATCTAGAGACGGAGATTCCCATGAGCCCAGTGCAGCTTAACAGACTGCTTTAGCCAGTATTTCTAGTGTGCAAGAGGCATAGATTCTCGTGAGCCCCTGCAGCTGCAGGGGCGCATGAGAATCTATGCCTCCGGCCTTGCTGATTTCGATCGACAGCATCAGACTGTTATCCAGTATCAGAAATGTGCAGAAGATATAGATTCACATGGACCCCTGCAGCTGCAGGGGCTCATGAGGATCTGTCTCATGCTGACTTTGATCGACACCATCAGACTGTTATCCAGTATCAGAAATGTGCAAGAGACATAGATTCACATGAACCCCTGCAGCTGCAGGGGCTCATGCGAATCTATGTCTCTTGCTGACAGGCTGATCCAGTCAGTGTGCAGGAGAAAGATTAGCAGGGGCTCATGAGAAACTATGTCTCATGGTGATAGATGGACTCTAGCTATTAGCCAGGATCTTCATTGTGCAAGAAACATAGATTCAGGTGGTACCCAGCAGCAGTGGGAGCTCACGAAAATCAATACCTCTTGCTGAAGGTCTCAAAGAGGTCGACTCCATGCAACTGTGTGCAGTGGAGATTGTTATTTGGGGTGACGTTCTGAGGACGCTGGTCTTCCATCTGCAAGAGACAAGTTTACATGAGCCGCCTATACCGCGGGAAGATGGTCTTTAACCCTTTCAGCCCCAAGGTCCCATTTCTCAAAGTTTGGAGGTGTTGCCTAACCAGTTGTAGGAGCTGGATTGACCATGATAATTCAAAGGTGATGCCTGATGAGCTTGGCACCTTCAGGCGCCAAGCTCATCTGGCACTACCCTTGAATTATCATGATTAATCCAGCTCCTGCTGCAGGGTCCTGGGGCTAAAAGAGTTAACAGTGCCTCAAACTGAGGGTGCCATTATGGGTAAAAATGTGTGGTGTTACCTTAGGACAGTGGCATATCAGTAATTCTCAGTAGTCATGCCCTCATTCGATCCCTTCTGTCTCTAAAATACACAGATTCACATGGACCCGTGCAAGAATCTTATAATCTCTTGCTGACAGATGAACTGTGTACCAGTTGTGCCGCAGCGGATTGAGGATGTTGCCTGTTGTGATGCTTCAGTGTTACATCAGGACAAGGGCAGCCTCTCCCATGGCTTGCTGCGCGGCCATTAGAATGTTATTGATCTCGACACACCCACTTACATTCAGGAAGAAAGTCTTATCAGACTTCAGAAGTCTACTGTCGATGTGAGCCCGAAGACCTTTTAGCTGCAGGAATTGCAGGAGTCAGCCCTACCCAGTGCGCAAAAAGTCACTGGAATCCAAATGAGCACACTGGGCCAGTAGGGCATATGGGAATATAATTATTATATATCCACAGCATATTACCCTGAGGGAGTTCCCTGCTCAATTTACTGCAGGAATCCCAATTGTGAGCCAGGCAGTTATGATGAAGCCAGGCCAGTAGGTGCTGGTACCCTGAAATCGGAAAACAGGTAATTAGGTAGGGTCTTTGGTTTGCAGTGACCTGTACATCAATCAATAAGTGCAAAAATGTCCTTGTCCTGTGTCTCAATCAGATTACCTAATAGGAACAGCTAGGAGACAGCAAAACCTGTTACAATTTGGCTGCAGAGAAGTCCTTTTTTCTCAATGTGACATTCACACGCTTGATCACTGGTCATTACCTGAAGAAGAAGAAGAAGATTGTCATGAGCCACATTGATGCCCTATAATTGGCCAACTGGTACCATTTAGGCGGGCAAATTTTTGTATAGATATTTGGTATGCTCAGTGTTCCTAGAAGTCGAAAAGTCAAGGGAAACTTCTGGATCAGTGTCAGTTTGTCTGTTTACACATGATCTTTAATCCCACCCGGACATAGATTTCAAGTCCTCCCTATTCTTTTATCAAAGATGGTGATATAAATATATTAATGCCATTTCCAATTTCCTGTTGAAATGCAAAGGTATTACTGAATCTAAAAATATGATTAGGTCTGTTTGTACCATATCCTGACAGTGAACCCCCCCCAAAAAAAATAAATAAATAAATAAATAAATAAATAAAATAAAAATAAATAAATTTAGAAAAAAATAAAAAAATAAAATAAAATAAAAATTAACAAAAAAAATATACAAATAAAAGAAAATGAATTTTAAAAAAATGCTGAAACTCGTCACACAAGCATTACTTTCATCACTGAGCTTGCCCTTTTGCTTTGATTTGGAGGGGGGGGGGGGGTTAATATGTGGTGTCACCGTATCTGCGTAAAATGACATGTTGTTTGTCTGTCAGTCTATCTGTCCATCTGTCTGTCCAAAAAGTACTTAAATCTTTATCTTTGACACAAAATGGTGCAGGGCTTGAAATCAATGACTGTACAGTGGAGGGTGGGGTTATAGGTACAAAAAAGCTACTCCATGTGTAAACAGACAAAAAGCTACTAGATGCAGAAGTCTCCCATGATTTCTTTTACCTCGGTCATTCAGCATACAAATAATCTATGAGAATTTGCCCGCCAAAGTGGTACTGGTTTTGAACTTGGCAAACAAACTATGAAGACTATAGCAATTATGGGAGATGGGTGGGCCATGATAGTTCACGAGTAATGCCAGTACTTACTTACTTACTTACGCCTGTCACCCCTACCCGGGTATAGGCCGTCAACGAGAGACCTCCAGCAACTCCTGTCCTGTGCTTCTCCTTCGATTCTACTCCAGGTGGTTCCCAGTCTCTTGATGTCTGCTTGGAGGTCTCGACGCCAGGAGTTTCTCGGCCTACCTCTTTTCCTCTTTCCCTGGGGGTTCCATGACAATGCCTGCCTAGTGATACTGGAAGCTGGCTTTCTCAGACTGTGACCGATCCATCCCCATCTTCTTCGCCCAATTTCATTCTCTGCTGTTATCTGCTCTGTTCTCTCCCAGAGTCTGATGTTGCTGATCTTCTCTGGCCAGTGGATTTTCAAAATTCTTCTAAGGCAACTGTTCATGAAGGTCTGTACTCTGTTGACTGTGGTTTTTGTCAATCTCCATGTCTCTGCTCCATATAGGAGAACTGCTTTTACATTGGAGTTGAAAATCCGGACTTTGGTGTGTTGTGACAGCTCTCTGGAACTCCACACTTTTTTCAACTGGAGAAAGGCTGCTCTGGCTTTACCGATTCGTGCTCTGACATCTGCATCAGTGCCGCCTTTTTTGTCTATGATGCTCCCGAGGAGTAATGCCAGTGCTTGTGTATTATTATTTTGCTAGATGTGCTCCAGTTGCCAAGGCACTAGAACACAGATGGTTGCATTATAACAGTGGCTGCACATGTTTCCCTGCAATGCAGTTAACCCTTTAAGCTCCAAGGTCCAATTTCTCAAATTTTGGAGGTTTTGCCTAGTGACTATGTACCAGTTGCAGGAGATGGATTGACCATGATAATTAAAGGGTAGTGCCAGATTAGCTTGGCGCCTTCAGGCGCCAAGCTAATCTGGCGCTGCCCTTAAACTACCATGGTCAATCCATCTCTTGCTGTAGGGACTCAGGGCTAAATGGGTTAACGTTATCTGACATTCATTACAATGCCTCCACAGGTTTTACTGTAATGTACTTACTTACTTACGCCTGTCACCCCTGCCAGGGTATAGGCTGTCGACGAGACCTCCAGCGACTCCTGTCCTGTGCTTCTCCTTCGATTTTACTCCAGGTGGCTCCCAGTCTCTTGATGTCTGCTTGTTCTCAGCCTGCCTCTTTTCCTCTTTCCCTGGGGGTTCCATGACAATGCCTGCCTAGTGAGACTGGAAACTGGCTTTCTCAGACTGTGACCAATCCATCCCATTCTTCTTCGCCCAATTTCATTCTCTGCTGTTATCTGCTCTGTTCTCTCCCAGAGTCTGATGTTGCTGATCTTCTCTGGCCAGTGGATTTTCAAAATTCTTCTAAGGCAACTGTTAATGAAGATCTGTACTCTGTTGACTGTGGTTTTTGTCAACCTCCAAGTGTCTGCTCCATATAGGAGAACTGCTTTTACGTTTGAGTTGAAAATCCAGACTTTGTGACAGCTCTCTGGAACTCCACACTTTTTTCAGCTGGAGAAAGGCTGCTCTGGATTTACCGATTCGTGCTCTGACATCTGAATCAGTGCCACCTTTTTTGTGGATGATGCTCCCGAGATAGGTGAAGGACTCCACCTCCTCCAGCGGGGTGCCAGCAAGCAAGACTGGTTCTTCCCTGGTTGCGTTCATCCTCATTGTCTTTGTTTTCTGTTTGTGGATGGTGAGGCCCACCTGGGACGAGATGTCAGCAAGCCTCGTCGCCTTGTCCTGCATTTGTTGATGAGTGTGAGACAGTAACGCCAACTTACTTACTTACTTACGCCTGTCACCCCTACCCGGGTATAGGCCGTCGACGAGAGACCTCCAGCAACTCCTGTCCTGTGCTTCTCCTTCGATTCTACTCCAAGTGGTTCCCCAGTCTCTTGATGTCTGCTTGGAGGTCTCGACGCCAGGAGTTTCTCGGCCTACCTCTTTTCCTCTTTCCCTGGGGGTTCCATGACAATGCCTGCCTAGTGATACTGGAAGCTGGCTTTCTCAGACTGTGACCGATCCATCCCCATCTTCTGCGCCCAATTTCATTCTCTGCTGTTATCTGTTCTGTTCTCTCCCAGAGTCTGACGTTGCTGATCTTCTCTGGCCAGTGGATTTTCAAAATTCTTCTAAGGCAACTGTTCATGAAGGTCTGTACTCTGTTGACTGTGGTTTTTGTCAATCTCCAAGTCTCTGCTCCATATAAGAGAACTGCTTTTACATTGGAGTTGAAAATCCGGACTTTGGTGTGTTGTGACAGCTCTCTGGAGCTCCACACTTTTTTAAACTGGAGAAAGGCTGCTCTGGCTTTACCGATTCGTGCTCTGACATCTGCATCAGTGCCGCCTTTTTTGTCTATGATTCAGTATGATGCACCCGAGATAGGTGAAGGACTCCACCTCCTCCAACGGGGTGCCAGCAAGCAAGACTGGTTCTTCCCTGGTTGCGTTCAGCCTCATTGTCTTTGTTTTCTGTTTGTGAATGGAGAGGCCCACTTGGGACGAGATGTCAGCAAGCCTCGTGGTCTTGTCCTGCATTTGTTGATGAGTGTGGGACAGTAATGCCAAGTCTGCAAAATCGAGGTCGTCAAGCTGTGTCCACAGTGTCCACTGTATTCCACTTCGTCTGTGCTCTGTGGTCATCTTCATAACCCAGTCTATGGCCAGTAGGAAGAGGAACGGAGACAGCAGACACCCCTGCCTGACACCGGTTCTGACCTGGAGCTCCCTGGTGAACTGCCCTTCGTGGATCACGCGACATGTCATGCCATCGTAGCTGCTCTTGATCAGGCGGACGAGCTTTGTGGGTACACCGTAGTGTCGTAGGAGTTTCCACAGAGTCTCTCGGTCCACGCTGTCAAATGCTTTCTCATAATCCACAAAGTTGACGTACAGCGGGGAGCTCCACTCCAGAGACTGCTCCACGATGATGCAGAGAGTGGCAATCTGGTCTGTACATGATCGTTTTTTCCGGAATCCTGCTTGCTGGTCTCTCAGCTGGGGGTGATCCTGTTGAAGACCTTTCCTGGTACTGACAGCAACGTGATTCCTCTGTAGTTGGAACACTTGCTGAGGTCGCCTTCCTTGGGAAGCTTGATTAGGTACCCCTCCTTCCAGTCAGCCGGCATCACCTCCTCTTCCCAGATCTTTCCAAACAGTGGGTACAGCATCTCTACTGTTGTTTCTAGGTCTGCTTTCAGAGCCTCCGCTGGGATGCCATCTGGCCCTGCTGCTTTGCCGTTCTTCAAAAATGCCACTGCTCTTCTGATCTCTTCCCGGCTGGGTCTGTCACAGCTGTGGGTAGGTCAGTCTCTGCTGGCTGGATGTCTGGGGGGGGGGGGGGGGGGGGGGGGTTGGGTCTGTTCAGTAACTCTTCAAAATACTCGGCCCATCTGTCAAGTTGGTCTGCTCTGTCTGCAATAGGCTTGCCTTCTTTGTCTTTTACTGGTCTCTCTGTATGGCCATACTTGCCTGACAATCTTCTCATAATGTCGTAGAGCTGTTTCAGGTTGCCACTGCCTGCTGCCTTTTCTGCCTCTGCTGCTAGGCCATCTGTGTAGGCTCTCTTGTCTGCCCTGATACTCCTCTTCACCTCGCGGTTGGCTTCCGAGTATTCCTCATTTGCCCTTGCTTTGGCCGCTCTCGTGCGACTGTTGTTGACAACTGTTTTTTTCTGCATCCTCACTTCTATCTTCTTCAAGGCCTGTGCCGACAACCAGTCCTTGTGATGGTGTTTCTTGAACCCCACAGTGTCTTTGCAGGTTGAGTTCAGTGCCTCTCTAACTGCCTTCCACTGCTGGTCTGTGGTGACTGTCTCCTTTTCATTTACTAGCTCCTGTAGTGCTTGAAAGTGGTGAGGAGGCTAGGCATCTGTTAAATGATGTTGCCGAAGTACTGGATCCATTCCAATTTGCTTACAAAAACCATAGGGGTGTGGAGGATGCATGCCTTACTCTGTACAATCTTGTATTTCAACATCTTGAGAAATCAAAAGCACATGTGAGAATTCTTTTTATTGACTTTTCTAATGCTTTTAATACTGTTGAACCACTGATGCTTTTGCAGCGTATGATGGACTTTAATGTGAACACAAACATTATTCTGTGGGTGCGAGACTTTTTGAAGGACAGGCCACAACGTGTAAATGTACACGGCAGTCTGTCTGACCAAGTGGTGCTAAATTCAGGCTGCCCTCAAGGTTGTGTCCTCTCTCCGACATTGTTTTCTATATACACAGACCATATGCGTTGTCACACTGCCACTTCTCATCTCTTAAAGTTCTCAGACGACATGGCCCTTGTACGCCTACTCCAAAAAGAAGACAGTCTGGCCGAGTACTTTGCACAGATAGCAGTATTAGAGTCATGGTGCAAAAATAGTTTTCTGGAAATGAATGTACAGAAAACCAAGGAACTCGTCATTGATGACAGGAAAGTTGATGATATTTTTGTACCTGTCTCAATTAATAATCAACCTGTAGAGGTGGTCACTGAATTTAAGTACCTTGGCACAGTCGTGGATGGTGGGCTGTCCTTCACTGGAAACACTGATCTGATTGTGAAAAAAGCAAACCAGCATCTGTACCTTCTTAGGAAACTGAGAAGTTTTGATGTCAGTTCCAGGGTTTTAGAATCCGTTTATAGAAGCCTGATCGAAAGCATACTGACGTTTAACATCACTGCTTGGTATGGCAATCTCAGTATGAAAAACAGGGGCAGACTGTCACGTATCGTCTGAACAGCTGAGAAGATCATTGGCCTAGGACAGTACCCAGTAGATGATCTGTACCATAGAGCTGTCCGAAGGATAGCTGCTAGCATTGTCAATGATCCTAGTCACCCACTCTCTGATCAGTTTCAAATGCTACCATCAGGCAGACGTTTCAACATGCCACTTGCCAAAAGGAATGTTTTTAAGAAGTCTTTTATTCCAACTGCTGTCTCGATTTTGAACTCTCATTTATAACGCCGCGATAAGTATGATCTACTTAACATTACCTCCCATCTTGTGACAGATTGCTTGTGATAGATTGCTGCAATGATAATTTTTCATGATATGCTTTTGCAGCGTTTGTTAATGTCTTATATTGTTGTTTCATGACGAGCCGAAAGGCAAATTTCTGTCGTGCCTGGACTCGAACAGACAATAAAGTTGTATTGTATTGTATTGTATTGTATTGTATTGTATTGTATTGTATTGTAAACCGGTTGGACAGCACTAGTTTGAACTCTTCTCTCACTCCAGTCTCTCTCACAAGGCATACATTATAGTGCTGTCTTCTTGTCCCTGTGCTGCTTTTCTTTAACTTGAGCTTTATTCTTAAGGTAAGCAGATGATGGTCTGAGGCGACATCTGCTCCCCTCCTCACTCGAACATCTTGAAGGGATCTTCTAAATTTCTTGCTAATGCAGATATGGTCTATTTGGTTCTCTGTAGTATGGTCAGGTGAGACCCACGTTGCTTTGTGTATTCTTCTGTGTGCAAAGATGCTGCCTCCAATGACAAGTCTGTTTAGAGCACAAAAATCTACGAACCTCTCCCTGTTTTTCACTCATCTCCCCTAGTCCCTGTCTCCCCATCACCTCTTCGTATCCGGTGTTGTCCTCCCCTATTTTGGCATTCAAAATCACCCATGACGATGGTGATGTCTCGCTCCGCACATTTGTCCACAGCACTCTGGAGTCGGTCATAGAACTCTTGTTTCTCTTCCTCGTCACTGTCATTGGTGGGCGCATAACACTGGATGACGTTCAACTTGATCATTCTCCTAGTTCTAAAGGCTGCTGTGATAATACTTGGCCCAAGAGGTTCCCAGCCAATCAGCGCTCTCTGTGCCACTGGTGACAGCATGATTGCTACACCTTCTGTATGGGGGGCATTCTCCTCTTCATGACCTGAATACAGAATCATCTCCCCACTTAACAGTCTTTTCTGGCCAGACTGCGTCCATCTGGCTTCACTGATACTTTACTGTAATGTCCTTACAGTTATTTGACTTTCATAACAACACTGTCGCCACGGGTTTTCTGATACAGTTATTTGACTTTCCGCGACAATTCCTCCGCCTTTTTTCCTGTAAATTCCCATACCCTTATGTGAGGTTTCTTTACTTTATGCCTCCACAGGTTTTACTGTAATGCCCATGCCGTTATGTGACGTCAGTCTGTAATTGGCTGAGAACAGCTAGGGATGGTTCTTGAGATTAATTTAATTAACCTGGCCGGCACAGCTTCAGCATGCGCAGATCTAGTGAGGGAAATGCCAATTACAGCGAAAGAGCAAGCTATACCAATGGTACAGGTCAGCCTTGGTATATTGTGGCACACAGGAGCCATAAAGTCAGACCATGTTATTCGCAAAGCGGGTTGTTGTAGTGCTGAATTTATATAGACTTGTGAAAACCGCCTTAGCTGGCCTACTCATGGTATCCCCATGGGAGTCAGAGTGCGTTTTATGTCTGATACTGCCAGAAAATAAGGTGCAGCACCCAAATGCAAGAAGCATAGAAAATCTTCTTGAGCCCCATATCCATGTGGTTTAGTTCATTCAAGGCACCCCACATCAGTAGCTGCGGAAGTGTCCTATAGCGTTTCCGCAGCTATTGATGCAGTGAGCCTTGAATGAGTTAGACAGACGAGGTTATCTTGCTGTGATGTTTTTAGAGACGTCCAACGCCCAAATGCAAGAGGCATATGGATCCTCATGAGCCCAATATCCATGTACTTGAGGCAGAGAAGGTTTCTTGCTAGGATGGTTTGATAGAGACATTTTGAGAAGCCTGTGGTGAAGGGGATCACTGTTTATGGTACTTGTCTAGAGGGTTGTTTTTTATCATCTAAAACTTCTTTTTGTTATCAGGTATATTTCAAGATCTTCTATGTTAAACTTAACAAACACATGATGTCTGTCAGTGTCATGCATAGAGATAAATGTTATTGAACAATCCCCCTCCCCCAGCATTCCAGGAGAGCTCCTACTCCACAGCAGGACAGCATTATACTGATAAATGCACCAACCTCTTCTTTTTCCCACCACCACACTCTTCCTTTTTAATCAGTCGGAGTTAAGTAGGACGCATGTGAGCATTGCAGACGGGAAGGTCGTAGATCAATAGAACAATTTTTAGTCAATCCCAGATGAGCTCTTTTCTCTGGTAATAAAATGCACAGCTTGGGGTAAAAATTTGTGCTGTCAGTGAATCGTTCATTCATTTATTTATTTATGTATTTGTTTATTTATTTAGTGTTTATGAGCTGTGGGCCATAAGGTTTAAACGTGCAGACCACCACACATAATGTCTTTTTTTTTTTATCACAAATGTACAAAAAAATTTTAAACAAAAATTGGGAAATAAAATACAACCACTAAAAAAAAATAAATAAATTTTTAAATGGCATTAACATGCATCGCATCTAGCACTCATTGAACCCTTTGGCTGACGGTCGCAGTTTTTGTTGTAAAGATTTCTGCGGGAATTAGCACAATAAAGAAAGCTACTGACAGCACAGGGTTAACCTGTTCAGTACCAGTTGAGTCGGACTATGTATCTGCAGTCCTCACAGTCTGCAATCTTCGTGAATTCAATGCAGATAAACCTAGATGTCCCAGGAGCATGGATTCAATTTCAGAGTGGTGTCAATCCATCTCCTGCAACTGGTACATAGTTATTAGGCAACACCTGCAAAATTTGAGAAACACGACCTTGGGGCTAAAAGGGTTGACTCTTTAGTTGTCGGTAGCAGTTTTTGATTCCTGCATGAATCAGGACAACAATCACTAACAGCAGCCAAAGGGTTAATTTGATGTTGATTTTACATTGTCTTGTTAACACATTAGCCTCCACACACTACATCCAGATATGGATCAACCATGATGATTCAAGGGTAATGCCAGGTTAGCTTGGCACCTGGATTATCATGGTTGATTGATCTCCTGCCAGTGGTACATAGTCTTTAGGTGACACCTGCAAAATTTGGGAAATGCGGCCTTGGGGTTAAATGGGTTAAGGAAAAAAAAACACACACACAGTTGGCACAAGGTTCTTGAGCAGCTGTCATCCTTGTTTGCCTGCATTCGTTTGTGCACAGGCCAACTTAGTTTGTCATTCGCAGGAATAAATTTTAAACTATGATGAGTGATTTTTAAACTATGGAAACCGGGCTACACTGTGTCTGATTTCGCAGCATATTGTTGCAGGAAAGAGTGAGGCTGATCTTTATATTAGTAACAATACTTAACCCCCTCCATGCCACTGCATTTTTTTTGTTTCCGAAATCTGTGTTCGTTCAATGACCAAAATCCAAGACATGGCTACAAATTGGTCTCAGCAAGAGGCATAGATCCTCATGAGCCGCCTGCTGTCGCGGGGAGAGGGGGGGGCTCATGAGGATCTATGTCTCTTGCTGAGACCAATTTGTATCCATGATTCTTGGTTGGTTTTGGCTTTTGGTCTATATGCCCCTTGCTCTTTGATTTTGTTCACTTTTTCTCAGCAGTGAATGGGTTAAACCTGTGTACTTTTCTGTTCCTAACAGGAGGACCCGCAGCTTGTATCACTACGCTGGCTACTGGAGGAGGTTGGGAGGCAGATGGAGACGACTTCCACTCGATTCATTGTGGACATCATGCCCAACTTAAAGTTCCTGACCAACAAGGACATTTTTCTGGCGGACTGCACTCAGGAAATGAACAGCTTTGAAGAAAGGGTCAGTTGACAGATTAACCCTTATCATTTGGATATACCATTGTGTGAAATAAGTGTGACTAATATAGTTCAAGGGAAGTGCCAGAATAGCTTGGCGCCTCTAGGCGCCAAGCTATCCTGGCACCACCATTGAACTAAAGCCATTGGTCTAGACATATGTCAAATTCAATGTCTGGGTAAGTGGTCGCTGTTGAGCATTGTTGCGCAGTATTAGTCATGAGTCATGCTGAGAACCTCGAAACTGGGCTGAGTTAACCCTTGTCATTCAGAATACACCAATGTGTGAAATAAGTTTGACTAAAATAGTTCAAGGGTGGTGCCAGAATAGCTAGGCGCCAAGCTATTCTGGCACCACACTTGAACTAAAGCCATTGGTCTATATCCTTATCTATAAATAATATGATGTAACTTGCATATGGCAGTGTACAAATTTAAAGCTTTTAACCTCAGTATGATATGGGTTAACCCGAAAAATTGCACACCGCCAAACTGCGTGAGGTGTAGATCCTCCTTGCCTATGCCTCCTACTGAAAGCACTTTGTTTCCAAATTGCTTGGATGGTTGGGGATCTTTGATGGTGAATTTACAATTCATGCAATGAGGGGGTTCAGTCTTAAAAATGACATTTTTGAACAGCTCTACTTCGCTGCCAGTAGCTGCACATTGTGCTCCTGATACGTTTTGTCCTTTCAACGCCAAAGAGTCCCATCTGTCCAAAGAACATGGACACAAATTGGTGTCAGCACAAAATTGTACATTATGAGGCCCAACAACTGCAGGGGCTTATGAGGATCTATGTCTTGTAGTTGGATGTGTTAACCCTTTGGCTGTTGGTCCTGCAGGAATCATTGCGACTAAAACCTCTACCAACAGCCAAAGGGTTAACTTTTTCATGGCAATGAAGGGGGTTTGTTGTGTGTTGGCCTGTGATTTTGGAACGTGCTACCTAGAGCTGTAGGATCCAAGCTTTTGTTTTCTCTTGGTACCTGTAGCGAGAGCAGCATTGACTATGATATACTGACGAGCAAAAGAAATGCGACATTTTTTAATTATCGGAAACACTGCGCATTTCTTTTTCTCATCAGTATAGGGCTCGGGAAGCTGACGTCATAATGCTAGTCATGGTGGCCATCTTGAGAGGATACGCGACTCATGCGCTCATCGGGAAATCGGTGTCAGGACAATGTCAGGAAAGTCCTGATGTGCTATAGGCAATAACACCGTAGGAAACCGCTAACCAGAATCTGTTTTTATTTGTTTTCAAAGAGGAAGAAACTTGACGAAAAATGTGTTCAAACACTACTTCGCTACTATCAGAAGTCTCTCGTATCCTCTCAAGATGGCAGCTGCCGTGCGGACTCTCCTAGGCAACTTCCTGAGCCCTATAGTTCAAGGATTGTGCTTGGTTAGCTTGAAACTTGTAATGGATTACACATGATCATGATATACATAACTCAAGTGTAGTGCCTCATGACAATGGAGCCTATTGTGGTTGCTAATATTTGGCCATCTGCCACCTTTTCCTGAATGTACTTTTAACCCCTTCACTGCAAGGGGACTGAGATTATGTTTTTGAATCATTGTAACTTCAGCTGTTAACTGCTTCCATGTCGGTAGCGGTTTTAGTTGTGATGATTCCTGTAGGAATCACTGCGACAAAAAACGCTACTGAAAAAAACGCTACAGACACCGAATGGGTTAGAGGAGCATGGATACAAACTGGTTTCAGCAAGAGGCATAGATCCTCATGAGCCCCTGCAGTTGCGGGGACTCATGAGGATCTATACCTCTTGCATTTGGGTGGTGTTGAATTTTTCTAAGCAGTGAAGTGGTCAAAGCCACCTGATCCACGCTGTAAGAGGTTAATAGTTCGCAAGTAACTTCATTGTACAAGGTTTCAGCATGAGGCATAGATTCACATGAGGCTCTGCAACTGCAAGGCCTTGTGAGGATCCATGCCTCTTGCAGTTAGGTGGATTTCCCTTTTTCTTGGCAGTGAGGAGGTGTGACAAGACAAATTGACCTTTCTGTCATCGGCTAATTTCATCATCATTCTGTGTTTCTAAAGAATCTGTACATTTTCCCGATTTCAGCACCCGATTGCTTTTGCAATCAACTTCATCCAGCGGTCAGCCAAGCGTAATAAAAAGGAATCTCAGGTGGCGAAGGAGAAGGAGGAAAAAGTGGCTGCAGTCAAAACAGACGAGGCGGACTCTTCAAGGACGCGGGTAAGCACTGGCAAGAATGTGAAAGTGATCAGCTACTGTGTGTATGTCTGTTCTGAATTTGTCCACAATACCATAGCATATTGTATGCTTGTCTTTGGATGTCTGGCAGGCACACATTTCAGCAGACTGACACCTCCCAAAAAGGTGAATTAACCCTTTTCATCCTTATACTCCCATTGCTTGAAATAAATTTGACTATGATAGTTTAAGGGTGGTGCCAGAATAGCTTGGTGCCAGAGGCGCCAAGCTATTCTGGCACCAACCTTGAACTAAAATGTTTGATCTATATCCTAATCTGTAATGTAGCCTTCATAGGACACTAAGCAATTAAAAAAAAAAAATCAGCCTCAGGATGTAATGGGTTAAATAAGCTGTGAATGAGTAAACTAATTTCAGACGTGCTGCATTCAGATACACAACTGTATGCATGTCTCGAAAGTTAATTAACCCAGGGGTCCATTAATTCAAGGGTAGTGCCAGATTAGCTTGGCGCCATTAGGCCCCAAAGCTACTCTGACACTACCCTTGAATTATCATGGTCGATCCATCTCCTGCGGTAGTGTTCGGGGCTAAATGGGTTAATGTTGCCAAGGCTGTATGACACACCTGGTTACACTGGTTATTTCAAGGGTATGTACTTTGTTTGCTTATCTTCCCAGTGAAACTAACCGTAGGGTAAATACAAGTCAGTCGCAGTATTATGCACATCAGTGTATCGCACAATCAGACAGCGCGGTCAGATCCATGGCTTCCTAGTAGATAACCAATGTGCGAAATGTCCTCTGGCCGACTCCACAGCTGTGCATGGGCCAACTAAGATTTGATTCACCGGAGGACATACTACTTACTGTGTGTTTTTTCTTAACCCATTTATGTCCTGCCCCAAGTATACTCATGGCCCGAAATTTCTCCTACACATCCGGCCATGAGTTAATTCGTGGCCCAATTAAAAGTAATTAAATTAAGTTAAATTAAAATCAATTAAAATATCTCATTTAAAAACCTTTTCAGGTCTACATAATGTACACAATCAAGTAATACATTCCATTTAGTGAAAGTACACAAAGTTTCAGCTCATTCGATACATTTTTTCTGTTTGAGTTTTTAAGCAATGTGACTAGCTTTTAGTTAAGAAAAAAAGAGACCATGGAGAGCATAGACCAAAAATAAACATAGACAGGAATGGGTTAAGCCTGTGTAAGTGGAGTACGTACCACACTAACCAATTTAGCCCTGAATCCCTACAGCAGGAGATTGATTGACCATGATAATTCAAGGGTAGTGCCAGATCCTTGAATTATGATAGTCAGTCCATCTCCTGCAACTGGTACATAGTCATTAGGCAACACCTCCTACATTTGAGAAATGGGGCTAAAAGGGTTGACATCACTTTATGGATCCCAGGTATCGTGGTACAGTGAGGCTGACCTGTATAGGTACTGTAAAAAAAAAAAAAAAAAAAAAAAAAAAAAAAAACTTCAATGGAGTAGTCTCTGAGGCTGTATGTGAATGTCAATGGCCAAATATTTATTCAGCACAAGAGACAAAGATTATATTGATTTTATGACCACATGATTGTCTGAAAGCCTGTGTATTTATTGTATTATTCACAGTCTGTTTATTTTAGTCCTTGCTGGCCTGCAAGCTGTTTGCTATATGGCATTTTTAATCCTGGCCACCGGTATAACAGCACCAGCATTTAAAAAACAATCCATGAGAGCGAAAGAACTTAATAATTTTATATGTTTAATCCCATAACATTGCGATGGAAGATGGATTGACTATGATAATTCAAGGGTAGTACCAGATGAGCTTGCACTTGATGGTGCCAAAAGCAAATCTGGCACTACCCTTGAATTATCATGGTTCATCCATCTCCTGCAACTGTAACATAGTCTTTTGGTGACACCCATAATTTGGGAAATGTGGCGGTGGGGTTAAGTGGGTTAACCCTTTGGCTGTCCACTTATAAGAAAAGGTGCTATTGACAACGGAAGGGTTCAATCAAAATGATTCCTCCACATGAGTTTGTAAATGAAGCCTGTCTGTGCCACCATGAGGTACAGATTCTCATGAGCACCTATGACTGAAGGGGTTCATGCGAACCTGTGCCATTTGCAGATGAAAGGATTAGTTGTAGGTACTATTGGCATATACAAGTCTAGTGTTATCCCTTCTCTGCCAAGAAAATTAACAGCACCCAAAGACAAGAGGTGGTGTAGGGTTGCGGGTGGCTCATGAGGATCTACGCTTTTTGCTGAAACTGTGGTTTCAGCAAAAGGCATAGATCCTCATGAGCCCCCCACAACTGCAGGGGCTCATGAGGATCTATGTCCCTTGCAGTTGGGTCACTTGTATTTTTGACTCACGTGCGAAGCAAAAGTGAGTATGTTCTGGGCCAGTGGTCGTCCGTCCGTCGTCTGTTGTCCGTCCGCCGTTGTCCATAGTAAACTTTAACGTTTGCATTTTCTCGGAGACAATTCAAGCTAGAGTCTTCAAACTTGGCCAAGGATACTTTGTGGCAAGACCTTTCTAAACATACCAATTTCAGTGACCTCTCACAAAGGCCAAGGTCACAAGGGATCAGGAAATATATCAAAAATAACTATTTTTGGACATAATTTATTTTTTCTCAAATACTATTCACAACTTCAAACCCAAACATGGTACAAAGATACCTGATGGTAAGACCTTTATACACACACTAATTTGGTTGATCCCTCAAAAAGGTCAAAGGTCACAAGAGCTCAAGAAATAGGTTCAAAATAGCCATATTTTGACAAAAGATGTTTTTTCTCAATTACTATTCACAACTTCAAACCCAAACTTGCTACAGAGATACCTGATGGTAAGACCTTTCTATGCATACTAATTTGGTTGATCCCTTGGAAAGGTCAAGGGTTACAAGAGCTCAAGAAATGGGTCCAAAATAGCCATATTTTGACAAAAGATGTTTTTTTTTTTTTCAATTACTATTCACAACTTCAAACCCAAACTTGCTACAAATATACTGGGGATCCAGGGCGTTGCAATTACAATGTTTTGAAAAACAGTGTGCTTCCAGTGGCACTGAACGGTTATACATGCATCTTTGGGGATTTCTAATTGATTTGTCATTTTCTGCGTTGAAAATAATTATATAAAAAAAGATACATGCACACTATTCTGTAAGCTTAGGCCTGTAAAAGTGGTCTGAAAGTCGATTCTTTAAAAGCAAATGTCCATATTATATATAATTCAATTAAGTAATGGTTGAAAGCACTTTCTTGTAATGCATACTTCTTGGTCATAGAATTGGGATCTATCGATCAGAGCTGTAAGGTCCAAATTCATAGACCAGCACACATGTTGCTTCCTCTTGTTATAAAATACATTTAAAAAACATGATGATATTTCCTGAGGCTTGATCTTGAAATGTTAGCCATTAATGGAATTACATTTTATCTCTTGATGGACTGTTGCGGTAATACATTTTTGGTCACTGTCTCACTTTCCTGCTGCAATAATCAAACATAGGAAGCTTCAAGACTTGGGCTGTTGGTCTCTCTTTTTTGTTGAGATGATTCCTGCAGAAATCACCTCGACAAAATGCGTGACCGACAGTGAAAAGGTTATTAGAAAAAGCACCGTGATGCAATGTAATGCAGTGCATTAAGCCCTTTCCTGCCATTGATTGTACAAGTTTCGGAAATGTTTGCTAATTCCTCACCAAAGAACAGAATCGGTCAAAGTAACATGAATGAATACAAGGTGGGGGTCAGCATGCAAGAAACATAGATCCCCATGAGGTCTCGCACCTGTGAGTGCTCATGAGGATCTGTGTCTCTTGCAGTCCAATGATGTGGGAGTTTTTAAACCCATTTAACCCCAAGGCTGCATTTCCCAAACGTTTGGAGGTGTCACCTAACGCCTATGTACCAGTTGCAGGAGACAGATCAGCCGTGATAATTCAAGGGTAGTGCCAGAATAGCTTGGCGCCTTCAGGCGCCAAGCTAATCTGACACTACACTTGAATTATCATGGTTGATCCATCTCCTGCTGTATTGTGTGGGGGCTAGACAGGTGAAGATAACTCACATGTCATTCTATAATAAAGTGAAAGGTAAATGTCCTGACTTTCTCCTCAACTATTTTTTTCCATTAACGCAAGATAGAGTGCAACTGCTGATTTCTTATCATTACATCGTGAGAGCCATTTCTATTGATATTTTTTGAGGCTCCAAGCTATTCTGACACCACCCTTGAACTATCATGGTCAATGTGCGTCCTGTTGTCGCACTTCAGGGCTTCATGTGTTAACTTATTGAGAGCACCCACTCAGGCATGTATGATGGTGATGCATGATAATGAAGGATCTGTGTGGGTATTAGTTGTCTAATTCTCACACAATTATATTACCTGCAGCAACGAATGTGATACCGGTAGCCTGCGTTGACTCGAGGGCAGTGCTTATGAAGGCTGTTGTCGAATCAAACTTCTTTGGCTTTTTATGTAACAACATGGACATGATAATAAATACACATCACCCTCAGTATTATACGCACCTGTACAACATGAAACCTGCAATGACACAGACAGAGTTTTGGCTCTCAGTGAGCAAAACTAATGGCTATTAGTGTGGACCAACTAAGACTAATGTGTACCTAGGGACCTTCTTGAAAAAATGACTCTAGATATCAATTCAGCAACATATTAGCGTGAACACAAATAATGCAGGATGACTCTGGCTTCCAGGTATCAGGATTATACTGAGGCAGACTTTAAATATTGATTATGAGATGATAATAAATAGGTCGGTCTCATATTATATATATCATAGCACCTTGGAACCATAAAGTCAAATCATGTTATTCGCATTCACATTAATGCGGTGCTAAACTTATATAGGATTGTAATGAAAGAAAAACCTACCAGTAACCAAAATGTCACATGGTTGACCCAGCCTACGCTGGCCTGCACACGGTTGATATTCCAGAGTGCTTTTTTACTCATGGGTATCAACATGGGAGTCACAGACCAGACCGCATTATAATCAATTCTGCGATACCCTGATGCATGCAATACTGAGACTGACCTGTGTGAGACAGTGGATGCATTTTGTCAATAAAAAGATTGATAGTGACCCAGGCCATGCAGGCATATTGCATACAAGAGAAAGTACAACATAATCATGGAAAGTAGAACACAAAGTTCACCCCCTGCGACTGGTCCAGCAGATGCCAAATTGAATGTTATTGTTACACAGTTTTGTCTGGATGTGACAGATGTGACTGACACCTACCAAGACACTGTAAATTATTACATCTACCCAGTAAACACATGATGCTTCGGCTGATGTCATCCGCACTTGAACTAGCTGCACAGCTGTCTGCCATCCGACTGAAACAAATGGTTATGAGCCTGATGTCCGGGGCATGCTGCCGACGTCAGCCTCATGACCGTTTGTTTACTGGGTATGCAAGTATAGATGGCAATAATTTGTATGAAATAAGACTGAGATTTCAGTCCGCATGGGGGTTTAGCGATTAATAGATCGATTGCTTTTCTCCTTTAAGGGCTGGCTTAACTGGGCGAGACAAACCCGAACCATGTCTCGGCGAGACACCCGAGACAGTCAATGCGAGATACCTGTTCCACCCGTTTATTAGGTTCAGCAAACTCTCCGAGACAAGATCAGACGTGCCGAACCTAATAAACGGGTGGAACGGGTATCTCGCATTGACTGTCTCGGGTGTCTCGCCGAGACATGGTTCGGGTTTGTCTCGCCCAATTAAGCCAGCCTTTTAGAGATTACAGGTATGTGTGTCTCATGTTACATGCATGAGTTCTTTCATTTGAAGTAGGTGTTGTCATCATCCTAAGCCATCACTATACCATGTCGTGGTCTGTAATTTGGATGCAGCTGCCAAGAGCTTTAAGATCCAAAATCACAAACCAGCACACATTTATTGATTAATCAGAAAACGCTGCATTATATGGATTCAACCAGCTATGGGCATAGACTCTCATGAGCCTGTGCTGACTGCATGGCCTCATGAAGAATAGGAGTTATTCCTAAATAAGGTCAAGGACAGTAGGTTGAGCCCATTTATAGTAAGCGAAGACAAAGCGTGCACCCCTGTATAGTAAGGACCAAAGAGAGCGTTTTTGCAGGATTGTCTTGATCGCTGCGTCATGTGTCCATGATAATACCGGATATGTATCTCAAAATGTGCATGTCAGTGAGGCAACTCCTTGCCAGCAAGAGGCGTATATTCTCATGAGCCCCTGCGACCGCAGGGGCTCATGAGAATGTACGCCTCTTGCAGACGTAGAAGACTGGGTGAATCCATGGAATGTTTAAAGTTTGTGCAGCGATGGAACGTCTGATGATGCAGGGATAAGCTCTGCCGTGCCTCCTGCAGTTCAGTGACTGTCAATTGATGGAAGAATTATCACATGTACTCTAGTGATGCACTAGTGATTTTAACCCCTTCCTTGCCACTGGGTGCACAGAGATTGCATTCTGAAAGCTTTGTTGACTCGATTACCAAAAAATTCATCCATCCAAACATGGATGCAGTGTGGTTTCAGCAAGAGACATAGATCCTCATTAGCCCCCTCAACTGCAGGGCTCATGAGGATCTATGTCTCTTGCAGTTGTGTCGCTTTCACATTTTCTTGGCAGTCTAGAGGTTAAACGGCTTGTGGCCATGGGACTGCATGTTGGGTCATAGTCCAGCGAACGCTGCTTAGTTTCAGCAATTTAAGGGCACGTGCAAAAGGCATTGATTCTTGAGACGCCACACAGCCAGCACAAGCTCATGGGGATTATTATGTATTCGTCTTGGCAAGCGCATTGTATTCACTGCAGCAGATGTCAGGTGAAATCACCGCGCTGAATTGGCCCGGTGATGGGAATGACCGCTTGTAACTATGGCCGATGAGGAATTACAAGGAATTATTCCATAATAATGCCTGTTAGCGCTGCCTGGACCGGCCTACTTATACTTATCTTTGTTTTGTGGATCGAGAGAGCATCGGGCATAAAGTAGATGAATCTAGCCATTCAGTGTACATACAATTAAACTCGTCAAAGTGACCACCTGTATAACGCAACCACCCGTGTAAGCAGACCAATTTTGGCCCAATGGTCTTTGTGTTACTTAACCCATTTAACTCATTCATCCCGGCGCACATATTTTCCAAATTTTGGAGGCGTCATCTAACAACTATGCACCTGTTACAGGAGATGGATCCACCATAATAATTCAAGGGTAGTGTCAGATTTGCTTGGCGCCAATAGGGGCCAAGCTAATCTGGCATTACCCTTGAATTATCCTGGTCGACCCATCTCATGCTGTAGTGCGTCGGCTGAATGGGCTAACCCCATGGCCGCATCTCGCAAATTTTGGAGGCGACACCAAATGACTATGTACCATTTGCAGAAAATAGATTGACCATGATAATTAAAAAAACATTAAATGTTTAGGGCTTAACATCTTTTGTCCACCATGAAGGGGATTTCAAAGATGGGGCACCAAAAAGAGGTCTGTACAAATTTTGACC
Source organism: Semisulcospira habei (assembly GCA_036245525.1). Taxonomy (NCBI): domain Eukaryota; kingdom Metazoa; phylum Mollusca; class Gastropoda; family Semisulcospiridae; genus Semisulcospira; species Semisulcospira habei. Next base: position 16,403,911 of record BTPG01000006.1, on the reverse strand, counting down.
CCAGCTGGGTTCAAACTCATGACCTTTCGGATGAGAGTCAAACGCTCAACCACCGAGCCACCAAACTCCTCCATGAAGTGGCAGATTAGCTTAGTGCCTAAGGCGCCAAGCTAATCTGGCACTGCCCTTGAATTATGGTTGATCCATCTCCTGCTGCAGTGCTTCAGGGCTATGGGTTAAATGACACTGTGTGAGGAGACCACCTTTCTAAGGTGACCACTTCTTGATAGTCATTAGGGCGGTCACTTTATACAGGTTTGGCTGTTTCATATGTAGATGTGTATAGGTGTGTGATTTTGGATTTGACGGCATTTTGACTGTAAGGCCCAAAATCACAGACCAGCACACAAATGCAATACGCTGTATTGATTCTGTTCTAATTGCAATTAAGGGGCAAATAGCTGTTTGCGATAAATATGTACACCAGAACTGTCACCTCTCTCTTCTTGACTTGATAGCAATCGAGTGTTTGAAAATAGGCGATCACTATTCCTGAATCATGCAGTCAGTCCATTTGCAACACTTTTTCGACACTGTGATTGGTCAACACATAAAAATCACAGAGGGTTCTGTGACCCATTGCCTGCTTTAAATTTTCCATTGTGCGTGTCAACACGTATGCTGTTTAGAAAGCTAAGCAAGAGAAAACAAGAAATAAATAAAGAAAATATGATAAATTTATGACTCTTCAGTTTGTTGAAAATTGAATGTGTGTTTGAGCTCAGTAATGGTTGGTTAACCCATATCCTACTGAGGCTAAAAGCTTCAAATTTGTACACTGCCATATGCAAGCTAGTCATTATGGTACTATACAGATATAGACCAAGGGCTTTCAAGGGTAGTGCCAGAATAGCTTGGCGCCTAGAGGTGCCAAGCTGTTCTGGCACTGCCCTTGAACTATTTTAGTCAAACTTTTCACACACTGGTGTATTCCGAATGATAAGGGTTAATGAACAAAAAATGCTTCATCTACGAAAACAGACCTACCATATCCAGTTGCTTGTCATGCAGCCCCAAACAATTTTGAAGTACTTTCACTTGAATCCAATGAAGAAGGTCCGCATTTCCGTGCTAAAGATTCTGAAATTGTCACTGGCTACATAGAAGCAACACCACTGGTAAACGTCTGAAATTCCAGCGGTGAAAAGCAAGCACATTTTCACGACCGGGCATGGTGGCATGGTAGCCTATGCATAAAAGAGTCCCGTCCCCTGTGTATTTCCCAGAAAAATTCAGTCTGATGTCAGAAACATTTGGCATTTTACTCCTGACATCAGACACAAATGTGAGGCTTCAAAGAGTGCAAAATGTAAACTGCATGATTGATAATGGTGCACTGGTCGGTCTGATGATCATCTTCATCAGACTACAATACCATGATGAAACATGAGAAGTAACCCTACACAGACAGTTCAGTGCTTAATTGGCCTTTTGTGTCAGAGCACTTACATTATTTGTAAATGTCATTGCCATTCTCAGTGTTCACTTGTTTTGATGAAATTGTTTTCTTTTTCAGAGGCGAATAACACTGTTTGAAAACAATGTTCAGCCCTTCATCGACTACTTCCAGCATTCCCACCGCCTGGTGTCTCTTGACGTAACGGGCGTTCATGCGGAACAGGTGTGGGCACGCCTGTGTGAGCTGTTTTCAGAACTACGCCTCAACAGTCAGGCTTTGGTCAACTATATTCTTCTCTTTATATTCGGTGAGTTTTGGGAAATTTTTCTTGCACTGTTTTGCAAGTTTATTTCCAGCGTGAGACAATTTACTCTTAAGCTCTTCTGTAGAATGGAAGACATTTAGTTTTGGGACTTTAAGAGTTAACAATTAATTCTTAAACTCCCAAAACTAAATGACTTGCATTCTCTAGAATGGAAGTCATTTAGTTTTGGGCGTTAGCCCATTTAGGCCCAAGTCCCCACAGCACTAGATTGATTGACCATGATAATTCAAGGGTAGTGCCAGATTATCTTGGCACCTGAAGGCGCCAAGATACTCTGGCACTACTCTTTAATTATCATGGTCAATCCATCTCCTGCAACTGGTGCATAGTCATTATAGGCAACACCTCCCAAATTTGAGAAATGGGACCTTGCGGCAGAAAGGGTTAAGAGTCAACACGGAGTCAAGGTAGCACCAAGCACATTTGTAGGGGTACATCCTTACTAGGGTCATTTTTCTCATGGGTTTCCATTCAGGTGAGATCATATTTGGCTCAGAATTTGCACAGTTCAGTACAGCAGAACTCTTTTTAAGTCCCCAAATAGAAGGGACTTTTTAGGATGGGTCACGGTGGGGCGAATTTAATAGCATGTCCATGATGTCAAAGGCAGGCAGGTTAAACCTCTAACAATTGAAGTAACAAGATCTAGTTACACTAACCTCGCTGCTGAATGTACACTTGGCGCGAAGCGCTGTATGTGCGTATGTATGTGCGTATGTATGTGTGTGCATATGTATGTAAACAAGAGAATCTCTGTTATTTCTGTACACACAAGCTTGAAACTTGGCAAAATATACTTTCTTATTCTACCCCAACACCGAAATCCCCAAAATTTGGTGTTGTTCTCAGAAGACTGTATTGCAGTGCAGGACACGGATCGACCATGATAGTTCAAGGGTGATGCCAGAATAGCTTAGCTTGGCGCCTATAGGTGCCAAGCTATTCTGGCATCACCCTTGAACTATCATGGTCGATCCTTATCTAGCTGTGGTGTGTCTGGGGTAGAATGAGTTAAGTGGGTGGCTGAGAGATCCTCTGAGCATATTGTAATTGAATGTCTCATTGAAGATATAAACAACCGTTTATAGGAAGTCGGTTGACCCAGATTAGAGTCCGTAATTTTTGTCATATTTACTTGAACTTTTGCATATAGCTAGATTGGAGAAAGACATTGGATGAGTTCAATAGCCAGCTTTGTATCCTTTCAACTTCTTTAGTACAAATTAATTCTTTTCAGAAAAGAGTTAAAACACTGAAAAACCTTTACTTGTAGAGAAAGTCAGACAGTGGCATTGACGTAAAAGAGGCAACTCCGTCACACACAGACACTGACATAATACTCTAAACAAGACGTCATTCTCTCTTGCGCGCGTGGCTCTCTCTCTCACACAAACATGCACGCATCTCCAGGAGGATAGATCCTCATGCGCCCTCCCGGAGCATGAGGATGTATGCCTCTTGGAGATATTTGGAGCGCGCGCGCACGCATGCACTAGCACGCACACACATCGATGTGCTTTCAGAAGAGCATGCAGGTGACCCGTGTACTTAGTATATCATGTAGCTAGGTAAAGTCAACCTGCTTTCACACAAATTATAGCAAGGCTGAAATTGTACCATGAAGTTCTAATTTTGTCACCATTTTCTCAAGCCTATGAAGCAAAAGTGAAACTCATATCACGTAAAATATAAAATTATGTAAAAACTAAAACTTGCGTCATGACAAATGACGTTTGACAAATCAATGACAGGTATGTCCTGCGCCCCTTATCAGGCATGGGAATTGTCTGCGAAAACGCGGGATTCCGCGGGGGAAAAAAAAAAAAAAAAACTGTTGGTAGCAAAACGAGCAAAGCACCGGTTTTACTCCACGGGCAGAATATGACACGGCAGACTGTGTCCGCGGCCCGCACTGGCACCCATCTACTCCCCTTCCCCCCCCCCCCCCCCTCCCCCCTCTGTTTGATTTTCCGGCCACCGGAAGCAAGGTCTAGCATCGTGGAGGCCTTTTGAATCAGGTTGAAGGTCCCATTTCAGATGATTTTTGCTTGGGCAATTCCCTTACCTGCTTTTAAAACGCACTGACGCATTGGCAGATCTGCGAGACTTTTTCAATAGGAGATGATTCAACATCAGAATCAGGTCCGAGACAAAAGTTAGAGACCATTGACAGCAAGGACAGCTCTCATATAGGAGAGACTTTGTGGGTTATGGTTTATCCCATCTTGTTAACAACTACCTTTTTTCTGCAAGATAAAAGTTGGGTTTTAATAGACAGGTGCTGTCTCAAGAGAAGTCTTTAACCCTTTGCATGTCAGTAGTGGTTTTAGTCGCAATGATTCCCGCAGCAATCATCGCGACTAAAACCGCTACTGACACGTAAAGGTTAAAGGACAAAACGCGTCACCTGTCATTATAGACCATTGTGTAGGTGGTAGCCGCCTTAAATGATGGCATTTAATGACAGGTGATATGTGAGGGTGGTCGTGCAAACAGCCTGTTTTGTTGGAAGAACATCTCACGGTTGAACTGGCCTTCTATTTGCTTATTTCTTTTACAGAAGAAGGGGAGTTACAGCAGCTGAACACAGACCTGCCCAACATACACACCATCAGTCTCAGCTCTCTCGTGAATGGAGCAAACACTTCACTGGTATGGGACCTTTCCGTGGCATGCATATATCCATTCACACCTCATGGGATTTGCATTTGCGCCGCCCTGAGAGGTGTATGTATGTGTGTATATATATATATATATATATATATATATTGGTCGGAGGGTTCGCTACACAGACCTTTGTAGACCTGAGGGAGCTCAAAGAAATAATTGTACCCTTCAGGCCGAAGGCCTGAGGGGTACAATGATTCCTTTGACGTCCCGAAGGCCTACAAGGGTCCGTGCAGCGAACCCCTCCGACCAATAACGTATTTGTTTTCATTCCTCCACTATTTTCGTAAAATCAAGAAGACATCTTCCGACCTGGATCACGCCAGACATGACTGACGTCAAAGGAATATACATTTTATACATTTATATATATATATATAGAGACTGATGACGTATTTAAAATATTTCATGATGTTACCCTCTCCAGTACTGAGTGCTTGTTGTTTCGAACAACACTATGAAACTTTTTACTTTAGAATGTTTTGGTGATCTTTCATAGAACAAAACTCGCATCCAAGATGCTTCATCGAGAGGGCTATAAAATGTCCACCATTTTTCGCTTCAGGGGTTTTTATATCACGGTCACATGGTTCGGTTTGCGCTAACGTGACTGGTCGTGTGAGGTAGGGAGGAAAACAAATATATATATACATATATATATACTGGCTTCCATTAAAAACGCGAAAAGTGTATGTAAGTGTACCTGCAAACAGAGAGCCATCCTGACAGCAAAACAAAAAAATTCTATTTGTTGCTTACTTCAGATGTTCAGCATACTGTCTGAGCTACCTTCACACAAAAATTGGATGAGTTATCGCCCATGGCTACATTGGAGGACACAGGGTTTCATTAGTGGCGAAAATAAGCAAAGCTGGACACGCTCTGTGAAGCAAGTTTCCTGTGATATGTTTTAACACACAAGTTGTGTCGATTGCGTATGATGTTATTAACTGCCTCAAACGAAATTTGACTTGAAATCCAGAACTTCCAATGCACATCATTTTCTTAATAAATCTTATTTGATTTAATGTGAATTACTTTCAAACTATTTTTTATGCTTCAGTGACTGACACAGAGATAAAGAACACACCCATATCCATTTGATCAGGTATATAATTATGGCCTCTAACCTAAAAATAAAGAACTTTTTGATTTTCATGTTTGTAGGTAATGTGAATTATTTAGGTGCCTTTAACAAACGAAAAGTAGGTAACGACCAAACAGGCCGGATTTTCATGTACACGGACCCTAGTGATACTGCACATTGGTTGGCTTTCAGCTGTGTCCTCTGCAGATGCTCCCCGTTTCACTTTCAATATCCTGTGATGGTAGTGCCACCGATGATGTCGTAAGTCATCGATGTGCGATTTTTAAGACTAAACATTCTATTTGCACATGACATAAAACACTCTTCATAACATTTTCTAATAAATGACTTCAAAAGCATAATACTAAGAAAAGCGCGATGGTGAAAAATTTGCATTTTTAATGGAAGTCAGTGTATATATATATATATATATATATATATATATATTTCTTTCCTTCATGAGTCTGTGACATGTAAGTTCAGCACAGCATTCGTGTGAAGATAACAACACTGACTTATTGTTTGTTTGTTATTTTATGTATTCAGTTTAATTCAGTAAACTTCATTTATCTCTTAACCCCTTCGCTGCCACTGTACATACATTGTATGTCTGAAAATTACGTGTGGAACTTATGTCTGGAATTTACGTCTGGATAAATTCAATGTGAAAGAGCGCCAGCCGTTCATGAACAATGGATAGAAAGTGGTTTCAGTGAGGAATAGATCATGGGCTTATGAGAATCTATTCCTCACTGAAACCATGTTCCATCTATATAACCTCTTCCAACAGTGTGGTTTCCATTTTTTTGGGCAGTAAAGGGGTTAGTTACAGGGCAATTGCAATTCCTGGACAGGGGAACAGTAACGCATTGTGAATAAGATCCCATCTCACAGTTTGTCGCTGCATGAGTTGCTCTGCAGTTTAAAAATAGCTACCGGAGTCTAAAGTCATAAAAGCAACGGACTTATAAGTTAGACTATCTGGAGGGATAGTTAGACTATCTGGAGTGATTTAACATTTTTTGTCTGTAACATTTTTTGTCGTGATGATTCATGTAGATATCATCGCAACAAAAGTGGCTACGGACATGCAAATGTTTAACTTCACAGCTTCCTTAGGTAGTACATAATACTGCGGTTGACTTGTAATGGTAAAATTGTCAATTACTCGTTGACACAGGATGAAGCCTCTGCAGCACTAGTGAAGTGTTTGGACAAGTCTGATCCGACAATCAAAACTTTCATCATCAACCTACAGGGGACAAACATCATCAAGGACTTTGTTTGTCAACCACAGGTAACAGTTAAGCCTTTGGCTGTGATTAGCACTTTATGTTGTGATGATTCCTGCAGTCATACTGCTAATACCAGATGAGTACCTCAAACTGTGGATGTCGGTGAGGCAACCTCTTGCAGGTGCAGGTGCAATTTCGCTAAATGTGAGATGAGCACGCCTCCCCCCCCCCCCCCCCCCCCCACTCCGCCCCCCCCCCCCAAAAAAAAAAAAGAAGAAGGCCTTATCATTCGGAATACACCAGTGTGTGAAATAAGTTTGACTAAAATAGTTAAAGGGTAGTGCCAAAATAGCTTGGCACCTTTAGGCGCCAAGCTATTCTGGAACCACCCTTGAACTAAAGCCATTGGTCTATATCCTTATCTGTAAGTACTATAATGTAGCTTGCATATGGCAGTGTACAAATTTGAAGCCTCAGTACATGATATGTTTTAAAAAAAATCGTGGCGACATGCAATTTTGTCAAGATAACTGGCTTTGTCTTCTGCTTCTGAAGAAGTGCCGCGCATGTGATTACGATCTTTCCGATCCTTATCTGTATTAATTTTCATGATTGGTCCAGCAGTGTCCAGCAGATAATTTACAACCAATGGTTGCTATCCTTTCAAACAATTTCAGTATGAAGCACACCATTGGCTTTTCACAGCAGATGTAGAACAAGCTTCTGGTGCTAGCAGTGTCCAGTCGATAATTTACACCAATTGTTGGTATACTTTTGAACAATTCTGTCATGAGGCGCACCATGGGATTTGTTTTCTCAAAATACATTACCGATGGCATTACTATATGGAATACACTCGATAGCCTATCGATTTCAGCCCAGAGTTGTGTCGCCTACACAACTGGGGAGGAGACACTGGGGATCCAGTCATAGGAGCCCCAGGTGGCCTCCCCTTTCCACCCTATCCAGGCATGCATAGGGCGAAGCCTGTCCGTTTCACTCTTAGCTCGACTGTGGATGGTCGGGTTTTGCCTTGCTACGGTGTTTCGACCGGTGTCTTCTATGGTTTATAACTTTGAACGTTTTGGATTTGCCGTTGTGGATTAGACTTTCTCCTAGTGCTCAGTGTGCTTTGTTGGTGTGTTCTACACTTCAGCGTACTACTGTGTGTGGACTTAGCACCAACCGGTTCCGACCAGGGTTGACTTTCAGTGAACTTCGTCCTTGGCTGCGGCCTTGGGTCTTGTCTTGTGACTTTACTCTCTCTCGTGACTTTGTGCCTCATGGAGTGAGTTCGGCGCTTGGGTGTGCTCCGCCCTGCGGACGGTGTGCGGCGGACGCTATGGCGACTTCTATTTTGAAGTCTTGCCTCATTTGTGGGGACTTCAAGTGACCTTCGGACGCTCACGATGCCTGCCTGCCGTGCTCGGGCTGCTCTGTGGGATTTCTACAGACGTGACCGTCCTTCCCGGCCCCGACAGTCTCCCCGGACTTCTCCACAGGATGGCATCACTCCGTCGGCGCTTCGGGCCCCACTTCGCTCCGTCGTCCGGGCCGTCCGGCCCACAGGCAAGTCCCCTTCGTTTACCGTAACCACGCAGGAACTCTCTCCCCGCTCCGAGTGTTCTGAGCTGGGCAGGCGAGTATCAGAGTCACGCTCCCCATGCTCTGTTTCCTCCGAATGTGGCTTGAGCCCCTTGAGTCTGCTCCCCCCCGCCCCGAATTGCCTGAGCGGGCCAGGCGAGCTGAGCGTTCGTCCACGACCCCCCGTTCCGTTTCTTCCGAGCGGGCCCGGCGTGACAAGCGCAAACATAATAAGAAAGAGAAAAGAAGTAGGAAGAGAGGCTCTCCCTCACACTCCGAGGCGTCGGAGCGTGACCCGAGGCCCATTGTGGTGCTGCCCCCCCACTCTGAATCATCCGAGCGGGCCCGGCGAACTACATTTACATTTACTTTACTGCCCCCCCCCCCCCCTCCCCCCGCCCCGTATTGACCAGGCGGGCCGGGTGTGACTTTGACACGCGCCCCCAACGCTCTGAGGCTTCTGAGCGGGAGCCGCGTGCCCAATTTCTGTCCCCTCCCCGCTCCGTATTGCCTGAGCGGGCCTGGCGAGACACTTCACTGCCCCCCCCCCCCCCCCCCCCCGAACTTTCCAGGCGGGCCCGGTGTGACTCGGACACTAACTCTCAGGACCGAATCCGCCGGGTCGCTGATAAGCCTCCTTCCCACTCGCGGTCCCTCGAGCAGGCTCGGGGAGCCAGGGTTCTCCTACCGCCTCCCCTCTTAAAAAGCTCGGAGCGCGGTCCCCGGCACCTGCAATCCCCTCTTCGTCCTCACGTCGTCCTCGACAATAGCAGCCCCCCCCCCCCCCCCTCCCCTCACGAGTTGGGGGCTTCCAGAGCCAAGCTTCGCCTTTGACCGTCGTTCGACAGGGCAGCGGTTGCTCCTTCCCCGCGACACGCCTCCGGGCGGGCTTCGCGGGCGGCTCCGCCTATCCTACGCACGCGCTCTCGCCAGTCACCTTCGGCGGACCAGCGCTCTCGGAGCCGGTCACCCCTCCGTGTGGCTTCGCGTGATAGGCGGCCTTTGGACGTAGACCCAGACATACTCAGCCTACATCCAGCGGATTCCTCTTCGGCCATCTTCCTCCGGGTCTCCCGACCGCCTCTCAGCTGTTTCGTCGGTCTCCTCCTCTTCTAAGGATGTCGGCCCCTCACTGGGCTCACAGACGGTCCGTGCATTGGGAGAGGCCTCCCGTCCTATCTCGAACTTCCTCCCGCCAGACTTCTGTCCGCCATCACCCCCTCTGAAGAGACAGGCTTCCGCCATGGTTGATGCGCTAAGGCCGGTCAAGCGTCGAAAGTCTCTTCCTCAGCCAGCCGGCTTCCAGGATCTCACCGAAGCGTTCTCCTCCCAGCTCCGCCAGGACACCTTTGGCGACAATGGCTTTTTCACAGATTCGTGGTGGCCAGCGGGGATTAACATGAGTTTCCACCAGGCCTGGTACGCTGGACACTCCCAAGCCTTCGCCGTCCCTCTTCCTTCGGTGGATGCGGCAGCCATCAACCAGGTGGGCGGGCGCAGGGTAGTCCAGAATGCTGGGCCTCGCCCGCTTGACAGGATCATTTCCTTAGTTCGGAACTCGCTAGCTTGCTCCGGGTTCCTGGAGTTGGCTACACAAGCGGTGCTGCAATGCCTGGAGGACACGTGGGACCTGGAAGCGTCGTCCCTGCTCCACGACATCCAGTCCATCCTGTAGCTGCTAACCGGGCTGCCTACCATTTCTCAACCAACTGTGACCTCTGGCGGTGGGACTCTCTCCTGCGGCTCTGCATGGATCTCCCCAAGACGGTGAAGACTCAGCTCTGCCAGGCTCCCTTCGGCGGTTCCCATCTGTTTGGAGACACGTGGCAGACGGTGAAGGAAGTGACCAAGGATCTGTGGCCCTGTCCTGCCTCTGCCCCCGCTTTGTCTCGCTTTTGCGCTACCCGCTCGGCCGGGGGTCGTGCCTGGCGATCTTCCAGACCCACCTCGCTTCCAGTCGCCGTTTCCCGCGGTCAGGCTCGCCCCCTTCAGGCTCCTCAGTCCTTCCCCGCCTCCCGCCCCTCCTGGTCCTGCGGTGCCTGTAAATCGAGGCGCGGTCGGGCCCGCTGACTTACCCCCCCCCCCCTCCACCCCCTCCGACAGTTCTCAGGTCTCCAGTCGGCAGGCGACTGGCCAACTACAGCGACCATTGGAGATCGCTGTTCCCCCGATGACCCCTGGATCATCTCGACTGTTTCCTCAGGACTTCAGCTTTCGTTCCAGTCCCCTCCGCCGCTACGCAGGTCCCCCTTGTGGACCCAGGCTCCAGTCGACCGACTCCATGCAGAAACTCTGCATGAAGAAGTAACGGCCTTACTCGACAAAGCAGCGACAGAAGTGGTCTCCCGACAAGACTCGCCGGCGTTCTACAGCCGCCTCTTTCTTGTTCCCAAGCCAGGGGGGAAGTGGCGGCCAGTCATCGACTTGTCGGCGCTAAACAAGTTCATTTCGGCTCCTCACTTTCGGATGGAGACAGCCAGGGTTCTCCGCGCAGCGTCCGGCCGATGGACTTCGCGATCAGCCTCGATCTGTCAGACGCTTATCTTCACGTACCGATTGATCCGTCATCTCGCCGGTATCTACGTTTTGCCTTGGCGGGGTCGTATACCAGTTCCGAGCCCTCCCCTTTGGCCTCAACATCAGTCCTTGGATTTTCACGAGGCTACTCGATGCGGTGATGGCCAGCTCCCGCCAGCGATCTCTGACTCCGGCCTCCAACTACCTGGACGACTTGCTGCTGCGCAACCTGATCGCCTCGGCGCTCGAGGAGGACAGAGACTTTCTCTCCTGCGCCGCCTCGGGTTCCTAGTCAATCCGGGCAAGTCAGATCTCACCCCTTCTCGCCAGTTCCTGCACTTGGGAATGGAATTCCTGACGGACCTCAACTTGGTCCGCCTGCCTTTGGCGTGGCGGCAGAAGATCGCCGAACTTGCACATCAAATGGAGGTAGGGATCTCCTTCACGGCCAGGGTCTGGCTTCAACTCCTGGGACTACTCAGCGCGGCAGCGGACTTGTTACCCCTCAGCAGGCTCTATGCCCGTCCGCTGCAGCTCCACCATCTCCTACACTGGTGTCCCTCGACGGGCGCCCTGACGGATCAGGTTCCGGTTACTCCGCTGACCCGGCCCCACCTCCAGAGGTGGGCGGACCTCGCGTGGCTGGCGACGGGCATGCCTCTACACTCCCCTCCACCCCGGTGGTCTCTCTGCACTGACGCGAGCTAGTCTGGTTGGGGTGTTCACCTGTTACCGGACTTTGCTCGGGCCTTTGGCCCCGGGATCTCGCGGACAAACACATCAACTGGCTAGAGTTGAAGGCGGTTTGGTTGGTCCTCAACTTCTGGCAAGAGACGCTGACCAACCAAGAGGTCCTCATTCTGTCAGACAACTCGACGGTGGTGGCCTACATACAGAACCAGAGGGGCACGCGCTCCCCCTGCCTGTGCATCCTCCTTTACCACCTCCTTCTCTGGTGCAGGGGCTCTTTGAGCCCGCCACATCCTGGGCTGCCTAAACGAATGAAATCTGAAATCACGTCGGCTTCGCCATCTTTGCAGACAGACTGTGCATTGAACAGACACAGTTTTAGGTTGGATGAGGCAGAAGGAGAAGAAACGGACGAAGAAGAGGACGAAGAAGGAGGAGGGTGGGGAGGGGGAAGGGAGGATGGAGGGGGGAAAGAGGAGGGAAGGGGGAGGAGGAAAAGACGGGGAAGGAGAATCGGGCATGAAAGAGGATGCGAGAGGAGGGGGAGGGGGAGGGGAAAGGGGGAGGAAGGAGAGTAGAAAAAGATGAGGGAGGGGGAGGGTGAAGAGGAGGAGAAAGGGGGACGAGGAGGAGAAAGCAGGCGAAGGAGGAGGGGGTGAGGGGAGGGTGGGGGAAGAGGCGGCCGAGGGGAGCGGTAGATGAGAAAGAGAGGAGAAGAAATGGGAGAAGAAGAAAGGGATGGAGAGAAAACTAGGATGCAGGGGGAGGCGGAAGAGCATAGGAAAGGGGAAAGAAGTGTGTGGTTGTGTGTGTGGTGGTGAGTCATGCCTTCTGCTGATTCCACCCCAGCGGCCTCTCTTAGCTGAAATCGTCGGGAGTGCTCCTTCGTGGGCCTGCAGCGGGGTTAAGTACAGGGCTTTTATTGTTGGCACCCTCCTCCTCTTCGCTATTCTTCCATATAGTAATGCCATCGGTAATGTATTTTGAGAAAACAAATGAATTTTTTTTTTTTTTAAATGTATTTTTTTGAAAAATACTTACCGATGGCATTACTCGGACAGCCCTCCCTCCTGCCCTGCTTGCCTCTTTTGGCTAAGTGTGAAACTGACAGGCTTCGCCCTGCGCATGCCCGGATAGGGTGGTAAGGGGAGGCCACCCGGGGCTCCTATGACTGGATCCCCGGTGTCTCCTCCCGAGTTGTGTAGGCGACACAACTCTGGGCTGAAATCGATAGGCTATAGAGCGTATTCCATATAGTAATGCCATCGGTAAGTATTTTTTAAAAAAATACATTTTAGAAAAAAAGGTTTGTGCATCATGCCCAAGTTTTAAATTTTTGCGATGTGTGATGACGTACTGAAAGCCTTGCTCCCTTCACAGCAGAATCACGGAGGAATGGCTGTTCAATCGCTCCTCGGAGCAATACCATTTTTGTTGTGCCGCTGTGGTATGTCGCCACCACAATCATGCCACTGTCGCATCATGCATATGGAAGCATTCATTCTTTATTTTAACCCACTTAGCCTCAAGACCCTACCGCAGGAGATAGATGGATCATGATAATTCAAGGGTAGTGCCAGATTAGCTTGGCGCCATCAGGCGCCAAGCTAATCTGGCACTACCCTTGAATTATCATGGTCCATCCATCTCCTGCAGCTCGTACATAGTTGTCTGGTGACAACTCCAAAATTTTGTAAATGGGGCCTTGAGGTTAAGAGGGTTAATGTTCTTTATTTGTGTTGCTGTTGCGATTGCTTTAGCGTCACAGTATGGGAACACCCCTTTTGGCTGTCCGTAGAGATTTTGTCGTGATGATTCCTTAAAAATCATCACGACAAAATCTCAAAGGACAGTCAAAGGGTTACAATTCTGACAGACTCTGAACAATTTGTGTTGAACTGTTGCAGACCGAAAGACAGTCCATTGTGTTCGTTGATGAAGACTTTTCCCAAATTCATCGCTTTGTCAGTCTGAGCAAGACGACCAAAGGTGGAACAGTGCCGTCAATATCGTTACGAGCAGTCACCTCCACGGAAAACATCATCTGTCTCTTCCCCACTCATGTCCCCGTCGCCCTGTGCAAGGAGATGGCAATATCGCTCAGCAAGCAACCGCATTTGCATTGTTCATAGTGGACTTTGAAGGCACTGGATCCATGACACCACTTGCCGGTCTCCGATTTTAGACCTTGCGGCTTACAAAATCACAGACTTAAATATATATATATCACATAATTATATATATATATATTGAAGGCAATTAGTCCGTGTCTGTGGTGGTCTGTGATTTTAAACCCTGTGACTTAGCGCCAAAAGGTTGAAAATCGCAGACAAGCACACATAATTGTTTTGAAAGTGGTTGCCAGCATTTGTTTTTGTTGACTTTTTGGTGTTATTATGAATTAACGCTTAGCTAACACTTTGGCTGTCGGTAGCGTTTTTTGTCGTGATGATTCCTGTCGGAATCATCGCGACAAAAAGCGCTACCGACAGGCAAAGGGTTAAGAATGTATATATTATGTGTACACAGTTTGCATTCTTTTGTGATGCAGCAGCTGATGTGTGCACACGTGAAAAAAACAAAGAGGCATTGTCATGGTTTGACTGGTTAATGTTGTTTAAACAACTGGCACGCTTTTCCCGACCATGTCTGGTGATAATTTAACCCTTTGGGTGTCGGTAGTGGTTTTAGTCATGATGAATCATCGCGACTAAAACCACTACTGACACCCAAAGGGTTAAAGGTCATGTGATTTCTGCTGCAGTTTTTAATTTCAATGCCGCATAATTATCAGCCGCTGGGGCAGGGTAAAGTAAAAGAAACAACTGTGGCTGCACACCACTTCGAAGAGAGAAGAATATGTTGATTCTGAGGTTAAAACCCTTTCAGAAAGTTGCAAAAAATAAATTTAATTATGCCTGACCTCCTATTGCACAAAATAAATCACTGCTCAGGTTTGGCTGATAAAAAGTGAACCTTAGGGATCATTCTGTTGGTTTAACCGACCATGCGTGATTTATTTTGCATAACGCGGGGTTTAATATTTCGTAATTTGATTTGCGAGCATGTCTTACCTATGAGGGCAAAAGTTAGTATAAATCCATTTTTGTGAAAAACCACTCTTGGTTTTGTTTGCACCCACGATGTATGATAGTCTGTTAACTGTCTTTTTATATATATGTTTAAGTGTGAATTAACCCATTTAACTCCACAGCCGCATTTCCCAAATTTTGGAGGTGTTGACCAACAACTATGTAGCTCGTGCAGGAGATGGATTGACCATGATAATTCAAGGATGGTGCCAGATTAGCTTGCTGTGGGGCACTGGGGCTAAATGGGTTAAGAATATTATAGATTGTTAGGACATTGCAGCATGTCGTCGATCGCAACGAAAAGTAAAACTTGCAAACCGATTATAAAACCATTCCGTATGTGCTCACGGTGCAGAAAGCTCAGTATGCCATATTTGTTTTTTCTTTGCTCCTTTTTTCAAATTGTATTTTTAAGTACAGTATGCTGAATAACGCTCGGTCCCATACAGTATAGCTTTTCATTTTCTGTGTATACGCTCATATCTTCAAGGTGTCCTGCACAGGTGGCAGCTGAAAATGCGTTTTAACCTATTCACTGCCAAGAAAATCGAACACCAACCAACTGCAAGAGGCACAGATCCTCATGAGCCCCTGCAGCCTCTTGCCGACACCACTTTGAATCCATGTTCCTTTGACACGTCTCGCCAAAGAGGAGATACAAAGCGTGGCGTAGTTGTTTGTATGTCCATTTTATAACTTGTGTTGTACGTTGTAGTGGTCCCTTCTAAGCATGTTTGTTTCTTTTTTTGTGGATTTTCTTTGGCAGCTGGGGATGTGGCATCATTTTAGCCATCGGTAACACTTAACCTGTTTCATCCTGATAACACTACTGCTTGAAATTAGTTTGACTATGGTTGTTCAAGGGTGGTGCCAGAATAGCTTGGCGCCTGAGGCGCCAAGCTATTCTGGCACCACCCTTGAACTAAAATGGTTGAACTAAAATGGTTGATCTGTCTCCTGATCGTTAATGTAGACTTCATAGGACAATAAGCAAATGTTTAAAACTCAGCCTTAGGATGTAATGGGTTAAGTGTTGGCAATGATTCAAATGCTGTCAAGTTTCTTTTCCTCCTCAGTATGCATGTATCTTAGATTAACATGCTCTGTATTTGTGTGTGTGTGTGTCTGTGTATGTACTTTAACAAGTGATAGGGACTTTGCCTCATTATTTTTATGCCTCAGGTCTTCGATTTTGGATCTTCGATCTTCAATCCACAAGGTCTAAAATTACAGACCATCACAAATTTTTATTTCGAGCATCTCCAGATAAGTGAGTTTTCCATTTTCTAAATTCCTTTTTGGCTCACATGAGGCAAAAGTGAGTCTATAGTTCTGGGCCAGTGGTTTTACATCCATCTGCCATCATTGGCATTTTCTTAGAGACTATTTAAGTCAAAGTCTTCAAACTTGGCCCAAGGATACTTTGTGACAAGACCTTTGTAAACATCAAATTCAATTACCTCTGTTGAAGGCCAAGGTCATATGGGGACAGAAATAGGTCATAATTTGACAAAGTTGATTTTTAACTTCAAGTTCAAACGTGGCACATAGATACCTGATGGTAAGACCTTTCTATGCATACCAATTTGGATGACCCATCAAAAAGGTCAAGGGTCACAAGGTCAGCAGATGTGTTTAAAAAAATGTTAATTTTTGGGTTAAATTATAGTTTTCCTCAGCATTTTTGCTATCTTTTCAATCAAACTTGGCACAAAGGTAGCTGATGATAAGACCACACTATGCACACTAAATTAGTTGACCCTTTGTGAAGGTCAAAGGTCATGGAGGGTTGACAGATTTGTGAAAAATGCAGATTTGAGAAAGTGGATTTTTTCTGGTACAAACAAATTATTTTAAGACACATTATCACTATAGGAAAATCCAGGTCACAAAGGTCAGACTAATTATGTGGGGATTGGTCATTCATGTGAGCCATAAAGACTTTGCCATTCTTGTTTATTTTGGCCGCCGTTTTCAGTCATTACTGTTCTTTTACTTTAGATTTAAATGTATTGATACTTAAAGGGACCAAAGGATCAAAAGAAAGGTTAACCCAATTCACCCCAAGGTTGCATTTCCCGAATTTTGGTGGTGTCACCTAATGACTTTGTATCAGTTGCAGGAGATGGATCCACCATGATATTCAAGGGTAATGCCAGATTAGCTTGGCGCCTGAAGACGCCAAGCTAATCTGGCACTACCCTTGAATTATCATGGTCACTCCATCTCCTGCTTTAGAGACTTGGGGCTAAATGAGTTAAGTCACGGTAGTGCCGGACTGGCACCGGCGGGACTAATCCGCGACACTCGTCATGCGGCTACTGGCCCCTGTACGGTATAGCCGTTAGTTCTGCAGTTATTTACTGGGTGGGGGCAAAGACACTCATCATCATCAGTCCCTTGCCCGAACTGGGCGTTGGGGGGACTGAAAGGCAGCAGCAACAGACAGTGCTCTCCACTGAGTTCTATTTTGGGCGGTGGCAAGCAAGTCTGGCATCTCGAGTTCGGTCCATTCTTTTATGTTTGCGACCCAACTCTTTCTCCGACGACCTCGCCGACGACTTCCTTCGAGAGTGCCTTGGAGGATAGTCTTGGACAAGGTGTTGTGTCGGGTCGCGTGGCCAAACCAAGCAAGCTTGCGCCGTTTCACGGTTGCCAGAAGGGGTTCATGTGGGCCCACCAGGGAAGTGACGATGCTCCGTACATATTCGTTGGTCTTGTGCTCGCGGTACGAGATGCGGAGCAACTTCCTCAGGCACTTGTTCTCAAAGGCCTGGATTTTCTTTTCTGAGTCTGCAAGCAGTGTCCAAGTCTCACAGCCGTAGAGTAGAATAGACACTACGAGGGACTTGTAAAGCCTGTACTTGATGGTGAAGCTGATGGAGTTACTTCGCCATATCCTGTCCAGCCTGGCCATTGCGGATGTTGCTGTACCTATCCTGATACGGATCTCTGCTATGCAACTACCGTCTTTGGACAGGGTGGCTCCCAAGTACTTGAAGCTTCTGGCCGTTCATGTGAATGTTGCTGCTGCTGTCGCTTGTGGTGTTGATCATCACTTTGCTTTTATCCGTACTGATCTCCATGCCATAAGACCCTGCGCTACTTGAAAGTTTGTCTGTCAGGTTTTGGAGCTCACTATTGCTGCCTGCCATGAGGTCAATGTCGTCTGCGAATCGAAGATTGCACAGGGATCTGCCACCAATAGAGATTGAAGTATGGTGGTCGTGGAGGGTTTCCTGCATGATCTTCTCCAGGAATATGTTGAAAAGGACAGGAGAGAGCAGGCATCCTTGACGGACACCGATCGTCGTCCTGAAGAACTCGCCTGACTGATTGTTAAGTAGAACCGCGCTGCAGGCGTTCTTGTAAAGCGCTTCTATCATTTGGATCAGTCCCTCCTCTATGTTGAACGATCTCATGACTTGCCAGTCCGTCGTGCCAGATGCGATCAAATGCTTTCCTGAAATCAATGAAGTTGTGGTAGAGTTCGCGCTGATGCTGCAGATGTTTCTCGATCAGGACGCGGCAGTTGAAAATCTGCTCTACAGTGCTTCTTCCAACTCTGAAGCCAGCCTGTTCTTCTGCCAGCAGTTCCTCGGCGAAAGTTTTGAGGCGGTTGAGAATGATTCTAAGCATTACTTTGCTAAGGTGACTTATCAGACTGATAGTTCTGTAGTTCTGGCACTGTTTCAGGTTTCCTTTCTTGGGGAGCGGGAGCTATATTATATAACATAATATACTTTCTTTGGTGGGGGTGATGGCGGCATGAGTGACCGGGAAAGCCTGAATATCAATGTCCTTTCTCACTGAACTGCAGTCTACTGTGTCTGGCCAGGAGTTTGGCCAGCCACTTTGGTTTTCTATTATCATGCACACAGAGTTCTCATCCTTAGAAAATGGCCATGTCCAGACCAAGGTAATCTGGCACTACCCTTGAATTATCATGGTTGATCGGTCTCCTGCAACTGATACAAAGTCGTTATGGCTTTTGGCTGAATGTGCATCTGGGCTGAATGGGTTAAATCACTGAGAATCGAAATGCATTTAGTGGTATGATGACAGATCTGCACCACTCCAGGTATCTGTACGCTTTTCGTTGATCAACGATCATGTTATGAAGGTCGTTACTATTTACATATACATGTATGTGAGGTAGTGATCATTGCATTTATAAATATAGTTCATTGTGTTCTTTGCTCAAAACGGTCTGTGATCTGTACTAGAAATTTAATGTAACACATTTCTGGTACATGTGCATTTTAGTTGTTTATCGTATATTATGTAGCCAGTCCAGATATATCCCATTTGTAATTTCACATAAAGTGCATGATAACAAAATGTGTTCCCATGAGCTTGCCCTAATCTGCACTTTTACCATAGATTATTAGGGAATTCTGCATGTCTTTTGACCAATTTGTGGTCTTGTTTGAAGATGTTTGTGAGATAGGGACTGGACTAAGAAGATTTATGTCTCAAAGTCTTGTTGTGAACCATGAAGATGGTCATGTACAAACTGTTTTTACATTACAGTTTTTGTCTTGATTTTTAACCTTTTCACTGCCATTTCACTTGCTTTACCAGCTTTCAACTACAAGAAAAGCCACAAATTAGATGGGAAAATGAAAAAATAAACACCATACTGGCCCCTCTGGTAATTGGCCCATGGATCCTGGGCTGCCTTTTTCTGTTCTTTAACCCTTTGGGTGTCAGTAGCTGTTTTAGATGTGATAATTCCTGCAGGTACCATTATAACTAAAACCACTACTGACACACAAAGGGTTATTAGTTTTCAATTTGGCTTATGAATATACCATAATGCGCTTTTGACATGAGCTTCAATAAATTGTTATTTCTTAGACTTTTCAAGAAAATCCCAAGAGAGAAAGAAATACGCACACAAATATGCGTACGAAATAGAAAGGAAAATTACAGCCCAATACGCAAAAGTCCATCGGGCCGACATTGGTCCACGCACAGCCATGCCTGGGCCAACATCAGTCCAGTGGCCTTTTGTGCAATGGGAACACACTTTGTTATATTTTCGGGTTAGAACCCTTCTAGGAAAACCTGAAAATGTAATAAATTGTGCCGTTGTCATCCTTTGTGTGTTTATTTAACCCTTTTAGCCCCAGGTTACCATTTCTCAAATTTGGGAGGTGTTGCCCAACGACGATATACTCCCCACCCGGGTCTGCCCTGGGGGACTTGGGTGGGGTTAGGTACTTTTTAGTTCCCAGGGTCACCCTGGTCAGCCCCACATGGTGAGTTTTTCTCTCTATTCTGGGGCAGGTGTTTCTGTCTACCCGAGGTCCATTTACCTGTATTTGCCTTTTTAAAACTCTCCCTACTGTCTGCACTGCCTGTAGCTCTTGATATTGGATGTGTGTTGCTAAATGGTCTTAGCTTTATTTAGGCCCCATGTGTTAGGTTTATTTAATGTATTTGACCGGCTGGCGACATACATTCAATGTTCTGTTTAGTTGTTTTTTTTTTTTCACAAGCAGTGCAGGCACGTCCTGAGAAAGTCTTGTTGCTGTCGGGACGTTAAGCAATGTACAATCAATACAATCAATCAACGACGATATACGAGTTGTAGGAGATGGATTGATCATGATAATTCAAGGGTAGTGCCAGATGAGCTTGGCGCCTTTAGGCGCCAAGCTCATCTGGCACTACCCTTGAATTATCATGATCAATCCATCTCCTGCTGCAGGGTTTGGGGCTAAATGGGTTAATTCTTTGTTGGGATATATTTTTTACACATGTGGCAGTCGCCTCTGTGGTCTGGATTTTGTATTTTAGACCTTGACAGTTTTATACACATTTGTTGTTAGTGTCTTACACATAGGCCAGTGCTTACACTACTGGGTCCTGACAGCCAGTGCTTATACTACTGGGTCCTGGCAGCGTTGGCACTTATCAAGCAGGCATTACCCTGTAATGAGCTGCATTACCCTGTAATGAGCTGTTGGCAAGTAAAAAATGTGAACATTTCACTCTGAAAGTGCCAACTCTTGGCTGTTAGAAGCACTTTTTGTCTAGGTGATACTGCAAAAATCAGAACCCTTATAGCTGTTGGTGGCACTTCATGTCGAGGTGATTTCTGCAGGAATCACCCTGACTAAAAGCAATACTGACAGACAAAAAGTTACGACTTTGGCAGTTCAGAAGTAGTGCAAAAACGTTTTCAGCTTGTGCATTACTGTGCAGTTTTGTGTACATTTTCTTCTCAAGGTTTTCTAGTAATTATTGCCAAACTAAAGCTCTGAGTTGTGTATACCCTGGTATGCTTTATTACAGGAAGTTTCATGGCACACTGGTTGTGAACACATGCAGCCACCATTATGGTTGACAATACAAGTGGCATGCGATTGCATGCACAGAGGGGCTAATTAACCCATTATGGTTGACAGTACCAGTGGCATGCATGCACAAAGGGGCTAATTAATCCATTATGGTTGACAGTACCAGTGGCATGCATGCACAAAGGGGCTAATTAACCCATTATGGTTGACAGTACCAGTGGCATGCATGCGCAAAGGGGCTAATTAACCCATTATGGTTGACAGTACCAGTGGCATGCATGCACAAAGGGGCTAATTAACCCATTATGGTTGACAGTACCTGTGGCATGCATGCACAAAGGGGCTAATTAACCCATTATGGTTGACAGTACCTGTGGCATGCATGCACAAAGGGGCTAATGAACCCATTATGGTTGACGGTACCAGTGGCATGCACACACAAGGGGGCTAATGAACCCATTATGGTTGACAGTACCAGTGGCATGCACGCACAAGGGGGCTAATGAACCCATTATGGTTGACAGTACCAGTGGCATGCATGCACAAGGGGGCTAATGAACCCATTATGGTTGACAGTGGCATGCACGCACAAGGGGGCTAATGAACCCATTATGGTTGACAGTACCAGTGGCATGCACGCACAAGGGGGCTAATGAACCCATTTAACCCCAAGGCCGCATTTCATCAATTTTGGAGATGTCACCTAACAACTATGTACCAGTTACAGGAGATGGATCAACCATAATTCAAGGGTAGTGCCAGATTAGCTTGGCACCATCAGGTGCCAAGCTAATCTGGCACAAACCTTGCATTAATGGTTGATCCATCTCCTGTTGTTTGTAGTGCGCCAGGACTAAATATTTAGTGTTTTTTAGTATGGATAAAATATCCAGTTTATGTTTACCGGTAACACCCTCATTTTGACGTAGACAGCTGTGCTGTTATTTAGCAAGAGGGACACATGCAGCTGCAGGTGTTTATCTGAATCTGTTCCTTAACCCTTTTCATCCTGATACGCTATTGCAAAAAACAAAATTGATGACGGTTTAAGGGTTGTTGCACTACTGACGCGTGCCTCCACGTCCGGCATCTGGATGTAGTTTCCGGTCACATAACATATGGTCAGCGTCTGTATGTAACTACCGGACTCGCCGGGCAGCCCTAATCTAGATAACGGGCCGGCCTCCGGAAACTGTTACTATATGGGAAGTGGATGGCATCTAATTAACGGGACCATCGGCACGTGGAGACGCTCTAATTCACGTAACGGCACCGGCCCTAAACGAGGGGCAGATCCTAAGTGGGAAGATGATTGATAAGGGCAAGGGTATATACATACTGGGGGACAGACAACCAGGGACACAACACAAGACACAACCAGACACAACGAGAGAGGGAACACAACGAGAGGAGATTGAGAGGAGAGTGAGAGAGATGGACGAAAGTAGAAGAGAGAGCAAATAGTGAGAGAACGACCGAATTGTAGTCTGTGGTTGGTCTTGCCCAACCCCAGACAATGCTCTTTAGACTGAAATAAACACGAGAGAAAACCATCACTGGACTTCAGTTGTTTTACGTGTCCATAGTGCAACAGGGTGATGCCAGAATAGCTTGGCGCCAAGCTATTCTGGCACCAACCTTGAACTAAAATGGTCGATCTAATCTGTAACATAGCCTTCAGAGGACAATATTAAGCAATTTTTAAAAAAAAATCAGTCTCAGGATGCAATGGGTGAAATGCAGATGGAAGGATCTGGAGTATGGATTGTATCATACCTGTTCATGTACTTGATAATATTTTGTGACACAGCATGTTCAGTGTACTTTGTAGCCGTTTTGTGAGCTGCATGCATATAAATATGCACTGGCCAATGTCATTTTATGTGTTGAGTTTTGTAAGGTTGCAGTCCGGACTTGTCGTTCAGCGCATACACTTTAAATTTGTCATTTTCATCCCTAAACTAGTGAGCAGAATTATTCTCGTTATGCGTTATTTGTGTATGCGCGTGTGTGTGTGAGGGAGGGGGGGGGGGGGTGTGTGTGTTAACCCATTCACGTTAACCTTTTAGTGATGTGTGCTGTGGGTATCAACTTTGTTCAAGACCATCGGGCACATGTGTCGGTTTATGTCGGGATAGTTCCTACAGCAGCTGAAATATAGTATCGAATTAGAATTGTGTATGTCCTCCTGCCAAAGTATCTGAACAAACCAAGTAATACTAATAGCAATCTACACTGTACATACATGCAACAACTTTCAGTCAGCCCACATGCACAGATCAAGTGCCGAAGAGAGGACTCAGTCGTTACCATATTTTAATTAACAAGAAACAATCTCTTTCAGTCACAAGTCAAAGAATATACAAATATATACAAGTTGTCGATATATATAAAAAGAATTGGTTTGGGTTTCATGAAATCCAAGCCTAACAACAGACAAAATATTGAAATTAACATACTTGACAGGGCATCATCTGCTCAGAAAAGAAAGAAAAACTGCGATTAAACGAAAAGCAGCAGCAAGACTTTTCCCCTCCCAGCTAAAGTAGTAAGCTAATAAATAATTATAAAAAAGCACTGCTGAAAATACACGGTCTCAAATGCAGTTCTTACATGTACATATAAAGACGTGAAACAAACATAAAACTAAATCTGACAAACATACACCGATGCATACACCTATAAAACGGAAGCAGTCTAGTGTTTGAAGCTGAATCATTTACAGTTAGCTGTTGCTTGAACATTAACCCGTTCACTGCCGACAAAAAATGAACACCAAACTCGAGAGGTATAGATCTTCGTGTGCCCCCGCAGTAGCAGGGGCTCCGAGGATCTTACCTCTTGCTGAAACCACTTGGTAATGGTATCCATGTTCCTTTGATGGCTGAGGATCTTTGACATTAATGTCAAAAACACAACCTGCGTCTACTGGCGCTGATGGGGTTAAACTCTTCACTGCCAAATACTGCATAAAGCAAACATGCAAGTGGCATAGATCTTCATGAGCCCCATGTAGAAGTGAGCTCATGAAGAACATTTCCCCTTGCTGGCCTCGTTCAAATTAGCATTCAGGTAGCAAAGGGGATGAATGAAAGCTTACAACGCAGGAATGAATTAGCTTTGCACTAATACACAAGAGAATTAACTCATTCAGCCCGACGGCCATATTTCCAAAATTTCGGAGGCGTCATCTAATGACTATGCACCAGTTGAAGGAGATGGATCAATCATGACAATTCACGGGCAGTGCCAGATTAGCGTGGTGCCGATAGGCGCCAAGCTAATTTGGCACTACCCTTAAATTATCATGGTCGACCCATCTGCTGTAGTGTGTCGGGGCTGAATGGGTTAAGTAAATCTGTTGCGTCACTATTACGCCTATGTTTATCCCCCTGTTCTGTGTGCAATGTGCGCTATTCTCTGACTTTCTAACTTGCAGCTCTAGGCTGTAAGGTAGAATAAAATGGACAGACCTGCACACATTTTCCCATCACACCACTTCACTGCATCTACTCACGTTATATAGCTCGCCTGACTATGTGACTGTATAAAACAAGTTTCACAAAATATTACAACTCCATACATGCATGCATATGTCTGTATACATATATCCACGAAATCGCTGCAGCGCAAAATTAAAATGGAAATTCTACACTATGTTGACTCTTGTCTGTTGGCAGCAGTTTAAAACTGCTACTGACAGCCAATAGATTAACAATCTAAACTAAACAAAATGCTTCGGATTCAAATCGCACGCAGAATTCATTCATCCAATCAGCCCTGACACTACAACAGTTGTGCTGATCAACCATTATAGTTCAAGGGTGGTGCTAGAATAGCTTGGCTACTGGCACCAAGCTATTCTGGCACCACCCTGGAACCATCATGACTGATAGGTCTCATGAACTGCAATGAAATCTTTAGAGGGCCACCTCTTAATTTGTGATTTTTTTACCCTTGGGCTCAATGTATTAATGTATAGGATCTAGGTAGAAACAATCAAACTTTGGTGATGGTATCAACAGATCTTCACAAAAGTGACAACAGGAAAAAAAAAAACCCACAAAAATCTATACTCACAGAAAATAAAAGCCATTTGTGTGTTCAATCTATTCCAAGCTAATGACATGACATCACACACAAAAGCAAACAGCAGGCTTTCTCCTGAGTAAGTATTGGATACACTTCCACACCCAAAGATGCATTTTCTGTCGTAACTCATTCTGTCTCACACTCTCATGCACAAACACTCGGGTTACATCCCTTGTTCTAGTACACATGCATGTGTAGCAGACCAAGGGAGATAATCTGTAGGTGTCCCTCTCTCTACTCTCACAAGTCAACTTTTGCCCAAATGCACATGATAAAGAAAATGTCAGGAAAATCGTAATGCCGCCAATTTACAGACATTATTATTGTGTTGCCAACACCATTCTATTTCTCTCTCTCTCTCTTTTCCTCACACACACCCAAACCCATGATAATGACATCTATGGCAGGATAAATGATTCGCTTAACCCCTTGCACATTCAGCCATCAGTATTGTAAAACAGTACCAGTGGCTGCATGTAAAAAGGAGGTAAGGTACCGTCTACCCTCATGCAATTAGTCTACAGTCGTGGACAAAGACTGAAACGTGTGATCACTGCAAGTATAAATATCAGCCTGAACAAAGATGAAACCCAAACCTTCACTAGGGCAATGGAACAATGATGGACCTCAGTGTTTGGTACGCTACAGCGTCCGTTTCAGTTTCAATCGAATCATAGATGAGACGAGGGTGCACTCCATTCCGCAGATGAAAACAAACACAGTATGTGAAGAAGTAAAAAGCTGAAAGCGTCCAGCCACACTTTCCGAAACAGCCTTAGTGTGCTCAGCAGCAGCAAGCCTTGTAGATTTGCATAATGCTTTGGCAAGGAGTGAACGTGTTACAGGAAGCAATGTTAGCACCGTCGCGGTGGTGCTGATGCAAATCGCAAAAACCAGCAGGTGACCCTTTCCCAAAGCCAAAGTTCACGCCATCAGTCATTCTCAAAGACACGTCAAAAGTTGTGCTCACAGACATTATACCATGCAACTCCTTCACTTTGAACGAGCCAATCTCTCAGAGAAAGATGCATAGGTTCTATGAGCTCCTGCAAGCTGCAGGGACTCTAAACATCTATGCCTCTCACCGATGGAAAGGGCACATTGGCTTAAGGGACTGTAGGCTCACTCTTTCATCCTGGAGTTTGCAGTGAAGATCCAAGAAATTATAAACAAAGCGCTACTAATCAGAAAATGTCCTACACAAATGAAGCATACCAGAAGGCGGTTTCGCAAAGACCAGTCGATACGAAGGTAGCTGTGTAAAGATCAGTCAACACAAAGAGCATCTCGCATGAGGCCACCTTGTGTAAATCATTGGATGTGTGCCCATGTGTGCTTTGGAACTTATGGCAGAGACCAACACACAAAATGTGGAATTGCCAAAACAGAAAGTAAAACAAAACATTGCAGCTGGATGAGTGAGGGCTAATGCCGAAAACTACAAGTGCACAAGTTACTGTTAGAACGCTTTCTACTACCGTCAGTCAAACATCTCTCAGTCACGCGTGTTTTTGTTAAGCTCCTTACACACTCATCCACAGGTACTGTTGACAGTACCAATGGCTGCATGCGCAAGGGGGCTAAAAGTGCTCCCTAACACTGTCTTTTTTCCAAAGTCCGCTTTGTGAGGGAAGCCATGCAAGGCCGACACAGGTCTCTCAGGACTTGTGATTGGAGGTTAGCCACGTGAGTCCTTCAAACAGTCCATCACCGGTAGTCGCACAGGATGGTTGAACGTACCAGTTGCGGTCTCGTATCCGCGTCAGGCCCAGTTTTTCTTGTATCTCATGTGGCTTCATGGCTGCACAAAAAAAAAAAAAATTTTTTCAATCTGTGAGAAAATCAATCCTCGAGTGCAAATTCTATAATAATAATGAAACATTGCATGCCTCAGGCAGAGGCCGCTGCCATCACCAAAACACAGAGGCTATGGCAAACTGTTTTAACCTGTTCAGTGCCAAGAAAATGGGAACACGCGTAACTGCAAGAGGTATAGATCCTGAGCCCCCGCAGTCGCGGGGGCTCATGAGGATCTATGCCTCTTGCTGACACCACTTTCAATCCACGTTCTTAGCACAGCCAGGGCTTGTTGATGCTGAATTGACGAAGACAGCAGAATCAAAGTTTCCGTCCTGGGCAGTGAACGGGTTAAATCACCCATAGTAAACCCCAACCTATTAATTTATTGAAACAGAGGTCAAACTCTCTGCAAAATGAGTTAGCGAGTGGTTACCTACAGGAATCACCTTGACAGAAAGAGCTACAGACAGCCAAAGGGTTAAAAGTAGGCACACCCACTGTTCTGACCCTGCCAGTGTAGTAGTAGGTACTCCAAACCTTCTTTGCACGACTAAGTGTGACCCAAATTTCACCCATTTTCCATCACCAATTTTAACCAAAATACGCTACATATATCAATAAAATGTATACTGGGTTGTAGTATGGTGTCTACTCTTTGTGTTCATGTGTGTTTCTGTGCTTATTTTTTACATGTTTAGTACTTTATGCATGTTTTACTGGCATATCTATTGTTCATGACTTGCCGCGGCGGCACAGCGTGCGCGCGTTGTTCACAACACACATCGGCTTTTCAATCGCCTCGCGTGTCGCGTCAAAGCGACACAGGCTAAAAATAGCTAGCCAGTTAGGTAGAGTAGAGCTAGCCCTTCATTTTCGTATAATTTATTTTTGCATACGATCACGGGAACGTATTCAAATTTCAAGTAGAAAAGTTTCAACGTAATATTCTCACTCTTCTACAAAACAGATGGGAGCGAAAAATATATGCCTAAAATTGTCAATCATTTTTCTATATTATTGCAAAGTTTCGTACTTATTCATTACTTTGACTCCGCACGCGAAGCAAAAGAGCGCACACGCTGCCTCTGTGTACGAGCTAACGCGTGTTCGGAGAATGGCGTGCACAAACGATAGCGAGGCTGTAGTTGTACCATGTGCTTCGGCTAATATATATCGTCAGATTTAGCCAATCTACCGACTTCAGATGAAATTATCGATATGTAATATCATTTTTGGATTGATCTGTACATTGCTAGGTTTTAGATTTGCTTTTCAATTGTATTCGAAGTGTTTCTTTTGAGCAAGCAGTGGTGCCGTATTGCGAGGTAAACAAAGCGTGTAGGGTTATCATCGGAAATAGTTAGTTAGTTAGTTATTTGGGTTTAACGCCGAGCAGGCAACTAAGGCCATCTCACGGCGGGAAGGGTAAAAATCTGGTCAGCCAGACTAAAAGAAAGGTCTTAAGACATGATGTAAATATACCTTAAAAATATGTCAGGCTAAAATGTCGCACAGGTCTTTAAAGAAAACGTCGGAAGACTCTCAAAAAGGTCAAAATAATAAAAACATCATAATCTATAGACGCTCAAATCTTATTAAAAATATGGCAATCTCTCAGAAAACTGAAGATCTTGTCCGGGGGCACATCCCGGAACAAAACCTTCAAGGAGTCTGCTGTGAAATGTTTATACCTTGTGTCGATTAGATCAGCACAAGACAACAAAAAGTGTTGAACAGAGTACTGCTCGTCGCAGGCATAACACCATGGACGCTCCTCCTGTTTAAGTAAATAAGAGTGCGTAACATACGTGTGGCAGATGTGGAGCCGAGCCAGGACAGTCTCCTCACGGCGGCTGCCGCAGCGATAAGGTAGACCGTCGGACAACTTAGGAAGGGCTTCATGCAGCTTGTTAGCTTCCTCTTTGTCCCACTCGGACTGCCACTCACGGGCTATGTACGCACTAGCCACATGTCTAAAATCACTATAAACAGTCTGTGTGTCAGGGACAGGGTCATTGCGGGCATCGTTGGCAGCAGAATCTGCGATCCTGTTGCCTTCGATGCCCACATGCCCTGGCACCCAAACAAAAATGATATCATAATATTCCTTCATCAAGTCCGCGTGGAGCTCTCTGATCTGCACCAGCAGTGGGTGGTCATTTCCCGTGCCCTGAAGGGCCTGCAGGGCAGAAAGAGAGTCAGACAGAATTAGGAAGTTCCTTTCTCTAGATCGATAAGCATGCCTGAGTGCCAGCAGAACCGCCTGCAGTTCCGCACTAAATACAGATGAGTGGTCTGGGAGGCGGTGCTTAAATGGGCGTCTAGGATGGCGAGAGGACACTGCGGCCGCAGCCACTCTCCCATCCTCAGACTTTGACCCATCGGTATAGATGCGACAATAGCCAGGAAAAATTGAAAGCAGTTCATTGAGGCTCTGTTGGTATATGGCTGGTGGAGTAGAGTCTTTCTTGTGGGCAGTCAAGTCCAGCAAGATGTCAGGAACTGGTAAGAGCCAAGGTGGAGTGATGTGTTGCAGGGATTCCGAAACTCTGTCCAGGTCCAATCCGGCCGCCTGCAGATGAGGTCGGACACGGAAAGAAAGTGGACGGACAGCTCCCGGATGGGTATCGTAAATCTCTGCAAACGATGGTTTAAAAACACAATCATAGGCAGGATTGTCTGGATGGGCCTTCAGTTTCAGAACGTAGCTGAGCATGAGGCGGATGCGGCGGAGCTTGAGAGAAGGCTCCCCTGCCTCGGCATACAGACTAGGAACTGGAGACGTCCTGAAGGCCCCAAGACATATCCGCAGACCCTGATGGTGAATTGTGTTCAGACGCTGTAGCACAGACTTGGAAGCTGAGCCATACACCACAGAGCCGTAATCCAGTTTGGACCGAACAAGGGCCCGGTACAGACGAAGTAAGACAGTACGGTCCGCACCCCAGTCAGTACGACCGACGACACGAAGAATGTCGAGAGCCTTCTGACAAGAGGTTCTAAGGTAATTAATATGGTTGCGGAAGGTAAGTCTTTTGTCAAAAATGACCCCCAGAAACTTTGCCTCCTCGGCCACCTTAATTGGCACTCCAGCAATGCTCAGGCTAGGTTCTGGAAAAAATTTCGTCTGGTTAGTAAAATGCACACAAACAGTCTTGGAGGGCGAGAACTTGAATCCATTGAGAGACACCCACCGC
Organism: Semisulcospira habei; assembly: GCA_036245525.1. NCBI lineage: Eukaryota > Metazoa > Mollusca > Gastropoda > Semisulcospiridae > Semisulcospira > Semisulcospira habei. The sequence continues at coordinate 16,373,918 of BTPG01000006.1, read as the reverse complement.
TGGATGCGATCAACGCACAGCTGCAAGCGCCTCTCAAGGGACGCAAGTCCTCGACCACGTGCGCACAAAGCAAAGTCGTCAACAAACAAAGAGTATTCAGAATCATCCTTGACGGCCTTTACAATGTTATTAATTTTAATACTAAATAAAACAGGAGATAGAATGCTGCCCTGTGGGACCCCCCATCTCCTGTTCAAAGGAGTCGGAGAGGGTGGAGCCCACACGGACATGGAACGACCGGTTAGTCAAAAAATTGTGAATAAAAACGGGCAGGTGCCCTTTAAAACCCATGTCCAACAAGTCAGACATTATGCCATACTTCCAGGTAGTGTCATACGCCTTCTCAAGATCGAAGAAAATTGCATAGACATGCTGCTTGTTGACAAAAGAATCTCGAATAAATGATTCAAAGCGGACTAAATGGTCAGTTGTACTACGGAAGCGCCGGAAACCGCACTGAAGGTCTGTGAGGAGACCCTGTGACTCAAGATGCCACACCAGGCGGGCGTTGACCAGGCGTTCCATAGTTTTACATAAACATGATGTCAAAGCGATAGGCCGGTAGTTGCCCGGGTCGGAAGGATCCTTACCCGGCTTGGGGATCGGTACAACCACAGCCTGGCGCCAAGACGGCGGAAAATGACCAGTTCTCCAGATATGGTTAAAGGCCTTGAGAAGTACAAGGAGTGACCTCTCAGGCAGATGCGTTAGGAATTGATAGTGGATGGTATCTAGGCCAGCAGCAGAGTCATTACATTTCTGCAAAGCTTGCTGCAATTCTGATAATGTAAACGGGACATTATAGACTTCTGAGTTATCGGACTCAAAATCACAAATACGAGACTCTCGTTTCTCTGAACAGAGGCCAGTTAGTTTTCTTAAGATTCCAGCGCCCCACCGGCGGATCCTCCCCACAGCTGACCGATGACAGGACTACTGGGAAGTGGTCACTACCACACAGGTCATCGTGAACCTTCCAGTCAAAGTCCAGCATGAGAGAAGGATCACACACAGTGAGGTCTAGAACAGAACTAGATCCTGAACCTGGGTTAGAGTATGTTGGTGAACCATCGTTAAAGACACATAGATTAAGTTGAGAAAAAACATCTTCTAACATCTGACCTCTGCCATCATAGTGGTCACTACCCCAAAGGTGAGCGTGACCGTTAAAATCCCCCATGAGAATAAAGGGAGGGGGCAGTTGATCAACTAAATTTAAAAAATCATTACTACAGACCCGCAGGGATGGTGGCAGGTAAATACTGCATATAGTTATGGTCTTCTTCAAGGTAACCCGAGCTGCGACAGCCTGAAGACAGGTGTCGATGCTAACGGGGCTACATAAAATTTGGCTACTAATGAGAAGAGCCACTCCACCCGAGCGCCTCTCCGAATCATTGATTGATTGTACATTGCTTAACGTCCCGACAGCAACAAGGCTTTCTCAGGACGTGCCTGCACTGCTTGTGAAAAAAAAATAAACAGAACATTGAATGTATGTCGCCAGCCGGTCAAATACATTAAATAAACCTAACACATGGGGCCTAAATAAAGCTAAGACCATTTAGCAACACACATCCAATATCAAGAGCTACAGGCAGTGCAGACAGTAGGGAGAATTTTAAAAAGGCAAATACAGGTGAATGGACAAAGGGTAGACAGAAACACATGCCCCAGAATAGAGAGAAAAACCCACCCTGTGAGGCTGACCAGGGTGACCCTGGGAACTAAAAAATACCTAACCCCACCCAAGTCCCCCAGGGCAGACCCGGGTGGGGAACCTCTCCGAATCAGAGCCTTTATGTATAGCGTTAAAACCATTAAAGGACACAGGGTCAGAAGTCTTCAGGTATGTCTCCTGAAGAGATATTACTGAGGGGTTATAGCACTTTACTAAAAGACGTAATTCCTCAAAGTTAGCTTGAAAACCACGACAATTCCACTGAAGCAGAGAGTCCATGATTATGTCTTATCTGGGGGTGCGGAGTTTTTCCCCCCTTTGTCCTTTGCCTTGGAAGGAGTCGGAGAAACAGAGGGGGGCCGGCTCCCGGGCCTCCTCTGTTTCTTAGGAGATGAAGGGGGTGGAGCTGCCGCAGCATCGGCAACTTCCACTCCCTCCATCTGCTCCTCCAATGCAGCATATTTGTTTTGAAGGGGGACATCAGTGTTCCCCTTCTGGGCCCGTGCGCACGGCGGTCCCATAGATTTCTTTGACTTCTGGTCCTGGGCAGCGTTCCTGCCGCTAGAGTTAGCGGCCTTAGAAGGCTGACCAGAGCCAGAAACCTTTGGTGTTGACAAACTAGCAGGTTTGGGTGGGGGCTGAGGCTTAGGGGCAGCAGAAGGCGGTGCCACCGGACCGGTAGCGTCCACCCTCTGCGTTCCCTGGCTCCTCGTCACCACCGGAGGAGGGTTACTCTCCAGGGGTGAGAGGATCCGAGGCTCCGCCCCCAACCAAGAAGTTGGGGTTTGACAAGAGAAGTCTTTGGTGGGGCGCTTGCCTGCCACCGCAGCACTGAAAGTATACACAAAGTTGTTATTTGAGTTTGGCGCCGCCTCAGCTGCACCAGGACCGTCAACCAGTTTTTTAGCGTCCGCAAAGGACAGCCCCTTCTCCACACGCACCTGCTGAATCCTGCACTCGGAGATCCAACGAGGGCACTTCTTGTCCGAAGCCATATGCGCCCCCTGGCAATTCACACACAGGGGGATGGCTGTGCAGGACTCAGCAGAGTGTCCGGGCTTAGTGCAACGGGCGCATAGAGCCTCTGCCTGGCGGCATGTCTTCTGCCCATGGCCATACTTTTGGCACTTAAAGCACCGAAGGGGGAGAGGGACGTACTTTTTCACTTTCAGGGAGTAGTAACCTCCCCAGATGGTAGTAGGAGCTGTGGGGGTGCCAAACGTCAGGATGATGGTAGGGAGACGGATCTCCCGACCACCTCGTTTGGAAATGAAGCGCCTGACGTAGGTCACCCCCTGTGACTTAAGGTTCCGTACAAGTTCATCTTCAGACAGTTCGGCCAATGCTTGATCTTTAATCACTCCTCTAGAGGAATTCATTGTTTTGTGGGGAGTGACCTCCACTGGAGTGTCTCCGATGGAGGAGAGCCTCAGTAGCTCATTGGAGTGTGCCCGGGTACGGCACTCTACCAACAAGTCACCAGACCTGAGGCGCTGGGCCTCAGGCCTGCCAACACGGCTCCTGAGGGTCTCCCCTACCAGGAAAGGGTGCAGCTTGGAAACAGGCTTCTCTTTAACTTTGCTGTGGATAATGAGAAAGCGAGGCCAGACGGCCGAAACCTGAGGCGTCGCTTCCCCACAATCAGAGTCGCTATCATTTTCAAGGTCAATGTCAGTGGCTATGTGCCGCTTTGGTGCCAGTTTTGGTTTTTTGATATTTTCCATATTATAGTATGATAGATATTCATCCCCCGGGGGTCCCCGCCCGCCACCGAGCCCAACAAGGGAAAGTGCAATTGTCGGCGGGTCTCCAGCCGACGCACAATGGAGACTGCCCGAAAGATATACTCAAGGGGGTAAGCCCGATTGAACCGTTTGAGCCACCGCCTTCTATCACACTGTTGAATACAGGGGAATACTGGCGTAAAGCATCTATCAGCATCAGAGGCTATAGCATGGTGCTCCGTATAACAACCCGCATGTCAACAGGGGGATAGGGCTCGACGTGACAAGAGCCGATTGACTAGGCCGGTACGACTAGCCTCCCGTTTAGGCAGAAGTCAAGGCCAAAGTGGAGTGTTTCAGCCACCAGGATCCTCTTCTCCCCCGACACGGGTCTCCAAGCACGGCAAACACTTGGGATCCAAAGGACCAAAAGCTCACGCGTATTTTTAAGGACCAATCCAACATGGTAAGACCTGGGTAAGCACAGCTCCTTAAAAACCGGACCAGTGAAAAAGACTGAACAACATATCTGCTGACATCAAGTCCTAATCCTGGACAAAGATGGCACCCGTCTGCTAGCCCACTCAGTCAGGGACCGAGTGGACTACCCACCCACGCCACGTGGAGGCCGGTGCCGGGTAGGCTATCATCGGAAATACCGAATATAATTTTCTCTTTAACAAGAAAGCATGAATTAAACATTACTTTTATAAAAGATGTTAAGGTACGTTTATATTTAAGTCATTATCTTCTGGCGGTCGTAGACTTTGAGATATAGTTATTTTTGTGAAGTCACGTGACCTGCTTGTTTTTCGTCTGCTACTACTGTACTAGTACTACAGTGTGATACTTTCTTTTTTGAGATCAGTGTGTAGTTTTCTGTCCGTGATTTGTATAGACAAGCAAATTTCACGCAAGTGTTAAAATTATAATCCAACAATTTAAATAGTTGAAATTGCTGGTGATCAATTTTGTGGTGTTTGTCAATTTTTTGTTTTATTTTTTTTCTTTTTTTTTTAGGGGGTGGGTGGGGGGGGGGGGGATGATGACAAAAAACAATTTCTCTTTGTTTGTAGTCTATCCTGCTCCATTATTCAGATCTCATTATCCTGATCATTTTGATGTTTAAATGACGTTTCTATCTTAATTACAACCCAAGATATGATTTTTCTTGTGTTTGTTAATTTTCAGCCATCAAAATCAGTGATTTTACTAAGTTTTTGAGGATCATTTTCAGCATGATGCCCTTGTTCAAGAGCCTCGAAAAAACCTAGGCTGTCACAGATTACAGAGTTGATTGTAGCAGAATTTAGTATCAATATCACTGTAAGGTTGGTTCTGTGAAATTCCAAAAATGCCAAATCATTCAATTTTCACTGTCGCCAAAAGGCATGCAAAAAAACTAAACAAATTAATTCATAACTTTTGATCTAATTGTCCGATTATTTTCAACTTGATATCATTGGAATTAGAAAAATGAGACCTATCTGGAAAACATATTTACAAATGTGATCATGTAACTTAAAAAATCACTTTGGAGTACCTAGTAGTAGGCACACCCACTGTTCTGACCCTGCCAGTGTAGTAAACTAGTAGGCACACCCACTGTTCTGACCCTGCCAGTGTAGTAGGCACACCCACTGTTCTGACCCTGCCAGTGTAGGCGTGATCAGCTAAGGCAAACAACATATTCACATCTGAAATTCTCACTATCTTAGACAGTTTCATGCAACAGGACTGATTCAGACGGACATGGATCAATGAATCTTTATTTTACAACGGTGCAGACATTAACACAGTCAGTGACCAGTCAGGACATAAAAGAAAGAGCAACGTGATAGCCTGCACCAACCATCTGGCAGATCCTGTTTGTTTGCAAAGACCAGGATGATGGCATCCCGCATCTCACGGTCGTTAATTATGCGGTGCAGCTCCTGCCGCGCCTCATCGATTCGGTCACGGTCAGCACAGTCAACCACAAAGATGAGGCCCTGAGTTCCCGTGTAGTAGTGTCGCCACAATGGCCGAATCTTGTCTTGGCCTCCTACATCCTGTGTACACAATGTGATTACATAAAAACTTTAACCTAGTAGTAGTACAACTTCCTTAATTAACACTGCATAGTTTCAACTCAAGTTTCAGACAAGACTGTAGTATAAGTATTGAACTTCAATATGCCACCAAAACGTCAACTGTATGTGTTGTCGTTTACATCCTGTAAAGACATGTACATCCTGAAAGTGTTTCGATTTAGATCAACCATGATAGTTCAAGGGTGGTGCCAGAATAGCTCTGGCGCCAAGATATCACGGTTGATCTGTCTCCAGTCCTAAACTGTAGTATTAAGACAACATGATTAACCAAGTACACCCTAAAAGTTACCAGTTCTGGGATATGGATCAAGCATGATAGTTCAAGCATGGTGCCAGAATAGCTTGGTACCACCAAGCTATTCTGGCACCATCTTTAAACTATCACGGCAGACCCATCTCCTAAACTGTAGTGCAACCTTAAGAGGGCCACTACCAAGATTGCAAAACGGGGAAATTCAATCTCAAGACTGCATGAATGAAATAATTCAAACAGCTGGTTTAACTCAGCACAGTTTCGAGGTTCTCAGCAGGACTCATGACTGATACTGTGCAACAATGCTCAACAGCGACCACTTACCCAGACATTGAATTTGACATTTTTATAGCTGACGGTTTCCACATTGAAACCAACGGTTGGAATTGTAGTTACAGACTGGCCTAGCTTCATCTTGTATAAAAGAGCTGTGAAAACATTAAGGCAAAAACGGTAGGTGACAAACACAATCAGGCAAACATGCGTGCACACAAAGCTATTCCCCACCCACCCCCCACCCCACCCCCATAGGAACACATTTTTTTTAATAATAATAATAATAATTACGGTATTTATAATGCGCTTATCTTATAATAATTATAACTCTAAGCGCACACTCACAACTCGCGCATGCATGCGCACGCTTTAGACAAAGACTCACGTACCACAAACAGTGAAATACATTACGACGGTCAAAAGAAAAACAGAAGATAGTGGTAGAAAACCCTTTAAAATAGAAACAAATAACGTTTCGGATCAAAGATCCTTCCTCAGGTGACATGGAAACAAACGTAGAACAGAAAAGAACACCAGAAAGAAAAGACGTCATCCTGTATAGAGAGAATTTAGAATGACGTAAAAAAAAAAAAAAAAAAACCACACACACACACACACACACATAATGACGCAAATACACATGCACAAAACACGTAGCACAAAACTTACGTCTATATACATACACGTCACTGCATACATTCGCATGCACTCGTGCCTACTGCAGCTCACGCACATGCACACACACACACACACACACACACACACACACACACACACACACACATACACACACACTCAAAGGTAGCATCCAGTATCAACAGTGAGGTCAAGCCTGGCACCAACTACCCATCAGGCCGAGCATACATCCCTAGGGGCGAATGTTCAAGCCGCGCGGATGGTAAGTGCCAAGCCTGTCCGCGAAAAAGGATTCTGTCATTTTGCGGCGGATGAAGTGGGATGTATTTTGCCAAAGGATGCGTATGCTGAAATGTGTGAGGCTATGAGGCGGTTCGTTGAAATGACGTCCAACTACTACATTACCACGGTCAGCTTGGGGTGGGGAGTGTGGTGATATAGTGCTAAAACTGTTGAAAGAGGTGAGTTTTGAGGGCGGACTGGAAGGAGGAGAGAGAGTGTTTCTGACGGAGAGAGTGGGAGAGTGTTCCAGGTGGATGGACCGTAGACGGAGAAGGAGCGGGGCCCGAAAGTGTTAAGTTTGGTGCGAGGGATGTGGAGGCAGAGAGGGTCGGAGGCAGAGCGGAGAGAGCGGGAAGGTGTGTAGGGGTGAAGTAAGTTAGAGAGATAGGCAGGAGCGCAGTTGTTCAGGGATTTGTAGCAGAGAGACAGAACTTTGTATTGGATGCGTTGGGGGATTGGGAGCCAGTGGAGGAGTTTGAGCAGGGGTGTGATGTGGTCGGATTTTTTCTTTCTGAGGACGAGGCGGGCAGCATTGTTCTGGACGCGCTGGAGAGTGAAGATGGTGGAGTGAGGGAGACCGGAAAGGAGAGAGTTGCAATAGTCGATGCGAGATAAGATGAGAGAGACAGCAAGTTTGGTCGCAGCTTCAGTAGTGAGGTATTTTCTGATCTGACTGATGCGGCGGAGGTGGAAATAGCATGCCTGGGTCGTGGCGGAGACGAAGCTGGTCATGGACAGAGAGGAATCTTTGATGACGCCGAGGTTCTTGGCCGAGTCAGAGAGGGAGATGGGGGTGCTATCGAGTTGAAGGTGGAGAGAGGGAGGGAGCTGGGAGAGTTTCTGGCGAGTGCCTACCAGCATGGCTTCCGTTTTGTCGTCGTTCAGTTTCAGTTTGTTTGCTGTCATCCAGTTTTTCACGTCTTCGTAGCAGTCAGCCGTGCGAGTCAGTAGTGACTGAGTGTTGTCGAGTTTGTCATTGTCTTGCAGTTGTGAGTCGTCAGCGTAGAGGTGGTGGTGTATGCGGTGAGACTGGATGATGTTGGACAGAGGAGAGGTGTAGAGTGTAAAAAGGACCGGGCCCAGGACGGATCCCTGTGGAACTCCGCAGGAGAGCGTTACCGGGTTGGAAGAGACGCCGTTGATGGTGACGTACTGCTGTCTGTCAGAGAGGTAGGAGAGAAACCAGGAGTGAGCAGAGTCGGTGATGCCGAAGGAGTGGTGGAGTCGGTGGAGGAGGATAGAGTGGTCTATAGTGTCAAAGGCGGCAGAGAGATCGAGTAGTGTAAGAAGGGAGATGTTGCCAGAGTCGGTGGAGAGAAGCAGCTCGTTTAAGATATGTAGAAGGGCTGTTTCAGTGCTGTGATGTTTGCGATAGGCAGACTGGAATGGACTGAGGAGGTTGTTGTCGGTGAGATGGAGGTTGAGCTGGTTGAGAACAACCTTCTCAAGAAGCTTGGACAGGAAAGAGAGATTGGAGACTGGGCGATAGTTCTTGAGTTCGTTTGGGTCGAGGTTGTGTTTTTTGAGGAGAGGACGGACGATGGCGGACTTGAAGATATCGGGGACGGAGCCGTTTTCTAGAGATGCGTTGATGATGTCGGTAATGAAGGGTAGAAGTTTTGGAAGGCCGTCATGGTAGAGAGAAGCTGGGAGGGGGTCAAGTTCGCAGGTTTTGAAGGGCATGGACTTTATGGTCTTGAGGACTTCATCCTGAGAGACGGGGCGGAAGGACGAGAGGGGAGTGCCGGAAAAGGTGGGGTCGGGAGGGCAAGGCGGAGGAGGCAGGGTGTCGAGTGTGTCGCGCAGATTTTGGATTTTGTCCGAAAAATAGGTAGAGAAAGCAGACGGGAGTTCTTCTTTGCTGTGTGTGTTGGGGAGAGGAGAGTCTTTAGAAGTGCCTAGGAGTGTGTTCATGGTGGCGTAGAGGGTTTTGGAAGAGGTGGATTCCAGGATTTGGTTTTGAAGGTGTTTGCGTTTAGATTCGGAGATCATTTTGCAGACTTTGGATCTAGTTGTTTGGAAGATCCGTCTGTGAACGGTGAGGTCAGTTGAGCGCCAGAGGCGTTCCGCTTGTCGGCGCTCGCGCTTGGCCTCAGCTATATCATCAGTGAGCCAGGGCGAGGGGAGTCGGTTGGGTATGGAGCAGGTGGTGACAGAAGGGTGTCTAGAAGTTTTCGAAGGGAGGAATTGAAATGGGATGCAAGATCGGGAGAGGGGGCGGGGTCCGAGAGAAGGTCGACAGCTTCGTCGAAGAAGCTCTCGCGGTTGACAGATTTTAGTTTGCGGCGAGAGACGAGCTTGGTTTTTTTCGGGGGAGGTAGATTGAGGGAGACGAGAATAGCGAAGTGGTCAGAGGGAAGCACAGTGGAGGTGTCAGAGTCGAGAAAGAGTTGATCGGAGGTGCGGGTGATGATCCAGTCGAGGGTGTGGCCACGTCGGTGGGTGGGTTTAGTGATGTGTTGTGTAAGATTGTGGTTTGAAAGTGACGTGCAGAGGCGTTTTGTGTCAGGGTGGTCGGGTTTGTCAAAGTGGAAGTTAAAGTCGCCTAGAAGGATGTGTTTTCCGGGTCGTGTGCTGTAGTGGTCGAGGAGGAGGTCGAACTCGGTGAGGAACATGGAGTTTGTGAGTTTGTTTTGAGAGCTTGGAGGGGGGCGATATATACATGAGAAAATGAGGGACTGGCCAGGGAGTGTTGCTACGGCCTCGACAGATTCAAAGGAGGGATGAGCAAAAGGTAGAGACTGAGAGAAGGAGAGGTGAGCGGAAAGACAGTCCCTGTAGATGATGGCAATGCCACCCCCTCTGAAAGCGCGCGGGAAGGAGGCCAGGCGGTAGCCACTCGGAGTGACGCTGGCGATGATGGGTTCGTCGCCAGCCGAGCGGAGCCACGTTTCGGTGATCACGACAATATCTAGGTCATTGTCTAGAATGAAGTCGGAAATCACGTCAGCTTTGCCATCTTTGCAGACAGACTGGGCATTAAATAGACACAGTTTTAGGTTGGAAGAGACAGCAGAGGGAGAGGGAGAAGAAACGGACGAAGAAGAGGACAGAGGAGGGGGAGGGTAGGGAGGGGGGGGGAGAGGATGGAGGGGGGAAAGAGGAGTGAGGGGTGGAGTGGGGAAGAGGAACAGTCGGGGAAGGATAACCGGGTAAGAAAGAGGATGCGAGAGGAGGGTGGGGTGGGGGGGAGGGGAGAGGAAGGGGAGTAGGAAAAGAAGAGGGAGGGGGAGGGTGACGGGGAGGAGGTGACGAGGAGGAGAAAGCAGGCAAAGGAGGAGGGGGTGAGGGGAGGAAGGGGGATGAGGGTGGGGGAGTGGGCAGCCGAGGAGGGCATGGAGCAGTGAATTGATTATTTGTGGTTTGTACAACTTTGTACTATTAACCCTCTTCTGCATAGAGCGCCCACCAGCGCCCGCTGAAAACACACAGCGTTTGTGCATAGAACGCCCGGTAACGCCCGCTGAACCACGTGTATACTGTGGAGGCTGCCATGTTTACCATGGTAATAGAAATCTCGCGAGACCACAAGCCTCATTTTCGAGATTCTTTCCACTTCCTGTCAATACACGCCATGTGCATTTTGGACGTTTCCTTACGGAGCAACAAATTTTTGAAGTTTCAAGTGTGAATCGAGTGTCAGTAAGAATGGCTGGCCTCGAACTGTGGTGATCATTGGTGGGGGAAAGCAGTGCCTATGAAGATTTTGAGGGATTTACAGAGCAAGACTTGGTGGAAGAGGGGAAGAATCTGACTTAGATTTGGAATGGGATGACTTGGGGATCGTTTTTTTTTAGTCAACATCATCGTTTGAGGATAAAGCTTGTGATCATCAGCAACTGAGATTCACAGTACGTAAAACTGCAGTTCATTCAACTTTAGATTTTTCACCTTTATTTCCTTACACATTTTACAGCTCCACAAATGTTTATTTTATATCTTTATTGATTTAACACTTTAGAAAAAATAATTGCTCTTTCTCAAGATTTGTCTAAATATTTTTTAACATTTTTTTTAAAATGTCACCCATTCAAAATTACGGAGTTGATTCCCTTTGGTGATATTTTCAAGAGCCGCCTGGCACATGCACTTGCATGCAGAAGAGGGTTAACCCAATTTAACACCAAGGCCACGTTTCCAAAATTTTGGATGTGTCATCTAATGACTGTATCAGCTGCAGGAAATGGATCAACCATGATAATTCAAGGACAGCGCCAGAATAGCTTGGCGCCTGATGGCGCCAAGCTAATCTGGCACTACCCTTGAATTATCATGGTCGATGCATCTCCTGCTGTAGTGTGTCATGGCTAAATAGGTTAATCCCCATCAGCATGCAGCCCATTGGCAGTGCTTACGGTACCCGTGGCTGCATGTGCTTGGGGGCTAAAGGGTGGACAATGACAGCCACAAGCCATGTCACAAAAAGATACTCAAAATAAATAATAAAGCAGCAATGTTAATAAACAAGATGGGATGAACCATAACCCACAAAGTCCCTTTTATATGAGAGCTGTCATCGCTGTCAAGGATCTCTACCATTCATCTTTGACCTGATTCTGATGTTGAAATATCTCCCATTGAAAAAGCCTGGCAGATCTGTCAATGCATCTGTGAGCTCTATAAGGGGCGCAGAGCATATGTGTCACTGGTTTGTAAAAGTAATGTCATTAATTGTTGTCATCACACATTTTTTGGTTTGTTTTTAAGTAATTTTAGATTTTACGTGATAGGAGTTTCTCTTTCGCTTCAAGACTTGAGAAAATGGTGACAAAACTAGAATTTCTTGATACAATTTCAGTCTTGCTATAATTGGTGTGCTAGCTAGATGATATACCAGGTACACCTGCATGCTCTTCTGAAAGCATGTTAATGTGTGTGTGTGTGCTCCAAACATCTCCAAGAGACATAGATCCTCATGTGCCCTCTGTCTAATTCGCCCCACCGTGACCCATCTCAAAAAGTCCCTTCTGTAAATAGAACTAGAAGGGACTTAATAAAGCAGCAATGTTAATTTTTAAAAAAAAGGTTCTGTGAGCAGAAAGAAAGATCAAGGATACTGGTTTTTCCTGCTGCATCAAGTCCTAGCATCAGGATTCGCATTTCTTTGTTCCCAAACAGCTTGGAGAGTAGCTTCCCCATGGTTGTTGTCTTGTATCTTCCTCACTGCACACAGCAACATGGGAAAAATTAAATAACACAATAAAGACAGCACAACTTCTAAAGCCAGCAACTGATTCATCCCCAGCCATTAGATTACCAGTAATCTCTAACTTCACCCATCCATTGCTGATAAAATCTGACCACCACCCAACATAACCCTCTTATTAGCCCCAAGGTCCCATTTCTTAAATTTTGGAGGTGTTGCCCAACGACTATAGTACCAGTTGCAGGAGATGAATTGACTATGATAATTCAAGGGTAGTGCCAGATTAGCTTGGCGCCAGAAGGTGCCAAGCAAATCTGGCACTACCCTTGAATTATCATGGTCAATCCATCTGTGCTGCAGGGACTCAGGGCTAAATGGGTTAAAGAGGTATAGATCCTCATGAGCCCCTGCAGTTGTGGGGGATCCTAAGTTTGAAGATCGACGCCTCTTGCTGACGTCACTTTGATTCAATGTTCCCGGGCATCTAGGATTGTTCTGGTCTTGAATTTAACTAAGACTGCAGACCAAGAGTCAACAAATTAATTTTCCATCAACCAAATGAAGCTACTTTCCCAACTCAGAATCAGGTCAAAGACAGAAGGCTGTGCCTCTTTATAAGCAGGACACAAGCAACCGCTTTGCTGGATCACTCCAATCACTGCAGCAGGCATCCTCTAAATATGGGTGTAATGTTTATGCTGAAATTAGAATGCGAACCTCAAATGGCAAGTATCAATGAGGCAACTCATGAAAATACAGCTGGATGGATAAATCTGCTGAACATTTGAAGTCAGTGCAACGTCTCACCTACTTTTGATTTAGGAATAACCTGTTACTTCACCTTGCATACCAAACTGAAGTAAACGATAAATCAAAGGACCCCAGCAAGAACAGCAAGTCCCTTATGATTCATAATGCATGGCAACTCACAAACTTAAATGTGTCTAGACATATCACTAATTTATCACCGTGCCAAGTTTGACGTCTGCGTTGGCTATAGTACATGACTTATGTAATTTACTATCACACTGGTGTTTTCAGTTTTGTATTGGTGTATGCACTGGGTCAGTAAAATTGCCTCATAAACACGAAAGATATGCATGCATGACACTTACTTAAAATGGTTATGCGACTACACCGTAAGTGTAACAATAAACATCTGCTGACTGGGGTAAACAGTTACAAAAGTAAAGATTTGTTAAAAAAGAAAGACTGGCATTTCTGTCAGCCCCAGCTGTAAAATGTTCCTAGACTCAACCCCCCCCCCCCCCCCCCATACACCTGTCCGAGACACCATAGTGAATAAACAGTGTGTAGCTGACAAGTAAATCACTGACCCCAGATGCAAACATCTCACAGATGCATGCTTAAAGAATATAGAGGCACCTTACAAAAATATGCAAGGCCTCCCTAAATTACATTATTGTGACAAACATAACTTAGGCAACATTTGCAAACATCCTGTGACCTTTTACTTTCCAGTATCACCACAGGTTAATCAAATCAGAAATACAATGCACATGAATAACTTCAATAAGGATAGTAGTTATTATCTGATACACTGTATCCCTTTGATGTCTGACCTATGTTTGGCTGAAAAGATTTAAAACCAGTTTTGTCAAAATATGGTATTTTACTGATCCAAATTGACCTTGAGCTTTTTTACTTTTAGAACGGCCATCTAATTGGTTGTCTAAAATGGAACTGCACCAAAGCATGACTGTGCCACATTTGGAATATGTCACTTCATGAAGTTCCGTTTAACAGTCTCCAAGAAAATGCTGATGATAAAGTTTACGGAGATAATAATGAGATGATAAAGTTGCCAGAAATGAGAAAGACTGACGACTCAGTACACACACTCACTTTTGGACACATTGACAAACTGTGTATGCATGCACTGACACAGTGAAACACTGGATGAATGTTTTAAACCTGGCATGTCAAACTACACTGTCAACATTACTGTTATACTTATAGATTAATAACTTACACTGAGGAAGCAAATGCAAGACACTGCTGCTCTCGCATTGGACTGATTAGTCACAGCAGGCACTGCAAATCTTAAAAACGGACTGACCCAGGAAGCGCATACTCCATTGTCTTCAAAGACAGAAGGATGCCAACAACACTGACGATGCTATGAAATGTATTATTTCAAGTCTAAAACATTCAAAACACTTCCTATTTTTCAACTGACATTATGTTATAACTTGCATTATTGACACAGTACCGTTTTCAAAATTTTGTGCCTACTGATGTTGTAGTTGACAATTTTCAAGCGTCCAACTTTTAAATGCTGTAAAAACTAAAATGAAAGGAACTTAGTCTATGACAAGCTATAAACTTGAATCTTTAAAGCTGAGAAGCAGTCTAAAAACTACGCCCTGCACGTGTTTTAAAAAAACTCTACAGGACCCAACGAGGGCCCTGTCGTGAACGTTCGGCTAACTTGCAAACCGGTTTGCAACTCAGTTGACTGAGTTTTCAACTGCGTTTGTCGTGCTGGCAAAACTCCCGTGAAAAAGGGGGGGGACAGGCCACTTCCTGTATGCAGCGAGTGGGCACCGCGATCACTGATGTAAATCAGCGATATTTTACCGATAGCAACAGTAGCAGACGACACTCGACCACTACCCAACGGACAGAACAGGCCATTTTTTTTGCCTGGATGCAAACTGGATATGGACCCGGCCGAGCCGAGGCTATCCGCAAGTTACACAGTACAGCCTAAGCTTTATTTGATATCGGAAGGGTGAGGAAGGAGGGGTTATTTGTCGTTTTGTGTTTGTTATTATATCTTTTCATCTGGAGTGGCCTACAGGAAATATTTTTTTCCATACGAAGGGCAGCTACTATAAATCAGCTTGACCCATGGCGACCTAAGATTGATTTCCCTTGTATCTTTTGGCAATTATGTAAACAGCCGATTGTCTCTCTCATCCCATTTACTGTGTTGGCTGTACATAACAATGCTTCTTTATTTATTTATATTATCCTATATTGGACTGGATGTATGTGTTGAAATAATTCGTTCACAACTACTGTCAGGAGTCATACTTACAGCTTGTACAACCGTACATTCTGCCATCATCCCCAGTGCGTAAAAATCCGTGGCTGCCGGTCAGTTTCAAAGTGTCACAGAATCGTCTGCTGTTGTCTGATCTGCTAATCGCGATGATTTCCATGCAACAGGAAGTGGCCTGTCGTTTCCCGAGCGTTTTGCAACCTCGGGATACACAGTTGCCAACTCCGTCAACTGAGTTACGAACCGATTTGACCCACTTAGGGGCAGGGCCCAAGCCGGGTCCTGTAGAGTCTTTTTAAAACACGCGCTGGGCGGGTTTTTCTCATTGCACCTCAGCTTTAACCATCAGCCAAACCTGAGTTGAAGAGTTGCAATTCTGTTTAATTATCCCTATCAATCATTAATTGAAACATGTAAATGTGGGTGTGAATATATGTGTACACTATGCATACCTGTGAAGTGTATACACTGCTTATGTCTTCCCAGTCCCAAAGTTATTTATGTGACAGTTTACACTACAGTGACACACTGCAGAAATGTGTACACATCAAGGAACGCCCGTATGTGTACTTCGCATAGACCGAGTCACTAGTTCAAATTACGTTAAGCCGCGTGTTCCCCCAAATAACCGTACAGATTACTAAATGTATCAAAGGCGTATCCTAAATTACGAAAACTGTTTAATCACGGATCACTGTAAGATTTATTTGGAATTGGAGCCCAGGGTCAAAGTTTGCAATTCAATTCATCCCTACCAAACAACGCGTCAGTCGCTTAGGCGGCAACCCGCATGCTTATCTGAGTGTGACGATAATCTCGATAGACCGATTAAATTTCGCATGATAACAATACCATAGTCTTTGCCTGAACATACTGAAAATGATGGACATGCATGGGTGTTTGATTAGAGGTCAGAGTCAGAACTTTGATCAAACATTTTACCATGTAACCTGTGAGGGATAGGCAGAAAGAAGCCGGCCGCCCCACCTACCTGTTAGTTCTGTGCCTTCGTTTGTTGCCTGTTCGATAAAAACAGCGCCGTGGTAGGGTCGAGGCGACAACGGAGACTGTCCGTTACCTTAAAAAAGCAATCATTGAACTATGGAATCTTGATCAGCACAATATTATGTGGTCGACAATCGGACCTCTCTGAAAATCTCCATTCTGGTGGAAATGCCAAATGGCGGTTGTGACCTCACACTTCCGCTTTAGTCCTCGAAATGTAGTCCTTGGGCAAGTCCCGGTTACGCTGACTGCAGCGAGACTGTCCATGTATTCAGGTTATACTCCCCTATTGTGAAAGATCTAAAGTATTCACCTTCTCTGTTATATTGTCATATTTTGATTTATCGATAGGAAAGCGCAATAATACCTATACCCTTAGTGCCCTCTTCTGCCACGAAAGACAACTTACTTTTTGAAAGTTATGATTGTTGTGTTACTTCCCTTGTGCCATCTGCTGGGGTTGGCCAATCAAATTCGTAGACCCTCCTGCCCACAGGCAATTTAGTGTCAAAATGTGCAGGGGGGACATAAATAGGAATTACTGAACTCAAACTGCACTACAAGAACTAAAAAGTAAAAATTTTCCTATGTAGTTGACGCAAACACTTTTCTTACGAATAAAAGTAAACAGACGATCAATAAGTAACTAGATAATATATAGACATGTGAAACATAATAAAGCAAAATGGACTCATGATATCAGTTTAAAAACAAACAAAACAACTCTCAGGGGCGGATCAGTTAACTGCCGAGGGGGGGGGGGGGGGGAAGGGGGAAGTTTCAACCTTTCTGTTTGGGACCTTCAACCCGACACAAAAGGCTGACAAAAAGCAAACGGCATTCAAAAGAATTTTTGGTTTGGTGTGTGAGGGGGTGGGGGTGGGGGGGGTGGGGGGGGGGGTGGGGCGAGGGAACTGGAAGCCCTGTGAATACCCCCCCCCCCCCCCTTTGCGAACTTACTTAGAGTTGCAACATATGCATTCAAATCATCTTCACTGTGGCAAGACTGTAACAAAACCACATGGAAAATGTGATATATTTAATGCATTATTGGCAAAAGAAAAAAATAATTGAATTACAAATATACATACATAAATGTACATGTACCTCACGAGTGCTCACTTCAACTTATAAAATGTGACATTAGCAAGAGATCGGGCATTATATAATTTATTTTTGCGACTTTTCTCTACTTTAGCCCCAACGCAATACAACAGGAGATGGATTGACCACGATATTTCTGGCTTTTAACCCATTCAGCCCCAACGCTACAACAGGAGATGGGTCAGACACAATATTTTAAGCATAGTGCCAGATTAGCTTGGCACCATCAGGCACCAAGCTAACCTGGCACTACCCTTGAGTTATCATGTAACAGGAACATAGTTGTTAGGCGACACCTCCAAAATTTGAGAAATGTGGCCCCGAGGTTGAATGCACAGAACACAAAATCAACTCTTTTTTTCTCTTCGAAGTGGTGAGATGCTACAGTCAAGGCTGACACATTTACTTTATCCCACCTCAGAAGCTGATAGTTATGTGGCATTGCAATGATTGAATGAAACAGTCAAAATACATGTATGGCAGAGATTGCCCAACCCATATCACCAAATGTGAACAGAGACAACCTTGTAAAACATGTTTGCGCATTACATGTGAGTGTGCAAGTTCTAGAAATGTACATTGAACTTTGTAGTTATAGCTCAGCGGTGGTACCTAGTAGCAATAGGTGCCTCCAACTAGAGGCGACTCTAGCTGTTAGGTACCAAAAGTTAACTGCTAAACCATATCATACTGAGGCTAAAAGCTTCAAATTTGTACACTGCCATATGAAGCTACATGTACATTATAGTACTTACAGATAAGGATATAGATCAATGGCTGTAGTTCAAGGGTAGTGCCAGAATAGCTTGGTGCCTAAGAGGCGCCAAGCTATTCTGGCACTACCCTTGAACTATTTTAGTTAAACTTATTTCACACACTGGTGTATTCCGAATGATAAGGGTTAAATGCCTAGATATTCTGGCTCCATCCTAAACTATCATACCCGATATGTATCTTACTGTGGTGCGTCATTGCTTGCATCACTTTAACCCTTCCATGCCTGTGGACACAGACTGCTTTTCTAAAATCCTTGTTCATTCAAAGTCCAAAGAGCCCAAGCAGTCCAAGGCACATGGATACAAAGTGGTTTCAGCAAGAGGCGTAGATCCTCATGAGCCCCCGCGACTGCGGGGGCTCATGAGGATCTACGCCTCTTGCAGTTGAGTGGCATTCAGTTTTTCTCGGCAGTGAACAAGTTAAAAACTGCAGTACCCTGCCCTAAAATGACTGCACTTTCTTTCCATCCATCTTCTTGTCAAGTGTGACTTTTAACTTCCAGTGTCAAGTGCAGGAGTTAAATCAGCCGTGACTGCTCAAGGGTTGTAGACAGTTAGCATGGAACTGTCACAGACGGGCACCAAGCTACACACCAATTACCCTTAAACGTCACGTATGATCGATCCATGTTCTGCAAAAGTTTTATTGTGCGCAGCAGATTCTAAAATATGAGCAGTTTGGCTCTAGTGAGGAAAAAGTGCAGAGGATCATGCCTGGAGCATACTGGCCTGCAACACTGTAGCTGTGGTATTTTTCAGTTATAATTAATTAGAAACGAAAGCATGCATCAGTAAACAATTTATATTTCTGTGTGTTTTTAATGTAAGCAGCACACACACACACACACACACACACACAATCATTTATCATCACACACTCTATAATTGCACTTATATTTTATAGACTGTATTTGCAATAAAATATTTTAGGAACACATATGGTCCAAGGACAAATTCTGTGTTGATAAAAATCATGAGTCAACACTGACAAAAAAGCTGAAATTTCATATGGTTAATCAGAGAACATTATAATGCGCCAACACCGGTCATTGTCACGACCCCGCTTCCGGGGCGCGAGCTATGAGCGCTAACACTCGAGATGCACCTAACCCACACTAACACAAACCTAACACAAACACCAGAGGAACAATGACGACGACATTTTATTACATAAAACCCTAACAATAAACAACTATTCTCACGCAATCCTAACCATGCATTCACACCTCACATTCAACACTCACACTCTCCACCCCGAATATCCGTTACCCAATACAAAATAATTGATTGATTGATTGTACATTGCTTAACGTCCCGACAGCAACAAGGCTTTCTCAGGACGTGCCTGCACTGCTTGTGAAAAAAAAACAACCAACTAAACAGAACATTGAATGTATGTCGCCAGCCGGTCAAACACATTAAATAAACCTAACACATGGTGCCTAAATAAAGCTAAGACCATTTAGCAACACACATCCAATATCAAAGAGCTACAGGCAGTGCAGACAGTAGGGAGAGTTTAAAAAAGGCAAATACAGGTGAATGGACCTCGGGTAGACAGAAACACATGCCCCAGAATAGAGAGAAAACCCCACCCTGTGGGGCTGACCAGGGTGACCCTGGGAACTAAAAAATACCTAACCCCACCCAAGTCCCCCAGGGCAGACCCGGGTGGGGTCCAATACAAAATAACAAAATATATAATTAACTAAATGTCCCTAAAATACAAACGAATAATATATAAGTAGTAAATATCTCTAATACAATACGAAAACAGATTTCACTAAACTAGCATATGATAACGACTATCCTAAATAATACAAACGAAAACTCAAACTGAAAAGTTTAAATCAACAGCCACTGGACCCCGCCGAAAGCATAAGCGTCAAGCGCTAACGCCAACAGACTTAGCCTTTGCTTCTGCAAAGAGTCCCTTACAACCCGTGGCTCCTTAAGTAACGGCACATCAAACAGCACAATATCAACTATATGATGAACCAAATATGCGTACCAAAACACAAGTGAAGATTGAGAAAAAACGAATACAATCCGTACGCTACTAAGTCTCCCCAGCGGGATCACGAACGACAAGTTCGAATTAAGCTAATGCTCTAGCAAACTAGACATTCACAGCACAATGCTCTTTTAACTAACGTTTCAGAACAAGGCTCCTTTAACTAGCAACGTTTCAGAATAAACAATATTGTGTATACAAATGGAGCAAACGTCCTTAACCTAACATGACTGAAAGTTAGTTGAATAGACAATATATTTCACGTCACCGGACCTTCTCGACGGAAGCACAACCGTTAAGCGCAGCTCAACTCGACGCTCTTGCTTCCGCAATAAGGTCTTCCGCAACACAGGCTGCTTTTACATAATACAATAACTCAAAATGTCACTGTGATGAAGCTCCTCTCACAATAGTGACTACGAGGAGATGAAACAAATCTCACAATGTATGACGTTCTTTACAAGATTATACGTGAACAAAACTTCGCTTAAACAGGTTAGAAAATAATAAACGGGATGACCCGACCTGACTAACACGAGGCGCGCCGCGACACTTGCAAAGGCACTCAGGTTCGGCGTCGTAGCCCCACAAGGCGGAGTGACACAGTCAGCCTCCACTCTCAGTACACCAATGGATTAGGATAGGAACCAGTCGGAAATAGGATGCACTAAAACATAGGTATACAAATATACAAGAACAAAGGCGAGAAGTCTGACTGTTCCAACTATCGGGGAATTACCCTGCTGTCCATTGCTGGGAAAATCCTTGCAAGGCTGCTCATAAATCGGCTGGTACCTGCCATCACTGAAGACCAACTCCCAGAGGGCCAGTGTGGCTTCAGAGCAAACAGGAGCACCACCGATATGGTCTTTGTGCTGAGACAGCTACAGGAGAAGTGCCGCGAGCAGAACAAAGGGCTGTACGTAACATTTGTCGACCTAACAAAAGCGTTCGACACTGTGAGCAGGCAAGGCATGTGGCAGATCCTGGAGCGACTTGGCTGTCCCCCAAAGTTCCTCAACATGATTGTCCAGCTACACGAGGACCAGCAAGGCCAGGTCAGACTCAACAATGACCTCTCAGAACCATTCCCTATTCTCAACGGCGTAAAGCAGGGCTGCGTGCTGGCACCGACCCTCTTCACCATCTTTTTTAGCATGATGTTGAAGCAGGCCACAGTGGACCTCGATGATGACGATGCAGTGTACATCAGGTATCGTCTCGATGGCAGCCTGTTCAACCTCAGACGACTGCAGGCCCACACGAAAACCCTAGACCAACTGATTCGTGAGCTGCTTTTTGCTGATGATGCTGCCCTCGTTGCACACACAGAGAGAGCCCTGCAGCGCATGACGTCTTGCTTCGCAGATGCTGCCCAGCTCTTTGGACTCGAGGTCAGTCTGAAAAAGACAGAGGTCCTCCATCAGCCGGCACCCAAGACAGTGTATCGCCCTCCTCACATCACCATTGGCGAGTCTGAACTAAAGTCAGTGCACCAGTTTACTTACCTTGGCTGCATTATCACGTCGGACGCCAAGCTGGACAAGGAGCTTGACAGCAGGCTGGCAAAAGCGAACAGTGCTTTCGGGCGACTTTTCAAGCGGGTGTGGCACAATCAACAGCTGAAAACAGGCACCAAGATCAGCGTGTACAGAGCTGTGGTCCTCACCACCCTGCTGTATGGTTCCGAGTCCTGGGCCCTCTACCGCAGCCAACTACGACTCCTCGAACGCTTCCACCAGCGCTGCCTGCGTACCATCCTGGGCATTCACTGGAGTGACTATGTCACCAACGTCGAGGTCCTTGAACAGGCTGAAACTGTGAGCATCGAGGCTTTGCTGCTGCGGACACAGCTCCGCTGGGCGGGGCATGTCTCCAGGATGGAGGATCATCGCCTACCAAAGATCACCCTGTTCGGCGAGCTTGCTACTGGACACCGTGACAGAGGGGCACCAAAGAAGAGATACAAAGACTGTCTCAAGAAGTCACTTAGTGCCTGCCAAATCGACCACCACCAGTGGTCTTCGCTTGCTGCGGACCGTGACACCTGGCGCTCCACCATTTACAAGGCAGCTGTCTCCTTTGAGGACTCTCGCAGAGCTAGCCTTAAGGACAAGCGGCTCAGGAGAAAAAACAGAGATGCCGCAGCTCAGAACCCTGGCCAGACCTTCCCCTGCAGCCACTGCGGTCGAACCTGCCTGTCTCGGATTGGCCTCCGCAGCCACGAACAAGCCTGCAGACGTCGTGGGCAACTATAAAATCTTCGTTCGCGAAGTCAAGCCAAGGAGGAGCCAAGGAGGAGGAGGACAAATATACAGATAAATAACTAACAAAAAAACCAAGATAATCACATCACCCTTCCCGCAACTTTAATTGCCGTCTTTTATATTCCCATCACTTCTCTCCCACGACGGTAGATTCAAACTCAACATATTCCCTTCACCTCTTTCCCAAAACGATAAATTCAATCACAACACATTCCCTTCACCTCTCTCCCTCATGACAAATTTAACCTCAACAAAATACATATTTACACGTCACCCCGTGACTCACTTCCGAATTCACCCTCAGACGCTGCTTGGCGTTAAGCCCCCAGTAACTAATTCGATGCTAACTACCCTGGCTACCTGTGTCCTCACGTATTCAATACAAAGTTATGTCAATCTGTTTTAACTGCTTTTCAGGCACCAGCCCAGAATACTTGTCCTCTTTGCTGCATGTGTATACACCCTCTCGTGAGCTCCGCTCCTCTTCTGATAAACGGAAGTTGTGTGTACCTTCTGTCCAAACTAAAACATTTGGTCAGCGCACTTTTGTTTATCAAGCCCCAGTGTTATGGAATACACTTCCTCTTGAGGTCAGAAACAGTGAGTCTGTCTCTGACTTCAAGAGGTCGTTGAAAACTCACCTCTTCAAGCTTTACTTTGAATAACTGCCAGTGTTTGATGCCTTAGTTGTAGTTCTGAAATCCTCCTTGTTTAGACTGAATGTTAATTAGAATATAAATTATTATGTATGTATTGTTGTTTAGTTTATTGTAAAAGTGGTGTGTTCGGGCATTGTGCTTTGTTTGTTATGTGCATATGTCATTGTATTTTTATTTTTGTGTACAGATTGTAAAGCGCTTAGAGCTTTTGAGTAAGATTAAGCGCTATATAAATACTCATTATTATTATTATTAAACTACAACATACAACAACCGGCATTCACTTCTACATTCTCTCGTATTCTACTCCTGCCCCCAATACACACTAGCCAACATAATAATACAGAACAAGTAAACACAAACAACCCCCCCCCCCCCCCCCACCCCAGCCAATGGCCACTAGAGAACTGTTACGTGTACTTGCTGTCACCCGTGAAGATGCCCTGGCTAGGACGAAGACAAACAAGACAAGCCAAGCCAGGGGTAAAGTCGTCGCAGCTCTTTTTCTTCTCATCTTAGGACACCGACTCCCAGGCTTGACCAGGGCCGTTTCGTAGGGACACCACAGGTGGGACGACACAGCTACTTGAGGCGGCGGCTAATGGAGAACCACGCCCACACAAACCCCCATCAGAGACAACATTGAAAAGACAACTGTTTTCGTTCGCTGGTGGAAATGCGACCGACTAAAATTTGGATAACTTTTAGGTTCGCAAAAAATCCTCTCACTACATCATGCGATGTGACAACACGTGAAACACTAACCACCCGGTCGCGTTCAGACAGGGCGGCCACGTGCTTTACGCCGACCTCCGAACTCTCACACGGCAGCAAATACTCATGTACAGGCCAAATACTAAACACCTATGCTATCACTACCTGGTGACTAACTAAACCCTGTCACCCCTCTAAACTTACTCCCCTACAAAAATAGGCGAAAAAAACCCCGTGTCGTGACAGTCATGAATCAAGCTGAAACTCTTTATCTACAAAAACATGCTCAAATCACATGCCTAAACCTAACTTCACACCCCAAAGTTAATTTGCAAGATCAAGACAAGAGATACAGAGCTGCAGTTGTCAAAAGTTATCACTAAACGATTTTGTTAAAACTTTCTTCTTTTTTTTTTAAATTTTTATTGTTGACTGTGATGTTTGCAATTGTAACGACACCAACACACATTCCTATGCTTTATGTTCTTAAGGCAAATGGAAATAAACAGTATCTTATCTTATCATACTGAGGCTAAAAGCTTCAAATTTGTACACTGCCATATGCAAGCTACATTATAGTACTTACAGATAAGGATATAGACCAATGGCGTTAGTTCAAGGGTGGTGCCTGAAAAGCTTGGCGCCTAGAGGCGCCAAGCTATTCTGGCACTACCCTTGAACTATTTTATTCAAACTTATTTCATACACTGGTGTATTCCGCATGATAAGGGTTAAGCAAGTTGCCTATTGAAACAAAAATCAAGACCAGTGCATGTTTAACCCATTACATCCTGTGGCTGATTAACCCTTATCATTTCGGAATACACCAGTGTGTGAAATAAGTTTGACTAAATTAGTTCAAGGGTAGTGCCAGAATAGCTTGGCGCCTCTGGGCGCAAAGCTATTCTGGCACCACCCTTGAACTAAAGCCATTGGTCTATATCCTTATCCGGAAGTACTATAATGTAGCTTGCATATGGCAGTTCACAATTTGAAGCTTTTAGCCTCAGTATGATATGGGTTTTTAAAAAAAAAATGCTTATTGTCCTAGGAAGGCTACATTACAGATTAGGAAATAGATGAGCAATTTTATTTCAAGGGCTGTGCCAGAATAGCTTGGCGCCTCAGGCGCCAAGCTATTTTGGCACCACGCTTGAACTATCTTAGTTAAATTTATTTCTTGCAATAGAGTATCAGGATGAAAAGGGTTAAGCCTGTGTCTATTGGTAGCATTTTTGTCATGATGATTCCTGCAGCATAGCGACAAAAAGCACTACCAAGAGACACAGGTTAACAAAAACCTAAACCTAAAGCAACGACCCAGAAAAATCGAACTAAAAAAGCAGTGTCAACTGATTTAACCCATTCAGCCCCAACGCACTACAGCAGGAGACGGGTCGACCATGATAATTCAAGGGTAGTGCCAGAATAGCTTGGCACCTGTCAGCTCCCAGGTAATCTGGCACTGCCCTTGAATTATCATGGTCGATCCATCTCCTGCAACTGGTGTATAGTCTTTAGATGATGCCTCCAAAATTTGGGAAATACGGCCGTCGGGCTGAATGAGTTAAACAAAGCAGCAGTCATAGCTACTGTAAATTACCACAGAACCTGTCTTGAACTCACCAGCCCTATGAGAGATCACACGTACCTGTCATTAAAGATCATCTTTTAGGTGGCTGTAGCCACCTAAAAGATGGTCCTTAATGACAGGTGACACTTTTTGCAGTTCAAGGCTTCCCTTGAGGAAGCACCTGTCATGTATGACGACATTTTTGCCAGCAAATGGTTCTAATGCTTGTTCAAAAAGTCGATTGAACCAATCTTGATTACTCCATCACAGACATTGTAAACTTCCGATAAATAACAAAAACGCCTGGAGACAGAAAAGTGTTTGTTTTAACATGTATATTGTTTCATGTCCACCGATCATTCACATGCCAGTCATCGGATATTGTCTATGTCATCTCATGTTCTCACTGCCCAAAGATGTTGTATGTGGGGGAGACATACCGTACACTCCCTGAACGCTGCGAGGAGCATGTTCGTTCGATCCGCCTCGGATACAACAACCAGGTTGGACGTCATTTCAACGAACCGCCTCATAGCCTCACACATTTCAGCATACGCATCCTTTGGCAAAATACATCCCACTTCATCCGCCGCAAAATGACAAAATCCTTTTTCGCGGACAGGCTTGGCACTTACCATCCGCGCGGCTTGAACATTCGCCCCTAGGGATGTATGCTCGGCCTGATGGGTAGTTGGTGCCAGGCTTGACCTCACTGTTGATACTGGATGCTACCTTTGAGTGTGTGTGTATGTGTGTGTGTGTGTGTGTGTGTGTGTGTGTGTGTGTGTGTGTGTGTGTGTGCATGTGCGTGAGCTGCAGTAGGCACGAGTGAATGCGAATGTATGCAGTGACGTGTATGTATATAGACGTAAGTTTTGTGCTACGTGTTTTGTGCATGTGTATTTGCGTCATTATGTGTGTGTGTGTTTTTTTTTTTTTTTTTTTTTTTTTTTTTTTACGTCATTCTAAATTCTCTCTATACAGGATGACGTCTTTTCTTTCTGGTGTTCTTTTCTGTTCTACGTTTGTTTCCATGTCACCTGAGGAAGGATCTTTGATCCGAAACGTCGTTATTTGTTTCTATTTTAAAGGGTTTTCTACCACTATCTTCTGTTTTTCTTTCATGTATATTGTAAGTTTGTAATAGACCCAGCAATCAGTTTACATGGGTGGCAGTGCCAAAAAGTTCAAATGATTAGAAAACAGTCCACAGACTATGCCCCCTAATCTGCGGCTAGCAAGAGACATAAATTCTCAAAGCGAGAAAATGTTCAGTACAAGAAACTTCTAGCACTCTCTACATCCACCTTACCAACCACCCCACTCTCCACCTTCCGACCATCTACTCCTTCATTCATCCCTCTGTCCATACATAAAGCAATCTTAACCCATTTAATCCCATTTCCCAACTTTTGGAGGTGTCATCTAACGACCATGTACCTGATGCAGGAGATGGATCCACCATGATAATTCAGGGGTAGTGCCAGATTAGCTGGGCACCATGCTAATCCCCCTGATGGTGCTAAGCTAATCTGAATTGAATTATCATGGTCGATCTATCTCCTGTTGGGTGTCAGGGCTAACGTGACCTACTCCAGGCAGCAAAGGGTTAACAGTTCGCAACATCTCCTTTGTAAATGTTTTTACTACGTCTTACATGTCTTACACAATTAACCCATTTAGCCCCAAATCCCTACAGCAGGAGATGGATGGACCATGACAATTCAAGGGTAGTGCCAGATGAGCTTGGCACCTTCAGGTGCCAAGCTCATCTGGCTTTACCCTTGAATTATCATGGTCAATCCACCTCCCGCAGCTGGTACATAGTCGTCGAGCGACACTTCCAAAATTTGGGAAATGCACCCGTGGGGCAAAAAGGGTTAAGTTTAAATGTCATGAAAGGAGCACATTTTCTGTTCTTCTCCTCCTTTGTGTGCAGGAGAGTTCGTCTGTGAGGCGCAATTGGCAGTGGAACGCTGCTATTATGTTTTCCTACTCACATGGATTGTGACGAGAAGGGTAGAAAAATCTTAATAGAGGCAAGACAACACTAACGACTCATTTGTACGGGCAAATTTTAGCAATCGAAGCCTGCCACGGAGAAGACTGCTTCAACATCACCAAGTACTTATGATAAGTTTAACTATTCGGATGCGGCTGGCCGCGATTGAGTTAACCCCTTAGTGCAAGAAGCCACCAGTACTGTAAACAGTACCGGTGGCTTCAAGTGCAAAGGGGTTAAATACATTCCGGTGAGGCAGGATAACAGTGTACATCCAGCACAATGTGATCAACATGAGGTGCGTACGACTTCACATGCTCAGTGTGTATCACAACAGCCTTCCATGTTCCTCCATGTTCCTTTTCAAGCAACTGCTGTAGAGTTTCACAAACATGCCGCCCCCACAGTTCCCATGCCCAAGATCGTGAGGCCTTACTCTCTGCTGACGATGGAGTTTTCGCACAGTTGTCTGTGTTATGAGCTACAGGAACAAACTTTGAAGCGCCGCAAGTGACGGATGCACTGAGGTGACACAATAAATCACCGCTGCCACTGGCAATGGCTTCAGCAGTTTTGGATTCTGTGTATATTCCATCCAACCGTGAAGAACAGTTACTATGTGCAGTGCACATACTCAGCTGGGTGGAATCACAACTTACAGTCTGGGGAAGGTGCGATGCTCCTCCCACTGGAGTGAATTGTGGTTTACTTATAGGACTAGTTTCTCTGTATCCCCCCGGCTCAGTCATCGATTGTCCTTCATGCTGAGTTGTCTCTGACCTAACTCCCTCGTGCATGCTGCCACTTTTTACAGTAATGGTGGCTTCATGGAAAAGGGGGATAATTTGGTCAAAATGCTCGTATGGTGACAGTTCTCTAGACATGTCTTTTTCACATTGCCTGCAACTACTCACATCATTTTCACGCAATTTCTTCTCCAGTAGCAAAACCTCTTCGGGTCCAAGACAGCCGTCGCGGGCCCAAGGACCTTTGTTTACTGGGTCACAAATGTCTCCTTTAGCTCCAGCGTGTAAACAGCCACCGGTATTGTTTACAGTACCTGTGGCCACATGCACGTGGGGATTAATTTGACCATGGTGAATCTCAGCCAGCCCACACTGGAAAACCTCTTCCACCCCACTTTGGAGAGTCTCCCCCACACCACTGCGACTGTTCACATTGCCGTGAACATGAAGAAACCCTCCTGAGGGCTTTAACACACGACAGGCCACAGGCCACCCCTCCTCCGAGCTGGGAATCAAGCCAAGGTTCACTCTGTCCGCAACCCCCTTTAGCAACAACTGAAAAAGAAATAACCTCGTTTAAACCATTTAGCCCTACAGCAGGAGATAGATTGACCATGATAATTCAAGGGTAGTGCCAGATTCGCTTGGCGCCGTTAGGCGCCAAGCGAATCTGGCACTACCCTTGAATTATCATGGTTGATCGAATCCCCTGCAATTGGTACATAATCATTAGGCGACACCCCCCAGAATTGGAAAATGCGGCCGTGGGGTTAAATGGGTTAACTCACGCAACCCTTACAGCTACACTTCCGTGGTATGAAACTCCATTGTGAAATCAGGCACAGCAAATTTGCCTCTGCTTTCAAACAGGAACTGCGGCTGTGGGGGTTAAGCAGGCCAAGGGTAAATGTGAACGACTGCATAACACAGTCCAGGACAGCAAGTAGACCAGCACCGAAACACAAAAACAATATACAGGGACATGCATTACCTGCATCAGTGTACTGCAAAATCTGACAGAACATGGACCGATCTCCAGCACCACACGGTGACACTTGGTGAGCAAAAGATTCTTGGGCTGACATCAACCATTACTGGCCTCAGCATATTTGTGTGAGAGTCAACTAAGGTAAATTTCAACCTGAGGGCTTTCTGCTCAACTCCTTACGCACTGAGGACGAAACTATCAAATATGCGTAGATATCCTCTGAGGTCCATGTCACAGTTCTGGAGACAGATCAACCATGATATTTCAAGGTTGGTGTCAGAATAGCTTGGCGCCTACAGGCGCTAAGCTACTCTGACACCAACCTTGAAATATCATGGTCGATCCATATCCTGTCATAGTCTTTCAGGGCTTTATGAGTTAACAAGTGAACTTTATTCCCAAGCCTAAATAAACTCAGCACCACATTTAATGTAAAAGCAAATAAGACGGCTTGACTTCATGGCTTAGATCTATCGCAAAGTACTGAAGCTGACCTGAAGCTAAAACTATCAGAGACCTCAGACTAAGACTGAACAGTACACCCACCAGTCGGTTGTCACCAGGGTGGACAGTACAGCGATGATCCACCCCATTTAGCTTCAAGTTTTGCTGAAGGGCAGCCACTGCGTCCTGGTTCCACTCACAAGCGTGCACGTGTTTCGCACCTGTGTGCACCAGGTATGGCAGCGTGAAGTAACCAATCCCTGCATGGAGAGATGAGAGAAAAAGTAAGACAGTGTACACAGTACAGGTCAAGCTCAGTTTTACACACTCTAGTAAGTACTTTGCAGTATCTGATATAAAGGAGGTGCCTGGTGAGCAAATGCCAGGCAAACATCAGCCTTAGCTGGCCCGCACACTGTCATGCGTGGGCTATCTAAGGCTGACGTTGGCCTGAAGACCATTTCCTTACCAAGTGGTTTTTCTCGACAAGTCAAGCCTGCTACAAAAGAGAGGCTCACCAGCATAAAGGTCCACAATGGTTTCACCCTGACAGTTGAAACCAGCGACACGTAGCTTTTCTGTTATATTGCCAGCGCTGAACATGCATCTTGTGACATCATACTCATATCTGAAACAAAACAAAGTTAAAACCATTCGCATCTATTACAGTCAAACCTGTCGAGGTGACCGCCTGTATTAGGCAACCACCTTTCTAAACAGCTGGACTTTTGTCTGGGTAAACAGTATGATAGCTCAATCGGTTTGGTACTGGACAAAGCTTGATTCCGATTGTAGACGTTTTTTTGTTTAGGTAAACAAAGTATAACAGCTAAATCGGTTTGGTACTAGACAAAACTTGACTCACATTATAGACTGCATTTCTTGTCTGCAAAAACAAAGCATGACAGCTCAATCAGTTGGTACTGGACAAAGTTTGATTCCGACCATAGACTACATTTTTATTTTCTGCTTAAACACTAACTTTATGTTTCTCTCACCTGATTCCATTGTCCACATGTTGCACGAGTCCGTTTTCTCCCAAAAGGAGTGTGACTTGTGGAGTACGGAAACCATCCGTTCTCACCACTGCTTGCTGTGCAACGCGGCTGCCCTTGAGACAATCCGCCACAGCCTGCCAGAGGTCTTTACCTGTGCAAATATACAGAACAGCACAGCACATGGTGAGGTTTGGGTACAAAAATATGTATCTGCCTGTGGGAAGAAAGCACAAATATTAACCCACTTTTCCCAATGGCTGCATTTCCAAAATTTTAGAGGTGTCAGGTATCACCTATACATTGTATCCAATGCAGGAGATGGATTGAAAGTGATAATTAATAATAATAATTATTATATTTATAAAGCGCAAACTCCCTGCAGTGCAGGCTCTAAATGCTGTACAATGCAAATCAAAATGACAAACTAAACAAAAATCAATAGACAGCGGTAAAACAAAATATGACAATACAAATAAAAAAATTAACAGCACATAAATACACCCAAAGCACGAACAACCATCGCAACATGAACTGGCACAGGGTCATCATGGTGTTATTGTGAAACAGAAAGAGACTGGAATTTGTTAAGACAGAGTAGTAAGATTTGAACAGATGTGTTTTAAGCTGACTTTTGAAAGAAATGACTGTGGGGGCATCACGAATGTGCTTCGGAAGCGAATTCCAAATGACTGGGGCTTGGAAACGAAAAGACCTTTGACCAAAGGACTTTGTATTTATTTTCGGTACTTTCAAAAGTTGTTCACTGCTAGAATGTAAGGTGCGGGAAGCTTGATAAGTAGTGGAAAGATAGGGAGGCAGTGTACCATCGAAATGACGGGAGGCGAAAGTAGCTACCTTGTACTCAATCCTAGCTTTAATGGGAAGCCAGTGAAGTTGGTACAACAAGGATGACACATGATCTTTTTTAGATTTCTGAAAAATGATGCGAGCTGCACACTGTTTAATATTCTCTAAAGTTGAGCCAGTTCTTCAGATGGCAGACCCCTAAACAAACAATTACAATAGTCAATGTGGCTCAAAATCAGTGAAGACACAAGCTTAGTGGTGGCAGACCGAGTCAGGAAAGATCTTACAGAGCTGATTTTCTTCAGCTGGAAATAGGCTGCTCTACAGATGGAAGTTATGTGGTCATGCATAGACAAAGTAGAGTCCAAAAGAACACCAAGGTCACAAACAAAGCGTTTGAAAAGTATACAGGCTTCACCAACAGTCAGGTTGCTGCAGGTGATCTGGGAAAGAGTGTGATGTGATGCGACACACATAGACTCAGTTTTGCCATCATTCAGCCTGATGGCACTAAGCTAATAATCGC
Organism: Semisulcospira habei; assembly: GCA_036245525.1. Classification (NCBI taxonomy): domain Eukaryota; kingdom Metazoa; phylum Mollusca; class Gastropoda; family Semisulcospiridae; genus Semisulcospira; species Semisulcospira habei. The sequence continues at coordinate 16,342,176 of BTPG01000006.1, read as the reverse complement.
ACTACCCTTGAATTATCATAGTTGATCCATCTCCTGCTGTAGTGTGTTGGTGGTAAATGGGTTAAATAGGTAAAAACAAAATTAAATAAATTAATTTAAACCAAAAGGTTCCAAGCTAATCAGGTACAAACCTTGAGCTACCATGGTTCACCTGATTTCCACAGACTTGAAGAACACAGCAAGCTCAATTACACGACAGTGTTTGAGCCATTGGATTAAACCCTTATCATTTGGAACACACCAGTGTGTGAAAAAAGTTTGACTAAAATAGTTCAAGGGTAGTGCCAGAATAGCTTGGCACCTCTAGGCGCCAAGCTATTATGACACTACTTGAGTTGAACTAAAGCCATTGGTCTATATCCTTATCTGAAGTACTATAATGTAGCTTACAATGGCAGTGTACACATTTGAAGCTTTTAGCCTCAGCATAATATGGGTTAACACTGAAAGTGACTCGACTGTATTAAGCCCTGATGCACTACAGCAGAAAATGAATCAACCATAATTCCAGGATAGTACCAGACTAGCCTGGCATCCAATGGTGCCAAGGTAACCTGGCACTACCCTTGAATTATCATGGTTGATCAGTCTCCTGCAACTAGTACCTAGCTGTTTGGTGATGCCTTTAAAATCTGGGAAATGTGGACTTGGGGTTAACTCATTCAGCCCGATGACCGTATTTCCCAAATTTTGGAGGCATCATCTAATGACTATGCACCAGTTGCAGGAGATGGATCGACCATGATAATTCAAGGGCAGTGCCAGATTAGCTTGGCGCCGACAGGCGCCAAGATAATCTGGCACTACCCTTGAATTATCATGGTCGACCCATCTCCTGCTGTAGTCCACCAGGGCTGAATGGGTTAAACAGGATACATCCCAGTAACTAACTAGTCTTCACAATGTAGTGGTATGACCAGACCAGGCTTGCCTAGCCAGTTTCCGACTCCTCTGCATGAGCTTTTGGTTAACCCACTGGGCGTTGGTAGGTGTTTTAGTCGCGATGATGCCTGCAGGAATCATCGCGACTAAAACCGCTACCGACACCCAAAGGGTTAACTTGTGCAGTGCGCCTAGCTGCATGTATAGGAGGGATCAACATGACAGCTGAACAGATAATTACCAATGGCACTCCATGCTGGCGAGATGAAGGCAGAAGCAGGCAGCAATACAAGGTCCCCGTGCTTCTCCCAATGGTCTGGAACCTCTTCTAGCAAAGTGGCGTTGTCACTGTCAGGTGGTGAAACGCCTTTCTCTTCCAACAGGTGAGACACCACATGCTTCAGGTGTTCTGCAGGTGTGATGAGGAGTTCCTTGAGAATCAATTTTTAAAAAAATATCACGTGTGTTTGGGCTATTTTTGTTATGCAAACGCCCAAGGAAAGTTGTCAAAAGGTTTACAATACATCACAGACATGCATATTGATCGTGACAAACTGGTCGTGACAAGACTTGTGGTGTTTGCAACGACACTGAGCAGTTAACCCATTTAACCCCGAGGCCACATTTCCTAAATTTTACAAGTGTCACTTCACAACTATGAACCAGCTCCAGGAGATGGATCAACCATGATAATTCAAGGGTAGTGCAAGATTAGCTTGGTGCCTTATGGTGCGAAGCTAATCTGGCACTACCCTTGAATTACACAATACAATACAACTTTATTGGTCCTGAGGGGAAATTTTGGCACACTGGTATAACATACATAAAGAGACAAGAATAAAATTTACATGTTTATGTCATCCACAACACCCCCCCCCCCCCACCCCTCGCCCATACCCTTCCACATACATACACACACCTAAAAACACCTAAAATCACTAGTACACATGATAAACAATAGACTAAGAGTGGAATTATTAAACAACTAAAAATTATAAAAAATTATAAGTGTAAAGTCTTGGAAGGTATCACATCTACATATAAACTGGTAACGAAGAAGACCATCATCACAACCTTCACACAACCACATGCACTCACGCACACACACACGCTCATGCACGCACACACAACTATCAAGGTCGATCCATTTCCTGCTGTAGGGCACCAGGGTTAAATGGGTTAACTCATTTGCGGCCAGCCGCATCCGGATGAGTGGCATAAGCCGCATATCCGTATGCGGCTGTGCGCGAATGAGTTGACTTTTGTTTCATTGTTGTAATGTCCAATAGTAATGACAATAAACTATTCATATATATCTATCTGTCTAAATCCATCTGTCAAACTACACTGATTTCAAAAACACAATATGTGTCCACTGTCAGTCAACAAGATAAAATTGGAAGTGCGTTCACAGTGACAGCAATAAAATATTTGACGTATACACTATACAGTGTAATACAGGATAAGAATAAGAATACTTTATTATCTCTAAAAGAAATTCGTCTCACCACCTCAGGTGCAACTCGCAATCACAAACACACACACAACAGTTTACAAACAACAAATGGACAATGGCTCGGGACGGGTGAAGCCCGTCGTCAAGGCGTCTCATGGCTGGCGCCAACGGTCCCAACCCGACCTGAACCTCCCTAACACAAGCAAACTAAAGACAGCCCTATCGTAGTATCTCTATAACACACAATATAGTGTTTTTAAACTTTTTGCTTGGCTAAGACTAGTTACACAAATAAAAAAATACGCATTAAAAAAAAAAAGACGAATACTTTCACAGTTGCTATCTGGGGGCGGCTGTCGCCATAAGAACAGCGCCGACTATTATTAGAGAGTCGCTCCGGCATAAACAGTCACCACCTTAATTATAACTTAACTATATAACTTCATAGTCATTTTTTAAAGCAATAGTAGTAGTAGCTTAACTAGTATATAACTTCATAGTCATTTTGAAAGCGATAGTAGTAGAACTACATTATTAACGTGGAAGCAGTCCAAAATGGTTTCTAAAGAGTACACACGCAGTTCAGTAAGAAACAGTCACTGTGTCGTGTAATACAGGATCCATTCAATTAAACCATTACATCCTAAGGCTGACTTAAAAAAAAAAAATTTGCTTATTGTCCTTTGAAGGCTACATTACAGATTAGGAGACAGATCGTGTTTTTAGTTCAAGGGTGGTGCCAGAATAGCTTGGCGCCTTATGGTGCCAAGCTATTCTGGCACCACCCTTGAACTGTCAGTCAAAATTTATTTCAAACAATGGGTGTATCACAATGATAAGAGTTAATCAAGACGTAGTAAGCATGCATCCCAACCTTTTTGGATGGTGGTAGATCTAATTCTGTTACATGAATGCCTCCATCTTTGCTGTTAAGAAGCAAACTCAGGCAGTCAGTGTCTGCTGTGTTGACAGGGATAGCTACTTTGTCTCCTTCACATCTCTGGAGTTTCCTTGTTTTGTCCCAAAGTCCATGCAGTTCTAAAAGTTTCCTGAAGAATAAATAATAATATAATTTATTTGGCTAAGCTTACAAAACAATTGTTTATAGCCACACCACACGATTGTAGGGGAGGTGGGTAGAGAATATTTTAAAAGGTATGTTATACATGTACATCCTTGTGTGTTTTAGGAGTGGGTAATTTTTCATGTGTGCATTATAATATTAATAAATCAGTGTCAAACTGTGTTTATTCTTGTGTGTCTGCGTCATCTGTGTGTGTGTGTGTGTGTGTGTGAGAGAGAGAGAGAGAATGTCATGTAACTGTAAGTTTATGAGGGTGTACAGTAAACTTTGGAAAAAAATTTAGCAAATCACCAAGAGACCCAATTTTTCTTGATGTTATATGAGGGAGACTTGGAAGACACATGAAAAATGTATTTCGTTCGTCCATTTTGTTAGTGACGTCACCGGACTGTGTGTACTGCCTTAGGAACGCATACAACTACAAGTGTGGTTGGCAATCTTTGTCAGTTTGCCAGTTCTCACAAAACAACTTTCGCAGGATGATTAAAGATAAAATCGCTTGATGTGACACGTACAATATCATGTAAGATTCAAGCATGATAATCATTTTAGAACTGGACTCTGTCAACAATAATCACTAAAACAGCATTAAAATATATGCTTTTCTGTCAGTTTTCTGAACCCCACTTTCATCTGCTCTTGCTGCGAAGCCTACAAGATGGTGGTTGTCGCTTGGAGCTGGCTGCATCGGTTCACTTAGACTATCGCTGTGTACGCATCCAACATCTCACAAATCTATTTGGCATTGTTGACAATTCACTTCTACTGTGTATGCTAAGGCACAAATGACTTATTTGTCTAATTATTTTGCATTAGTGGGTTGAAATTGATAGTGATCGATATATATCCCATGTAGTGATATCGCTACAAGTACAGTGAGTGCCTGCATGTGTACACTCAAAAAGCACCTCACATATGACCCTGATCCACAAGGGGGGTGCCTATGAAAGCTAATAGAACTGTTTAAAAGTAGTTAACAAAACCACCTGATTAAATCCATAATGTATTTTTCACATCTTGGTACACATGATGTGACAGACATAAGCAGATGCCCCTGGACAGCGAAAATCAGTATCATTTTCCAGTGAGAAAGCATTTTTAAAGTCCCTTCTATTTATAGAAGGGACTTTTTAGGATGGGTTGCGGTGGGGCGAATTTAATAGCATGTCCATGATGTCAAAGGCAAGCAGGCCTAAACCTCTAACAATTGAAGTAACAAGATACAAATTATGTCATGTCTAGTTACGCTAACCTTGCTGCTGAACGTACATTTGGCGCAAAGCGCCGTATGTGCGTATGTATGTGTGTGTGTGCGTATGTATGTAAACAAGAGAATCTCTGATATTTCTGTACACACACGTTTTAAACTTGGCGAAATGCTTTCTTAAAGGGGTGGCTAACAACCGTTTATAGGAAGTCGGTTGACCCAGATTAGAGTCCGTAATTGTTGTCATATTTACTTGAACTTTGGATATAGCTAGTTTGTAGAAAGACATTGGATGAGTTTGTTAGATAGATAAGATAAGATAAGATAGTTAAGATAGTTTATTGCCATATGTTTCCATGTAAAAAAAAAACCAAAAAAAAACCCAACAATATTGGAATGTGTCTTGATGTCAGTAACTAAGACTAAAATAATACTGCCCCAATTATCACACAAACTATTAATCACAGCATACACAAGGATGAACATAACACATAAAACTGTTACCACAGCAACCATCACAATATGCTTTTTATCCTTTCAACTTCTTTAGTAAAAATTAATTCTTTTCAGAAAAGAATTAAAACAGTAAAAAACTTGACTTCTAGAGAAAGTGAGACAGTGGCAGTGACGTAAAAGAGGAAACTCCGGCACCACGCATTGACATAATACAATAAATATGACCTAATTCTCTCGCGCGCGGCTCTCTCTCTCACACAAACATGCTCACATCTCCAGGAGGAACAGATCCTCAAGCGTCCTCTGGACGCATGAGGATCTATGCCTCTTGGAGATGTTTTGTGTGAAAGCAGTACGTTCAGCAGCAGGGCAGTCCATGGCACACTGGTTAAGGCGCCTGCCACCAATGCTAAAAAAAGGTGCGAGGTTTTATTTCGGGTTCCGGCGTCAGCCTTTTCTCCTCTAGAAAGCGTCACCATTAATTTGGGCGGACCGTCGGGGGTTCTTTCTCCGGGTACTCCGGCTCTTCCTCCCCCTCCACTTTGGTATCAGTTTCAGCCAACTTAATCAAATTTCAAATACAAACGATTTGAATTTCCAAAAACAACTTCAGTAGCTCACTTGACCTTACCCTTAGCACCATGTAAATGTTCTGTTTACGTACAGTGTGTGAGTAAATGCAAGTGTTTCACGTGAGCGTGCTTGTTGGTTCAGTTCGCGGCTACATTCTGCGCATATTATAAATATGAGAAATGCGCCATATAAATACCATGTAATTGAAATAATAATAGAGCGTGCGCGCATGCACGCACATTGATGCTCTTTCAGAAGAGCATGCAAGTGACCCATGTATTTAGTAAAGTCAACCTGCTTTCACACAAATTATAATTTATAGCAAGACTGAAATTGTACTGTGAAGTTCTAGTTTTGTCACCTTTTTCTCAAGCCTATGAAGCGAACGTAAAACTCATATCACATAAAATTACGTAAACACTAAAACTTACATCATGACAAATGAGTGACAAATCAATGATGCGTATGTCCTGTGCCCCTTATAGAACTCACAGACACATCGGCAGATCTGGGAGACTCTTTCAATATGAGATAATTCAACATCAGAATCACTCAATCAGGTCAAAGACAAAAGGACCCTTGACTGCGAGGGCAGCTCTCATAAAGAAGGGACTTTATGGGTTATGGTTCGTCACATCTTGTTTATTTTATAACTCATTACTTCTTTTCTTTAATACAAGTACAAGTATATGCGGCCGATGATGTCAGCCTTCTTGCAGCGTATTACGCATTGGCTGTCTATATGTTAGTTCAGTCTGTTAAGACAAGAGAGAGAGAGAGAGAGAGAGAGAGAGAGAGAGAGAGAGAGAGAGAGAGAGAGAGAGAGAGAGAGAGAGAGAACAATGAACCTTTATTTTATAACGGTAAAAGTATTTGGTAACAGGACCAATTTTCAAACTTGCCGTTATTACCATTAAGCTAAGAACTAACATTGAACACTATCACAAACAAAACAACAGTTTCACACGAAAGTAAATAAAAGCACAATCAGAAAGTGAGTGAGAGAGAGAGAGAGAGAGAGAGAGAGAGAGAGAGAGAGAGAGAGAGAGAGAGAGAGAGAGAGAGAGAGAGAGAGAGAGAGAGAACCTTTCGAAAGCGAGAAAACCTTTCGAAAGCGAGAAAGAGAGGGGTACGTTGTCTTCAACAGCGCCACAGACCGGCAAAGGTAAACTATGTTACCTGGTTGCTTGTGCCTTGCTACAAGGGACGAGAACGGCTACTCTCATGACCGTGTAAAGTTATTTACAGTCGCGAATAAAGTCTAACTTTAATTTAGAAACCACAGTAGCATGATCTTTAGTCTGGACGCGGCCATTTTCTAAGGACGAGAACTCTGTGTGCACGATAATAGAAAACGAAAGTGGCCGGCTAATCTCTTGATAGGTGCGGCTCGGACACTGACTTGACTGCAGTTCAGCTGTGTGAAAGGACATTGATATTCAGGCTTTGCCGGTCACTCACGCTGCCCTTAACCCTACCAAAGACAGTATATATATATATATATATATATATATATATATATATATATATATATATATATATATATATATATATATATATATATATATATATATATATATATATATATATATATATATATATATAATATATTATATATATATATATAATGCCATGGAAATCCAGGCTGGTAAGCTTGCATTGTGTCATCAGGACATCGGCTGTCCTTTTGTGACTGCATCGCTTATTAGATCTTTTGAGCCTTCCACTGAACACCTACTACATAAAGTAATAGGGACTACCCCCAGGCGCCCCGCAACCCGCTGGAGAATATCCAGTCCTGCCCCCCCCCCCCCCCCCCCCCCCCGAGAGGGGAGGCTAGTGCATGAATATTCCCAAACAGATCTTGGACCTGCTGGATAGATTTAAGATTTTGTCGCCTACGACCGGTTTCGACCCAAGGTGGGTCTCATCAGGTAGGCATACGGCGTAACCTGAAATTGCAAACACAACGCATATACTAGAAGCCGCCTCCAGAATTTGACTGGTAGCAACCACTAGTGAAGCGTGGATTGCATCCCTAAAGCTTTATGGGGTGTTGCAGTGGAAGAAGACTGACTAATTTTGAAAAGGCAACACCTAGGCAATTTTGTGGTACAATTATTCATTACTTATAACAAAGGCGTCGCCCAAGCCAAAAAATGCACTCAATCAGAGTAGCTCCAAGGGACATATTTTTTCAATAAATTCTGAGAATGCTGTGCTAATGCCATGGAAATCCAGGCTGGTAAGCTTGCATTGTGTCATCAGGACATCAGCTGTCCTTTTGTGACTGCATCGCTTATTAGATCTTTTGAGCCTTCCACTGAACACCTACTACATAAAGTAATAGGGACTACCCCCAGGCGCCCCGCAACCCGCTGGAGAATATCCAGTCCTCCCCCCGAGAGGGGAGGCTAGTGCATGAATATTCCCAAACAGATCTTGGACCTGCTGGATAGATTTAAGATTTTGCCAATTTGGGAAAAAAAATATATATATATATATATATATATATATATATATATATATAGTCCTGTCGCTCAGCCCTTTGGGTGTCGGTAGCGAATTTAGTCGCGACTGATTTCAATAAAGTACTTTGCCATGTCAGTCTCGGCAGTGAAAATTTCAGTCTCAGTGCTGCAAACTCCATATGCAGACACAATGAAATGACAGACCTTCTCCCGCTTTGTGCCGCATATGATCTACTTTCCCCGCTACGCACAAGCTGGACCGGCCTAGATGAAAACATGTCCTGTACCTGTACTGACCCGCACATTGACTACACTGAAAAAAGCCGGTAAAAAGACAAATTAGGAGCTGCCGGCTCAGTGTATCGCCGGTCGAATTTTGAGCGGCAATCAAAGCCCGCCGCAGCCTGAAAGTGCGATCCTACACACACACTCACACACACACACACACACACACACACACACACACACACACACACACACACACACACACACACACATGAACACAAAACCCTCAGACTGGGTGACCTACCATTTTATGTGAAAATGGGTTCCCATATTTCTATTTATTCTAGGGCTCTGGAGTTGATGCCAATGTTTAGAACTCACCTTATAACTAAGCTCTACAACTTAAAATAAAATAGACATTTTCTAGAAACAGAGCCACTGGATGGAAAAAAAAATGGGTGTTTACCCCAAAAGTGGGTGCCTCTCACACAACTGGGATTACAGTGAAAATACCTCACTAAAGATACCTTTGGTTGATTTTACTATTATGATTGTTTGAGTGGGGTTGTAAGGGGGTTGGGGGGGGGGGGAGAAGTGTGTGTGTGTGGGGGGCGGGGGCGGGGGGGGGGGGGGGGCGGGGGGGGGGGAGGAGAGGGGGTCATCACTTTTGGTTTATAGAGCTGCTCAATGCACTCTTATGAATGAAAGAGTTTCATTATCAGTGGAATCAGTAGGTCATTTCAGAGGCGCACACTGAGTTGCACGTCAAACCACTCACAAATACTCATTTGGAGTGCACCAGATGGATCCAGTTGGCAAAGTCCCACATTCCACACTATAGGACAGCTAAGACTGAAAAGCAATCGCGGCGTTTATGGCGCGGTACAAGGTTTAAAACTAAGAAAATGTTGTTTTTAGAAGCGTGTCGGGCAAAAGTTTTTATGAAAACTGTTTTAAAACCTCTTTTAACTCAACTTTTCTTAATGTTAAAAGTGTTTTATTGTACATTACTTAACGTCCCGACAGCAACAAGGCTTTCTCAGGACGTGCCTGCACTGCTTGTGAAAAAACAACAACTAAACAGAACATTGAATGTATGTCGCCAGCCGGTCAAATACATTAAATAAACCTAACACATGGGGCCTACATAAAGCTAAGACCATTTAGCAACACACATCCAATATCAAGAGCTACAGGCAGTGCAGACAGTAGGGAGAGTTTTAAAAAGGCAAATACAGGTGAATGGACAAAGGGCCGACAGAGACACATGCCCCAGAATAGAGAGAAAAACCCACCCTGTGGGGCTGACCATGAGGGTGCCCCTGGGAAATAAAAAGTAGTTAACCCCACCCAAGTCCCCCAGGGCAGACCCGGGTGGGGTTAAAAGTGTTTTAATTTACAAGCATGTCGTAACTGATATGCATCTATTCCAACGTATAGTGCTGGATATTTTTCCCATCCTCGCCTTCTCTCGGGCTTCGCTCAACACTCGACTTTCCAGTCCTTCCCTGAAACACCCCCAACCGGTCTGCCCTCAACACTCGACTTTCCAGTCCTTCCTTCAAACACCCCCAACCGGGTCTGCCCTGGGGGACTTTTTAGTTCCCAGGGGCACCCTGGTCAGCCCCACAGGGTGGGTTTTTTTCTCTACTGATTCCGGGGGCATGTGTTTCTGTCTACCCTTGGTCCATTCACCTGCATTTTCCTTTTTTAAACTCTCCCTACTGTCTGCGCTGCCTGTGGCTCTTGATATTCGATGTGTGTTGCTAAATGGTCTTAGCTTTATTTAGGCCCCATGTCGTAGGTTTTATTTAACGTATTGGACCGGCTGGCGACATACATTCAATATTCTGTTGAGTTTTTGTCACTAGCAGTGCAGGCACGTCCTGAGAAAGTCTTGTTGCTGTCGGGACGTTAAGCAATGTACAATCAATCAACCTTCCTTCAAACGGACAGCATTCACACAAATAATACTTTACTATTACATCAGAAAATGGCCCATCCAAGCCTGCACTCTTTTAACTGCACTAAACGACTGACTGGTGCAGACGACGCATGAAACGACGCTGACTCTGTGACGTCATTTCCATTCAATCAATTTGTGCATACAATCCAAAAGGAGATGCGGCATTGATAACATCGACAAACCTACAAAATAAAGCAACAGGTTCAACCAAAAGGTCGGGCAGGACAAAAGACAACAGCAGCCTCACCCAAAGTCTAAACGTCCTCTCTTACAATGCGCACTCATACAATCACTTCACTTCTTAGCAACCGGCGCACGAATATAATTATAGGCTAAGTCAAACTAAAACAGAAGATAGTGGCGAAAAACCCTTTAAAATAGAAACAAAGAACGACGTTTCAGATCAAATATTCTTCATCTGACATGGAAACAAACGTAGAAAACGTATAGGCTAAGTCCCTGGTGAACGTATACATGAATCTCAAATCTGCCCACTAGACATCACCTTTCTCCACATCACCCCGGAAGTACATTACAACTCAACACATTTTTTAACAAAACAACCACACCCTCAAATAACAAACCTAATTCTGTAGAAACATAAACAATTTACTCCCTAAAACAACAAAATATCCCCCCTGACCGGCCATATCAGCTATGAAGTTATTTATAGCTAGCTGAGAAGGGTGATGTAATACATACACGCTCATTTTCAGGGTTCTGTGTCACAACACACACACACACATTGCTGGGAGGGACAAGTTTTCAAACACACTACCGGCGTGTCTGTTAAACACAAAAGTGCATGTGTTAACGCCAAAATGAGAAAAACGGATTTTTTTTACTTTTTATGAATCTTTACCGCAAGACAATGCAGAAGTTGAACAACCCTCAGAAAAAATGGGTGTCTGACTTGGAAACCCAGAATTATACACATACCCAGTTTCCATAAGGATGGTAAAGACAGTCACCCGTTTTAGCTCTTTCGTCTACACACACACACACACACACACACACACACACACACACACACACACACACACACACACACACACACACACACACACACACACACACACTGACACACACACACTCAGTCACCGGCACAACACACACAACGGCACACACACACACACACACACACACACACACACACACACACACACACACACACACACACACACACACACCGTGGTGCGGCACACATATACACTGCCGATACGCCCACGCGCCGGCCCGCCCTCCCGCCGCACTGACGCGCACCGCACACACACACAAACACACAAAAGGCACACACACACAAAAGGCGCACACACACACACACACACACACACACACACACACACACACACACACACACACACACACACACACTGACACACACACACACACACATCAAAAACAATCAAAAGACATTTCATCTCCTTTATGCAAACCATGTCAAGGCCGGGTTTATGTGGTGGATTTTAGTTTCAAAATATCCAAAGAGGGAGTGTGTGTGTGTGTGTGTGTGTGTGGGGGGGGGGGGGGTTCGTAAAATTTAAATATAACCATCAAAATCTTTTTGTAGTGAGTAGTGAAGATGTTAAAACCCTTTCAGGCGGTTTCCGTCCGCAGTGCCGAGAGAAATGCGATCGCGATCCAACTGCTAGAGGCATAAATCCCATAAGTCCCCGCGGTGACTAAGACTGCGGGGGCTCATGAGGATCTCAGTATGCCTCTTGCTGTAATCACCGCAGTGTATCCATGTCCCTTGCACGGTTTTGGCTTTAGGTCGTTAAACGAACGAAGATTTCAGCGGAAACAAAATACATATTCCCTCAGTGGCAGGGCATGGCGCAAAAGTAACTTGAGAGATGTTACGTCAGCAGCCGAAACTAACCGACTCCTGAGGAAATTAAATTCATTCGGCAAGGCGCACAACTTCAATACTGAGCTACCGGCGGCAACGTCATACTGACGACACTTCAGTCCGCACGTAGTTGATGCCGGGCGCCTTGAATGAGTTGAATGAAGACAAAGTTCGTTGACATGTGTGTCAGTCTGGTCTGACAACAAAGTAACGAGCCCCTCATGAGCCAGAAGCGGAACCATATGGGTGAGGCCGGCAACGTCTGATAGCAACAGCCAGACCAAGGGAAATCAGTCACTGAGCGCTTGACAAACAGTTCCCGCCCCCGCCCCCCTCCCCACCCCCCTCCCTATTCCCCTTCCGCCCCCTCCTCCCCCACCCGCTCTCCGCTCCCCGCCGCTTCCTCGTGACACCAAATTGTCATGTATTCACCAGCCCACGAAAAATATAAGAATGAAAGAAAAGATGGTCATACACACCGCCTTTAACCCATTCAGCCCTGACGCACTACAGCAGGAGATGAGTCGACCATGATAATTCAAGGGTAGTGCCAGATTAGCTTGGCGCCTGTCGGCGCCAACTTCTGGCACTACCCTTTATTATCATGGTCGATCCATCTCCTGCAACTGGTGCATAGTCGTTAGATGACGCCTCCAAAATTTGGGAAATACGGCCGTGGGACTGAATGAGTTAAGCTATGCGTTAATTTCTCGTGGTCTGGCGACTGAGTGACATAAGAAAGGAGTCTGGGGATCTGACTGTCTGTGTGTCCCGCGCTGGGTGATTTCCCTTGGTTTGTGTCCCTAGCTTGATCTGTGCCGTGTGTCGACTGTATTGTAATTTGTATGAGAGTAACTGAATCAGATTAAAAAAAAAAACAAAACGATTTTTCAGGGCAACTGTAACCAAAACAATAATTAAAAACAGAAACACAGGCACATTCTAATGAGTTTAATATCTGCATCGGCGTGTTAACAGCAAATAAGGCTTTGTTTCGTTTTCATAACAAACAGAAACATTGGGAGGTGAAGAACAAAAGCTAAGGAGGAAACATGCAGCATGTAGGATCGCCTGCTAAGACATCTTCTCTACAGTGCACGCCATCAAGGCACTGTTACTAAGCCACATACATACGGCTTACATTCAACAAGAGAAACACGATAATTTAAATAACAAGTGTAAATATACATTTTTACAATACACCCAAATATCTGATAGTTTAAACCCCTTCACTGGCGGGAAAATGCACACAGCACAGCAGCTGCAACAGCCATAGAACCTGATGAGTCCCCGCATCAGTCAGCGGGGACTCATGATGACTGAGGTTCTTTCCCTATTGCTGTCTCATTGTAGTCCTAATTGTGCAGATGGGATCGTTTAGTGTTGAGCTTCGATCCATGGTTCGTTGTAATGTTGATCAGCCGTGAAGGGTCTGAGGATGGTGCTTTGACTAAATGCAAATCCGCTGCGGCACCGCGTGCGCACTACCTCATCTAGCTCAATTCATAATGCGTATTATGAATTGAGCTAGACTGATGCGGTAGCGCGCAAGCGGTGGCGTAGCGGATTTGCATTTAGACAAAGCACCATCGTCAGGCTCCTATGTTGTCAGCTGGCAGTCAAGGCCTTAACCCATCGAGACGTGCTGCATCCGGATAGGCTTTATACATAGGGGCCTAACAATGGTGCTTGGACAAAATGCAAATCCGCTGCGCCACCGCGTGTGCGCCACCGCATCACTAGCTCAATTCACAAGTGAGGAAACGAACGACCAACGGCACTCGGCGATGCAATGTGATTCCAGGACAGTTTTCAACCCTCAAAGCAACCATCTGCCTAAACCTCGAACTGAACAAGCTCAGTAGTTATTTTGCCACAAATCTGTACCAACCTTGTTCGCCGATCAAAACTGATAGTTTAATATCAAGGCTTTTTGCACAGTCAAGCATCATTTTAGCAGACGCCCATTTGTTAGTTGCTTTTCATTTTATGTGGCCGGAAATACACGTCATGCTCATTTTTCATTGGTTTATGTAAATTAGCATATCCAATGAAATTAAAACAAGAGTGCATCTACTGTCGACACTCGAACGTGCACGCATCAATCGCTTTAGGTACGTATTTCTCCCAGCCCGAAACGCTGCACTTTAATGGAGTCTGGTTCAAACACTGCTCAGTTGTCAATGTCTTCTCGAGTAATTCGCTTCGACTTTTTAGAGTAAACACGGCAGAAAACAATGGATGCACAGCAGTGGAGAAAAGCCTGTTTCACGGCACTCTACTAAAGGGTTTAACGTTGGACTCTAAATGTTGAGAAAGAGGTCCGGGATACTTCCGACCACAGCTAGAATTTCGCGCGTGTTGTTTGTTTCCTCTCTTGTATTCTGACTTCAGGGTTGCTAGTGATGCGGTGGCACAGCGGACCCATTTAACTTCCAGGCCTCATTTACCAAATTTGAAGATGGATCAACCATGATAATTCAAGAGTAGTACCGGATAAGTTTGGCGCCATCTCCTACTGTAGTGCGTCTGGGCTAAACGAAAATTTAAACAAAGATTGTGTGTGATGGTGTGTGTGTGTGTGTGTGTGTGTGTGTGTGTGTGTGTGTGTGTGTGTGTGTGTGTGTGTGTGTGTGCGCGTGTGTGTGTGTGTGTGTGTGTGTGTGTGTGTGTGTGTGTGTGTGTGTGTGTGTGTGTGTGTGTGTGTGTGTGTTGTATTTTTTTTTTTTTTTTTTACAAAAATGTATAGGAAAGACGGTGATTTTTTTCACAGACCTCTCAATCACTGACTACAAAATAAAAGCTAATGCAGGGGCGGATCAGTTACCTCGAGGGGGTGGATGGGGGAGGGCGGCTGGGAGGGCGTAGGTAGACGAAGAAGGCGTGTGTGTGTGTGTGTGTGTGTGTGTGTGTGTGTGTGTGTGTGTGTGTGTGTGTGTGTGTGTGTGTGTGTGTGTGTGTGTGTGTGTGTGTGTGGAAACTCGCCAAAAATCAAATATGGAGTGGGGAGGAGGGTCCAAACACCCCAAATGGGACTTTGTTATAGCATTTTAAACATTCGGGGTGGGGGGGGGTGGGTGGGGGTGGGGGTGGGGGTCCGGAACCCCTAAAATCCCCCCAGATCCACCCCTGTAAAGGCTTCAGTGATAATTATAAAGGCTATAGACAATAATTAAGGTTAAAATATTTCAAATATACGCTATTTTTTTAAAATTTCTTACCTTACTGCTGTAGGCCGTAAGGCCAAAAATTAAAGACCAGCACACACATATTTCCCCGCTTGATGTGAAAGTCTTGAATGAACGTCTGCCGCCATATGGCCTTAGTCGTCTGCTTTGCGTTACACCCTAACAACTGACCAGTTTAACTTGAATGATCTCATTGGCCGTCAAGAAAAAGCTCAGTCTTCGTCGTACACTGGTTGTCTCCCTCGATTCGCTGGGCTTATCAGCTCAGCGAATCGAGGCAGGCAGCCAGTTTGAGGTCGTCGAATGTTGCAAAATATCAAGCAGATTGTGAGATCACAAAATACAATGACAGATGCTTAATAAATAGAAAGTTATGGATTGTCCAAACAGCTTCTAAATATGCCTCAGAAATTATGAGCGTTTGAGACCTGAAGGACATTAACACTTCCGGAGGTCATATGTTGTTGAAGAGGTCATGACTGGTTGAGAAGTTCATGAAATGTTCAAAAGTCAACAAACTGGATGAAGGGCGATCATTGAAGGTCATGGACGTTGTAGTAGTTAGTGGTTTTAATATCCCACATTGTTTTTTTGTTTTTTTTTTAATTTAATCTGACAAATTAAAAATATTCCAAAACTAACGAGACAAAGCTGATCTTGTTACTCTTGAAAAAAAAAAAAAAACCACGGAAATAAAGCTGAAATAAAGGTCAAATAATGAGGTCAAGGGCAGCAGTACACCCATTTCACGTTGACATTTCTATCAAGGTCAAAACTGCGGCGGTATGTTGGATCCAAGACGCACAGAAAAGTCGACAGACTTTCTTGTGACTTTCTGGAAGTTTCCCGTGACGCGAGCTAGACTGGTGAAACACTCGGTGTTGGACCCACTGGGGCAGAGTGAGGTACTGGCCGTCGTTGTTCTAGGCCTGGCGGACTGATCTGCACACAAATAAAAAGATTGAACAATTTAACATCATTGACTAACGAGAAAGATAAAAAATCACCCAACTGCATGCAGAGGCATAGATCCTCATGAGCCCCCGCAGTTGCGGGGGCTCATGAGGCTCCATGCCTCGTGCTCACACCAATTTGTATCCATGTTCCTTGGAAGGTTATAATCTTTGGTGTTTAATTAACATAGAGTTCAGACGCGTAATCTGCCTGCAAGAAAGGATACAGAACAATCAAACCAGTACAGAGAAATCAAACATATAGCATCGTAGTACATGCATTATACTAATTTATAGATAGATAAGTAGATAGTCAGACAGCCAGACAGACAGACAGACGGACGGACGGATGGATGTATGGATGGATGGATGGATGGGTGGGTGAATGGATGGATGGATGGGTAGATGGATGGATGGATGGATAGTTAGATAGATGATGATAATGAAACTTTACTTATGAAGGGTAACAGTTTTGACAGAAAATTAAGTCCGTTTACAATAGACAGACAGACGGACGGACAGACAGACAGATAGACAGATACATAAAGAGATTACAAACTAAAGTAGGTATTTGCACTGTCAGGGGAGAGAATTGCGCAGTATCGACCAGTGATCATAGAACAGCTGTCCACACCGGCTAAACAATCTGGACCCCCCTTGGGGGACCTAGATCTAAATTTCCATGCATCAAGGGGCTGGAAATCCAGTGAATATGCGATACGACCCCCTTCGGGGGTGGGGGTGGGGGGTGGGGGGGGGGCGGGCTTCCATATTCATTGCTTCCAGTCAATTTCTTAGCGCACCCGTCTTTCCTATCCATTTTTTAAATTTTGTTAATTTTTATTTTTATTTATTTATTTATTTATTTATTTATTTATTTATTTATTTATTTATTTTGTGCTTCGACCAAACTCGGTCTATGATCACTGGTCGATACTGCACAATTGTCTCCCCTGACAGTGCTTTTACCTACTTTACTTTGTAATCTTCCTAAAATATTAGCACTGGCAGCCTCCCGGTCTCTTCTTTTCAGACAGATAGCTAGACAGACAGACAGACAGACAGACAGACAGACAGACAAACAGATAGATAGATAGATAGATAGATAGATAGATAGATAGATAGATAGATAGATAGATAGATAGATAGATAGATAGATAGATAGACAGACAGATAGATAGATAGATAGATAGATAGATAGATAGATAGATAGATAGATAGATAGATAGATAGATAGATAGATAGATAGATAGATAGATAGATAGATAGATAGATAGATAGATAGATAGATAGATAGATAGATAGATAGATAGATAGATAGACAGATATAAAAGCAGTGTCCGTCTGTCAGCGGATCAATTTTTAAAAGAGTGTCATTGGCAGATGGTCTTTACGATGTTTTTGTGATTGTGTCTTGAAAAACAACATATCAGTTTTTTATCAGGAATATCGTGACTTTGTTCTGGCACACGACTCAGGTTGGATCGCCAGTATTTGTTTTCCTTGATCCTTTGTAATTGAAAAGGAATACTACTGAGCTGTAACCTCTTCACTGCCAGTGGACGCACACCGCGTTTGAGAAATCTCACTGTGTTAACTTCAACGCCAAGCGCCGTCCCTGGAACATGTATTCAAAGTCGTGTCAGCAAGAGGCATGGATCCGTCATGAACCCCCGCGACTGCGGGGGCTCATGAGGATCTATGCCTCTTGAAGTTGGAACGCGTAGCCTTTTTCTCAGCAGTCAGGGGGTTAAAAGCCTTCAAACCGTATTAATTCCTTCAATTCTGCTGACGCGGATGGAACAGGTCTGCGCAAACCTGTTAACCCTTTTAGACCCAAGGTCCCATTTCTCAAATCTTGGAGTTGTGGCCTAACGACTATGTACCAGTTGCAGGAGATGGCTTGACCATGATAATTCAAGGGTAGTGCCAGATTAGCTTGGCGCCTGATGGCGCCAAGCTAATCTGACACTACCCTTGAATTATCATGGTCACTCCATCTCCTGCTGTAAGGATCCGGTGCTGAAAGTGTTAATTAATTTCACGCCAGAGAGCCCCCGCCGTTCAACAAACATGGGTACAAAATGATGGTCGTCGGCAGGAGGCATATATTTTTACGAGCCCTCACAAATGCAGGGGCGGGTCAGTAACCTATCGAGGGCTGCGGTGAGGCGATCCACTTAAATTTTGCTTTGGACCTTCAACTTCAGAGAAAAAGGCACTCGAAACCATACCTTTCTTCCCACTGGCCTAAAAACCTATTAGCGTTGAGTGGGTGTGTGGGTGGGGAGGGGTGGTGGAATAACGACAAGGGCCATGAGGGGTGAGGGGGGGGGGGGCGGGGGTGAAGGGCAAGACTGTATCTCAACTCACCTCTCCTTCTCTCAGTCTCTCCCTTTTGCTCATCCCTCCTTTGAATCTGTCGAGGCCGTAGCAACACTCCCTGGCCAGTCCCTCATCTTCTCATGTATCTATCGCCCCCCTCCAAGCTCTCAAAACAAACTCACAAACTCCATGTTCCTCACCGAGTTCGATCTCCTCCTCGACCACTACAGCACACGACCCGGAAAACACATCCTTCTTGGTGATTTTAACTTTCACTTCGACAAACCCGACCACCCCGACACAAAACGCCTTTGCACGTCACTTTCTAACCACAATCTTACACAGCACATCACTAAACCCACCCACCGACTCGGCCACACCCTCGACTGGATCATCACCCGCACCTCCGATCAAATCTTCCTCGACTTTGACACCTCCTCTGTGCTTCCCTCCGACCACCTCGCTATTCTCGTCGCCCTCAACCTACCTCCCCCGAAAAAGCCCAAGCTCTTTGTCTCTCGTCGCAAACTAAAATCTGTCAACCGAGAGAACTTTTTCGACGAAGCTGTCGACCTTCTCTTGGACCCCGCCTCCTCTCCCGATCTTGCATCCCATTTCGATTCCTCCCTTCGAAAACTTCTAGACACCCATGCCCCTGTCACCACCTGCTCCATACCCAACCGACTCCCTTCCCCTGGCTCACTGACGACATAGCCGAGGCCAAGCGCGAGCGTCGACAAGCGGAACGCCGCTGGCGCTCATCCGACCTCACCGTTCACAGAGAGATCTTCCAAACCACCAGATCCAAAGTCTGCAGAATGATCTCCGACTCCAAACGCAAACACCTTCAAAACAAAATCCTGGAATCCACTTCTTCCAAAACCCTCTACGCTACCATGAACACACTCCTAGGCACTTCTAAAGACTCTCCTCTTCCCAACACACACAGCAAAGAAGAACTTCCGTCCGCCTTTTCCTCCTATTTCTCCGACAAAATCCAAACTCTGCGCAACACACTCGACACTCTGCCTTCTTCGCCTTGCCTCCCTGACACCCCCTTTTCCGGCACTCCCCTCTCGTCCTTCCGCCCCGTCTCTCAGGATGAAGTCCTCAAGACCATAAAGTCAATGCCTTTCAAAACCTGCGAACTAGACCCCCTCCCAGCTTCCCTCTATCAGGACGGCCTCCCAAAACTTTTGCCCTTCATTACGGACATCATCAACACATCTCTAGAAAATGGCTCCGTCCCCGATATCTTCAAGTCCGCCATCGTCCGTCCTCTCCTCAAAAAACACAATCTCGACCCAAACGAACTCAAGAACTACCGCCCAGTATCCAATCTCTCTTTCCTGTCCAAGCTTCTTGAGAAGGTCGTCCTCAACCAACTCAACCTCCACCTCGCCGACAACAACCTCCTCAGTCCCTTCCAGTCTGCCTATCGCAAACATCACAGCACTGAAACTGCCCTTCTACATATCCTAAACGACCTGCTTCTCTCCACTGACTCGGGCAACATCTCCCTTCTTACGCTACTCGATCTCTCTGCCGCCTTCGACACTATAGACCACTCTATCCTCCTCCACCGCCTCCACCACTCCTTTGGCATCACTGACTCTGCTCACTCCTGGTTTCTCTCCTACCTCTCCGACAGACAGCAGTCCGTCACCATCGACGGCGTCTCCTCCAACCCAGTCAGGCTCTCCTGCGGCGTTCCTCAGGGGTCCGTCCTGGGCCCGGTCCTTTTTACACTCTACATCTCCCCACTGTCCAACATCATCCAGTCTCACCACATACACCACCACCTCTACGCTGACGACTCACAACTACTAGACAAAGACAAACTCGACAACACTCAGACACTACTGACTCGCACGGCTGACTGCTATGAGGACGTGAAAAACTGGATGACAGCAAACAAGCTCAAACTGAACGACGACAAAACGGAAGCCATGCTGGTAGGCACTCGCCAGAAACTTTCCCAGCTCTCTCCCTCTCTCCACCTTCAACTCGACAGCACCCCCATCTCCCTCTCTGACTCGGTCAAGAACCTTGGCGTTATCCTCGATTCCTCTCTTTCCATGACCAGCTTCGTCTCCGCCACGGCCCAGGCATGTTATTTCCACCTCCGCCGCATCAGTCAGATCAGAAAATACCTCACCACCGAAGCTGCCACCAAACTCGCTGTCTCTCTCATCTTATCTCGCATCGACTACTGCAACTCTCTCCTTTCTGGCCTTCCTCACTCCACCACTCTCACTCTCCAGCGCGTCCAGAACAATGCTGCCCGCCTCGTCCTCAGAAAGAAAAAATCCGACCACATCACTCCCCTGCTCAAGCTCCTTCACTGGCTCCCCATCCCCCAACGCATCCAATACAAGATTCTGTCTCTCTGCTACAAATCCCTGAACAACTACGCTCCTGCGTATCTCTCCAACTTACTTCACCCCTACACTCCTCCCCGCCCCCTCCGCTCCGCCTCTGACCCTCTCCGCCTCCTCATCCCCCGCACCAAACTCAGCACTTTCGGCCCCCGCTCTTTCTCAGTATACGGTCCAACCACCTGGAACACTCTCCCACTCTCTCTCCGTCAGAAACACTCGCTCTCCTCCTTCCAGTCTGCCCTCAAAACTCATCTCTTTCAACAGTTCTAGCACTATATCACCACACTCCCCAGCCCAAGCTGACCGTCCTAATGTATCTTCACTATTTGTGTTACGTGAGTCATTGTCTAAAGCGTGCGCATGCGTGTGCGAGTTGTGAGTGCGCGCTTAGAGTTATAATTATTATAAGATAAGCGCATTATAAATACCGTAATTATTATTATTATTAAGATAAGGAGACAAGCGTGTGTGTGGCCTTAACCCATTTAACTCCGAGTCCCTACAGCAGGAGATGGATTGACCATGACAATTCAAGGGTAGTGCCAGATTAGCTTGGCGCCTGAAGGCGCCAAGCTAATCTGGCACTACCCTTGAATTATCATGGTCAATCCATCTCCTGCAACTGGTACATAGTCATTAATCAACACCTCCAAAATGTGAGAAATGGGACCTTGGGGTTAAAAGGGTTAATATGTCTGGCGTATACACGGACTGAGCGGGGGCAGGTAGGAGGCTTCCAAACACCACAAAGGGTTAATATGTCTGGCGTATACACGGACTGAGCGAGGGCAGGGGGGGAGGCTTCCAAACCCCACAAAGGCTTAATACGTCTGGCGTATACACGGACTGAGCGAGGGCAGGTGGGAGGCTTCCAAACCCCACAAAGGCTTAATACGTCTGGCGTATACACGGACTGAGCCAGGGCAGGTGGGAGGCTTCCAAACCCCACAAAGGCTTAATACGTCTGGCGTATACACGGACTGAGCCAGGGCAGGGGGGAGGCTTCCAAACCCCACAAAGGCTTAATACGTCTGGCGTATACACGGACTGAGCCAGGGCAGGTAGGAGGCTTCCAAACCCCACAAAGGCTTAATACGTCAGGCGTATACACGGACTGAGCCAGGGCAGGTAGGAGGCTTCCAAACCCCACAAAGGCTTAATACGTCTGGCGTATACACGGACTGAGCCAGGGCAGGTGGGAGGCTTCCAAACCCCACAAAGGCTTAATACGTCTGGCGTATACACGGACTGAGCCAGGGCAGGTAGGAGGCTTCCAAACGCCACAAAGGCTTAATACGTCTGGCGTATACTGATGTGAGGCAAGAGGGCTCCAACCCTCAAAGGGCAGTTGTATTTGGGTTAACGCCATGGCACCGATGATAGTACGCCCGACGGCGGTTGTGGGCACTGCAGAGACATCATGCCTACGATACGACCTGACACGACAGTCAGCGCACTGTAATTGTGTCACGCTGATTACCAGACCTTCACGGACTGCTATGAACAAGCCGTTTTTCTCCTGGATTGCGAGTCCAGATACCGGGGCCGGAACAGGGACTCGAACCCACGACCCGGCGATTCCCTTCGCTCTCTTGCGGCTCCGACGCTTAACCGCCTGGGCTGTTTCGGATTCGCCGCAAAGGGACTTAATTGATACAGCATTTTAAAGTGTTTTGCGGCGGGGGGAGGGTGTGTGAGTGTGTTGGGGGGCGGGGGGCTCTGGAACCTCTGTAACCCCCCTCCCCTTTTCTCCTATATCCGCCCCTGGGATCTATGTCTCTTGCAGCTGGATCGTGTTGACTTTTCCTCGGCAGGGATGGGTTTAGCCTACATTCCCGCACATACCTGCGGATTATAAACGGGGGACTGGACGCATGATTCGGGAGTGGGGGGGGGGGGGGGAGAGAAGGGGGGGGGGGCGGGCAAAAATATTATATTATATTGAGCAACATTTTGCCCTTATATAGTGCCGATAACAGGCAGATGTGATTACGAGACCCAAATTTAAAAAAAAAAAAATGTCCGAGTCGTTAAGATGAGGACATTTTATTCGGGTCGAGTAATTACATCTGTCGGTTATCGGCACTATATCAAGCAATATGTTGCTCAATATAATTTATGTACGAGTCCAAAACAAAATAAAACATTAATTTTGCGGCTGATTGCGGTGTTCAAACAAAACACAAGAACGGCAGACGACTGCATAACAGTGTAGACTTGGCGTGTAGATTTCGTCTGACTATGAGCACATCCAGTGCTTTTAATAACCGTGTGTGTTACTGAGTAAATTCTACTTGTTACTAGATCACGCATAATTGCCGAAAATGCCAGCAGGTTTGTTTATTTAGTGGGTTTTTTTTTCTTCTCAGGTTGTCGATATCGCCAGCTGACATTTTGTCAATTTCACTAATCAGTCCAGCGACTCGCACGTTTCCTGGCGTCTGTTCTTCGTTCGTGTTTGTGTATAGGATGTACATTTTGAGGGTTCGTACACAATAAGAAGTATTTTATTACTACTACATATAAGAAGCTTGTTTTTGTTGCCGTATAAAAATATTTCGCGTTTCCGTTTTGAAAAAAAATGCACCTATCAACAAGATCGATATCTTGGTGAGCAAGGGAGTTTGGGAAGGAAAGTATATCAAGCAAGTTCATGAATATTAATTTGTTTGTTATACAATATATCAATAGACGTGTCAAAGAAAGAGAAACTTTATGGAGTGGGTACATAATATATGTATAATTCTCATTAACTCATTCAGCCCGACGCACGTATTTCCCAAATTTTGGAGGCATCATCTAACGACTATGCACCAGTTGCAGGAGATGGGTCGACCATGATAATTCAAGGGTAGTGCCAGATTAGCTTGGCGCCTTCGGCGCCAAGCTAATCTGGCACTACCCTTGAATTATCATGGTCGACCCATCTCCTGCTGTAGTGCGTCAGGGCTGAATGGGTTAATCTTGAGACAATATCGATCCCTTTCCTATCGCCCCGACACCATTGACAATATGTCATGTTTTAAAAAATGCCGTGCATTGACTTTTAGGGTCATTATAAAAGGTTAAGTTCCATCGACGTCATTATTTTGTCGTTGAGTAGAGTTGAGAGAGAGAGACATGTCGCGGTTATTTAGAAGCGAACAAAGTAGGCTACAGTCACGGGTCCATCCCGAGCAGTTTCCTCAGTCGTTATGGACTATTTTAAAAAAAAATATTTTTAGCCGTTCTGCTTTCCCCGCTTGACAGCTTTCGTCAAAAATAGTGTATCACGGTTTATATCAAACTTTGTCTGTAAATATTCTTCGTTCTCGCACAACTTTGGGGAAAGTGACGTATTTTGCTTATTGTTTAAAAACAGCACGGGAAAACCCTCTATCATTCTGGTTTATCACTGAGGTCACGTGAATCAACGTTTTACAGGCGTAGTTAGACAAGTCTGTAGTGAGGCCGGAATATGGTCAGCATACAGATGCTCCGAAAGTGACGCTTGAATTTGTTTTTGTTTGAAAGAGGGTGGAGGTGGGGCGGGATGAGGGGGGAGGGGGTGGGGTTTTTTTTTTTTTTTAAATTTATTATTTTTTTTTTTTACAATGTATAGCAAACAGACCGCCTGTGAACAATGAGTGGGAAAAAAAAACAATTGCAAGAAGTACAGATCCTCTAAGCACCCTGCAGGTGCGGGAGCTTGGAGGATCTATACCTCTTGCTCAAACCACCATTGGTATGCATGTTTCCTTTGACGGCCGGGAACGCTTGACGTTCAGTTTACCATGGTTTATATTAAAAAAGCAAGCTGTGTCCACTGCCACTTAAGGGGTTAGCCCTTTGGCTGTCGGTAGCGGTTTCTGCAAGAATCACCGCAGAAAAAAACTCGCTACCGACAGCCAATAGGTTAACCCGAAACCCGCACAAAAGGAGACGACTCGACCATGATCATTCAAGGGTAGTGCCAGATTAGCTTGGCGCCTGATGGCGCCAAGCTAATCTGGCACTACCCTTGAATTATCATGGTCGATCCATTTCCTGTAATTGGTACAGTCGTTAGATGGCACCTCCAAAATATGGGGAAATGCCGCCGTGGGGTTATATAGGTAATGTGTGTTCACCAATAGCACAAACATGTTGTTACCAACATAAGCAAGAACGCAATCAACAAACAGAATGCCCAGTGCACTTACCGCCAGAGACGAAGTAGTGGAAGAAGTTGGGCCTCAGGATAACTGCTTGTCCGCACACGGACAGAACGACCAGGAAGCAGAGTCCTCTGACCACCAAACCATTTCCGGATTCCATCGTTTGTGCGCTGCGTGTTCTTTTTTCAGGCCAGTGGTCAATGGCAGTGTGATTGTAACAATACGTCCGCGCAGGTCAATGACTGATTCTGATTAAATGTTTTTCCTCAGTATGAAGACAATGTAAAGTACTGTATGATTACGAATAATATCTTGTTTTAAAAAAAAGGTTTCTTTTCGTGTGATCAGCTTTTCTACAACGTCTGATGAGAAATTAAACTGTTCTTCATATGCGCGTGTGTCAGTTATTTCTTCAGTGTCAGTGCCGACAAGATGTCTTCTTATGATTAAATATTGTCAGTAATAAAATAGTCTGTGAATCTTCTTCCTTTTTAGTGTGACTTCATAAGACACCTTCTTTCTAATCAAAGATAGCAGGTGACAATCTGCTCTGAGAACTCTTGTGTCTGAGTGTCTGCTCTGTCGTGCATAGATTTATATCAAGCTCGACACCTGCGTTCTCGTCAATGATCGCAGTTAACCCATTCAGCCCTGACGCACTACAACAGGAGATGGGTCGTCCATGATAATTCAAGGGAAGTTCCAGAATAGCTTGGCGCCTGTCAGCGCCAAGCTAAACTGGCACTGCCCTTGAATTATCATGGTCGATGCATATCCTGCAACTGGTGCATACTCACAAACCAGATAGGTGAGACTAGCGTTGGCAGAATTGTACAAGAAACCAAGGCCGGGAATTACTCAGCGCTGGACAACAGTTAGATCCCCTGCCCCCGCCTATCAGGCACCCAATCGCCAGCCCACAGAGAAATACGCAGGTATAGAATAAGACGATCATTTGCATCTTCAAAAAAAATGATCGTCTTATTCTATACCTGCGTATTTCTCTGTGGGCTGGCGATTGGGTGCCTGATAGGCGGGGGCAGGGGATCTAACTGTTGTCCAGCGCTGAGTAATTCCCCTTGGTTTCTTGTACAACTGGTGCATAGTCATTAGATGACGCCTCCAAAATTGGGGAAATACGTGCGCCGGGCTGAATGAGTTAATATCAAATGTCTCCTGAGAATCTGTGATATACCTGCTTATTGGTAATGTTACCTTTCGTGATTTATGACACTTCTTTTCTGATTAAAATCATCGGAAATAAACAATATGTACTAAGAATATCTTTCGTTCGTGTCGTTCTTTTCTTCAGTGAGTTTAAAGACACTGTTCTTTCCGATTAACATACGGTGGCTACATACCCTGCAGTCTATAATGACAATCCCTTGCGCATCCGTGTTCGGTTTTCCGCGGCCTTCAGCCCGTTGGCCAGAATATCTCCTTTCTCATTAAATCCTCTGCAGCCGGATCAAATTTTTGCTGACGATCTGTTTTCAAAGCGCGTCTGTTGTTTTCAGCAAAATACCTTTTTTTGTGACGCGATTCAGTGCTGCTAAATAATCTCTGCTGACAGTATCTAGTGAATGCCCATCTGATCTTTTCTTCTTCACGTCTTTCCTTCCTAGC
>BTPG01000006.1:16270395-16310395 GCA_036245525.1 Semisulcospira habei | reverse complement strand
CACGCTTTTGTAGCGTCACCCTAGGCTAGAGTATCTGCGCAAAAAGGATCGTATGTGCTTAGTCGGCAGTTCCTCGCCATCCATTTAACCCGTTGAGTGTCGAGAAAATTTGAACACACCCAACTGCAAGAGGTATAGATCCTCATGAGCCCCAGCGACTGCGGGGGCTCATGAGGATCTATACATCTTGCTGACACCACTTTGTATCCATGCACCTGGAACAACTAGGGCTTGCTGATGTTGAATTTACGAAGACTGCAGAAACACATTTTCCGTCAAAGGTCCCATTTCTCAACTTTTAGAGGTGTTGCCCAACGACTATGTATCGGTTGTAGGAGATGGATTGATCATGATAATTGAAGGGTAGTGCCAGATGAGCTTGGCGCCTGAAGGCGCCAAGCTCATCTGGCACTACCCTTCATTTATCATGATCAATATATCTCCTGCTGCAGGGTCCCGGGGCTAAAAGGGTTGAACATAGTAACCGAAGTTGTGAGATTACATAAATTCCAGCTCTGACGGGTCGGAACCTAGTGTTCTCTTTTTCAGTTTTGAAATATTTTGATAAAAAGAAATCAGAGCAGGTTTAGAATTGTGTGTACACCTGATCGGGTTGTTTCCTTCAAATGTAACATTCATAATGTCAAAGATGCTGTCATTGGAAGTGTCCAGTAACAGTTTTGTACAATCACCACTGAATTAAGCCAACACAACCTGACACCACAACCCTCTTTCCACTTGCCGTCAATGTGATGGGGTTACCTTGATAAGTTCGCAGTTTACCCATTATGTATCTAACATAGGTCACGTCTGCTCATCTCGACTGGATCCTAAGGCATTACTGTATCTCACAATCTAGAGTTCCAGTTTTGGTGTGCTCCATCTTTTAAAGGGCTGTGCGCCCTTAAGTCATTTTGCCCGAGACACACCCCAGCAAGATATGTCTCGACCATGATAGTTCAAGGGTGGTGGCAGAATAGCTTGGCGCCAAGCTATTCTGCCAGCACCCTTGAACTATCATGGTCGATCTAAATCCTGAATTGTAATGCAGTCCTCAGAGGATAACTCCAAAATGTGGGTATTTCGTACCTCGGGCACAACGAGTTAATTGTTACTGATAATAATAGGTGTATCGTTTTGAAGACTCCTACCTACCTGTTTCAATGCGATGAATCCATTCAATGTTTTAGCATTAGTGAAGGCTCAAGAGGCCCTACAACAACAAAAAATTAAAAAAATAAGTAAAAAATAAAAACAAGCCAAAACAAAATGACAAAATGTTTCTTTACGATATTCCCTTTTTGAAAGACATGGTTGTCCATCCCTCCAAAATCACACGATCAGCCACATCCTGGAGATCTGCAGAGAAACATACGTTGATAGTCCTTATTTAAACAACCGTATGCCGTAGGCTTTTAAAATCGTGTGTGGTTATTGTTGTACTCGTGATGCTCACTAAGACATTACATCTCAAGACCATATTCCTTCAGATTTAGTGTTACACTACCGCAGCCACACGCAAGGTGTTGTAGATGGAAGACGCAGCCAGACAAGAGTGGTTCCAGAAGAGTCTTTTATTTCTTGGTCATCGTGGGTCTAATAGGTTGGGCACAACCAACCTACTAGCGTGGCATACTAAAATGGCGAAAATACCGGAGCTCGGTCTCTCGCTTCTCAGCTCCCTCTATCTATCTCTCTCTCTTCGTTGTGTGCTCTCTATCTATCTCGTTCTCTTCATTGTGCGAGCTCTCTATCTCGTTCCCTTCGTTGTGAGCTCTCTCTCTCTATCTCGTTCCCTTCGTTGTGAGCTCCCTCCATCTATCTTGTTCCCTTCGTTGTGAGCTCCCTCGTTCTGGTGTTTCCCCCCCCCCCCCACTATATATATCCGTTCTGGCCGAGGGCATCGCCCCTTTGTCTCAACCAGTCAAAGGGGCTATTACTGTCACCCATATTATTCCACATCTATCATGGTGGCCCGCGTCCCCTGACCCTATCTGTCAAAGGAGCTATTACTGTCGCCCATAATCTATCCCCCATCTGCTCTGGTGGATAGCGCCCTCTGATCCTAGCTGACCAGGGACCCATTACTGTCTCTCATAATTATTCTACATCTATTATGCTGGTCAGCGTCCTCTGATCCTAGCTATCAAAGGAACTCATTACTGTCTCCCTTAATTATTCCACATCTATTATGGTGGTCGGCGTCCTCTGATCCTCGCTGACCAGTAACCCATTATTTATTCATTAGTCCTAGCTCCCAGTTCGCTACTGCCCGCATTGGGACCGCTAGAGTGAGATTGATGTGCTTCCACTCGAAATTATCATTCATTAGTCCGAGCTTAGTAGGGCCGGCCACTTGTCAACTTCACGTGAGCCCGTGGTAGCCAAAGTGGGCCGTGTCATAACCCTCTCCGTGCTCTGCCCGTGGTACTAATTATATTCTCGTTATTTTCATATCAAGGGAAATTATAAAATTACCCGACCGTGATATTGGTCGTATACACTTATAGTGTAACATTAGAGCATCCGAATACATATCGAATGCCCCTCGTAATATGCAATGCAATTCATTGTATACGGAATACAACTGCTGAGATGGCACCGCTTGGCTGCAGATCTGCAACGGCCGCAGGGTGACGTCAGGAAATCCGTCTAGATTATTAGCCGTATGAAGTCTTTATGATACGGGTTGGGGGTGGAGGCTGAAAACGACATGGTTAACCCATTAAGGCCTGACGCACTGCAGCAGGAAATGAATCAACCATGATGAAACTGACTGCTAGAAGGGATCCATCTCCACTCCCGACCATTTTCTCGCCAGTAGAGCCGCCTGATCAGTTCTCTAATTTCTTCAATGAAAAAGTTCAGAACATTCGTGATAGACTTGATGGGCTTATTTTACAGTCTCCATCACAGTATGACGTTTCCTTTTCTGTTCAGTGTCTCTCGTCCTTCAGACCTGTCAGTGAACAGGAACTTCATACTGTGCTGAAGAGAACTGCACAAAAGACTTGTGGTTTAGACCCACTTCCTACTACATTGCTGTACGAGTGTACTGATGCTGGGCTTCCAGTCATGACCAAAGTTGTCAATGAGTCCCTGCGGTCTGGTGTTTTTTACGTCGGATTTCAAGTCCGTCATAGTTAAACCTTTGCTAAAAAAAAAGGTCCTCTCTAGACCCTAACAATCTACAGAATTACCGCTTTGTCTCAAACCTCCATTTTTTCTCTAAGATCGTTAAGAAGGTTGTGTTGTCGCAACTTCTCGACCATCTGAACCTGAATCATCTTCTTAGTCCCAATCAGTCTGCTTACCGTGCAGGTCATTCCACTGAAACTGCGCTTGAGGCTCTTGATGATGGCAAAGTATATGTTCTAGCACTGTTAGACCTATTTGGTGCCTTTGATAGATTGATCATGACATTTTGCTACAACGTCTCTATTCTGTGTATGGCATTCATGAAACTACTTTATCGTGGTTTAGATCATATCTGATCGACAGAACTCAATGCGTAGTAGTGAATGATAAGCTTTCCCGCCCATCCACCCTGCCCTTTGGCGTCCCACAAGGTTCAGATCTTGGACCAGTCCTCTTTACCTTGTATGTTCAGCCACTGGCCTTCTTTAACCGTTTTTCCATATCACATCGTGCGTTTGCAGATGATACTCAACTCCATGACTCATGTTCACCTGATCAGATTATGGGCACAATCAAGAGTCTTCAGGAGTGTGTCTCGGAGACTAATAATATGTGGATGACTTCAAACAAATTACATTTGAATGACGGAAAAACCGAGGCCATGATCATTGCTTCCCCGAGGTTGACGAAGACGCTGACACTCCCCCAGTCGTTACAAATCTGTGGTGCCACTGTCCCTTTCTCCCGCCCCCACCCCTCCCTCCCCCCCCCCCCCCAAGTAAAAAATCTGAGTGTCACACTTTATAGTAGCCTGTCCATGCGCCTTCATGTGAACAACGTTTGCAGATCCGCCTATACTGAACTGCGACTTATTGCTTCACTCCGCCACTATCTGCCACCTGAAGCAACTAAAGTACTTGTCTGCGCTTTTGTTTTGTCTAAATTAGACTATTGCAATGCTCTTTTGGCTGGCTGTGCCCAGTATCTGATTAGCAAACTCCAGAACATTCAAAACTCAGCTGCTAGGTTGATTCTTAGAGTCCCTAGATCGGATCATATCACACCCCATCTGTCTACTCTTCACTGGTTACCTGTATCAGCTAGGATTGAGTATAAAATTTCATGCATGACTCACAGTTTTATTACCTGTTCCTGCCCACACTACTTTGCCTCTCCTCTCCAGCTGTATACGCCCTCAAGACAGAATTTGCGCTCTGCTGCTGACGATCGAGTCTTACGTATCCCTCTCGTCAAACCAAAGTCGTTCGGTGAGAGGTCATTCAGGTACCAGAGCCCAGTTGTTTGGAATGACCTCTCACGCGAACTGAGATACGTGGATTCGAGAGAGGCATTCAGCCGAGCTCTAAAGACCCATCTATTTTTTGTCTGCTACGAATGACTTTTGTCACAGCCCTGTCATGTTCATCTCTATCTCTATTAGAAGTTGTGTGTGTGTGTGTGTGTGTGTGTGTGTGTGTGTGTGTGTGTGTGTGTGTGTGTGTGTGTGTGTGTGTGTGTGCGCGCGCGCGTGCGTGAGTGCGAGCCTGAGTCCATAAGCGTAGCATTTTTGAATGGTGACTTTAAAGATTGTTTATAGAGTGCGTTGCATTTTGTTTGTAATACTTTTTGTAAATTGCGTTTTTGTTTTAGTAATCGCCTAGAGCTCTAATCCGAGGTTAGACGCTATACAAGTACTCATTATTATTATTATTATTATTATTATTATATTATTATTATTATTATTATTATTATTATTATTATTATTATTATTATTATTATTATTATTATTATTATTATTCAAGGGTAGTGCCAGATTAGTTTGGCGCCAGCAGACGCTAAGCTAGTCTGGCGCTACCCTTAAATAATCATGGTTTATACTCGTTGATCGATCTCATTCAACTGGTACACAGTCGTTAGGTTGTCGACACCTTCAAAATTTGGGAAATAGGGCCTTGTGGTTATATGAGTTAAAGTGACTGACCCATTTGTTCTTGATGATTAGACGTTAAACATACTCTGTTCGTCATTTAAAAAAGGATAGATAGGTCGGCTTTTCGATTTTTAAAAAAAGTTTTACGTTTTTAAAAAGTCCCTTCTATTTATAGAAGGGACTTTATTTGACGGGTCGCGGTGGCGCGAATTTAATAGCATGTCTATGATGTCAAAGGCGGGCAGGCTAAACCTCTAACAATTGAAGTATCAAGATAAAAATTACGTCATGTCTAGTTACACTAACCTCGCTGCTGAACGTACATTTGGCGCGAAGCGCCGTAGGTGCGTATGTATGTATGTGCGTATGTATGTATGTATGTATGTATGTATGTATGTATGTATGTATGTATGTATGTATGTAAACAAGAGAATCTCCGACATTTCTGTACACACAAGCTTGAAACTTGTCGAAATACATTTTTAAGTGGGTGGCTAAGAGAGCCTCCGAGCATATTGTAATTGAATGTCTCATTGAAGACATAAACAACCGTTTATAGGAAGTCGGTTGACCCAGATTAGAGTCCGTAATTTTTGTCATATTTACTTGAACTTTTGCATATAGCTAGTTTGCAGAAAGACATTGGATGAATTCATTAGCCAGCTTTGTAACCCTTCAACTTCTTTAATAAAAATTAATTCTTTTCAGAAAACAATTAAAACGCTAATAAAACCTTTACTTCTAGGAAAAGTCAGACAGTGGAGGTGGCGTAATAGATGCAACTCCGTCACCACGCAGACACTGACGTGACATAATACTCGAAATATGGCGCCATTCTCTTTCTTGCGCGCGGCTCTCTCTCTCTCTCTCTCTCTCTCTCTCTCTCTCTCTCTCTCTCTCTCTCTCTCTCTCTCTCTCTCGATCACACCAACATGCTAGCATCTCAAGGAGGAATAGATCCTCATGCGTCCTCCAGGCGCATGATAATCTATGCCTCTTAGAGATGTTTGGAGCGCGCGCGCACGCACGCAATAATACGTACACACACATCGACGCGCTTTCAGAAGAGCATGCAGGTGACCCGTGTACTTAGTATATCATGTAGCTAGGTAAAGTCAACCTGATGTTTAACACAAATTATAGCAAGACTGAAATTGTACCGTGAAGTTCTAGTTTTGTCGCCATTTTCTCAAGCCTATGAAGCGAAAGTGAAACTCATATCACGTAAAATATAAAATTACGTAAAAAGTAAAACTTACGTCATGACAAATGACGTTTGACAAATCAATGACGCGTATGTCCTGCGCCCCTTATAGAACTCACTGACGCGGCTTTGGCAGGTCTGCGAGATTTTTTTCAATAGGAGATAATTCAACATAAGAATCAGGTCTCAGACTAAAGGTAGAGACCATTGACAGCGAGGACAGCTCTCATATAGAAGAGACTTTGTGGGTTATGGTTTATCCCATCTTGTTTTTAATACAAAAAAAATCTGGCTTATCAAAAAAACAAGATGGGATGAACCGTAACCCACAAAGTCTCTTCTGTATGAGAGCCATAACCCACAAAGTCCCTTTTATATTCGAGCTGTCCTCGCTGTCACACACACACACACACACACACACACACACACACACACACACACACACACACACACACACACACACACACACACACACACACACACACACACACGCGCGGCTTTTCGCGCCAAAAGTAGGTTCTACAGTGAGGTTTGCGTAACTCAGTAGACATGACGTAATTTTTATCTTGTTACTTCACTGTCAGTTTTTTAGTCTAGCCCGCCTATAATGTCGTGTGTGTTCTTTTGAAATCGCGCTTAAAAATGGACTCGTTTTAATTACATCATGTCTTGTCGTATGTGTGTGTGTGTGTGTGTGTGTGTGTGTGTGTGTGTGTGTGTTTGTGTGTGTGTGTGTGTGTGTGTGTGTGTGTGTGTGTGTGGTAGTGTGTGTGTGTGTGGTAGTGTGTGTGTGTTTGCGTGTGTGTGTGTGTGTGTGAGTGTGTGCGCGCGCGCGCGCGCGTGTGTGTGTGTATGTGCGTATGTATGTAAACAACACAATCTCCGAAGTTTGCGTACGTACAAGTTCGAAATTAGGGGAGGTGCTGCGTTCAGTGGGCACCTAGGAGCCCCTCCGAAACATCATTTTGAAATTGGATGTCCGATTGAAGAGTGGCATGACCACGCGTTTATAGAAAGTCGGTTGACCCACATTAAAATCCGCTATGTTTATTATAATTATTCACCTGCGGTTTTGGATATATCCGGATTGCAGAAAGACATTAGATGAATTCGTTAGCCAGCTTTGTATCTTTTGAACTTTTCCAGTAAAAACTAATTCTATGCAGAAAAAAAGAAGAATTAAAAAACCTCGACTTTTGAGAAAATCAGACAGTGACGGTGACGTGAAAGCAGAAATTCTCTCTCTCTCTCTCTCTCTCTCTCTCTCTCTCTCTCTCTCTCTCTCTCTCTCTCTCTCTCTCTCCTCTCTCTCTCTCTCTCTCTCTCTCTCTCTCTCTCTCCAAATACTTCTGACGTCCGACTTTTTCTGGGAAATACACAGGGGACGCGACTCTTTACGCATAGGCTACCATGCCCGGTCGCGTAAATGTGCTTGATTTTTGCCGCTGGAATTTCAAACGTTTACCAGCAGCCAGTGACAATTCCAGAATATGTAGCAAGGAAGTGCGGACTTTTCACCGCATTCAAGAGACAGAACTTCTAAATTTTGAGCGCAGGACTGCGTAGCAAGCGACTGGATATACGGTAGGTCTGATTTCGTACATGAAGCATCTATTGCTGGCATCTTTTGCCAACCAGCTCAGAGCTTATACCCTCATTCAACAATTACTCGGCCTTTAAAAAACACTGAAATGTCATAGATCTGTCACATTAAAAAAATTATTTCTCTTTCTCTCTTACTGCACGAGTGGCAACAGACTTTGCTTCTTAAACAGCATACGTGTTGACACAAACAATGGAATGTTTCGAGCTCTCAGTTCAGTTTGAATTGTGTAGCACTTGTGTAGTGTGCTCACCGCTTGAATCATCTCGAATTAAGGCACATTTTGTTTATTTCCCTGTCGTCTGCCACCATTTGATCTTTGTGTTTTCCGTCTATTTATGATGTAAGGTGCCGGACAGCCCTGATCTAAGCGCTCAGACGAAAGACCTAGGACAGATTCGCGCATAATACTAGAATTGCCGATTAGCCAGATGATTAAACATTACAGGTACGGCAATGGTTTTAGCAGGAAGGCAATGGGCCATTGAACCCCCTGCGATTTTTAGGTGCTGACTGATCACAGTGTCGGAAAATGGTGTGACTGCACGACAATAGGAGACATTTTAACATCAGAATCAGGTCAAAGACAACAGGTAGAGACCATTGACAGCGAGGACAGCTCGCATATAAAATTGACTTTGTGGGTTATGGTTCATCCAATAGCATGTCCGTTGAAAGGTCCTGGTAAATAAAAGTGGCACAGCTGGAGTGCGCCTGAGTTGATCAGTGTTCATGTCGTACTCCATAGGCAATAGATTTCCCTGTCCCCCATAACCCGTCCATCAGGGCCGTCCATTATCACTTCGGTGCCGTGGACGTTAAACCCGGAACTAATCAATGGTTCATCCCGTCTTGTTTCCTCAGAGGACAGATGTGATAATGGTGATTAATAGCCATCAAGTTGGAAGAGGTATAGATCGGCAAGAGGCATAGATCCCTTATGAGCCCCCGCAGTTGCGGGGGCTCATGAGGATCTATGCCTCTTGCTGAAACCACTTTGTCTCCATGCTCCTCATACGGATTGGGATCTTTGACGTTGAATACACAATGATTTCAAAAACACTGTCTGCCTCCGCTGGCACTGAACGGGCTTGAAATAAAAGGATTGGGTCATTTAGTCAGTCAGTCAGTATTTAGAGAACAAAGAATAGTCAGTAATATCCTGTCTCATTTCGTTCTTGAAATTCTGCGGGCCGATGGCACTATTTTAGTACCATTTGTAATTGGAATTTGTGATTGAAAACAAAAAAGCTTCTGGTCTCTCCGGAAAAGTCTCACAAACTGGATAAGCCTCATTTCCCCCCCTGAGAAAGTCATATTTTGCGTTGTTTTATTTTTGTCTGTCGTAAACTGATACTCAAAAGGCTAAGCAACTTTTTGTTTAGTAATGGTGAGGTTTGGTTTGCAACGAATAATTCCCCATAACGATCGAGAGCGCAGAGACGGCTGACAAGCAGCTTGTGCACATGACTCCACAACATCTCCAAGAGGCATTGATCCTCATGAGCCCTCTGGGCTCATGATGATCCATGCCTCTTGGAGATGCTTGGAGTGCTGTCAATGCCTATGGTAAAATCTGATTATCTGCCGTGATATCGCTCTCGGTTGTTGTTGGGAGTCGTTCTTTGCAAGCGAAACCTCAGCAAAAGATCAGTTAAACGCGAAGTTAATATTTCGATTCCGCACTCAAAAGACATACATTTGTACAGCACCAAACCTCGTGTTAATTATTTAGACCTTTTTGTTCCTAATTTGATCAGACAGGTGAAACATAAGATTGATTTTCCCTTCAATTTTTTTTCCTTTTAGTTCATTCTCGATTTTTGTTGTGTGCAGGTCAAATAAAAGACACCTACTTACTGATACAAGGATATATCTTGTTTTGAATCTGAGTTAATGATTTTAGAAATGTTTACCAAACTTTGTCATCCAAAGAAAAGAAAGGAAAGCGTAACCAGATCCGGTCTGACAAAGACAGCGATGTAGTTGAAATTGTTAAAGTATTGCTAAAGTATAGCTTGATCATGTCAATGCAATGAATCTGTAATTTGTTTTTTCTGAATAAGTTTCACTTCACATAAATGTCCCCACAGACAAGCAATTTACGCAAATGATAATATGTGCAGATTTCGATCTTCTAATGTTAAGACAGCCATAAAAACCCGTTTCTGAGTGTCACCAAGAACAGAGTTTATTTGATGTAAATACAATGCCGCCATATAGTAAAACTAATGTCCAGAGGCTGACATCGACAATATTTTGTAATGATTTTATTTTTATCTCTCGTTCAGACTTTAGTCTGCCTTCATGTGTTTCTTGACAATACAGTGCAACTTATTAAACACTAAGAGATATGTTGCTGAAAACACCGGATGACCTTTAACTGATTTAGCCCTGACACACTACAGCAGGAGATGGATCGACCATGATAAAAAAATTAAAGTTATGCTAGCTGTTTTACAAATGACTCCGAAAAAAGTGGTGCAGAAAATTGTCTGATTTTCACACCTAGGGCATACTGGTCACAATTGACCTAATCGTACCCGACAGCCGAGACAAACTGTAGGCTTATGTAAATACCGTAGTGAAAAATCATGCGATGATTAATGAGGAGATTGTGTGTGTTTTTTGTAAAAAAGATTCAATTGTTTTAAGATTAACACATAAAATTCGTGAAATTAATCCCCAAAACGTGAAAATACATTTTTAAAGAAATATTTAATTATCACTCAAAAGGTTCTAGAGGTACGATGCTGGTTAACAAACTCATTCAATATCTCCCTTTTATCTAGCTATATGCAAAATATCTAGTAAAAATAAGAAAAATTACGGACTCCAGTGTGGATCAACCGGTTTTTGTGAAACGGCCATTTTCTCGCCAATGAGCATCTTAATAAAAAAATCGAAAAAAGAAAAAGGTTCCGAGATTATTCTTTTAGGGACAATATCATATACAAGCTTGTCCGTCCTCAAACGCGGGCTCTAGTCGCTGTCACACACACACACACACACACACACACACACACACACACACACACACACACACACACACACACACACACACACACACACACACGCACGCACACACGCACGCACGCACGCACGCACACACACACACACACACACACACACACACGCAAGCACGCACGCACGCACTCATGCAAGCACGCACGCACGCACGCACGCACGCACACACACACACACACACACACACACACACACACACACACACACACACACACACACACACACACACACTGGCGCGTAAAAGACGTTCTCTAGCAAGGTTTGCGTAGCTAGACGTGACGTCATTTTTATCTTGTTACTTCTTTGCCAGAATTTCTGCCCCGTACGCCAGAAACGTCATGTGCATGCTCCGGAATGTGCCCCATTTCAAAGTCTACCGTATTTTGAATACGATAGACAAAAACACAGACCAGCACACTAATGTAAAATCCCGATCATAAAAAAAATCGTCTTTATTGCCAATTTAAGACAGGATGGTTGTTGATTATTTTCAGAAAATAGTTGTGGCCGTGGCATCATCCACTCATTTTTGTCTCCTTGTCTTTCAGCACCATCTGGGGTGTGGCCAATAGTTCGACCATCACAGCTCAAGAGAAACACAGGCGCTAGGACAGTCAGACACTACCCTCCAACTGTCAAAGACAGATTTCTCTGTAAGAACTCTTGACGTCTGCTTTGTTTTTGACTGTGCATTGGATTTACTTCCCTTGGCTGAACGTCATTTACGCTGTCACCATTGAAATACTTGACTCTCTTAGTGCTAGGGACTGTACGTACGTCATTTGGTGCTTAACCCCCCCCCCCCCCCCCGCCCTCCCCCCCCCCCCCCCCCCCCCCCCCCCGCTGAAAGCGATGACGAATTTTTCATCTGAAACCATTTCACGCTGGCCCACATTCTCCTGAAGAAACAGATGTAAATTTGACCAAATAATTTCGCGCCTGACCGACATTCACATTAGGTGGGACCAAAATAGACACAAAGAACAAAGGACTAACAAGATAACTAGAGTATGCGAATGATCAGTTGACCACGGCTGACAAGCGGCGCACGTATGTCCCAAATTTTGGAGGCGTCATCTAATGACTATGCACCTGTTGCAGGAGATGGATCGATCATGATAATTCAAGGGTAGTGCCAGATTAGCTTGGCGCCTATCGGCGCCAAGCTAATCTGGCACTACCCTTGAATTATCATGGTCGACCCGTCTATTGCTGTAGTGCGTCAGGGCTGAATGGGTTAATAAGTTGACCACGGCTGACAAGCGGTGTTGGAATAATGCGTCGAAAGGACAGCAACTGTAACCCCTTAGCTGCTTGTGGTCACGGATTTCGCGTCTGAAACCATTAAACACTGACTGACATTCGCGTGAAGAACACAAAAGAAATGGAACCAAATTTGGGCATTTCGACCACAGGACTAACAAGAGACATAAATCCTCACGAGCCACCGCGACAGCGGGGACTCGTGAGGGTTGTCTCTTGCAGCTGGGTAGCCTTCGACTTGCCCCGGCAGTTCAAGGGTTTAAGGGAAAACGAGGCATTGTCGTCTGCCTCAGTATTACAGAACGGCTCTGACGGTCTCTATCTGAAATTCAAAATGATAACTTCTGTCACAATTGGATATACACAGGATGATGGGTGGATGGACCAATAGTAGACCAGTGGCGGATGACTCATTATATTTAACTAACGTTTAATTTTAAAATAATGAACCTATAATGTATGCTTACCATCTCTCATGCCTTAATTTTCCAACAAAATGTAAGTGAAACTTGTAAAAAGGACATAATCACACTGTTTCATAATAGGAGACCTAGTGTTTCATATTAGTCAAATGGTGCCTAAAATGAAACAATGTGTCACTTTTTTTTTCAAACTGGAACTGCTTCTGCATCGATTCGAGTTTTGAAATTTGGCTTTGTCCTAAGATGCATCAATATAATCTCTATCAAACCCTGGTTTCAGGTTGATTCTATCTTTCTTTGGACGGTCGCGCGAGACGTTTTCGCTTAAGTGTTTCATACATGGGTATCCTTCCCTACATTCACTTGGATGGTGTAACGCGGTACCTGCAAAGAATTCCAACAGCCATACCTCTAATTTGGCACAGTGATCATATTTGACAATAGCTTTGATTGTCCCTTGCGCTGACCTCCATGAAAGGTCAAGGTTACAAAGGTCAATAAACGGGCGATTTTTAAAGAAACTAGTTATAATCTTATTTTAAAACTTGCCAAAGAGAAAACTGATGATACAACGTTTGTTTGCATCTCTACTAAGTTAACCTCTCGTTAAGGTCAAAGGTCACGAGAAGTAAAAAAGCTTTTATTTTAGGTTGTTGTTACAGGTAGTTCGTATGTGAACTTTGCAATAAGACCCCAGTGGAAATGTTTTACTAGGAGTTAAACTGTCTATGCATATTAATTTTATTGGCTCCTTCCAAAGTTCAAAGAGCAGGCATGTCAGCAAGTGTGTTGAAAATGTTCTATGTATGGGAGAATAAAAGCTACTGTATTTAGTATTTCCACCTCAGAAGTAAAACTTGATACAAGCTAGCATTTTCGACACAGGTTTATGTACATATTCAGAAGCAAATTCAGGGAGAGAGGGGTGTTCCAAGATGCACGGCTCCCAGGATATTTTTTAATGTTTAATTTTCCATTTTGGGAAGTTTGGACACCCCCCCCCACACACAAAGACACACACACACACACACACACATACACACACACACACACACACACACACACACACACACACACACACACACACACACACACACACACACACACACACACACACACACACACACACACACACACACACACACACACACCCTCCAGCGCCTCTTCTTGGAAATTGTAAAAGGTCAGTCGTGTGATTTTTCGCCCATTGGTGAAAAGGTCTCCAGACCTCTCTCTCCCTTCCCACGGGTGGGAACCCGCACTAACACCAGCACCACCCGCCCCTCGTTTGATAGTCAACAAGTGGCGCATTCGTAGGTCCTTATCCTCTTCACATTCTCAGCAACTGTGACTCCGCCGACAGGAAGAGTTCTCACGAAAAGGTCTATAGAATCTCCCGCAGTTTTTTTTTTTTTTTAAACTGCCCTATACCTTAAAGAGAGGTCATTCGCAATAGTATTCGTGGTATAAAATGCATACTTACGTACTTTCAAACTTTTGCTCCCAAAGTTAACTTTTAAAAAATTTGTGTGCAAAAAATGACTAATCTTTACAAACACATCGACCTGGGATGACCTTGACCTTTTCTATAGGTGAAATATGTAGGAAAAGTTGTTCTTGTAAACTACAAGAGCGGCTGCATGGACGATTGGTGACTACATTTATACTGTTTCACATTTGCTGTCACACCTAAGCCAACAAGGTTTGCTCTTGAAACAACTATTTAGCCCCACCCCCTCCTCGCAGACAGTAATGCGCCATTTTGTCTGTCTGAAAGCATTCCCGACAACTGTGCGCGTCATCTTCAAGTGATGTAGCGACATAAACCTGTTTCTTTTTTACATATCTGTTTTATTCTGTTCACTACCATTAGACGCAAATATTGCTCTGAAATCTTTCCTAATTCAGTCCCAAGGAACCCCAAACGTCAAATAAATATATGTCACTTGTGTCAGCAAGAGCCAAAATCTCCATGAGCCTCTGCAATCGCGCGATGCTCATGAGGATCTATGTGTCTTGCAGATGGATCCTATTGCGAGTTTCTCGGCTGTGAAGGGGTTGAGTGCAAATATCATCAAACAAAAGTTGGAAAAAATCGTGCCTGTGGTTTCAGAAATATTGCCTGCACAAAGGCTCACACAAATATGGCCTCTGCGACCTTCACCTTACAGGTCGTGAATTCATTCTGTTAAAAACATCACCTATGAGTTTAAGGCATCTTTTCCTAAAAGTTCAGAGCAAACCAGTACAGTGGTTTCAGAGGTATTCTCTACTCAATAATCTGCAAGAAAGATATGGCAACTATAACCTTGTCCTTGAGGTAGAGGCACAGTTACAAATTGATGGCAATGTGTAATATGGTAAAATACTATAATCTAAAATTTTGATTGAATAAGCCCAATGGTATTGAGATATTGCCTAGCACACAATTCTGCACAACATAAATATGGCCGTTGTGACCTTGGCCTTTGTGACAGTGAATAGATTTTGGTATGCAACATTCTGTGTCGTCACAAAATATCACAATTTGCCATTCGGATCATATCGTTTCGGTGTTTACAGTAACATTGCCTGGACAATGGCATACATAATAAATGTAGCCGTTGTGACCTTGACCTTGAAGAAAGTGACATGATCCTGATTTGGGATATTCTGTATTGAGAAAAAGTATCAACATCTGAAAGTTGGAACAAACGGGCTGAATGGTTTCCGATATATACGCTAGACAAACACTGCTCCTTATATGAAACATTGTTCTAATTATGAAACACGTTTCATATTAGGTGCTCTTTGTGTTTCATAATAGGAACAAGATACCTCTCCAGGAAAATGTGTGCCTCCAAAACAACAAAAAGAGAACCAAAACGATTGCCGCTGGTTATCTGATGTCCGAAGATTGTTCTTCATGACAAGAGTGGGTATTTGTAAAAAAATCACAAAACTGAATGCTGATGTAGGTGTTTCAAAATGGCGAAAAAAATTAGATGCAGAAGGGTCAAAAATCACATTTTCTCGGCGTGTTTTCGTTTTCATCACTCCTGACATTCTTGTACCGGAAATAAAGCTCACTGAAGTAGCTCTATATTACTGCACAGGCGGAATTTGGAAAAGTTATTCCGTTTCGCCGGGAGCAAGGTGTTTCATAATAGGCACTGTTTCATAATAGGGGCTCCTCCCCCCGTCTGACAAACTTTAACAGAGCGTGATTACACACTTTCACTGCCGAGACATAGTGAATACGGGGCGGTCCGTGGCGCAGTGGTTAAGGCGCATGCCACCAATGCTAAAGATGCGCGGACTTTTATTTTCTCCTCTAGTAAGTGTCACAGTTCGGGCGGACCTTCGGGGGTTCCTTCTCTGCGTACTCCGGCTCAACTCCCCCTTGACTATGGTATCAATTTCAGCCCACTTATTACATTTCAGATATAAAACGATTTGAATTTCAAAAAAAAAACTTCAGTAGATCGCTGGAGCTTGCCCTTAGCACCACGTGAATGTTCTGTGTTTATGTACAGTGTGTGAGTGAATGCGCGTGATTCACGTGAGCGTGCGTGTTGGGTTCAGTTCGCGGCAGCGCTTTGAGCCGATATTCAATTGGAATAAAGCGCCTATATAATGCGCTAATTTATTTATTTATTTATAATACGATCCGGTTGCAAGAGACATAGATCCTCATGAGCCCCCGCAGTTGCGGGGGCTCATGAGGATCTGTCTCTTGCTAAACCCACTCTGCATCCCGTCCTTGGCTTGGGCGGCTGGGCCTCTTTTGGGATTGAATAGGTTAAGATTTCAGAACATGCAGTCTGTGATCTCTAGCATTGGAGGGGTTAACATGTATTGTTACGCTTTAAGAACTCAAAGGTGGTGAAATATATTGGCTAATTAGCCCTTTGAATGCCAGCGGACGCAAAATTAATCGAAAACTCAACGTCGAAGATCCAGAACCGCCCGTACAAAGTGGTTTCAGCAAGAGGTATAGATCTTCGTGAGCCCCCGTAACTGCGGGGGCTCACGAGGATCTATACCTCTTGCAGGTGAGTGGTGTTCGAATTTTTCTCGACAGTTAAGGGGTTAAATCTGAAACCACAGATCAAAATACCTAACTGACAGTTAAAAGGTCAAGGGACTTGTTTGTGAGTTTTAACAAAAC
This sequence comes from Semisulcospira habei, assembly GCA_036245525.1. Classification (NCBI taxonomy): domain Eukaryota; kingdom Metazoa; phylum Mollusca; class Gastropoda; family Semisulcospiridae; genus Semisulcospira; species Semisulcospira habei. Next base: position 16,293,658 of record BTPG01000006.1, on the reverse strand, counting down.
TTTTAAAAGCATTCGATATTTTTTTTGTTATTTTTGTGTGGGTTTTTTTTCCAGGTAAAAGATCTCTTGCTGCTTAATTAGTCACACAGTCGTGTCAGCCAATACCTGCAAGCAAAACAACAACAACAAACACACACAAAAAAAAAAAACCCACAAGAAATATAAGAAAAATAGTCTTTGTTATGTATGGCGTAGTATTACGTCAAATAAACTCGATTAGCGGAGGACAGAAGCTACTGCGACAGTCTGATTGTAAACTGACAAATCTCTAGTCTAGTCTTTGTGTAAAATGATGTTTTTAACTGAGGTAACATTTCTGTGGGAGTAAAACTTTTTCATTTTCTTTTCTAGGGTGGGGGTGTGGGTGGGGGTGGGGGGGGGGGGGAGCGGAATAGGTTATTTACAGACTCAATGAACTTACATGATAAAGCTACATTTGCTTCGGAAAATCATGCTTTAACAGTTTTCAGTTTCAGTTTCAGCATTTTAGCACAAGATCCGGTTTTGTTTTCATTTTTCTTGCAAAATATGATATGAAGAAAAAAAAAATCTTGTTTAACCCCTCGACTGCCGAAAAAATATGCACACGACCCAACTGCAAGAGATATCGACCCTCATGAGCCCCCGCAGTTGCGGGGGCGCATGAAGATCTATTAGACATACGAATAAGAACATTAATACTATAGATATCCCGAACTATTGTTATTAGATCTATTAGTTATTAGGAGTGAATAGTTCGGGATATCTGTAGTATTAATATTCTTACTCGTATGTATAATAGATCTTCATGCGCCCCCGCAACTATTGTTATTAGATCTATTAGTTATTAGGAGTTAATAGTGAGGGATATCTGTAGTATTAATGTTCTTACTCGTATGTCTTACAGTAATTAAGCTTAACTCCTTCGCTGTCAGTGATCGCGAACTTTGCGTCTGAAAGCATGGCACTCTGTCCGACATTTGCCGCTAAGAACACACATGTGTAAATGGGACTCAAAATAAAGAACATGGAGGTGGGGTGGGGTGAGGTGGGGGGTGGGGTGGGGTGGCGGGGGGGTGGGGGTGGGGGTGGCTGATAATAGTTTACGTCTCTTGCAACTGGGTAGCGTTGCGGCATAAGCCGCGCATCCGGCCGCGAATGAGTTAACCAATGCATTCTGAATGTCGTACAAAGCCGTAAAGACTTTTCTGCTTGACTTAACTCCTTTGCGTGTCGGTAGCGGTTTTAGTCGCGACGAGGAATCATCTCGACAAAAACCGCTTCCGACACCGAAAGGGTTAATGTATATAGGAGAGTTCGCCCCATGCGCATAAAAGTGGGGGCAGTAGAAAACCTCTTTTCCTTGTGCCTGCTCACATGGATGTGAAAAGAAGGGTAGACAATTCCTAGGTGAGGCAAGACAACACTGAGAAGCTGGTGTGACCGAGAATTTACCATTAACCCATTCAGCCCTGACGCACTACAGGAGGAGATGGGTCGACCTCTCCCCTGTCCAACATCATCCAGTCTCACCACATACACCACCACCTCTACGCTGACGACTCACAACTACTAGACAAAGACAAACTCGACAACACTCAGTCACTACTTACTCGCACGGCTGACTGCTACGAAGACGTGAATAACTGGATGACAGCAAACAAGCTCAAACTGAACGACGACAAAACGGAAGCCATGCTGGTAGGCACTCGCCAGAAACTTTCCCAGCTCCCTCCCTCTCTCCACCTTCAACTCGACAGCACCCCCATCTCCCTCTCTGACTCGGCCAAAAACCTCGGCGTTATCCTCGATTCCAATCTTTCCATGACCAGCTTCGTCTCCGCCACGGCCCAGGCATGCTACTTCCACCTCCGCCGCATCAGTCAGATCAGAAAATACCTCACTACCGAAGCTGCCACCAAACTTGCTGTCTCTCTCAGCCTATCTCGCATCGACTACTGCAACTCCCTCCTTTCCGGCCTCCCTTACTCCACCACTTTCACTCTCCAGCGCGTCCAGAACAATGCTGCCCGCCTCGTCCTCAGAAAGAAAAAATCCGACCACATCACTCCCCTGCTCAAACTCCTTCACTGGCTTCCCATCCCCCTACGCATCCAATACAAGATTCTGTCTCTCTGCTACAAATCCCTGAACAACTGCGCTCCTGCCTATCTCTCAAACTTACTTCACCCCTACACTCCTCCCCGCTTCCTCCGCTCCGCCTCCGACCCTCTCCGCCTCCACATCCCCCGCACCAAACTCAGCACTTTCGGCCCCCGCTCCTTCTCAGTATACGGTCCATCCACCTGGAACACTCTCCCACTCTCTCTCCGTCAGAAACACTCTCTCTCCTCCTTCCAGTCCGCCCTCAATACTCACCTCTTTCAACAGTTCTAGCACTATACCACCACACTCCCCACCCCAAGCTGACTGTCGTAATATATTTCACTATTTGTGGTACGTGAGTCGTTGTCTAAAGCGTGCGCGAGTTGTGAATGCATGCTTAGAGTTATAATTATTATAAGATAAGCGCATTATAAATACAGTAATTATTATTATTTATTTATAATTCAAGGGTAGTGAAAGATTAGCTTGGCGCAATGCTAATCTGGCACTACCCTTGAATTATCATGGTCGATCCATCTCCTGCAACTGGTGCATAGCCATTAGATGACGATTCCAAAATTTGGGAAATGCGGCTTTCGGGCTGAATGAGTTAAATGCCTGAAACGTGATGTCGAATAAAACAGCACGCTTTGCGGCCGTGAAGGACAAATTAACACCGTTGCGACTTAAGAGTCGAAACGTTTGCTATTTTCTGCCTTGTTTGTCCTTTTTGTACATTGAAAGCAAAAGTTTCATTTTTCTCTACTGTATGTTTGAGGCTGTTTCAAGTTCTACTGTGTGTTTTAACAAAGAGTTGCCTTTTTTGATCAATGGTTTTATCGCTTCAAACCCATTGGACCCGGCCCCCAGCCGTTTTTTGGAAATGTCACCTAACGATCATGTACCAGTCGCAGGAGGTGGATCGACCAGGATAATTAAAGGGTAATCATAGATTAGCTTGGTGTCAGGTTAAGAACTGCAAGTAATTAATAATTACGGTATTTATAATGCGCTTATCTTATAATAATTATAACTCTAAGCGCGCACTCACAACTCGCGTACGCATGCGCACGCTTTAGACAATGACTCACGTACCACAAACAGTGAAATACATTACAACGGTCAGCTTGGGGTGGGGAGTGTGGTGATATAGTGCTAAAACTGTTGAAAGAGGTGGGTTTTGAGGGCGGACTGGAAGGAGGAGAGAGAGTGTTTTTGACGGAGAGAGAGTGGGAGAGTGTTCCAGGTGGATGGACCGTAGACGGAGAAGGAGCGGGGGCCGAAAGTGTTAAGTTTGGTGCGAGGGATGTGGAGGCGGAGAGGGTCGGAGGCAGAGCGGAGGAGCGGGAAGATGTGTAGGGGTGAAGTAAGTTGGAGAGATAGGCAGGAGCGCAGTTGTTCAGGGATTTGTAGCAGAGAGACAGAACTTTGTATTGGATGCGTTGGGGGATGGGGAGCCAGTGAAGGAGTTTGAGCAGGGGTGTGATGTGGTCGGATTTTTTCTTTCTGATGACGAGGCGGGCAGCATTGTTCTGGACGCGTTGGAGAGTGAAAATGGTGGAGTGAGGGAGACCGGAAAGGAGAGAGTTGCAATAGTCGATGTGAGATAAGATGAGAGAGACAGCAAGTTTGGTGGCAGCTTCGGTAGTGAGGTATTTTCTGATCTGACTGATGCGTCGGAGGTGGAAATAGCATGCCTGGGTCGTGGCGGAGACGAAGCTGGTCATGGACAGAGAGGAATCGAGGATGACGCCGAGGTTCTTGGCCGAGTCAGAGAGGGAGATGGGGGTGCTATCGAGTTGAAGGTGGAGAGAGGGAGGGAGCTGGGAGAGTTTCTGGCGAGTGCCTACCAGCATGGCTTCCGTTTTGTCGTCGTTCAGTTTCAGCTTGTTTGCTGTCATCCAGTTTTTCACGTCTTCGTAGCAGTCAGCCGTGCGAGTCAGTAGTGACTGAGTGTTGTCGAGTTTGTCTTTGTCTTGCAGTTGTGAGTCGTCAGCGTAGAGGTGGTGGTGTATGCGGTGAGACTGGATGATGTTGGACAGAGGAGAGGTGTAGAGTGTGAAAAGGACTGGGCCCAGGACGGATCCCTGTGGAACTCCGCAGGATAGCGTTACCGGGTTGGAAGAGACGCCGTTGATGGTGACGGACTGCTGTCTGTCGGAGAGGTAGGAGAGAAACCAGGAGTGAGCAGAGTCAGTGATGCCGAAGGAGTGGTGGAGTCGGTGGAGGAGGATAGAGTGGTCTATAGTGTCAAAGGCGGCAGAGAGATCGAGTAGTGTAAGAAGGGAGATGTTGCCCGAGTCGGTGGAGAGAAGCAGCTCGTTTAAGATATGTAGAAGGGCTGTTTCAGTGCTGTGATGTTTGCGATAGGCAGACTGGAATGGACTGAGGAGCTTGTTGTCAGTGAGGTGGAGGTTGAGCTGGTTGAGAACAACCTTCTCAAGAAGCTTGGACAGGAAAGAGAGATTGGAGACTGGGCGATAGTTCTTGAGTTCGTTTGGGTCGAGGTTGTGTTTTTTGAGGAGAGGACGGACGATGGCGGACTTGAAGATATCGGGGTATACAAGTAGTATACAAGACATAAATCTTGCCTGTGTTTTCAGTGTTCGCCCGTCCTGGGAGAGTGGTGGGGTTTCGTTTGATACGAACACTCCAAACATCTCCAAGAGGCATAGATCCTCATGAGCCCGAAGGGCTCATGAGGATCTATGCCTCTTTGAAATGTTCAGAGCGTTATCTATGCTTATGGTGGAATCTGGTTATCCGCCATTACTTCGCTCTCGTTAGTTGATGGGAATCGTCCTTCGCAAACGAAACTCCAATGGTTCAATACCTTCGATTCGTGCTGGGCATTCGAATGCAACTTTCTGCTGATGTCTCGAGGGGGGTAACCCCTTTACTGCCAGTAGACGGAAAGCCCCCATGACCAATCAGCGTGAGACACATAGAAATAAATAAGACCAGTATGAGGCTGCATCAGTGGTGAGGTTTCGTTTTCAACGAACGACTACCGACAAGGAACGAGAGCGAAGTGACGCGGATAACCAGCTTGTAACATAGACACCACTTCAAACATCTCAAAGAGGCATAGATCCTCATGAGCCCTCCGGCGGCTGGTTATGTTGGGTCCCAACCTCGGCGTCGATCCAACCTCGGCCAAAGTGGCACATACTGCTCACAAATAGTAAGGTATAATTAATAACGTTTAAGCTTCAATTACTAATAGTCCTCAGGATCGGTATAATCACGGGTATTACAGTGATTAGTCATCCTACTGGCCTACAATTTCACAACATCGGTGTGACATATAGTGCTCACAAAAAGTAAAGGATGTATTACTTTTAGCTTGAATTATTAAAATGTGCCCAAAAGTTTAAACATTAATCAGACCAAAACGGTGACTGCAATTTGCAGGCGAAAGGTGTTTTCCGGCATTTTACTAATTCACATTTATGACGTCCCTTACATTTTGTGAGCACTATGTCACACACATGTTGTGAAATTGTAGGCCAATGGGATGGCTAATCACTGATATAACCGTTATTATACCCATTCTGAGAATTTATAGTAATTCAACCGAAAAGTTAATGTGCTTACTATTTTTGAGCATTATGTCACTCTGGCCGAGGTTGGGTGGACGCCGAGGTTGAGACCCAACACTGAGGTTAGCAGCCGTGATTTCGCTGTCGTTCGTTGTTGGTTTGTTGTTCGGTGTAAACGTAACTTCACTGATGTCTGGTTCCACGCTATTACAAGATTTTAAAAAAAAATCCGAACGAACACCCCCCCAAAAAAACAACAACACAAACAAACAAAAAAAACAACAAAAACAAAACAAACAAACCCACAAAACAAACAAAAAACCAACAACAAACAAACAAAAAACAACAACAACAACAACAACAAAAAGCCCACCCCAAAACCTCCACCGATTTGTGAGGGTAAGAGAGGAATTGCGTCTTTTCCGGTGACATGGTAATACTTAAATTCCTTGAATTAAAGGCTGCTGTAGTCGACATACCAAAATGGCCATTTAGGCCTAACACCGAGTACAGTAATAAGCGACACTTAGCAGTTTCACGACAGTGCCCAACTTATGATTAACAAAATAAATCACGTTTGCACAGAATCAGTTACAAGACAATTATAAAAACTCTGGAGACTCAGCCAACACAATCGCACGTCTTTTATTTTGTTTCTTGGACACGAACGATTCAAGTAATATTATTCAAAACAACACCAAAGGGAACATACTTTGGAGCAGCACGTACACCACGTTGCCCTCCCTTTGCTTGAAGGTGAGCAGAATATGCCCAGCAAGCAAAAATCGCCGGGCCGATATCGGCCCCCCAGTTGTCCCGCGCACGGTTGTGCGCGGTCCAATTGCGGCCGACGTTGGCCCGAAGACTTCTTGCGTACTGGGTACTTTTTGAGGCTGTGAACAAGAGTGGATTTTGCCAGCGTCATACATGATAATTATATTCTCGCATTTACCCTGCGAGCTGAAGAGTTATGATCGAAATGAATTCAAATGGAAATTATTCAAATCAAAACAAAAGGGGGAAAACTATGAGGTGGTTCTTCACGTTGTTCTCCCCTTACAAAGCCGCCATGACGATGCCCGAAACAGTTTTGCGAAGATCGTCATAATTATGGTCATCATTACTGATGTGAGTTAACTGCAGTAACATGCTTGGTGCACCAGTGATCTTCTCCATTAGAGGAGACGAGATGCAAGTCAGGAGAGTCCTGGCATCGATCGGCAGAGATTTTAAGTGCAACCCTGTGTCCGTCGAGTCACTGTATTTAAGCCATGGGCAATATAGTCCGGACACTTCCTTCGTCCAAACAGCCGGGTATGTAGACAGGCCTACGGTGTTTCACGCAGCAGAACGAGGGACTACGTTCCCAATGACCCACCAGGTTGCAACATATGCTTGTATCTTACATAATATAAGTCGATGTTTAAGCATCTGCTAACTGCAAATAGATTGGCACACCTGCAACTAGTTGCAGAATTTTGAAAGGTGGCGGGAAATTGTCATAATTTGAAAGAAATAGGTGACCTTTTAATGTGCAAAATTTGATCAATAGGTGTCCGATTCGTTGGGACAGATCTGGCTGCAAAACAGCGTCCACGACTACACTAAATGCACTTGTCAACATTCATGCGGGTTGTACAAGTGTAATTCTGTGTTTGATTTAGAGTATTTTAGTCTCTTTTGAGATGAAAAGGATGCCTGATGTTGGGACAACGATGTGCAGGAATGATCGCGTTTGCGCAGAGATGGCCTACGATGTGAAGCGTGTGGTACTACACTGTGCAAAAATCGCTGCCCGCAAAATTAATGTCAGATCGTAACCTACATTGTTTGAATTGTTACATGTTACGATTGTGGGTGTGTTGTTCTGTGAGAGCATGCATGTGTTAATGGTAGGAAACGATCCGATTTTTATTTGAGCTATCATGGTTGCGAATCACGTACCTTTTCAGTAAGATTCTTTAAAGTTCGCGCAGATAGCAGAATTGGTTTTGTTATGATACGACAACATAGACTTCATCGGACACAAATTGAGCGAAGGTTTAAAGGGGCTACACGACGACAACGTGCAGAAGATCAGGGATGCCCCGCGACCTACGACCAAGACGCAAGTTCGCTCATTTATGGGCTTGGCGAACTACTACCGGGAGTTCATACCAAACTTTGCGGCAGTCACAGCACCCCTGACTGATTTGCTGAGGAAAGGACAACCTAACGTAGTGAAGTGGGAGGAGGCCCAAGAGCGAGCATTCCAGGCAGTTCGAGACATCATAACCGAGAAGCCTGTTCTACACCTCCCTGACCCGTTGAAAACTTTCTTCCTGAGAACAGACGCCTCCAATGAAGGGGTAGGTGCAGTCTTAATGCAAGAAGATAATGGAAAACTCCACCCAGTGAGCTACGCCAGCAAAACGTTGACCAGAGCTGAGAGAAACTACTCGACTAACGAGAAGGAGTGCCTAGCCATCATCTGGGGAGTAAGGCGTTTCGAAATGTACCTTCTGGGTGTGCAATTTGTTCTCCAAACGGACCATCAGCCCATGAACTATTTAAACTCTGCAAAGTTTACAAATTCTCGTATTATGAGATGGGCGATGTTCTTGCAGAATTTTGACATTAAACTACAGTCTATCAAGGGTTCGCAGAACTTTTAAGCGGATTACCTGAGCAGAACAGTTTAAATGAACGTTTCGGTGTCCATGACAGTTTATAGTTATATGTCTGCACTCGGGACAGTTTAAAGGGACATGTCTTCGCTAAGAACAGTTTAAAGGAACTGTGAGACGATTATTTTGATTTAATTTGGTTGTGAAATTGTATTTGTTTAGGGTCCTGTGTAGGTTAACACAGCCACGACCGTTTTTTTAGATTTGAAAAGAAATTTTTGTGAAATTTCATTCTAAAGAGGGGGGTAATGTTACGATTGTGGGTGTGTTGTTCTGTGAGAGTATGCATGTGTTAATCATAGGAAACGATCCGATTTTTATTTGAGCTATCATGGTTGCGAATCACGTACCTTTTCAGTAAGATTCTTTATTGTTCGCGCAGATAGCAGAATTGGTTTTGTTATGATACGCTAAGTTTAGTCCGGAAGCTTCTAGCAAAGTCGCACGGAGAATAGCGGTAGTAAAGCTGATCTATTTTTAGTCATAGTTGTTTTCTGTGAGCGTGAAATTAGCGGCCGTTCTTTGCGTGTTATGAAAGGTCGTGAACGGTCAGCCATACTGTTGTGTGACGTCATTACACACTAGAATTTGGGGCTGAAATGAGCAGTCAAATTTTTGTAGACTATTGTAGTTATCCTAGAAAGTTCCTTTTTTAAAATTAATCTTTATGAGTTTCAGTTACGTGTTCCGTTCTGATTGGGTGCGTTGTGTAAATTCATTAGATTTTCTGGAAAGTCGTTTTACTATAATAGTTGGTGCTAGGAAGCACGTGTGTACATTGTCAGGCATTGTCAGTTGTAGGGACACACAGTTTATCGTAGGTACGTGACCCGTATGGGGTGTACATTGTGAGAGACGAAGCGTAACGGTGGTGTACGTTGTGTGAGGAACTTTGTGTCGCCAATGTTGACATTTGCAGACGAGAAGACATTGTGTCAGTGTTGGTGCATTTGGGAATGCATTGTGTGGAGATCGCATCGCTGAATTAAAATATTGTTGGAACTGTTACTCCAGTGTAGCCTACATCCTTAAGCCACGTGTGACGGGTTGCAGCTGAATGAAATTTATTTAAAAGAACCTTACGTGCGTGCGTCTGGTGTGTTTATCATACTACGACTACGACCCCACCACGTAACATTACACTTATTCTTAATGTAACTGTCTAATTTTAACATACTGTAAAATACAGTCAATAAATTAGTTGGAATTCCATTAAAAGGGTGTATGAAAGATACATGCGAGAAAAGAAAGTATGATAGCGGCAAAAAAAAGTGTCTATTATTACCAAATGCGTTTGGCTTTGCTAAAATGCCCGGGTGGAATGTTGACTCGTTCCTATGAGGTTGGTCAACACAAACATTTGTGGGAACAACGAACACAACACACGTTACACCCAAATCATGTCAGCTGCATGCAATGGCTTATGTTTCTTATGGATGTTTATTGACAAACTCCTGCAGTAACTAACTCTTATTTAGGTCCCCCTTGAACTATATTTGTGGTCGTAGAAACCCCTGCAGTGTTTACATGGGCTATTTATGCCTATGCTGTCTTTTGCTTACTGCGTGTGTCACAATGATGACTTCATGTCACACGGTTGGTATGTTACTTTCGGCTAAGTTACGCCGATGTCCCAATCATCAAAAATGGCACAAGAATCAATTACATTGATTGTTTGTATGTTTGTTTGTATGCTTGTCTGCTTATTTGTTTGTTTCAAGTGAGAATCTGAAGATCATAGACAAATGCATCTTTCATGATCTTCAACAAGAGCACGTGAGGGTGGTGATAATGTAATAGAGAAAGAGAAAGAAAGTTTCAGAAGTTGTTTAGGCAGACTTTTCTTTTCATGGTTCGAAATTCGAGAGATTTTAGAAAGGATTTCTTGAAAAGTGCCGACAATAAGAAGAATTGCAAAATATCAATCATTTGAACTCGTTTGTGCCGATTGTACCGTCAACTAGTAGCAGACATTTCGGTTCAGCTCGCAACCTGCCGCCGTTTAGTAGACCGAGACCGTCACAGTGACTATTCTAGATACAGCAAACTTCTGATATAACAACTCGTTTGTGAACCCAAATAGTTGTGTTGCTACAACGAAACCTTCATGCGAAGTAAATTACATAGAGATTGTGTGTTCGGGACCTCAGGAAAAGGGGCTATACCTGCCTGGCTTTTGTAATATCCCACCTTCGTCAAATTATGACAGTTTGCGGCGAAATTGTTTACTTCTGCAACTAGCTGCAGGTGTGCCAATCTATTTGCAGCTAACGGGTGCTTAAAAAGAACAACATTGACTTATATTTTGTCAGCTACAAGCATAAATTGCAGTCTAGTGGGTCGTAGGAGGCGTACTCCTTACATCCGATGCGTGCACAGGCGTAGGCCTGTCTACATGCCCTGAATAATCGATGTAGAAATCAGCAGCGCCTATATGTTTGGTTTCAAGAAACGTGTATTCTCAGGAGCCCCATGCTATCAGTCCCAACTCACAATGTACCGAAAAAGTCTTTCTGACCGGAAAACGACAGTCCACACTGGTTGTCTCCGTCGATTCGCTACCGCTTATCAGCGGTAGCGAATCGAGAGAGACAACCAGTGTGACGTCGACCTCAGGCCTTTTAAGCGGCCGCACACTGGTTGCCCCCCCCCCCCTCCCTCCTCGATTCCCTGCCGCTGTCAGCGGCAGGAAATCGAGGAAGACAATCAGTGTACGAAACCAACACCTGAGACCTCAACAGTGGGACAAATTTACAATTCCTATATTTTGATTTCGAGTGCTTTAATTAAAGGAGGACGACCATTACAAATAATTAAGAGCAATAAAGTAGATTGCCCTCGTGACACTGCAATGTGATTCTCCTTGACCCAGGATCACTACGGCCTCGCTGGCCATAGTAATATCCCCTGGGACCCGATCACAGCCGATGTTCATGAGTCCTATGGTCAGCGAACCTGTGTCCATTGTACGTAATATAATACAGAGGGTAACTGAGGCTAAAGGAATCAGCTTCGCTGCTTTTAGCCATAAATCTACGCAGCGTGAATCCACTCAGGAACAATGTACCGAGAGTGAATCCAATCAGCGAAAATGTACCCAGCGTGAATCCACTCAGGCGCGAATCTACCCAATTTAGAGTTGTGCTGCCACTCCTCTACCCACATTTACAAATAAGTAATTCAAGCCTGAGTGGATTTATGCAGTTTGGATTTTACGTTTTTTATGTCTAAATTTACTGAGGAGCAAAAGAAATACATTTTTGGAATCATCGGAAACACTACAATTTCGCATTTCGTTTGCTCGTCAGTATATTAGTGGAATCGCGGAGGCATATTTTACACTCCAAGTACATTCGCCTGTGGTGTCCACGCTGAAAAGATTTACGCCTAAAATTAGAGAACTAGATACTTAAGCTTAAGTGAGGTCAGACTAAGTCAAAACAATAAATTCTGAACGTTGGCAAAAAGCCAACGTTCAGAATTTACACTAAATTTATTAATACAAAAAAATTCGTCAGAAAATATACAATTTTCATACTAAACGTTGAGAACACTAAGCTGAAGAACCGACGACTCTTGCGCACAACAGGGGCTCGTGGGAATCCGTTTCTAGGCTCTGGTGGATAGTCGCTTGTCCTGCTGCAGAAGCCTCGTCCATACGGCCATGAAGGTGTGATAGCATTCATATTCTGTCATGTCGGCAGGGCAGTCGATGTTGTCTGGTAACTGTCGGATTCCTCGATACAGAGACGCTGCACAATAAAAACAAAAACAAAAAAAACATGTAACTTTGTAAGCCATTTTAGCTGCTCTGTAAAATTACAGAACAAACAGATGACCGCCAAGCGTGTAAAAAAAAAAAAAACCACAGAAAGAAATGCGCTTAGAAAGGCACATACTACGCTTCTTGCCTCAGAAAGGATCGTAGGCTACATATAATCCATTTCTGTTTGTATGTCTGTTTTGAAGAGGTTAATAAATTGTGTGTTTCTTTCTTTGTTGGGACGTATTCCGTAAGTGGATCCCAGTACAGTCAGTTTGAGCGAAGCTTGCCTATTTTTCCAATTAACTTTGAACAAGACGAATTTCAGGACAACACTAAGAACATAAAGTGATCAACAAACCTGGTCCTAATTTATTTTAAAATCTAGTTGCCTTCCTTGAAACCCAGCGGTTTAGCCACTACCCTCGGGAGGTCATGGAGAACTAAAAAAGCAGTGTCAACTGATTTAACCCATTCAGCCCTGACGCACTACAGCTTAAGATGGGTGGACCATGATAATTCAAGGGTAGTGCCAGATTAGCTTGGCGCCTGTCGCCCTTGAATTATCATGCTCGATCCATCTCCTGCAACTGGTGCATAGTCATTAGATGACGCCTCCAAAATTTGGGAAATACGGCCGTCCGGCTGAATGAGTGAAAATACATACCCTGTTCGTGCCTCAGTGACCACTGACCTGCATCGCTGATCCTGGAAGCAAGCTATGGACGGATCAGGCGCATCGCAAGACCAACATTGAACATTCAAAATGGACAGCGTGAAGTTTACAGCAGTAAATATGTCAGTGTCTCCATGTGGGGCTCGTTTAGGGTATTTTTAGCAGGTTTAACCCTTTTAGCCCCAAGGTCCCATTTCTCAAATCTTGGAGGTGTTGCCTAACGTCTATGTACCAGTTGCAGGAGATAACTTGAATGTGATAATTCAAGGGTAGTGCGAGATTAGCCAAGCTAATCTGGTACTACCCTTGAATTATCTCCTGCTGTAGGGATCCGTGGCTACGAGGGTTTAATGGATCATGATAAAATGCTCCCGCGGACAGCGGCTAAACCAAAGTTGATGTGACTAAAGGAAATTTAAAATAAATTAGGACCAAGGTTGGGTATCATCTTTTCTTCTTAGAGTTGTTTTGAAATAATCTGCGCTCAAAAGTTTGCAAACAACACGAGCCAAGCTTTGCTAAAACGGACTATATCTTATTTTACAGCCGTCCATATGCGTGACTGGCCCGTAAACAAGCAGTGATTGACTGTTATTGGTCACAAAAAGGTCAAGGTATGGTACCCATAAAGCGTGCCTTGTGAAGTCATTGTGACGTCACGCGGCGCACGTGGAAACCGCGACTGACCGGTCTTTCTTGGTAGCCTCCTTGGGCTCAGAATTCAATCACATGCTTACCTGGCGCCAGTTGCACGAGTAAGCTTAGTTTTGTACTAGCCAGTTGTCATTCAGTTATTTTGTTTTCTGCCTACTGTTTTGCCTTTTTCTATTTTCTTTTGCTTGGCTGTTTGGCTAGTTCGGGGCTTAACGTCCACGGCACTTGCGGTGTAATGGACGGGTTATAGGGGAAAGGGACTTCTATTGTCTATGAAGTGCGATTTGAACATTGATCACTTCAGGCACACTACAACTTTGATTTAATCATGACCTTTCAATGGACATGCCATTGAACAAGACTTTTTTTTCCCCCGATTGCGAGTACAGCTATCGGGGCCAGGACAAGGACTCGAACCCGCGACTCGGCCATTCGCTTTGCTCTCTTTCGCTCCGACGCTGAACCGCAGTATCTATTTCGCGTGGTTTTTCCTGGACTGAAATACACGTATTGCCTGACTGGCTCATGTGCGATAGCACTAGTATACATGTACTGAATGAGACATCTATTCGTCTGCTCGTTCATCCGCCCTTGGTGCGAGGTAAACGTTTACGTCATTGTTCTCTGAGATTATTAACTCATTCAGCCCGACGCACGTATTTCCCAAATTTTGGAGGGTTCATCTAACGACTATGCACCTGTTGCAGGAGATGGATCGACCATGATAATTCAAGGGTAGTGCCAGATTAGCTTGGCGCCGGCACTACCCTTGAATTATCATGGTCCACCCATCTCCTGCTGTAGTGCGTCAGGGATGAATGGGTTAACACATTTACCCAAGACCGAAATCCTCAAATTTTGAAGATGCCCTCTCAAGGACTGTATTACAATTTTAGAGACAAATCGATCATGATAGTTAAGGGTGGTGCCAGAATAGCTCGGCTCCTATGGGCGCCAAGCTATACTGCAACCATCCTCGAACTATCATGCTCAGTCCATGTCTTGCTGTGGTGTGTCGGGGCTGAAAGAGTTAATGGATGTATACTTTGCCCCGGCAGTTAAGGGGTCAAAATTGGACTCCTTAACTGCCCGGACAAAGAATAATGGGGGAAAACATTAACAAGCCTACCACTGACAAATGTGGTTAACGCATTCAAGTCAAGGCTTGATATTTTATGAAACAACGCCGACTTTTATGTAACTTTATAAATTGCCCGAGTTTCATGTTCTGCAATAGCCACCTACAAGGACACAGAAAATAATTGTTTGTACGGGTGAACCGTCCTCAACCGCGGATTTAGACCAGTAAATAGTTAGATTACAAAGTAAAGTAGGTAAAAGCACTGTCGGGGGAGAGAATTGTGCAGTAACGACCAATGATCATAGATCGAGTTTGGTCGAAGCACACACAAACACACACACACACACACACACACACACACACACACACACACACACACACACACACACACACACACACACACACACACACACACAATAGGAAAGAAGGGTGCACTAAGTAAGTAACTGGAAGCAATGAATATGGAAGCCACCCTCCACCCCCCACACCCCACCCAAATGCAAAAACATTTTACTGTGGTGTCTGCAGGGGCATACACCCATTAGGGGGGCGCTATAGGGGTAGGGGGATAGGGGCGGGGTAGGGGGTGTGCATTACGGTTATTTCCGCGAGGTTGTTGTGTATAGTTTCCATTCAGACTTTAATGACTTATTTTTAGTGCCGAGAACAAATACACTCCATTCATTTGCAAGAGGTATTGATCTTCCTTAGCCCAAGCTCAAGAGGATCTGTGACTCTTCCTAGTACCACTCATGTTGCATGGATGGCTCTCTCAGCTGTTGTTTTAAATCGACGTGTTCCAGGCTATTAGGGCTTAACACAACAAACCCGAAGGGCGTAATTCCATTTGTTTCAAATTTTGAGAATTTGAGAGTTTTGGAAATTTGAGAATTTTGAAAATGTGAAAATTGGAAAAGTTTGGAATTTTGAAAATTTGAAAATCTTCCTCTAAAGACTGCATTACCGCTAATGAGATATTTCAACCATGATAGTTCAAGAGCGGTGCCAGAACAACTTGCAGCCTGTAGGTGCCAAGCTGTTCTGTCACCACTCTTGAACTATCACGGTCGATCAATATATTGTTTTAGTGTGTAAAGGCTGAATGGGTTAATATAGTTTTTCAATTATTATCGCCTTTTTTAATGCTCTTAGTATGTCTCACAATAATGCTGGACAGTAAGCAATATGCTGCCTAACTTCTTTTATTACGCACGTTGAGTTCTTCGCGAAAAGTCTGCTCGGCGTTAAACCCAAATAACTAACTAACTAATTCGTGAAAAGTGTTCATATGACACTTTCAGTTGCGCGTACTGCACTAGAACAGAAAGATAAGCAGTACATTGTCTTTTTGTATGTATGTCTAGTTTGACAAAGGGGTTAAACCCCTTTGTCAAAATAGACATACGCACAAGAAAATTTAATAAACTGTGTGGTAATTGTGCTTTCTCTGCGTGTTCATTTCTTTTGCCGGGATTTACTTCGCAAGATGAAAGACGTTTCTACTTTTTATTTACATAAGAGAGTTTACCAACTCGCACCAGGAGCAATAAAAACATCCGTTATGTCTGCCTCCTCCCGTGGATTGTGAAAGGAATTGTAGAGAACTTGTCTTAGTTGAGACAAGACACCACTGAAAATCCGTTATATCGGCAAGTTTTAGCAACTAAAGCCTGCCCTGGAGCAGATCACTTTAACTCATTCAGCCCGACGGCCGTATTTCCCAAATTTTGGAGGCCTCATCTAATGACTATGCACCAGTTGAAGGAGATGGATCGACCACGATAATTCAAGGGCCGTGCCAGATTAGCTTGGCGCAGACAGGCGCCAAGCTAATCTGGCACTACCCTTAAATTATCATGGTCGACCCATCTTTTGCTGTAGTGCGTCAGGGCTGAATGGGTTAAAAAAGATTTCCCACGCAATCTGCCGTCAAATGGACCCCCCCCAAAAAAAAAAAAAAAAAAAAAAAAAGCCACACACACAATGTGTCTATTTGTTTTCAGGAATTTGAAAATCTTCCTCTAAAGACTGCATTACCGCTAATGAGATATTTAAACCATGATAGTTCAAGAGCGGTGCTAGAACAGCTTGAAGCCTGTAGGTGCCAAACCGCTGTTCTGTCACCACCCTTGAACTATCACGGTTGATCAATATATTGTTTTAGTGTGTGAAGGCTGAATGGGTTAATAGTTTTTCAATTATTATCGCCTTTTATAATGCTCTTAGTATGTCTCACAATAATGCTGGACAGTAAGCAATATGCTGCCTAACTTCTTTTATTACGCACGTTGAGTTCTTCACAGTGTGTCTATTTGTTTTCAGAAAAGCGAGATTTCATTGTTATGCAATAAAAAATTTCGCTTTTCTAAAATAAGGGATATACTTGCTTGTGCCATACAAAGGCAGCAGTAAACGACTTCACAGCCGCTATGTCAACTTCGTCATCAGTCTGTTTTTAGTTTGTATTCAGACGGAGGTTTGTCAGTCTGAAATCGATGGACTCTTTACAAACTGAGATTTATAACTGCTGAACAGCTTGAGACATGTGTTCTGTATACAGATCGGGTATTTATTGCACCATCAAGTCTTCGAGAAACAAACGTTTCAGTTTCACAGTTGCTATTCCGCAGCTTAGCGCTCAAGTTGTTGCTTGCTTTCTGCGTTCACAACTTGTCAGCACAGATTTCATGGCCGTTTGAAACTAAGAAACAGCCTCACTGCTGGAACTCTGCAAACGACATAACAACAACAGGCATAGGTCTCCATGATAACCCGCAGTGGCGTGGTCCCATGAGGATCTATGCCTTTGTTTGCCTGATATAATTATATCTATGTTCCTCGTACGAATCATGTATCCGACGATCAGCCCGCAGCGGTTTAAAAAAAGAATCTTTATAGCAGCTGAAAGTCAAGGTCTTAACTCCTTAACTGCCGGGGCAAAGCAAGCGCTACCCAGCTGCAAGAGACATAAAGATTTATGCCACTTGTTAGTCCTATGTTTTCTCTGCCCAAATTTGGTTCCATTTCATTTGTGTTCTTCACGCGAGTGTTGGTCAGTGTTTAGTGGTTTCAGAAGCGCAATCCGTGAAGGGGTTACAGTCGCTGTCCTTTCGACGCATTATTCCAACACCGCTTGTCAGCCGTGGTCAACTTATTAACCCATTCAGCCCTGACGCACTACAGCAGGTGCATAGTCGCTAGATGACGCTTCCAAAATTTGGGAAATTACCTGCGCCGGGCTGAATAAGTTAATGCATGTTTAGTTCGCATTTGCTTATCGTTTGAGTGTATAGATGGCGGACATCCCCCTTTCCTCCACCCTTTCACCTGTCGCTTCTATCTCGATGTTGATGAGGTAAATTTCTCAGACGTCAGTGGCTGTCTCCTTTTGGTTTCCATACCGCTAAACTTTACAGAAACACTTAGAGGTGTTTCCGGTGACTCGAATGATGTCGCATTTCTCTTGCTTGTCAGTATTACATTTCTATATGGCGGACATTATGTCTAATTCATGTTTGCAAACACAGGACACTGACCCATCTGCGGAAATGCCTAGTTGCATCCCTGGCAGTCTTATATTTTTTTTTTGGTCTAGTAAAGTACGAACAGAACAATGCACGCCAGTAGCCATTGTTGGTGGAAAGAAGACACTAAATGTCAAGCAAGTGATTTCAGTTGTAATTATTGCTTGTTGGCTTGTAGTTGTAGTTGTACTGTTAACATACGTTTTATTATCAGTATTTTATTGGTATCAATTTCAGCCCACTTAATCAAATTTCAAATATAAACGATTTACATTTCCAAAACTTCAGTAGCTCGCTTGAGCTTGCCCTTAGCACCACGTGAATGTTCTGTGTTTATGTACAGTGTGTGAGTGAATGCGCGTGATTCACGAGAGCGTGCTTGTTGGGTTCAGTTCGCGGCGGCGCTTTGAGCCGATTTCCAATTGGGATAAAGCGCCTATTTAATGCGCTGATTTATTGATTTATTATTTATTTGTTTATTTACCGACTCCCCATTTCCCTCGTTAATCCCCGCCCCCCTCCTTTAGTTATGACGTAGTGTCTCATTAACCCCTTCACTGCCAGTGGTCGAGGACTGCGTTTCTGAAATCTCCCTTAATTCGGCAACGCCAAAGAGTCCCTGTCGTCCAAGGAACGTGGATACGACGTGGTGTCAGCAAGAGACATACATCCAGATGAGCCCCCGCAAATGCGGGGGCGCATGATGATCTATGTCTCTTGCCGAGGGGTCGTGTTCATTTTTCTGGACAGTCAATGGGTTAAGCCTCTCAAAGTTGGCCTAATAAATAGTATAGGTCTTACTTAACTCATTCAGCCCGACCCCCCACCCGGGTCTGCCCTGGGGGACTTGGGTGGGGTTAGGTACTTTTTAGTTCCCAGGGTCACCCTGGTCAGCCCCATAGGGTGAGTTTTTATCTCTATTCTGGGGCATGTGTCTCTGTCTACCCTTGGTCCATTCACCTGTATTTGCCTTTTTAAAACTCTCCCTACTGTCTGCACTGCCTGTAGCTCTTGATATTGGATGTGTGTTGCTAAATGGTCTTAGCTTTATTTAGGCCCCATGTGTTAGGTTTATTTAATGTATTTGACCGGCTGGCGACATACATTCAATGTTCTGTTTATTTTTTTTTTCACAAGCAGTGCAGGCACGTCCTGAGAAAGCCTTGTTGCTGTCGGGACGTTAAGCAATGTACAATCAATCAATCAATCATTCAGCCCGACGGCCGTATTTCCCAAATTTTGGAGGCGTCATCGAATGACTATGCAGCAGTTGTAGGAGATGGATCGACCATGATAATTCAAGGGCAGTGCCAGATTAGCTTGGCGCCGACAGGCGCCAAGCTAATCTGGCACTACCCTTGAATTATCATGGTCGACCCATCTCCTGCTGTAGTGGTTCAGGGCTGAATGGGTTAATTGTTCAGGAAAGTAATTAATCGCAAAAATAGCTGATTAAGTATAGTGCCTGTATGTATCGAATCACAATAGCTTTGACATCATTACAGACGAAGGGGGGTACCCACCAATGATAGGTTATTTTCCGAATCACGAATCCCTCAATATGGCTTTATCGTTTCACGAGGGAAAGAGACGGCCCGGGGGAGGGGGTGGGGGAATAAACTCTATGCTGGTACTGATTGCCGCAAAATAAAGCACCGAGGAGGGGGAGGGTTGGGGGGGGGGGAGGGGGCGTGTGGGTGACATAACTTTCATCATTTATCTTGACTCGTGACAGAGTGAAGCCGTGATGCATGATTTGTTTGTTTGTCAATAAATCGGGAGACATGTAGATATTAATGGTATTGATTAATGACATACTTTATAGGGTTTACTAAGGAAGTCCTTGTGAAGTCGTGACAGTAGTTTGCCCGAGGCCCTCCATAAGTGCCGTTACCTCATTGGCTCATTATATGACTATTGTGTAAATGTCGTGCTTTTGCTGGCCTCATTTACCTCTGTTTTGGTCCATTTACCTGTAACCCTTCTCTCTCTCTCTCTCTCTCTCTCTCTCTCTCTCTCTCTCTCTCTCTCTCTCTCTCTCTCTCTCTCTTCTCTCTCTCTCCCTCCCTCTGCAATGGCGTCCAACACAAAGCGCAGTGCTAACTGGACTGATTACGAATTTAAAGAATTAGTTGTCTTTTAAGCATAAGAGAAAACCCAGTAAAATCTCTTTTTATGTAGACGTCTAGCGTGTTCTCTGCAAATGCCGATCCATACACAGTGCCCCCCCCCCCCCCACACACACACACGCACACGCGCGCGCATGAAACGGCCTTGTACAAGCTGTAGCCTCCTTGGCAGTAAATTCCAATAACATTCTCTCACGCACACGCACGTACGCATGCACATTTAAATTTCCAGATAGTAAATACATTCGGAAATTAGAATGTCGGATAATGTGCTAATATTTCTGGAATACATTTTGCTTCCTAAGATCAAGAGTCTGATTGTTGTGTGTTGCTGTTTGAGTCACGCACTGTTATTTCTTGGGTCGTGTATACAAATGGGTTTCATGTTTGTACTCTACTTCCCATGATCGGCTTAGTAAGATCTAACGATATACCAGAGCAGAGTAAAAGTTACGAATCTAACAACTCCAAAACTGTTCTATATATTATGAGGCAAAATGCGCGGAAATCGTTTTACCTATCCGCCACAGGTACGCAGTCCCGTGTCAACTTCCCGACTGCTGTATCAGGATAAGTCGCTAACCCTTTTCTTTAACTCTTTCGAGACGTACCGCAACCGGATTCGCCCGCGGCATAAAGCCGCGAATCCGGATGCGACACGTCTCGAATGTGTTAATTTAACTCTGGTTATATGTGTGGGTCGTGTGATTAACATAACTCGATACAATAGTCTGAGATAACTCGGTCGTGTGATCATCCAAATCTTGGTCCGGTTTAATTTGGTTCTGTTTGTCATGTATTTGGCACGGATTTGTTTAAGTCGTGTGATCACTTGGAGCGAGATAAATTTGGCCACAAGGCCTATCCCGGGTTTACTGTCTGACAGGTCTCACTGATATTTCTGGTGAGTGCCTAGATAGTTTGGCGCCTGCCAAGGCCTTTTCCGTTCAGGTCTTTTGTAGCCAAACGAAAAACGCAATCCAGACCAAAAAGGTGACTGCGTGTAAAATGCAGAAAAGAACCCAACGGAGAAAGAAACATGCTTAAATAGACAGCTACAGCACAATTTATTAATATTTGCAGACGAAAAACGGAACAGTACACAAAGACAGTGCAGCCTACACAGTCAAGACTTCAAGCCTGACAACCCAATGCGTAAAAAGTCCGTCAGGTTGACGTCGGCCGCCGTTGGCCCGATGGCCTTTGCACGCTAGAAATGGAGGTGGGGGCGGTGACTCGTGCTGTCGAAAGGATTACTACGCTGGATGACAGCCAAACCTGTCACGTCATCATTCTCACAGACTCAAAATGCCTTTCCCCCCCCCCCCCGCCCCCCCCCCCCCCCCAAAAAAAAAAAAAAAAAAAAAAAAAAAATCGACGCAGGAATAGCAAGCCCAGACTGAGAATAGGCAATGCCCAAGTACAACTCCAAAGAATTCTGTGAGTTTGATGCCCAGGGCATGCTGGATTCCAGGACAATGATCGAGCGGACACCCTCGCTGGCAAGGCAGAATTCATACATATGCTGTGGATGGACACATCAGTCGTGGTAAGAAACCTGAGAAAGTATTTCCAGGAACAGAGCCAAGGGCACCACACAACAGATCGCCTCCGGAGCAGAGGTATGGAGAAAGGCAGTGGGCGTTGGGCAGACGGGGAAGGTCATGAGAGATCCATAGTAAATCAAACCAATATTGGCACGATATCGAAAGGAACTCTGGGAGACTTTAACCCATTCAGCCCTGACGCACTACAGCAGGAGATGGGTCGACCATGATAATTCAAAGGGTAGTGCCAGATAATAATAATAATAATAATAATAATAATGGCTACTTATATAGCGCTTATCCTGAAATAAGTCTAAGCCCTTTACAAATAAAGAGTGGGAGTGGAGGGGGTAATAAAACCAGAGAAACAACGGATTCTGCAATACACACGCGCACACACACACAGGTACATAATGACAAAGAACTGAGCTACATTGGGGTATCGAACAGGTGGGTCTTTAGGGCAAATTTAAAGTCAGTGAATGAGGAAGAATGTCTAATGTCTATAGGTAGTGAGTTCCAGACAACAGGTCCAACGTGTGCAAAACAACGGTTACCTCTGGTTTTGTATTTGAAGAGTGGGACTCTGAGAAGGCGCGTGTCACTACTTAAACGGAGGGAGCGGGAGGGAGTGTATTGTTGAAGAAGACCAGCCAGATAGGCAGGGGTAGAGTAGTTAATAGCTTTGTAGCACAGACAGGCGATTTTGTACGTGACTCATTGTTTGACTGGCAACCAATGAAGTTGTCTCAGAATAGGAGTGATGGGCTGATGCTGTGAGGCGCGGACGATGAGACATGCAGCACAATTCTGAACTCGCTGCAATTTCTGAACGAGAAACTGAGGGAGGCCAGCTAAGAGGGCATTGCAGTAATCAATGCGGGACAAGACTAAAGAGACGACCAGTTTGGTGGTAGCTTCAGTAGTGAGGTAATGACGGATAGAACGGATGCGTCTTAATTCCAGAAAAGCATGTTTGCAAACATGATTTACATGCTCCTTCATTTGAAGATCTTTATCAAGAAAAACTCTAAGATTGCGAACAGAATCAGAAAATGAAATAGGTGCGTCACAAATGCGTATTGAGTAAGGAGAATTGGGTAGCAGTCGAGAGGCACCGACAAAAAGAGCTTCTGTCTTGCCCTCATTTAACTGAAGTTTATTTTCACACATCCAGGACTTAACATCTGAGATACAGTTCTGAACATCTGAAATAGCCTAACTAGAGCTGTTTGGAGGTGCAGATTTCCGAAGTTGTGTATCGTCCGCATACATGTGATGATCGGTTGAATGCGATGTGATAACCTGAGACAGAGGCTGAGTGTACAGCATAAATAGAATGGGGCCCAAGACAGAGCCCTGGGGGACCCCAAACTCTAGCGCAGCAGCTTCAGAAAGAACGTTCTTGACAGAGACGTTGATCTGACGGGAAGACAGATAAGAGTGAAACCAGGTGAGAGCTTTACCAGAAATACCAAAGTAGTTTTCTAGACGTTGGAGCAAGATGGAGTGGTCAATAGTGTCAAACGCAGATGATAGGTCTAACAGTGCAAGAACTGAGATCTGGTTTTCATCATAGGCACTTAGGAGGCCATT
>BTPG01000006.1:16232895-16265395 GCA_036245525.1 Semisulcospira habei | reverse complement strand
ACACAAAAATATTTTATAACGCAATATTAAATCCCATATAAATTACGCATCAACAGTTTGCGACGGATGTAGCGATGCGTGCATAAAACGCTTAATGCTCTTCAGCCTAGGGCAGCCAAATTAATCCACCCCGATAGTAGAGGAAGAACTGACGACCGACTCAAAGCCCTGGATATACTGCCTCTGTTACTCGTGTACATCAAAGGCGTACTAACTAATGTTTAAAATCTACCACTCTAAAACTCCCAGTTATCTAACAGATCTATTTAGCCCTGCTCATACGCCATATAAAACTGCGAGGCACAATCTATCCGAACCAAGGCCGCGCCTCGATATATTCAAAACTAATTTGTCTTACGGCTCAGCAGCCAAGCTATGGAATTTGTTGACGATCTACATTACTGAGGCTCCGTCTTTGTCTACATTCAGGGCCCGCTTATTTCGTCGGCTGAAAGAAACTTGAGCCCATAGTTGTGTAGTTGTGTTGGCGTGACTCGAGCGCTTGTGCTGTATTGCCGAGTTTGTTGTTGTGTTTACTGTTCAAACTTATTTCAGGTTTCAGTGTGTGTGTGTGTGTGTGTGTGTGTGTGTGTGTGTGTGTGTGTGTGTGTGTGTGTGTGTGTGTGTGTGTGTGTGTGTGTGACTGCTAAATTAGCCTTTTGATGATCATGTTTTGTCTTTTCCTTTTAATTAATTCTTATATATTACGCGTGTGTGTGTGTTGAGGGTGTGTGTGCAAGGCCATAACTGAAAAAGGTCTGTGTACCTAATCATGTATCTTTATTTTTGATTTATTTTGCTGTTTTTACTCGTTGTTTTTAATGTTAATTTTGTGACAGGACGCCATTTAAGAGAGGCGTTTCGACTTAAATAAAACGTTTCACCATCATGATCATCGTGATCATCATGGTCATCATCATCATCATCATCATCATCATCATCTCTCTCTCTCTCTCTCTCTCTCTCTCTCTCTCTCTCTCTCTCTCTCTCTCTCTCTCTCTCTCTCTCTCTCTCTCTCTCTATCTATCTATCTGCCCTGCGGGACACCCATCTCCTGTTGAAAGGAGTCGGAGAGGGGGGAGCCCACACGGACATAGAACGATCGGTTAGACAAAAAAATTGTGAATAAAAACGGGCAGGTGCCCTTTAAAACCCATGTCCGACAAATCAGACATTATACCACACTTCCAGGTAGTGTCCTCGCGCTGGGACCATACGGCGTTGAGGCGCGTCCCCTGGGTGGTGGATAGGGGGTCCCTCGTGAGAGGGGTGCACCGAATGAAATAAGGTGCCGTGAAACAACATGGTCTAAGGGAAGGTGACCCCGACAGAAAACCCCTGGTCCTCCTAGTAAGGGGGTTGGGCGTGGGGGTAGCTTCCCCACCCTGCAAAAAAGGAAATAGCTACAAAAACGCCGACGAAAAGATTAACAGTAATTCCTTTCCTGGAGGAGGAAGGTTCTTCTACTAGAAGACTTATGACGTCCTGTGGTGAAAGCCGGAAGTCTTCGGAAGCCACAGGACCGAGCCGCCTCTCTCTATCCAGGGATACAACCATGGGCACATGGAACGTCAAGACCATGTACCAGAGCGGCAAGGCCGCCCAGATAGCAGCGGAAATGCAAAAGTACAACCTTTCCCTGCTAGGCATCAGTGAAGCCAGATGGACGCAGTCTGGCCAGAAAAGGCTGTTAAGTGGGGAGATGATTCTGTATTCAGGTCATGAAGAGGAGAATGCCCCCCATACAGAAGGAGTAGCACTCATGCTGTCACCAGTGGCACAGAGAGCGCTGATGGGCTGGGAACCTCTTGGGCCAAGAATTATAACAGCAGCCTTTAGAACCAAGAAAAAGCTCAAGCTGAATGTCATCCAGTGTTATGCGCCCACCAATGACAGTGACGAGGAAGAGAAACAAGAGTTCTACGACCGACTCCAGAGTGCTGTGGACAAATGTGCGGAGCGAGACATCACCATCGTCATGGGCGATTTTAATGCCAAAATAGGGGAGGACAACACCGGATACGAAGAGGTGATGGGGAGACAGGGAATAGGCTCGGAGATGAGTGAGAACGGGGAGAGGTTTGTAGACTTTTGTGCTCTAAACCGACTTGTCATTGGAGGCAGCATCTTCCCACACAGAAGAATACACAAAGCAACTTGGGTCTCACCTGACCATACAACAGAGAACCAAATAGACCATATCTGCATTAGCAAGAAATTTAGAAGATCCCTTCAAGATGTTCGAGTGAGGAGGGGAGCAGATGTCGCCTCAGACCACCATCTGCTTACCTTAAGAATGAAGCTCAAGCTAAAGAAAAGCCGCACAGAGACAACAAGAAGACAGCGCTATAATGTAGGCCTCCTGAGAGAAACTGGAGTTAGAGAAGAGTTCAAACTGGTGCTGTCCAACCGGTTTCAAGCGCTACAGGAGCTAGTAAATGAAGAGGAGGCGGTCACCACAGAGCAGCAGTGGAAGGCAGTTAGAGAGGCGCTGAACTCAACCTGCAAAGACACTGTAGGGTTCAGGAAACACCACCACAAGGACTGGCTGTCGGCACAGACCTTGAAGAAGATAGAAGCGAGGAAGCAGAAGAAAGCAGCGGTCAACAACAGTCGCACGAGAGCAGCCAAAGTAAGGGCACAGGGGGAATACTCGGAAGCCAACCGCGAGGTGAAGAGGAGTATCAGGGCAGACAAGAGGGCCTACACAGACAGCCTGGCAGCAGAGGCAGAAAAGGCAGCAGGCAGTGGCAACATGAAACAGCTCTACGACATTACCAGAAGATTGTCGGGTAAGTATAGCCATACAGAAAGACCAGTAAAAGACAAAGAAGGCAAGCCTATTGCAGACAGAGCAGACCAACTCGACAGATGGGCCGAGTATTTTGAAGAGTTACTGAACAGACCTAGCCCACCCGACCCCCCCAACATCCAGCCGGCAGAGACCGACCTACCCATCAGCTGTGACAGACCCAGCCGGGAAGAGATCAGAAAAGCAGTGGCATTTTTGAAGAATGGCAAAGCAGCAGGGCCAGATGGCATCCCAGCGGAGTCTCTGAAAGCAGACCTAGAGACAACAGTTGAGATGCTGTACCCACTGTTTGGAAAGATCTGGGAAGAGGAGGTGATGCCAGCTGACTGGAAGGAGGGGTACCTAATCAAGCTTCCCAAGAAAGGCGACCTCAGCAAGTGTTCCAACTACAGAGGAATCACCTTGCTGTCAGTACCAGGAAAGGTCTTCAACAGGATCATCCTAGAGAGAATGAAGAGCTCCGTTGACCCCCAGCTGAGAGACCAGCAAGCAGGATTCAGGAAGAACCGATCATGTACAGACCAGATCGCCACTCTCCGCATCATCGTGGAACAGTCTCTGGAGTGGAGCTCCCCGCTGTACGTCAACTTTGTGGATTATGAGAAAGCATTTGACAGCGTGGACCGAGAGACTCTGTGGAAACTCCTACGACACTACGGTGTACCCACAAAGCTCGTCCGCCTGATCAAGAGCAGCTATGATGGCATGACATGTCGCGTGATCCACGAAGGGCAGTTCACCAGAGAGCTCCAGGTCAGAACTGGTGTCAGGCAGGGGTGTCTGCTGTCTCCGTTCCTCTTCCTACTGGCCATAGACTGGGTCATGAAGATGACCACAGAGCACAGACGAAGTGGAATACAGTGGACACTGTGGACACAGCTTGACGACCTCGATTTTGCTGACGACTTGGCATTACTGTCCCACACTCATCAACAAATGCAGGACAAGACCACGAGGCTTGCTGACATCTCGTCCCAAGTGGGCCTCACCATTCACAAACAGAAAACAAAGACAATGAGGCTGAACGCAACAAGGGAAGAACCAGTCTTGCTTGCTGGCACCCCGTTGGAGGAGGTGGAGTCCTTCACCTATCTCGGGAGCATCATAGACAAAAAAGGCGGCACTGATGCAGATGTCAGAGCACGAATCGGTAAAGCCAGAGCAGCCTTTCTCCAGTTGAAAAAAGTGTGGAGTTCCAGAGAGCTGTCACAACACACCAAAGTCCGGATTTTCAACTCCAATGTAAAAGCAGTTCTCCTATATGGAGCAGAGACATGGAGATTGACAAAAACCACAGTCAACAGAGTACAGACCTTCATGAACAGTTGCTTTAGAAGAATTTTGAAAATCCACTGGCCAGAGAAGATCAGCAACGTCAGACTCTGGGAGAGAACAGAGCAGATAACAGCAGAGAATGAAATTGGGCGAAGAAGATGGGGATGGATCGGTCACAGTCTGAGAAAGCCAGCTTCCAGTATCACTAGGCAGGCATTGTCATGGAACCCTCAGGGACACTACCTGGACTTACTTAATTACTTACGCCTGTCACCCCTACCCGGGTATAGGCCGTCGACGAGAGACCTCCAGCAACTCCTGTCCTGTGCTTCTCCTTCGATTCTACTCCAGGTGGTTCCCAGTCTCTTGATGTCTGCTTGGAGGTCTCGACGCCAGGAGTTTCTCGGCCTACCTCTTTTCCTCTTTCAGCCTTCTCAAGATCGAAGAAAATTGCATAGACATGCTACTTGTTGACAAAAGCATCTCGGATAAACGACTCAAAGCGGACTAGATGGTCAGTTGTACTACGGAAGCGCCGGAAACCGCATTGGAGGTCTGTGATGAGACCCTGTGACTCAAGATGCCACACCAGGCGGGCGTTGACCAAGCGTTCCATAGTTTTACATAAACAAGACGTCAAAGCGATTGGCCGGTAGTTGCCCGGGTCGGAGGGATCCTTACCCGGCTTGGGAATTGGCACAACCACAGCCTGGCGCCAAGATGGCGGAAAATGACCGGTTATCCAGATATGGTTAAAGGCCTTGAGAAGTACAAGGAGTGAATCCTCAGGCAGATGTGTTAGGAGCTGAAAGTGGATGGTATCTAGTCCAGCAGCAGAGTCATTACATTCTGCATGGCTTGCTGCAATTCTGAAAATGTAAAAGGGGCATTATAGTCTTCCGAGTTATCCGATATAAAATCACAAGTACAAGACTCTCGCTTCTCCTTCTCTCTCTGGAAGAAAGGTGAATAATGCTCTGTTGAAGAATTATGGGCAATGGTGGAGGCAAGCAAATTTGCCACAGCCTTTATATCCGTGACCAAACTGGTACCATCTTTAAGATGGCCGACAGAAGCCGAGCCACCTCTGCCCCTAATTCTTCGAACAGCCTTCCAGACTTTTTGGGACGGAGTCCTAGAAGATAAAGGGGAGACGAAGCGTCTCCAGGAAGCACGGCGTTCACGTTTAAAAATGTAACGGGCTTTCGCCCTCTGTCTTTTAAAGGTTAAAATATTCGCTTGCGACGGATTACGAAAAGCACGTCGCTGAGCAGATTTGCGCGTTTTTGGGGCCTTGCGGCACTTTCCATTGAACCATGGTACTCTCGGCTTCCGAGGGAGTGATGTGGAAGTTCTAGGGATGGTTTCACCTGCTGCGTCCAACAAAATAGAAGTAAAACAAGAAACAGGTTCTTCAGCTGACATGACCACCTCCTCTGTAAGACGAGACTGACAGAGGGAGGCGAACAGAGGCCAGTTAGCTTTCTTGAGATTCCAGCGCCCCACTGGCGAATCCTCCTCACAGCTGACCGATGACAGGACCACTGGGAAGTGGTCACTACCACACAGGTCGTCGTGAACCTTCCAGTCAAAGTCCAGCATTAGAGAAGGATCACACACAGTGAGGTCTAGAACATTTTATCTCCTGTTTTATTTAGCATTAAAATTAATAACATTGTAAAAGCCGTCAAGGATGATTCTGGATGCTCTTTGTTTGTGGACGACTTTGCTTTGTGTGCGCGAGGTCTAGGACTTGCGTCCCTTGACAGGCGCTTGCAGCGGTGCGTTGATCGCATCCAGGAGTGGGTGTCTCTCAACGGATTCAGGTTCTCGCCCTTCAAGACAGTCTGTGTGCATTTTACTAACCAGACGAATTTTTTTCCAGAACCTAGCCTGAGCATTGCTGGAGTGCCCATTAAGGTGGCCGAAGAGGCGTTTTTGGGGGTTATCTTTGACAAAAGATTGACCTTCCTCAACCATGTTAACTACCTTAGAACCTCTTGTCAGAAGGTCCTCGACATTCTTCGTGTCGTTGGTCGTACTGACTGGGGTGCAGAGCGCATTGTTTTACTTCGACTGTACCGGGCCCTTGTTCGGTCCAAACTGGATTACGGATCTGTGGTATATGGCGCGGCTTCCAAGTCTGTTCTACAGCGTCTGATTACAATTCACCATCAAGGTCTGCGAATATGTATGGGAGCCTTCAGGACATCTCCAGTTCCTAGTCTGTATGCCGAGGCAAGGCTTCTCTCAGGCTTCACCGCATCCGCCTCATGCTAAGCTACGTTCTGAAGCTGAAGGCCCATCCAAACAATCCTGCCTATGATTGTGTTTTTAACCCGTCGTTTGCAGAGATTTACGATGCCCATCCGCTGTCCGTCCACTTTCCTTCCGTGTCCGACCTCATCTGCAGCCGGCCGGAGTGGACCTGGACAAAGTTTCGGAATCTCTGCAACACATCACTCTACCTTGGCTGCTACCAGTTCCTGACATCTTGCTGGACTTGACCGCCCACAAGAAGGATTGTACCCCACCAGCCATATACCAACAGAGCCTCAATGAACTCCTTTCAATTTTTCCTGGCTATTGTCGTATTTATACGGATGGGTCCAAGTCTGAGGATGGGAGAGTGGCTGTGGCTGCAGTGTCCTCTCGTCATCCTAGACGCCCATTTACGCTCCGCCTCCCTGACCATTCCTCTATATTTAGTGCAGAACTGCAGGCAATTCTGCTGGCACTCAAGCATGCCTATCAGTCTAGGGAAAGGAACTTCCTGATTCTGTCTGACTCTCTTTCAGCCCTGCAGGCCCTTCAGGGAGCGGGAACAGACCACCAACTGCTGGTGCAGATTAGAGAGCTCTACGCAGACTTGATGAAGGAATATTATGACATCATTTTTATTTGGGTCCCGGGCCATGTGGGCATCGAAGGCAACAGAATCGCAGATTCTGCTGCCAACAGTGCCCACAGTGAACCTGTCCCTGACACACAGACTGTTTATAGTGATTTTAAACCTGTGATTAGTGCGTACATAGCCCGCGAGTGGCAGTCCGAGTGGGACAAAGAGGAAAGGAATAAGCTGTATGAAGCGCTTCCTACGGTGTCCGACTGTCTACCTTTCCTAAGGTTTTGTTCCGGGATGTTCCCCCGGACAAAATCTTCAATTTCTTGAGAGAATGCAATATTTTTTAACAGCATCTGAGCATTCATAAACTGTCAATTTCTTTATTTTGCCCTTTTGAAGTCTGTAGACATTTCTTTTAAAGACTCGTGCGACATTTTAGCCTGACATATTGTGTAATTGTACATGTGGCTTCTTGATTATCAGTGTTCATGTAATTAGTCATTTTCTGTTTTCTGTGTAATTGTACATGTGGCTTTGTCACCTTTTGTGTAATATTTTCCTTGTTCATGTGTACGGCGCCTTGAGCATTTTACCATGTATAGGCGCCTTATAAATCTTCCTTATTATTATTATTATTATTATTATTATTATTATTATTATTATTATTATTATTATTATTATTATTATTATTATATTTCTAAGATATATTTACATCTTGTCTTAAGACCTTGCTTTTAGTCTGGCTGACCAGATTTTTACCCATCCCGCCGTGAGATGGCCTTGGTCGCCTGCTCGGCGTTAAACCCAAATAACTAACAAATCTCTCTCTCTCTCAAGCACACACACACACACACACACACACACACACACACACACACACACACACACACACACACACACACACACACACACACACACACGCACACACACACACGCGCGTACGCACGTACGCACGCATGTTCCCTCGCACGCACAGACACATACGCACAAACACGCACGCACACACACGTCCGCACACACACACGCCCGCCCGCACGCACGCACACACACACACACACACACACGCACACACACACACACACACACACACACACACACACACACACACACACACACACACACACACACACACACACACACACACACACACACGGCGCCCACGAGATAGGACGAAGACAAGTTTCTCCCCCAGTGGAGCAGCACCAGACACACAACAACAGAAACCGCGGTGCTCGACCATGATATTTCAAGGGTGGCGTCGGAATAGCTTGGCGCCTAAAGGCGCCAAGCTATTCTGATATCACCCTTGAACTATCATGGTCCATCTACATCCTGTCGTATTGCGTGAATACTTTATTGGTTATAGGTTAGAGAGAATCATGATTCACTGCCTCTTGAGCTAAGGGGGTAAGATAGGAAAGTCAAGAAATGTTAGGAATTCCCGGGCACTGTTTCACTCATTCTGCCCGCGACACACCACAGCAAGATATGGCTCTACCATGAAAGTTCAAGGGTATTGGCAGAATAGCCAAGCTATTCTGCCACACCCTTAAACTATCATGGTCGATCTGCCTCCTGAATTGTAATGGCCGGAGTCCTCAGAGGTAACTCCAAAATGTGGGTATTTCGTACCGTGGGCACAATGAGTTAAAAAGTGATTCTGAAACGAGTATCCGGGAAGCAGAGAGTCCTGCGGTGAACGTCAACCTGCGAACATTTTAATTACTCTGTATGAAGCCTTGAAAATGAAAAAGGTACGAACTCGGACGCGTAGAACTTACAAAATTCAGGTTTAAAGTAGGGGAACCAATGAGGTCGCAAGATGACTGCCTGCACTGGGTGATGTGACGGCATCATCATTACAAGGAACATGACGCAAAACTGTCCGGTCCACATTTTGACGTCGTTGTTGATGTCAGATCGTGCAATGGTGTTTCTGGACAAAGAAAAGAAAGACAAGGCATTGTCAACGGCCATAACACTAAATTATGCATTCAGAGTAGATTATCGTGTTCTGACCAGTACGCAAAAGTTTGTCAGGCCAACTTGGGCCCTAGCTGGCTCGTGCACATCTGTGAGCCGGCCAACTGTGGTCCGCGTCGGTCTGAGTAACGTTTGCTCGCTGGTTATCTTGACATGATGAGGTTTACAAGAGGCAAATATATACAGACCTCACATTTTGCTTGTGGTCTGATATTATTCAGCTTATCCACCCTGCCCTAACTGTTGGCTTTCGTGTCTATATTTGTTACTGACAAGCCAGACAGGCGAAGCGAGCGTTGCTAGAAACAGTACACATACCAATAGAAATCACTTTCAGCGTTGGACCAACACTGAGCCAGGGTATCGAACTCATTCAGGCGCCCTGCACCAATAGCTGCGGACGTGTCTATAGCGTTGCCGACGGCAACGCTGTACGACACTTTCGCAGCTATTGATGCGTGAAGCCTTGAATAAGTTAACTGTTTGTCCAACGTCGAGTGACTTATCTCGGTGTGTATATACTACACTCTTTTGTACGAGTTAGTGTCACTTCCGTTAGGGTTTGACTCAGATTTCCGGTTAAGGTTCTATCCCGAGGGCAACAGAGTCTGCTAACACTCGTATTTTGTTCACGAGACAATGTGTATACCATCTCAGACCTGCGCGCATGTAATTTTTAGAACCGTTAAATTATGGATGCGCAAAAGTAAGGAGAACTCGGCTGAAATTACGGTTTGGGCGCCACACAATACGCTTAAAACAGGAACTCATTATGTTTCTAAAAACACAAACAAACACACGTGAGCTCAAAACAATACGATAGACTTTGGGATGAAATCCTCATCTTGTTACCACTTATGAAGCTTGAGACGATCCACGCACTTAAGCATTTGGCTGTCAAAAGCACTTTTGTCGAAGGGATTTCTGTAGGAATCACCTGGACAAAAAGCGTTAGGGGCAGCCACGGGTTTAACAGCTAAAAAAAAAAAAAAAATAGAGATGAAAAAATATCTCTTATGATTCTGAAACTAAAATGACGTGACATTTTAGCCGAGTGTGACAGGCTTATCAAAGTGTTCATGACATCCTCTGCCCTTGGGCCCAACACAGGCATTGTGGCTATTGCCCGGGGATTCATCTCCACAGGGACATGCAGTTTTAATCCAGTAAGCCCCGACGCACTACAGAAGGAGATGAATCGACCATGATAATTCAAGGGTAGTGCCAGATTAGCTTGGCGCCTGACGGCGCCAAGCTAGTCTGGCACTACCCTTGAATTATCATGGTCAATCCATCACGCAGCTAGTACACAGTCGTTAGTGATGCCTCCAATGGGAAATGCGATATTGTAGCTAAAAGGGTGAGATTTTGGCGAGGGAGCACATTTTTTAAAATCTTTTTTTTCTTCAGATTTCTTCTTCTTCTTCTTCTTATCATTATTATTATATTATTATTAAAATTATTGAGGCCCAGCCTGACATATTCCAGGGAATAAAGGTTTAATACGCCGTACTTCCTTTACAATTTAACCCCTTCCATGCCAGTGGTCGCAAACTGAATGTCTGCGGGGGGCGCACGAGGATCCACACCTCTTGCAGTTCGGGGGGTTGGGGTGGGGGTGGTGTTCAGATTTTCTCGGCACTGAACCGGCTAATCAGGACAAACATTTAGAACCTGTGCTGCTAGCGAATTCTATCACAGAAACTCGCTCTGGAGACGGCAGCTTTAAATCAGGGAGAGTAGAATTTAGCGCTTTTTAAACTTCATCATCGTTGCAATTAGCACTCAGTTAGTCACGTTCCTACTTCCCGCACAAATCGAAGAGAGTCAAAATACTGTAGGAAATGCGGGCATGACGAAACAGTGAATGCAAACTGAGTTCTACAGAGTCTTAACTCATTCGAGACGAACGGCAACTGGATACGCGGCTTCAGCCGCGTATCCGGATGCCGTTCGTCTTGAACGAGTTAATCAACCCGTGTTCCAACGTGCAACAAAAGTCAGCCGTTCGTCAGAGACATAAACAGCTCGTAAGCACTTTCCTCCCCCAATAGCGGGGCACATTTAGAGTCTGCAGGTTTTAGTGATATGAGTTAGTTGCACTAGTAGAAGATTGTATTTCTGATTGTGTTTTGTTTAAAGCAACCTTCTCCAGGTAGTAGAGGGGTCTTAATCCATTACATCCTATGGCTGATTAAAAAAAATGCTTACTGTCCTATGCCGTTACAGATTAGGAGGTAGACCAACCGTTTAAGTTCAAGGGTGGCGCCAGAATAGCTTGGCGCCTCAGGCGCCAAGCTATTCTGGCACCACCCTTGAACTATCATCGTCAAATTTATTTCAAGCAATAATGTGTCAGGATTGAAAGGGTTAATAGATCGCAGTATATCCTTTATAAATGTTCTTAGCATGTTTAACAATAAATTCTAGACAAAATGGCTGACAAAACGTTTGAATGTCGTAAAATGAAGGACTTTTCTGCTCTTCTTCCCCTTTGTTCGCAGAAGAGTTTCTTTCATTGCGCTCAAAATGAAGAAGAAAACCTCTTTTATATGTGCCTACTCACATGGATAGTGAAAAAAAAATGGTAAAAAAACCCACCTGTTAGTTAAGGCAAGACAACATTGATAAACTACTTATCTTCCAATTTCAGCACTCAAATTCAGCCATGGAGCAGATCTCTTTAATTCAACGATGAAGAGCGCCAGCCATCCGATAAACATGAATACAAAGTTGTGTCGGCAAGCGGTATAGATCCTCATGACCCCGCGCAAGTGTGGGGTCTCATGACGATCTATGCCTTTTGCAGTTGAATCGTGTTCACTTTTTCTCGTCAGGGAAGTTTTTAAATGAAAAAAAGATATGTGTGTGTGTGTGTGTGCGTGCGTGCGTGCGCGCGCGCGTGTGTATGTGTGTGTGTGTGTGTGTGTGTGTGTGTGTGTGTGTGTGTGTGTGTGTGTGTATGTGTGTGTGTGTGTGTGCGTGTGTGTGTGTGTGTGTGTGTGTGTGTGTGTGTGTGTGTGTGTGTGTGTGTGTGTGTGTGTGTGTGTGTGTGAAAACTCCGATGGGTAAAACTCCTTGTTAGGGCGGGCTGCGTTTGCACGGAGTCCTTCGACAAGACCAGTGAGCGCCCAAGCTCCTCCCACCGACGTCGTCCTGAGGACTTCATGCTGTACGAGCAGACGGAGTCACTGACGAAATATTACAAACTAGGACTGGTAAGCCGATTGTCCCATTTATCCCGGACGCACTACAGCAGGAGATGTATCGACCATGATACTTCAAAGGTAGTGCAAGATTAGCATGCGCCTGAAAGCTACAGCAGGTGATGAGTCGACCGTGATAATTCAAGGGCAGTACCAAGCTAATCTGGGACTACCCTTGAATTATCACGGTCGATCCATCTCCTGCAACTGGTACACAGGCGTTAGGTGAAACCTCCACAATTTGTGAACTACGGCCTTTAGTGGTCAACCAGCTAACGTCCCAGGACAGTGCGAAGAAATCCGGACTAAAAAAAAAAAGGTGACTGGCAAGCGTTTACAGTACAAACAAACTTTAACCGGTTCAGTGCTGAGAAAATCTGAACACCTTCCAGCTGCAAGAGGTATAAATCTTGGTGTCAGCAAGAGGTATAGATCCTCACGAGCCCCCGCGACCGCGGGGGCTCGTGAAGATCTATGCCTTTTGCTGACACCACTTTTATATCTATGTTCTTTGGACAGCTAGGGCTTGTTGCTGTTGACTCAGTGCAGATTTCAGAAACAGAGTCTTCGTCATCTGGCACTGAACGGTTTAAATAAAGACAGAAGTGCTCTTAGAAAGGACAGGTATAGCACACCCGAAAAATCTCAACAACGAAAGAAACACGTTTAGAAAGGACAAGTCCAACACAAAAGACATTTTCAACAAAAGAAACAGGTTTTGAAAAAAAATACTCATTCAGCCCTGACGCGATACAGCAGGAGATGGGTCAACCATGATAATTCAAGGGTAGTGCCAGATTAGCTTGGCGCCTGTCGGCGCCACGCTAATCTAGCACTGCCCTTGAATTATCATGGTCGATCCATCTCCTGCAACTGGCGCATAGTCATTAGATGGCGCCTCCAAAATTTGGGAAATACGGCCGTCGGGCTGAATGAGTTAAAAATTCAAAACAAAATCCCAACAACGAAAGAAACACGTCAAGAAAGAAAGAGTACACCACAACTGTGTTGTAGTTGTCTTTTCTAAGCGAGTTTCTTTCTTTGTTGAAACTTTCTTGGTCCTAAAAAAGTTTCTTTAAGCAGAAATTCAGTGGTTGGTTTGAAGAAGCAAAATACGTCTTAGAAAAAAGCGAGCCCTGGGGTAATTTATCTTTCAAACAAGAACAGATAATTAGGTAATTGTGCAAATAGTTTTCAAAAACTCCGAGTGCAGTCTTATTGCCGCGTGGATTTTAATAGAAAAATAGACGTAATTTTGAATCTTAACAAACTGGGACAAATTATTGAGGAAACATTCTAAAACAAGTTTCTTTCAATAGAATCCCGTGCGG
The DNA here is from genome assembly GCA_036245525.1 of Semisulcospira habei. Lineage (NCBI taxonomy): Eukaryota > Metazoa > Mollusca > Gastropoda > Semisulcospiridae > Semisulcospira > Semisulcospira habei. The sequence goes on along the minus strand of BTPG01000006.1, from coordinate 16,251,943 downwards.
GGTTGGAAAATGCCAGTAATGTTATATGAAAAATTGGTGTTATTGCATTTATTATATTAGTTAAATACAGAGGGTGGCCTTAAACACTTACAGAGACAAATTACTGAGCAAACAGCGCATAACAGCAAGATTTCTTTCAGCAGAAAAATAATGGGGTTCGACAGAGTACGAGGTTTTGGCAGTGTCTGTAGCATCGCTTAAAAAACAAAGGACAAATCGTTGTTTAATAAATGAAAAAAGGTTTGTTTAGCGCTAACGCAGTGGGAGGGTTTGAAATAATAGCACTGTCTGTCGTGAAATATCAGGAAAAATGGACGGGGTAATTGTTAGATATTACCAACAGTGAAAAACTATCCTTAACTCAAGAAACTCTCAGAACTAAGTGGCTTCCATTCTATAGAATGGAAGTCAATTAGTTCTGGGAGTTTTATGAGTTAATTAGAGAGTCGTGGCGAGTTCTTTTATAGAAAATCAGCTGGGCTGATTGCCGCCTAAGGGGACAAAACGATAGCCAGACATTTCTTTCACTCATTCGCAGCCAGCCGCATCCGGATGCGGCTGGCCGCGAATGAGTTAAAGCGACCTGCTCTGGGGCCATAAAGGGTTGATAATTCGCAATGTGTCCTTTATCAATGTTTTTAGTATGCTGCATCAAACGGCTGACTCTAACCCTTTGGCGGTCGGCAGCGGTTTTTGTCGCGATGATTCCTGTAGGAATCCTTGCGGCTAAAACCTCTACCTACAGCCAAAGGGTTAATAAAGAAGTTTGAATGTGGTTAGATACAAGACTTTTCTAGTCTCCTTTTTTTGTTCGTATGCGAGTTTTTTGCCTTTCCGCACAAGGGACAGTAGAGCATCTCTTTTACCTGCCTACTCACATGGATTGTGAAAATAAATGTAGAAAGGTCTTAGTTGCCAACATTAACCCATTCAGCCCTGACGCACTACAGCAGGAGATGGGTCGACCATGATAATTCAAGGGTAGTGCCAGATTAGCTTGGCGCCTGTCGGCGCCAAGCTAATCTGGCACTGCCCTTGAATTATCATGATCGATCCATCTCCTGCAACAGGTGCATAGTCGTCAGATGACGCCTTCAAAGTTTGGGAAATACGTGATGCCGGGCTGAATGAGTTAAAGCGATCTGCTCCATGGCAGGCAGCACTATCAATGTTGTCTTGCCTTAACTAAGACTTTTCTACCCTTTTTTTTTCTCTGTCGATGTGCGTAGGGACCTATACGAGATTGTTTGTTGTTGTTGTTGTTGTTGAGCGTATCGTAAGGAACTCTCCTGCGTGCAAAAGAGAAGAAGAGCAGAAAAGTGTTTCATTTAACGACATTCAAACGTCATAATTAAAGGTGTCCCTTTTCAGTATCCAGCATTGTTGTAAGAAACACTAAGAACATTTGTGAATAAGATATTGCGAACTATTAACCCTGTGTACTACCAGGAGTACGTCACTTTAAGAAGCAAGACAACATTAAGAACCTTAACTACTGGCGAATTTCAGCATAGAAAGCCCGCCATGGGGAAGGGAACTTTAACTTTTTCAAGCGAAAGACTGTCTTTTTTGTTAACTTCGAAGACATCTTCTGACCAGTACCAGATACCAATGACTGATTGACCATAATACTATCATAGTCAATCAGTCTTGCTACCAGAACTCGACTCTTGCATTTACTTTTAGTTACTTTCCTTTTATTTAAGCCGGAGCTAAGTGCTTCAGCCGACGGTCATTTAATTATTAATAGTTCAAGAGTAGTGTCAGATTAGCTTGGCGCCTCGGAGGCGCCAAGCTAATCTGGCACTTCCCTTGAACTGTCATGGTTCTTATATCTCCAGTTTTACAGTGAGATAGACGAGATAGACGAGATAAAAGATTCAAGACAATAGTTGTCCGCGAACGGCTAGCATGCCTTCACAATAGTCAAATTCTTACCTACTTCACGAGACGGACGTGACAGCGAGTTTTCACAGCGGGCGTCCAACCAGCGCGCGCGTCTCAAAATTAATCACCGGATGTTGTCAAAGCGGCGATGGTATAAACGATGATATACACTGCGGGCTGCGTGCGTCCATCGTTACTTGACTTGCGCTGCTTAGAAATTAGCTGTAGGCTGGAACCGTCGCATGTTCCGAGCTCGACGGGAAGGACTGAAGTGAGGATATGTTATTGCTTATATAGCGAAGCATCGCGCGGAGTTTCCCCTACCGACGTGTCTAATTACGTCACTTGCTGAAACCGCGATGGGAGGTGCCAGAAGCTGAGATGAGATGCTTGGCTGAGGCTGTCGGCTAAGACACTTTGATGCAAATGAAAGGCGGAAAGTAAATAGAAGTAAATGGAACAGATTTCTGGTAGCAAGAAACGTATATATTTTTATGAGATGCTGTTGCCGCGAGATCTCGTGAGATTCTCTACTATTCATAAATGGAAGGGTTGGAACATTTATTTTTCGGCACGCAACATAAACTCGTAAGAGACTTAAAACCAAGCTAAACTGTCTTTTCTGGTCATAAATAGGACAACAGCGGCTTGTGTGCGGTTTATTCTGGTCATATAAATTTCAATATTCAACTTCTACGTCCAGTAGCGTTCGTAGACATGCATGTGAGTATTTGTAGTAATGTGTGTGTGTGTGTGTGTGTGTGTGTGTGTGTGTGTGTGTGTGTGAGAGAGAGAGAGAGAGTGTGTATGTGTGTGTGTGTGTGTGTGTGTGTGTGTGTTAGAGAGAGAGAGAGTTTATGGGTGTGTGTGTGTGTGTGTGTGTGTGTGTGTGTGTGTGTGTGTGTGTGTGAGAGAGAGAGAGAGAGAGAGAGAGAGAGAGAGAGAGAGAGAGAGAGAGAGAGAGAGAGAGAGAGAGAGAGAGAGAGACAGAGAGAGAGATATATTGAGTTTATGTGTGTGTGTCGGTGTGTGTGTATGTGAGAGAGAGAAACACGAGAATCTCCGACGTTTGTGTACGTACAAGCTTGAAACGTGGGCAAGTGCTTGTTCAAAGGGTACCTAGATGAGCCTCCGAGCATATTAAAACTGGGTGTCTCATTGAAGGGTTAAAAGATCGTTCATATAACTAAAACAAAATAGAATAAAACACGAATAAAATAAAATAACAGAATATCATGCACGTCTCGGTAAGGTTGTCAGACTGAATCTGAATCTAAATCAAACTAAAGGTCAATGTATACTGACTAGCAAACGGAAATGCGACAGTTTTGGAATCATCGGAAACACTGAAGTGTTTCCGATGATTCCAAAAACGTCCCATTTCTTTTGCTCGTCAGTATACAAAATGCCTCATTACATTTTGCACAACTGTAAGTACACATTTCGGTTACTTCCGCTACTGAAATGGCCTTTCCGAAACCTTTTCCAAGCCATCCAAACTCGTTGCTTTTGATCACCAGGGCCGGCAACTCCTCCGAGATGTCACCGGGGACTCAAGGGGTGACCCTTGCCAGGCCCGGCACTTCCTATATATGTCCCCTCTAATCGGATAGGACCGCAGTAATGTGTAAAAGGCCCTGTCCACCCCCGCCCCTATTTCAGCCTTGAAAGTCTGCGTAAAGCTCTACAGCGAAAGGGGCACGTCTGCAAGAGGCCATAGATTCTCATGCGCCCCCCGCAATTGCGGGGGCTCATAAGAAACTATGCCTCTTGCCGTATTGAATTTATGTATGTGCGGCCTTATCAGATCTAGGTAGCCATATGGGTTTCCGTCCACGACTTCTGTGCTGCATGAAGCGACTGATGGACATTATCTTCAATGACGCTGGGGGCGCATGAGGATCTATGCCTCCGGCTTGCTGGCCCTAGTCTCATGAGGGCATATGCGGCTTTTACAGTCCCAGTCTGCATCAATTAACCCCATCACTGTCGAGTAAAGGCCCACGCAATCCAAATGCAAGAGGCATAGATCCTCATGAGCCCCCGCAACTGCGGGGGCTCATGAGGATCTATGCCTCTCGTGCTGATACCACTTTGTATCCACGTTTCTTGGACGCTTTTGATTCTTTGAAACTGAATTAACACAGACCTGCGACCACTGGCAGTGAGGGGGTTAATTTTCTTTATACGGACCAGTTTCTTTGGCTAGTTAGTCTCTGTTGGTACCTTTATAACGTGTAGAGCTACCAGTATCAGTCCAAAGACGAATAGTTCCTCGCACATCACCTGTTAGTTATCACGTACAGAACATGATCAATGAGAACATTTGTATTTTTTGGCCAAGCCTGTCTCCGCGAATCAGTGAGAGATATGTAAGCGTGGATTTTATTTTATTTTATTTTTTATTTTTTGTCCACGGCTGAGTTTGCGCGAAATTATAGTATAACCGAGATGCTTACCTTCTTTCAATTTTTTTGTCCATTCTTTATCCACCTTAACCTTGACACAATACAAAAGAAAACAGAACGGCACTGACAGTTCAAGAGTGGTGCCAGAATTGCTTTGCGCCTCGTTATGATCTCATTTTTGTCGAAGTGCACATCCTATGTACATAACACATACCGCGATGGCGCTTAAAACCCGCCGTGAGATGGCCTTAGTCGCCTGCTCGGCGTTAAAGCCAGATAACTAACTGGCACTTAAGACAGACGTGGATCTATCAGACATGTCAGTTCAAGGGTGGTGCCAGAATAGCGTTGCGCCTCGTTCTTATCTCGTTTTTGTTGGTCAGAGAACACATTCCATTTGCGTAACACATACAGCGCTGACAATTAAAAACAGATGTGGCTCAGACATGACAGTTCAAGGGTAGAGCCAGAATAGCTTGGCGCCTGAAGGCGCCAAGCTATTCTGGCACCACCCTTGAACTATCATGGTCGATCTGTCGATTTTCTGAGTACTTTGAAAAATTGAAATAGACCCCTCTCCCACCATTCATTGTTTGATATGAGGTTGCGTACGAACACCGTCGATGTAAATCTTTCAGAAGGAATGAATTGTGACACCGCTGAGCAGCAAGATGGACATAGTCACATCTGGGTTGCAGATCTGAAGTCTTTAACTCACTCTGCCCACGACACACCACAGCAAGATATGGCTCAACCATGATAGTTCAAGGGTAGTGGCAGGATAGCTTGACGCCTATAGGCGTCAAGCTATCCTGCCACCACCCTTGAACTATCATGGTCGATAATTCTCCTTAATTGCAATGCTTTCAGTCCTCAGAGGATAACTGCAAAATGTGGGTATTTCGTACCACGGGCGCGTTGAGTTAACAAGTACAATCGTTTTCCACCACTGACCAAACTATAGTCTGAAGATACAACAATTAAAAACTACGATCACATGTGTATGAAATTTTAAAGATACCAGTTCTGCTCAAGGGCGGGCTTAGGTTAACACAATTTGCCAGCACAACTGTTCTTGCCTCAGCTAAGACTTCTCCATACTTCGTGTCACAATCCTTGTGAGTACGATAGGATTCAAGTTATTTAGAAACCAGATCAGCTAAACAAAAATTGCGTGACGCTATTTTTTTGAAATTTTGTAATCTCGCCGTTCGTAAACGAAGTGACGTACAGTAGGAGCAACTTTTTACTCATTGGAGATGTGCCGCCTACGGATACGCAGCGATTTGCCGCGTATCCGTAGGCGGAACGTCTCTAATGAGTTAACCTTCGTTTTGAGGAAAATAACCAAGCGGGTACGGAGTTATCGGGGTTTACAATGTGACGAGCATGAAGATTTTCAGCAGACCTTTTTTACTTCGACAAAATTTATTTATTTTGATCTTTGATAAACTTGTAGGAGAGGAGCCCCGATAATGAAACAGTGCCTACTATGAAACACCTTGCTCCCGTGGGAATAACTTTCCAAATTTTGTCTGTGCAGTAATGCACTTTTCTGAGTCTTATTTCCGGTACAAGAATGTCAATCGTTATGAAAACAAAAACAGACCGAGAAAATGTTATTTTGACCTTTCTGCTTCTTATTTTTCGCCATTTTTAAACATCTAAATCAACATTCAGTTTTGTGATAAAAAAGAGAACTCTTGTGATGAAGAGCAGTTTTCGGAGAACAGATAATCAGCGGCATTCGTTTGGTTCTCTTTTTGTTGTTTTGGAGGCACGCATTTTCCTGGAGAGGTATCTTGTTCCTATTATGAAACACAAAGAGCACCTAATATGAAACAGTGTTTCATATTTAGAACAGTGTTTCATATAAGGAGCAGTGTTTGTTTAGCGTATATATCGGAAACCATCCATCCAGTTTATTCCAAATTTCAGATGTTGATACTTTTTTCTCAATACAGAGTATCCCACACCAGGGTTATGTCACTTTCGTCAAGGTTAAGATTACAACGGTTACATTTACTATGTATGCCATTGTCCAGGCAATGTTGCTGTAAACGATTTGATCCAAATGGCAAATTGTGATATTTTGTGACAATACACACTAGAGTCTATTCACTGCCTTAAAGGCCAAGGTCACAGCGGCCATATTTGTTTTATGCAGATTTGTGTGCAGGCAATGTTTTAAAAGCCATTGGGCCTATGCAATCCAAGTTTTAGATAATAGTATATTAACACATCAAACATTGCCATCAATCTTAACTGTGCCTCAAGGTCAAGGTCATAGTTGCCATATTTGTTTGGCAGATTATTGTGTCGAGGATACCTCTGAAAACCGCTGTACTGATTTGCTCTGATTTTTACGAAATGATGCCTTACCCTCCTATTGATGTGGTGCCTTTAACAAAATGAATTTACGACTTGTAAGGTGAAGGTCGCAGAGGCCATATTTGTGTGAGCCTTTGTGCAGGCAATATCCATGAAACCATAAGCCCAATTTTGTTCCAAATTTTGCTTGATGATATTTTGACGTAACCCTTTCACAGCCTAGAAAATCGTGATAGGATCCATCTGCAAGACACATAGATCGTGATGAGCACAAGCACTGGCTTAATAACATCCAGTGACAGCTGTTCTGGGAATCAGGAATCAGGAATTTATTTAACGTCTTTTCACACATTGGTGATATTAGACAAAACCCCAACAACTTGTGAATATCAAAGAATAGCAATAATTAACATCCAACCACACACACAAATTACATATTATAAAAGTTTACCCACCAGACTATGAAATATTATATTAACTCTTGGAATGGCAATATTTATATGTAAGATGTCATACAAATTTTCTGCTAAGTGACCAACTGTTATGTTATTTTTTTTCAACAGATTCATTGTAATAGGACACTCACAGATTATATGTTTAACAGAGATGGGGCTTAAGCACTCGCATTTGATGTCTTTTGCGAATTTTGTTCTCCAAGAATTTAGTCTTAACCTGTATATCAATGAAGCTGTTTTTCTTGAACAAGGTGGAACATGATAAGTATATTTCATATCAACTTTGTGAAAAAAGCTGTTTAAGAAAGTTTAGCACAGAGTATATTTCATGTAGAGATAATTGCATATTATGACAAACTGCTAAGTTTTCTCTATTTATAGCTCCCTTTTTTGCTTGTCTGTCACAAATTTCATTCCAATAAATTCCGCAGTGTGAGGGTATCCAAAGAAAATGGATCCCTATTCCTCTGGACATAATACAGCTCATAATATGTTTTATTTCATATACTAAGTCTTTTCTAGTGTTACAATCCCAGCTTTTTAGACTATATAGGACAGATTTAGAATCGACACAAATCAAAATGTTAAATATATCATAAGGTAGAAGTTGAATAAAATTCAGTGCCATTAGAATCGCATACAGTTCAGACGTAAATATAGAAAATCCTCTACCGAGATAAAAAGATTTCTTCACTTTGAGGTCTGGAATAACAAAGCCTGCACCACAGTCTGAAGAATCTAAGACAGATCCATCTGTGAAAAATTTTAAATGATTAAAATATGTTGTCTGTAATTTTTCTTTCACTAAATTTGCTAAAACGTTCACATCCTCATCTTTTTTCAAATCTGTGTAATCTATATCGAAAGTAGCATTAATATGTTCCCACGGAGGTATAGTAGGGGTTACTGGAAAGACGGGAATAGACTTGATATCTATATTGCAGTTTTCAATAGCATCTTTGACATAATTACTTATAGGTAAAAGATACGGGATGGTTTGCGCTCTCTTCGGGAAATCCAAATCCGCGTCTAAAAATATGTCTGCTCGCACTGAATTTTTGACGGACAGGCTTCGGACAAGGTATTTTGCAGTTGCTAATTTACGTTGGTCAGATAAAGACAGAATACCTGCTTCTTTATAGGTTTTTACAGTATTAGTATGAACTGGCACTCCAAGGGCTAATTTAACTGCTTTACTGTCAATGCTTTGCATCTTCTGTAGAAGTGTAGCTGGGGCAGTAAAGTAGACTTCCTGACCATAGATAAGTGTTGATCGAACTAAAGATGTACCAAGGTGTAAAACAGTTTTAATGTCCTGACTCCATGGTTGTGAGTTTATAATTTTTTAACAAGTTAAGTCTTTTTCTTGCCTTATTTAATATGGCTTCAATATGACTTCTCCAAGATAATTTTGATGTAAAACGTACACCTAAAAACTTTACACAATGTTGGTAGTTTAAAGGCGTTCCGTCTAGGGACAATTTAGGTAATGTTTTAGCACTTTCCACATTATTGAAAAGCATTAGACATGTTTTTTTCCCCAGATAGTTCTAGACCATTTTCTTTCATATAGTTTGATAATTTGTCCAATTCAATCTGATAAATTTTTTGAACGTAATCTACGATTCTTTTTGGGGTACGTTTTCTGAGATTAGTGTTTATCCATACAGCAATATCATCTGCATATTGTACCACAGTTGTGTCCTGTGAGAGAGATTTTGGGAGGTCATAAATTAACACAGTGAATAAAAACGGTGAAATGATTGATCCCTGCGGAATACCCATATCTATTTTCTTAAAGGTTGAATAACTTTTACCAACTTTGGTGCAGACAAATCTTTCAGACAAAAAGCTTTTAATGTACTCATACATAAACCCGGTTATGCCAATCTGTTTTAATTTGTATAATAATCTAGCATGCCAAACACTATCATAAGCCTTTTTTACGTCAAAAAAGGTTGCTAATATACTTTTTCTTCTAGAAAATTGTTTTTTAATGTTATTTGTGAGTTTAACTAAATGGTCTGTCGTACATCTACCTTTCCGAAAACCAGCTTGATGAACTGGAATGATATCCTGTTTTTCACAGTAATGAAATAGCCGATTTAAAATAATCTTTTCCATTACTTTGCAAGCTTGTGAAGTTAGTGCAATAGGTCTATAACTACTAATCAATGTACGTGTTTTACCCGACTTGAGTACTGGAACTACTACTGACTGCTTCCAGATAGTAGGAAGAGATCCATTAAACCAACATTTTTGGTAAAATTTATGCAGTAGTTTTTTCCACGACTCGGGTAAATGAGAAAGTAGTTTGTAAGAAATTCCATCTATACCCACGGCACTAGAGGTATTTGCAAACGACTGTAAAACATCTAGGAATTCATTAAATTGAATTGGAGCATTGATATACTGAGAATGATTAGAAACTGGATCTTGATAATCTGCTTTGACTTCTTCTTGTTTTCTGAGGTTTATGTTTGGTAAACTAAGACTTGATGTGAGACTACTTTCTGCAAACATATTAACAAAGGCCTCCGCTTTATCTACCGCACTAGGAAATGTGTTGCCTTCTACTTCGATTGGATATACTTGTAATTTATATCCATTTTGTAATTCTGATATTTTTTTCCAAACCTTATATGTATCTTTTGATTCAGACACCTCATTTTTACAGAACTCAGCCCAGTGAATCTTTTTGGCTCTCGCCACAATTCTGTTACAGTGTATTTTAGTTTTCTTCATTTCCCTAAAGTTCTCTTCAGATTTGTTTCGTATCCATTTTTTAAAGTGTTCCTTCTTAATATTTACTGCTAGTTCACATTCCTTATTCCACCAAACATTACCTGAATATTTACCTTTTGTTTTTTCCTTTGCATTTTGGTATTGACTTTTCCGCAGCAGAAATAACAGCTTTTGTAATATTTCCGTAAAATGTATCTATACTTTCATGTTCTATACTTGCAATGTTATGGGACAGCAAGATTGTCTCATACAGTTCCCAATTAGCATTGGCATACTGAAACTTTGGAATTCTGTCCTCAATATTGCAATATTCATCGTTATCTTTAACGTTTAATTGTATAACGATTGGAAGATGATCACTTCCCAAACAATCTTCGGCAGTGATCCAAGTGCAATTTGTTGCCAGGGTTGGGCTTACTAGTGAAATATCAAGAGCAGATGCTTTATGGGTATATACATCTGGGATTCTAGTGATTCTACCATCATTTAAAATGATTAACTTAGAGTCTGAAATATTTTCTACTAGACGATTGCTTGTAACTATCGTACATCCAGACTCCCAGAACGGTGCATGAGCATTGAAGTCTCCTAGGACCATCCATTGACAGGAAGTTGTCTGCTGAGAATCAATATCTTTTAGCCAGTCAGTGTTGTCATCTTTTGGCCCTCTAGGCAGGTATACCGATATCACATTTAAAGTATTTTGATTATTAATTTTTACCATGGCCCCAGTGATATAGATATCACTTAGATCTTTGGTTATAGAGTACGTATTTAGTGACGAATATTCTAGGTCATCTCTAATGTATAACGCAGTTTGGACTTTATTCGATATAGCGTCATAATTGTATAGAGGAGGATAATAATATCCTCGAAGTTTTGGGAGTTTTTTTACCTTCTACATTCAGAGATTGTAAAGCTAATATGCAATAGCTGTAAAGCTAATATGCAATAGCTGTTCTGGGCGTATAACTCGTGTAGGCTCCCTGGTCCTGCAGCTAACCCTACGCTAGCCACGAAGCAAGGTGCGCCGCTATAGGAGCTCGGCTAGTACCTTGTTTAGTGGCTAGCGCAGGACTACGCTCACTCATTGAACTGACTCCTGTGACGCAAAAAGCCAGATTTTACCCATATCATACTGAGGCTAAAAGATTCACATTTGTACACTGCCATATGCAAGCTATATTATGATACTTATAGATTAGGATACTAGTAGACAAATGGCTTTAGTTCAAGGGTGGTGGCAGAATAGCTTTGCGCCTAGAGGCGCCAAGCTATTCTGGCATTACCCTTGAACTATTTTAGTCAAACTTATTTCACACACTGGTGTATTCCGAATGATAAGGGTTAAGAGTCCTGCCGACAAAAGTGATGTCCAAGTCAACGAGAAGCATGATGCCACTACATCTCTGCCGCCGGCTGAGCTGGCTTTTATCCTTTCCGACGTGGTGACAGATTGTCATTGGATTAAAATTCAAATAAAATTTCCGACAATTTTCAGCCGGCCTTAACTCATTCTGCCCGCGACACATCACAGCAAGGTATGGCTCAACCATGATAGTTCAAGGGTGGCGGCAGAATAGCTTGGTGCCTGTAGGCGCCAAGCTATTCTGCCACCACCCTCGAACTATCATGGACGATCTGTCTCTTGAATTGTAATACAGTCCTCGGGGCAATAGATTGGGCGTTCAAGCTTAGTTTAACTCATTCTGGCCGCGACACACCACAGCAAGATATGGCTCAACCATGATAGTTCAAGGGTGGTGGTGGAATAGCTTGGCGCCTGTAGGCGCCAAGCTATTCTGCCTCCACCCTTGAACTATCATGGTCGATCTGTCTCCTGAATTGTAATACGGTCTTCAGAGGGTAACTTCAAAATGTGGGTATTTTGTACCTCGGGCACAATGAGTTAAAAGCGCCGTTTACTGTGAAATTCGATTGTATATCTAATAATTAAACTGACCAATACAATCACGAACAGAGTGAGAAAGTGACAGTTACAGCACGGATAGTTTTTAGCCCATTGTATATTACAAATTTCATATAGATCGTGATAATAAAATGGTCATATCTTAATAAATCCAGACCAAAAAGGTGACTGCCTTCTACGTCTGGCTGAATTGGTTCTCTCTCTTAACAGTTTCACCTTTGATGGCGTCACCTTTGCTCAGTGCAGTGGCGTAGCGATGGGCACAAAAATGGGACCCAGCTATGCTTGCCTTTTCATGGGTTTCCTTGAGCAACAGATTCTTCAGCAATACACTGGGCCTGTCCCTGAGATGTATAAACGCTACATCGATGACGGTTTAGGAGCTACTCACATGACCCAAGCTGCACTTTTAGACTTCATTCACTTCGTGCAGGACTTCCACCCATCCATCAAGTTCACTTACACTATATCAGCTACTTCAGTCGACTTTCTGGACATGAACATCAGGATTGACTGCGGAATGTTGAAAACTTCAATACATTACAAACCTACCGACTCACATTCCTACCTCGACTACCGATCTTCTCACAACCCCAAAACTAAAAACAGCATCCCTTATTCCCAGTTTCTTCGGCTAAAAAGAATATGTTCCGAAGAATCAGATTTTGATGTTCAATCCAAAGAAATGGCTGGATTTTTCATCGACAGACACTACCCACATACTGTTGTTCAAGGATCTCTCCAAACGGTTCAAAAACTCAGTCGCGCGAGTACACTGCAGACTAAACCTACCGCTGATAGTGACAGGCCTATCGTAACCATGATCTACCATCCCCACACCAATCCGGTGCGTAAAATCCTTCTTTCTAACTGGGGTCTTTTGTCATCCAGTCAAGAATCTGCTGCTATCTTTTCTGAACCTCCGTTGGTAGCTTTCAAGAGGGATATTAATTTGCGGGACATGCTTGTTCGCTCTACTCTCAAGCCTCGTCATACCACCAGAGCCTCCGGCTCCACTCCGTGCAATGTTCCTAATTGCAAGACGTGTCCTTTTATTTGCCCTTCCACCGTGGTCAATGGTCCACGTTACAAATTCAACATAGACAGATACTTCACGTGTCAAACCACCAACGTGATTTATGTCATCTCCCTGTGTTAAATGCGGCCAACTCTATGTTGGAGAGACGGAAAGAACCATCAACGACCGTTTCAAAGAACATCTTCAGTCTGTCAAGTACCAATACAACAGACCGGTCGATCGAGACGACATTTCAATCAGGCCGACCACTCCGTCTCAGACATTCGAGTTAATAGGCCTCTGGCTTATGCAAGCCAGTAATGTCTGGGCCAGGAAAGACCCACATGCCCCAGAATAGAGAGAAAAACCCACCCTGTGGGGCTGACCAGGGTGACCCTGGGAACTAAAAAATACCTAACCCCACCCAAGTCCCCCAGGGCAGACCCGGGTGGGGGTGAAAAATTTCTGATTAATAAACTGGGCACTGTGGCGCCACTCGGGATGAATATGAAAGATTAACATTGTTTACCTTGCTTGTGTCTGCTACTTTACCTCACTGATTTACTACTCACTAATCAGTTAGGTGATGTTGGAGCTGGTTGATATGTACATTTCCCTTGGGGACTTTCTCAGCGCTGGCCGAACGTTTAGTTGGATCCCTTGCCCTTCCCTGTCGGGCACCGGGTCTCCGGCTCACGGTTTGATACGCGGTTTTGGGGCGGGGCGATCGTGTGCATCCCTTGGGGATGTATGTGGTCGCCTTGTTGCGTGCCTGTGTGTTTTTCTGTGGGCTAGTGGGTGCCCGTTGGGTGGGGTTGGTGGCTCTGGCTGGTTGTCTTCCGCCCCTTCATATCTTAATAGCCTGAACTGCGGTGTTCTCGATATTATTTTTATTGACGTGCTTTTAATTAATTTGTTGGCATAAGAAAAACAGAAGATAGTGGTAGAAAACCCTTTAAAATAGAAACAAGGAACGACGTTTCGGATCAAAGATCCTTCTTCAGGTGACATGGAAACACACGTAGAACAGAAAAGAACACGACAGAAAGAAAAGACGTCATCCAGTATAGTGAGAATTTAGAATGACGTAAAAAAAAAAACCCACCACACACACATAATGACGCAAATACACATGCACAAAACACGTAGCACAAAACTTACATCTACATAGTACATACACGTCACTGCATACATTCGCATTCACTCGTGCCTGTTGCAGCTCACGCACATGCACACGCACACACACACACACACACACACACACACACACACACACACACACACACACACACACACACACACACACACACACACACACACTCAAAGGTAGCATCCAGTATCAACAGTGAGGTTAAGTCAGGCACCAACTACCCATCAGGCCGAGCATACATCCCTAGGGGCGAATGTTCAAGCCGCGCGGATGGTAAGTGCCAAGCCTGTCCGCGAAAAAGGATTCTGTCATTTTGCGAGGATGAAGTGGGATGTATTTTGCCAAAGGATGCGTATGCTGAAATGTGTGAGGTTATGAGGAGGTTCGTTGAAATGACGTCCAACCTGGTTGTTGTATCCGAGGCGGATGGAACGAACATGCTCCTCTCAGCATTCAGGGAGTGTACGGTATGTCTCCCCCACATACAACATCTTTGGGCAGTGAGAACATGAGATGACATAGACAATATCTGATGACTGGCATGTGAATGATCGGTGGACATTAAAAGATGACAGGGGTCCGGTGATGACGGGGGATGTGTTGATGTACGGACATGCTTTGCAGTGTGGTTGCTGACAAGGGTGTGTGCCAGGTGGTAAGGTGTTAGATGCGCAAAGTGAACTGTGAACAAGATGATCGCGTAGGTTAGTGTCACGTTTGTAAGCGACCAGCGGAGGCTCAGGAAATATGTCTTTCAATACTGTGTCATTCTGAATGATGTGGAAGTTTCTGAGGAGAATGTTTTTGATGGGGATGTTGTGAGGATGATACGTGATACACAGGACCGGCCGGTTCTCTGCAGCACTGTGAGTTTTCTCCCGCAAAGCTTCACTTCTGCTTGTGGCCTCAGCTTTAGAACGAGCGGTGTTGACGATGTCTTGGGGGTATCCCTGGTGTGAGAAGAAAGTGGCCATGGTTTGGGTCTGGTTGGTGAAGTCGTCGTCGCTGCTGCAGATCCGACGGAGTCGCAGAAATTGGGAGAATGGGATACCGTTTTTGGTGGCGGCAGAATGTCTTGATGAAAACTGCAGGTAAGTGTGGGCGTCGGTGGGCTTGTAATGGACGGTGGCATGGAGTTTGTCAGAGTCGGCCACTTTCTTCTCACACCAGGGATACCCCCAAGACCGATGTCAACACCGCTCGTGTTTAGTTTATGACGCTTATTCTTTTGGTTCGCACCTTGTTTCAGGACAGTATTATTTTAACACATAATGGTAATGTCTCTTCACACCTAACCTTTTAGTTCTTGATTGGCATCTACAGATGAAAAATAGCAGCGGAGCAGATTTTATATGTACACCTGCGCGGCATAGTTGACTGCCCTGAGGTTGTTTTCCAGTGCGACAAAGCTACAAATGCGACGAGAAAAGAAACGTAAAAGGATATTAAATATATAACTGATTCAGCCCGACGGTCGTATTTCCCAAATTTGGGAGGCCTCATCTAATGACTATACACCAGTTGCAGGAGATGGATCGAACATGATAATTCAAAGGCAGTGCCAGATTAGCTTGGCGCCGACAGGCGCCAAGCTAATCTGACACTACCCATCTCCTGCTGTAGTGCCTCAGGGCTGAATGGGTTAATTAACAGAATCAAGCCACAGACTCGGATTCGGAAGGACGATAATAAAACAGACACCGATCTTTCTAATTGTAATTTGCTTTGCTAATGTAAAGGAAAACCGGCTGCGTCTTTTGGAGCTATCGCACTACCTCGCTAACTGGTTTGATCGCGACTCGCGGATTGCGTAACTAGGTGGGTAAGCCATGTGCTGCACCACCGCGCGCCCGACTGGCCCGAACATAGCCAGCGTGCCCGTGATACACATGTTTCACAGAGGCCGTTTCCTATCTCTTTATATAATATCCTTGCTATTATCAAATAGGATCACAGTGCCAAATTAGAAGTGTGTGGCTTTGATGGTCTCTCAGAAATTTAAAATGACAATATCTGTCACAATTTCATAATAGTAGACCTGGGGTTTCATATTAGACAAATGGTGCCTAGTATGAAACAATGTGTCACTTTTTCAAACTGGAACTACTTCTGCGTCGATTCGAGTTTTGAAATTTGGCTTTGTCCTAAGATGCATCAATATAATCTTTATCAAACCCTGGTTTTGGATTGATTCTACCTTTCTTTTGGACGGTCGCGCGAGACGTTCTTGCTGTAGTGTTTCATACATGGGTCTCCTCCCCTACTTCTGTTCTTCTGCATGTACAATTTATGATAAATCTGATACCGATGGTGTAAGACTAAAAAAAAAAAGAAGGTTCATAACATTTTGTTGTTTAAGAGTTAATGCAGATTGATTTCTGTCTACGACAAACTCGCTACTGATTTGGCTTTTTTTTTTTTTTTTTTTTTTTTTTTTTTTTTTTTTTTTTTTTTGCATAATGCGCCCATGTGTCCGATTTTATTGCAAATTATTGTCAAATTTTACTCGGGAAAGATCAATGCTTTTTATACAGTTGACAAAGAAACACAATTTGTTATAGTTTACAAGTTGTGATGTTCAAGTTCCTCGCGCTGGGACCATATGGCGTTGAGGCGCGTCCCCTGGGTGGTGGATAGGGGGTCCCTCGCGAGAGGGGTGCACCGAAAAGTGAAATAAGGTGCCGTGAACCAACATGGCCTAAGGGAAGGAGACCCCGACAGAAAACCCCTGGTTCTCATAGAAAGGGGGTTGGGCGTGGGTGTAGCTTCCCCACCCTGCAAATAAAGAAATAGCAACAAAAACGCCGACGAAAAGACAAACAGCAATTCCTTTCCTGGAGGAGGAAGGCTCTTCTACCAGAAGATTTATGACGTCGTGTTGTGAAAGCCGGAAGTTCTCGGAAGCCACAGGACCGAGCCGCCTCTCTCTATCCAGGGACACAATCATGGGCACATGGAATGTCAAGACCATGTGAGAAAGTCAGTTTCCAGTATCACTAGACAGGCATTGTCATGGAACCCCCAGGGAAAGAGAAAAGAGGCAGGCAGAGAAAGACCTGGCGTCGAGACCTCCAAGCAGACATCAAGAGACTGGGAACCACCTGGAGTAACTTGAAATCGAAGGAGAAGCACAGGACAGGTGTCGCTTGAGGTCTCTCGTCGACGGCCTATACCATGGGAGGGGTGACAGGCATAAGTAAGTAAGATGTTCAAGTTAAAATCGTAATGTTCAAGTGAAATAAATCTCTTGATCGCCGATTTCGGTAAGTTTTCGTCACCAGTAGTACCGTGAATGATGCCTTAGGCACACGTAACAGTGGTTTTTCACCGCCTTCTGTGCACAACTTGAAGGGGGAACTCTTCAACGTAGCAAAGCAATAAAGAGCAGAAAAGTCTTTTATTTAAAGACGTGAAATGCAAAGTCTGTAATGAAACGTAAGTTAACACATACAGCCCCGACTCACCACAGCAAGATATGGGTCGACCATGATAGTTCAAGGGTGGTGCCGGAATAGCTTGGCGCCCATAGGCACCAAGCTATTCTGGCACCACCCTTGAACTATCATGGTACATCTGTCTGCTAAATCAGTAATAATACAGTCTTCATAAGACAACTCCAGCATTTGAGGATTTCAGCCTTGGGTCACATTGGGTTAAGTTAGTCCTTTTTGTACAGCATTATTCTAAGACCAGCCAAGAACATTTATGAAGGAGACATGACGAAGTATTAACCTGTTATTGGCAGGAGAAGATCGCTTTACAAACAAATGTTTTAATGGTTTGCGGGGGGCTCACAAGGCTATTTCACTGCATTGTCATTTGAGCACACACATTATCGCCGCACGCTTTCAAAGTCACGACGATCTTGCTGTATCTAGTTCAAACTCTTTCCTGTCAGTATTGAGAAGTTATGCCTCTGAAACCATCGCATCTTTAGGCACGTTTTGAGTGCGTCACAAAAATAAATTAAATTGTCGGACGGCGCACCACGTGCTCGTGCAGTCCGGATGACGCCTGTAAGCAAATCGCACGCTCACAGATTTTGTCAAGGCTTGACTACTGTAACTCTGTAATGCCATGTATTTCGAACGATCTGCTCTACAGGCTCCAGAGGATTCAAAACCACGCAGATCACTCCCTTGCTTAAGCAGTTACACTGACTTCCTGTGAAGTTCAGAATTGAATTCAAAATTGCTGCCCTCGCGTTTCAGGCCTTTGATAAAACACACCCGGCATATTTGTCCTCCAGTCTCCCTGTCTATACACCTAGGCAGAGTATTGCGCTCCAGCACTGACGACAGAATACTCTCAAACCCCAGAGTGTCCCTAAAAACGTTTGGCCACCGGTCCTTTTCCTTCCAAGCTCCCAAAGTATGGAAGCATGATGCATCGCCATGCACAATTTATCGCCATGCACCATCTTTGGCCATTTTTAGAACTAGATTGAACACATTTTTTTTTCTTCAATCTGGTATTTGAAATGGATTGATAAATCCTACGTTTTCACATCTACATGTATATATCTGATTAGGTTCTTGGAATTTTTTATGTTTATTATTTTAGTATTGTGTAAACGTAAATTTGTACTTATGAATGAGTGTATTTGTATCTTGTCGGTTCTTTAGTTAGTTAATTTCAATTAGTTAGATTATCTAGCTGTAAAGCGCTCTGAGTTTTTCTTTGTTCTGGATATTGCGCTAAAGAAGAGTTATATTATTATTATTATTATTATTATTATTATTATTATTATTATTATTATTATTATTATTATTATTATTATTATTATTATTATTATTATTTGAATCCCAGTCGTCAGCGCCAAAGCATATCGCCGTCCGCTGTGCGGCTGTAGCAGAAGGTGCACCCCTGGGATCCGGACCTTTAAGATGACAAGATGTAACTTCATTTATTACTCAACCCATTCAGTGCCGAGCAAATCTGAACACCACCCAACTGCAAGAGGCATAGATCCTCATGAGCCCCCGCAGTTGCGGGGGCTCATGAGGATCTATACCTCTTGCTGACACGACTTTGAAACCATATTCCTTAGACGGCTAGGGCTTACTGGTGATATTTCAACGAATATTGCAGAAATACAATCTACGTCAGCTGGCACTGGAAGGG
>BTPG01000006.1:16225395-16227895 GCA_036245525.1 Semisulcospira habei | reverse complement strand
TAGTGTAACGACTTAAAAAATGCAACAGTGATTCAGTTCATTAATTATGCTGCTATATACAGTACACTTTGCCTATAACATGATCGTATAAATATAACAAAATTCGGATTAAAAAAACAAAACTCTTAACGAATTCAACCCCAAGGCCGTAGTTCCCACATTAATTTTTGGAAGCGTCATCTAACGACTATGCACCAGTGCAGACATGAATTGACCATGATAATTCAAGGGTCGTGCCAGATTAGCTTGGCGCCTGAAGGCGCCAAGCTATTCTGGCACGACCCTTGAATTATCATGGTCGATCTATCTTCTGCTGCAGTGCGTAGGGGCTGAGTGAGTTAACAGATGTTTAGGGCCGACAATGGTTTTTTTTTCTGAGTAAATTACGTCGCTTATAAGTAACTCATTCGAGACGTGCCGCCTCCGAAAACGCGGTTTAAGCCGCGTATCCGGAGGCGGCACGTCTCGAATGAGTTAAACTTCGGACATAACATGAACAACGATGAAGTGCTTAGTCCCCTTTGCCACGGGTCGGATTCAACACATTTCGAATATAAAAATACTTTTACTGAGGATCAGGGTGGAGCGCAGTCTTTCTGTGTAAATTACTTCGCTTATAACAAACTTCGGATATAACGGCGAAAAGCATTTAGTCCTCTTCGCAACTTTGTTATATCCCTACGTTTTCTATACTTCAAAACAGATTACCTTCATCACCGTTTGAAGAAAATTGTCGGAGGCTGCCAAAGTCTTGCGCTTAATAGCAACTGTTACGTGGTTGTCGTTGTCATAGTATGATGCAGTCACACCAGACACACTCACGTTGGGTTCTTATAGAAGGATCTCACTCAGTTGCAACTCGTCACACTTCGCACAAGATTGCAGACCACACTGGAGTAACAGTTCCAACAGTACTTTATTCTCACGATGCACTATTAGCACAATGCATCGACAAATGCATCCACACTTTGATATACTGTCTCGTACAAAGTATGCACACATTCCCTAGCATCTCTTTTATACTTTCCCAAATTTCTAGAATAATCCCGCAAAGTACACAACTCAACCAGTCAGAAAAAAAAAAACCGTAACCAAAATCATTAATATTTATAAGAAAAAGAACACTCTAGATTTATCTACAACCTTCCACTAAAATCTAGGTGCATTACGTAAATGTTACGAAATGTAGCCAACATGTGTACTACAAAACTTTGACGTCGCAACAATTTAGCGAAATGTGCAACATTCTATATAGTCTCACACACACACACACACACACACACACACACACACACACACACACACACACACACACACACACACACACACACACACACACACACACACACACACAAAACAAATCATAAAAAAAACCAAAAACAAAACAAGATGAAAATTTCTAAAGATTCAGTTGTTTTAAGATTAACCCATATAATTCGTGAAATTAATCCAAACAAGATGGAATGAACCATAACCCACAAAGTCCCTTCTATATGAGAGCTGTCTTCGCTGTCAAGGGTCTCTACCTTTTGTCTTTGACTTGATTCTGATGTTGAAATATCTCCTATGTGAAAAAGCCTCGCAGATGTTCCAATGCGCCATAGTGAATTCTATAAAGTGCCCGGAGGGTGCATGAACATCTATGCCTCTTGAGGATGTTTGCAGCGCGCGCATGCGCGCACGTTCACGTCCACGCATACACACACATCGACGCCCTTTCGGAAGAAAATGCAGGTGTACTTAGTATAGCATGTAGCTAGGTAAAGTCAACTTGATTTCACACAAATTATAGCACGACTAAGACTGTGCCGTGAAATTCTAGTTTTGTCACCATTCTCCCAAGTCTTGAAGCGAAAGCGAATCTCATATCACGTTAAATATAAAATTACGTAAAAACAAAAAATACGTCATGACAAATGACGTTTAACAAACCAATGACGCGTATGCACTGCGAGCGCCTCTTAGTGAGTTTATTATGACGCATTGGCACATCTTCAAGGCTTTTTCAAAAGGAGATATTTCAACATCAGAATCAAGTCAAAGACAAAAATTAGAGACCCTTGACAGCGAAGACAGCTCTCATATAGAAGGGACTTTGTGGGTTATGGTTCATCCCATCTTGTTTTGTTTTTACGTAATTTTATATTTAACGTGATCAGATATTCGCTTTCGCTTCAAGACTTGGGAAAATGGCGACAAAGCCAGAATTTCACGGTACAATTTCAGTCTTGCTATAATGTGAAAGAAAAAAAAATGTGTGTGACATCAGGTTGACTTTACCTAACTACATGCTATACTAAGTACACCTGCATGCTCTTCTGAAAGCGCGTCGACCTGTGTGTTTGCGTGTGCGTGTGCGTATTTGTATGCGGGCGCTGCAAACATCTCAAGAGGCATAGATGTTCATGCGCTCTCCGGGTACTTGAGGATCTATGCCTCTTGGAGATGAGCGCATTTGTGTCAATGGTTTGTCAAACGTCAATTGTCATGACGTATTTTT
>BTPG01000006.1:16192882-16225142 GCA_036245525.1 Semisulcospira habei | reverse complement strand
CCAAACAACCTCCGTAAAAACATAGATGTTCATGCGCCCTCCGGTCACATGAGGATCTATGCCTCTTGGAGATGCGCGCATATGTGTGAGAAAGAGCGAGCGAGCGAGCGCGAGAGAGAGAGAGAGAGAGAGAGAGAGAGAGAGAGAGAGAGAGAGAGGAGAGAGAGAGAGAGAGAGAGAGAGAGAGAGAGAGAGAGAGAGAGAGAGAGAGAGAGAGATGATGATGATGATGATGAAACGTTTTTATTCAGGATAAAAAGTTTTAGGCATAGCAATGCCTATCTTCCAAACTGTCCTGCTACTCTACACATATAAAAATACATCAGACGATACATCAAAAAATAAAACATATGTAAGTAAAAAGACCCATCCCCCCTCTACCCCCCCCCCCCCACCACCACCACTCAGAGGGAAAAAAAATAGAAATTAAAAGAATATATATATATATACATAATTATATACACAGGTATGAACCTGACATGTTAATGCAGACAGTCGAGCTATTACATAATCTGTAGCAACAGTAGAAGAGTATTAGGTAATAGGAAACTTGTCACTAACTATACGAATAGTAGCATAAGGGAGCCGAACATACTATTACTTCTGAAGTAAATATTTATGGAGGCGATCTTTGAAGACGCTAATCTTACAAATTGATTTTAGGTGTGGAGGTAACATATTCCACGCTTTAGCGCCTGAAAAAGACAGACTGGTTTTACAGATGTCTAATCTAATTTTTGGAAGGTGGATCGAACTATTTCTCGTATTTTTCCTATTATTGTCGGAAAATAGAGTTTTTAGATAGGGTGGGGCTTTTCCATGCATGATCTTGTGCAGTAGAACACAGCCATTAAATTCAAACTGTTTCTTCAATGTTAGTAACTTGAGAGATTTTAATTTTTCATCAGTCGAAGTAGGACTGGGAAGTATTAATTTAATGCCCCGACGATACAAGGAATTAACTTTTTTCATGTGAACTTCGCTGCATCCATCCCAGACGGTAGAACTGTAGTCACAATGCGTTTTGATATGCGCATGGAAAAAGAGTTTACGGATATCAGTATTAACTATATGGCGTAGTTTAGATAACAGGAACAGATTTTTGGATATTGTTTTGCATATTGAGTCAGTATGCGGCTCCCAGCTTAATTGGTTGTCCACTATAACGCCTAATAAGCGATGCCTAGTTACTTGTTCAACAAGCTGCCTATCTAAGGAAAGTGTTAAAGGTGGTAGGCCATGCTGGTGTTTCTGACGTGTAGTAACTAACATACTCTTTGTCTTTGGAATACTAATAATCATGTGATTATCACTGCACCAGCCTGCTACTTCATCAAGACTTTGTTGGAGTACCTTATTAATGGTTGTGATATCTTTATCAGATGTGTGTATGGTCGTGTCATCTGCGAACAGATCACAGTTTGCGTCTAAATGAGATATGCACAGTGGCAGATCATTAATAAAAAGATTAAATAACAAGGGCCCTAGAATAGACCCCTGTGGAACACCGCAAGTTACTAAACCCTCAGAGGAATACTTGCCATTTAGCAGTACTTTCTGTGTTCTGTCCCTGAGATAGGAAGATATAAAGGAGACAGTATTTGAGTCAATGTGATAGAATGGTAGTTTTTTTTAGTAGGATAGAATGGTTGACAAGATCAAAAGCTTTTTTCAGGTCAAGAAAGATTGTACCTGATACTTTATTGTCATTTATGGCAGAGAGCCATTTATCAATTAAATGATTGAGGGCAGTTTGGCACGAATGTAGAGGTCGAAATCCTGATTGTGCTGCAGTTATCAGATGGTTTTGCTCCAAAAAGTTTAGAAGATGAGTATGGATATGTCTCTCGAGCGGTTTTGAAATACAGGATAATATGGAAATGGGCCTGTACTCGTTTAGGTTGCATAAATCTTTGCTTTTGGGAAGCGGGATTACCTTCGCTTTTTTCAGCTCGTCGGGAAAAACGTTATGTGTGATCGATAAATTATAAATAAAGGTCAGGGATTCGACGACGTAGGGCAGAGATAGTTTTAAAATCTGACTACTAATGCCATCTGGACCGCAAGACGATTTGTTCTTTAAACTGGAAATAGATTTGCCTACATCTAGGACAGTCATAAGCGGTACTAAAAATGGGCCGCAGGCTCTCTGTTGACTATGGTGACGTAGTTGATGAGAGCAAGTGTAGTTTACAGGGTTAGGTGTATTTGACTTGGCCAGAGTTTGAGCAACAGTTATGAAGTGAGCGTTGAATGCTTCAGCAGTAAGATCGGGCGGAATATTAGGCGATCGTTTACTGTTACCTTTGGTGAAATTGTTTATTACTTGCCAGACTGAACGGATGTCTTTGCCGTCGGCAATAATTTGTTCTGCATTTTGCCTCTGTGCTTTACGAACTAGAGATTTGACATGGTTTCGCTGCTTCTTGTATTCAGTAAATTTCTTGTCTCGTTTTAATTCATCTCTTACTTCCATTGCTTGTTTTATCTCACCAGAGAGCCATTTTGGCATAACAGGATATTTGACGCGTTTGATGCGCTTAGGCGCGTGTCTATCCAGAACGGCGAGAAACAGCTCGTACCAGCGTGACAGGGCATCATTAGGGTTTTTGCAGTTTTTTATATCATAAAATGGTACTAAAGATAGTTCATATAAAAAAGCAGTTTGGTCGAATTTTTTAAAACATCTATACATTATGGTAGTGTGTCCTTTGATTGACTGTTTAGCTAACCTAACAGACAACGTAAAACAAACAGGAAAGTGATCACTAATGGAAATATTAGGTACGCTAACATTTTTTACAACGCTGACATTTGTGCTATATACATGGTCTATCAGCGTTGAAGATGAGGAAGTCACTCTAGTAGGTGACTGGACAAGCTGTTTCAACCCTAAAAAATTCAACATAGATCTCCACGAAGTGTGTCCTTGCTTTTGCAAGTCTATGTTGAAGTCTCCCAAAATATGTACATCACCTTTGGACTCCTGAACCACATCCATCATTAACACAAACTCGTCCTGCCAGGAGGCTGAGGCCGCTGGGTTTCTATATACAAAACCTATAAGAACAGGCGAGGACTTGGTCGTTTTAACTTCTAACCACATGCACTCTATATTAGGGGATTCTAAATCACAACGCCTCTTTACATAGTTGTTGATGGAATTGTGTACGTACACAGCTAGGCCAGTATGTCCGGGGGCAGATGCATCTCGCCTGAGAATGGAGTAATTGTATATAGCTATGGCATGGTCACTAATGTTAGCTGTTAGACGAGATTCCGTAAATCCAAAAATGTGAAATGGTGAGGACTGGTTTAGGAGAATAGTTATATCTGGTATTTTGTGACAAAGGTGATACACATTAAGATGACCGATATTTAAAGAATGAATGCTGTTGCCACCTGTTGACATATTAAAGGCGAACGTATAGATAATCAAGCAGAACAGAGCAAAAACAATAATAACAGCAAATACAAAAATAAACAAAAACAAAACAAAAAACAAACAAAACAAACAACAAAAAAACAATGTGTGGGCTGAAGAAAAAAAAAATCGTATAGACACCTAGCGTGTAATTACACAACACAAAGTGTCTAAGTATCCAATTGGTACTAGAGGATTCCAATAGTCAAGAGCTGTAGGCGGTTCAAACAAACTATCACACGCTCAAACAATCTTCACACGTGACTGCTGGCGGTGACTAGTGCAATCACAGCAGACAACACGCGGTCAAAACAATCCGTCACTCCTTTGTTTGGATTAGCTGTGTCGCCAACTGAGAAACCACTCGAGTATATTATTGTTTCAGCCTGCACAGACGCACTGGTTAGCTTTTCTCCGGAAAGCAGGGATAAGCAAGGTTGTCAAGCAACGCAATAAAAGTCCACCGTGCTCTATGTTATAGTCCAGTCACAGGTTTAAAGATAGGTCCCTTTGGGTCCAAGCAACACCATACGTAGTTATTACAACTACGAAGGAAAAAAAAAAAAAGTCACATTCGTGATATAAATGAGACGTCATGCAACAGTCTGTGATAATAAGTTTATGCAAGAGCAAATCACCTTGTCAATCTAAAACGTCATAAAAAGACTGTATGTCTGAAAGTCTATGTTTACTATTAAAAATAAAGCAATCGATGACATCATCCTCCACTCCAAATATCAGATCAGCGCTGACATTGTGTCGAAAAGACTCTCACAACAGTTAATAGAAGACGTTATGAAGAGTCTTTGTCACACAATCTTGTATCGGCATGGTTTCATTCGCTAAATCATTGTTTATTATTGTGTCGCAGTGACTCACATAAAATCAAGCTTAGATGATGTTATGAAGAGTCTCTGTGACACAATTCTCAATATAATTTCATAACCTAAATCATGGTTTCCATTGTGTCGCAGCGACTCACACAACACCAAGATTCATTAGTGTTGGGAAGAGTCTCTGTGATACAATCTTGTATCAGCATACTTTGTATCAGCGTAGTTTGACTGATATGCTAAATCATCGCATATTAGTGTGTCGCAGTGACACAGATAACATTAAGTTTTGTTAATGTCATCTAAGAGTCTCCGTGACACAGTCTTGTGAACTGTACTGTACTGTTTAATAAATCGTTGCAGCATGCACTGTGTCACAGCGACTTACATAACATTAAATATAGTTAATGTTATAACGAGTCTCTGTGACACAATCTTGTATCGGCACTGTCTGACGAAATCGAGGTTTGAATTGTATCGCACTGGCTGTGCTTAACATGAGGTATTGGTGATGCCACGAGGATTCATTTCAACACAATCATGTACAAACACAGGCAGTGTGCTTATGCACTGGGCCTGGATGAATAAATAAGCTGTGCGATTTGTCTCAAGACGTGGTCCGGGAGGTGAAAACTGTCAACACAAGTAGGGCCAGCACGACCCCAGGCGTTAGTAGAAGATGGCGGAGCCGGCGTGACTGCAGGACTTGGTCCCGTAGGACCCAAGGGCGGAAAGTCAGTCGGCTGAAAGTTTGCTGGCTGATGTCCCACGAAAACCTGTTGGGGACGCGGATGGTGGGAAATTGCGTCACCCGGCTGTGGGCGGCACATTGCGGGCTGCTTCAGTTGACCTGATAAGGCCTGGCCGTGGTGGACTGGCCCCTCAGACCTGCCATGGTCGTGTCTCCGAGTCAGGTTGTGGCCACGCCCTTCTGACCTGTCAGAATTGCACGGCTGTAGACTGTTGTGGTCAGACTGGTCCTTGTAGACTGCCGCGCGACTTTGGTCGCGGTGAGGTGCAGAAGGCCGGTATTCACCATACCGTATGTTGAGGGCCATGCGTTTGGTGCCCTCGGCGCTGGGGTGTTTCCTGTCGCCGTCACGATAGAGGGCCTGACGGGGGGCGAGGTTCCTGGTCAAGAAGGTGGCAGTGTGGTCGACTATGGCGATATCCGCCTGTCTGCAGGCTGCGTGGAGGTTGTCGTTGGATTTTGTTGCTGCTGCAAACAGGGGGTGGCGCTGACCAAAGGGCGGCATGATGGTGGACGCCTGGAGAGACGCCTGCGGGAACTTCCTGGCAAGCAGGTTGATCAGCTGCAGCCACGTGTTGCAGGAAACCGGCGCATTCATGTTTTGGCAGCTGTTAATACCAACATGAAAGGTGACGTGGCGCACATGTCGGACAGGTTGGCGCGTGCCAAGCCACTTGAGGAGATCGCTGACTGTCAGGCCTGACACCGCCATGTTCTGCACGATAAAGTCCGGCGCCGACATTTTCCGGTCGTCAACGAACCGGATGACCGAGTCGCCAAGGAGTAGAGCGTGAGATTGCGGGTTCACCTTCACCAGGCACAACTTTTCATAGGGTGTCAGCAGCTTGGTGGTGTTGATTGCAATGTCTGAAGAACCGGGTTTCGAACTGTCAGATTTTCTGGTTACATCACTTGTTCTGTTGTCACTTTGCTGCGCGTCGAGGGGAGCAAAACGGTTGTGAGTAGTGACGCCGAAAGAGAGAGAGAGAGAGAGAGAGAGAGAGAGAGAGAGAGAGAGAGAGAGAGAGAGAGAGAGAGAGAGATTACGTCATATTTAGAGTATCAATGCCTGCGTGTTGACGGAGTTGATTCTTTTACGTCAACGGCACTGTCTGACTTTCTCTAGACGTGTTTTTTTTTATTTAAAAAAAAATATTTTTTTTTACTGTTTTAATTATTTTCTGAAAAGAAATAATTTTTACTAAAGAAGTTGAATGGATACAAAGCTGGCTAACGAACTCATCCAATGTCTTTATCCAAACTAGCTATATGCAAAAGTACAAGTAAATATGACAAAAATTACGGACTCTGGGTCAACCAACTTCCTATAAACGGTAGTTTATGTCTTCAATGAGACATTCAATTACAATATGCTCGAAAGACCTCTTAGCTACCCACTTCAGAAAGTATTTCGCCAAGTTTCAAGCTTGTGTGTACAGAAATATCGGAAATTCTCTTGTTTACATACATACGCACACACATATATACATACTTACATACGTACGTACATGCATACATGCATACATACATACATACATACATACATACATACATACATACATACATACATACATACATACATACATACATACACACGCACATACATACGCACATACGGCGCTTCGCGCCAATTGTACGTTCAGCAGCGAGGTTAGCGTAACTAGACATGACGTAATTTTTATCTTGTTACTTCAATTGTTAGAGGTTTAGCCTGCCCGCCTTTGACATCATGGACATGCTATTAAATTCGCCCCACCGCGACCCGTCCTAAAAAGTCCCTTCTGTAAATAGAAGGGACTTAAAAACCAAAAGACTCCCAAACCAAACAAACAAACAAACAAAAACCCTTAAAACAAGCAAACAAACAAACAAACAAACAAACAAACAAACAAACAAACAAACAAACAAACAAACAAACAAACAAACAAACAAAAAAACAAACAAACAAAGCAAAATCAAACAAACCCACGGAGTAAAAACAAAACAAAAACAAACACCAACCAACCAACCAACCAACCAACCAACCAACCAACCAACCAACCAACCAACCAACCAACCAACCAAAAAAACAAACAAACAAACAAACAAACAAACAAACAAACAAACAAACAAACAGACAGACAGACAGACAGACATACAGACAAACAAACAAACAAACAACATCAACAACCAAAATGAAAACAAAACTCTATGGTGACATAGCTCTGCAGTACTGATAGTAGCATTGTCTCTTGACTGGCAAACAGTTTTCAGACAGTGCTGGGATACGTAATGTTTACAGATATCTCTATGAGAACATCCCAAGGAAGAAATAAACACGTTTATAGACAATTACAACACAGTTTATTCTTTTTGTTTTTCAAAATAGACACATAAACAAGTTGTTACTTATTGTTCGTGATCGGGAGTGTCCTAGTATTACGTAAAACATATTTATGAAAAAAAGTGATCAGTTACAGAAACAGTAATACAAAAGTGACGTCAATTAAAAGTTTCAAAAAGATACTAAGCAGGACTACAGCCAAATCAGTCACGTCATCATTTTCACGCACTCAAAATGTCTACTGCAATAAGTCAACAAAAGAATGGGAAGCCCAGCCTTTGGCAATGAGCAATGACCAATATACAACTCCGAAGACTTTTGTGGGTCTACTGCCCAGGCCACGCTGGAGTCCAAGGCAAAAATCGAGCGGACACCCTCGCTAGCAAGGCAGAGGTCACACAGGGACTACGGACGGGCAGAGCAGACGTGGTGAGAAACATGAGAAAACATTTTCAGGAACAGAGCCAGGGGCATCGCACAGTCGATCGCCTGGAGCAGAGGTGTGGAGAAAGGCAGTGGGCGTCGGGACAGACTTAAAAGGGCACGAGAGATCCATAGTAAACCAGACCAGCATTGGTGCGACATCGAAAGGAACTCAGGGAGGACTTCTGATGGGTGGGGTGGAGCGTGCATGGGCCTTCCTGAGGACAGAGATCCTATCTTGACCGAACTGAACTGAACTATCTCTAAGGTGTGCCTTGTGAGTCTTAACCCATTCGACCACACGGCCGCATTTCTCAAAGTTTGGAGGTGTCGTCTAACGACAGTGCCAGTTGCAGGAGATGGATTGACCATGATAATTCAAGGGTAGTGCCAGATTAGCTTGGCGCCTGACGGCGCCAAGCTAATCTGGCACTACCCTTGAATTATTATGGTCGAGCCATCTCCTGCTGCTGTAATGCGTTGGGTTTAATATAGTTACTCACCTATTTCCTTACGTCAGTTTTGTTTGAAGGTCCCTCAAACACCAAAATAGAAACCCGCCTGAATGACACGGCCGCTTTCGTACAAGTCACACCCGCATGATTAAACTTTGACGTCACACTTGTTTTCTTCTCACTTCCGGTTCACAAACGAGCAATAGCCAAACGCAGGAGATGTAGATCGTCACGAGCCCGATCTATGCTCATCACAAAAAGCTGAGGAACACTTGGGGAAAATTACTCC
Source organism: Semisulcospira habei (assembly GCA_036245525.1). Lineage (NCBI taxonomy): Eukaryota > Metazoa > Mollusca > Gastropoda > Semisulcospiridae > Semisulcospira > Semisulcospira habei. Next base: position 16,216,644 of record BTPG01000006.1, on the reverse strand, counting down.
GAGAGAGACCCTGCTCGTGCGATGCTGTTCGGCGAAGACACCTCCGCATAAAAAAGGGACGAACCCTTTCACTGCTAATGAAAGGTGAACACGATACAACTGCAAGAGAAATAGATACTCATTAGCCGACCCCCCCGCCCCCTCCGCGACTGTGGGGGCTCATGAGGATGTGTGTCTTGCTGGGACCACTTTGTGAGGATGTTCTTTGGACAGTTGCGGCTATTGATCGTTCAGTGAACACATATTTCAGAAACAAAACGTACCTACAGTGGCGGGGAAGGGATTAAAATGGGCATTTCTCGTGGCCAACGACTCTGTTTTACACATCCACATTTTCCTTTTGTGAAAAAAAAAATGTTTTGGGGATTGTGCTTGAGCGTCAGATGTTGCCTCATTCTACTAATTTTTGCTTAAATCCAAAACTCCCAGAACTAAATGACTTCCATTCTGTAGAATGAAAGTCATTTATTTCTTGGACTTTAAGAATTGATCGTCATGCTGCTCAGTGTCTGAGATGCATTTTGAAGAATGTCTGCTTTCTCATTATACTAAGAACACCCAAACCAGCACACAAGAACCTTTCCGGTCTCGAGAAGTCTCGTAATGGAGGCATGCCCCTTGGTGATTGGTTGATCATTTGGGACGGCGCCATTTACAAACTGCCTTGTACAGATCTTGATCTAGATCTGGAAATTAAATACCGTTTTAATGGATCTTATTTACAGAAAACTGTCGCAATTTGGCGGTAAGCAGTAAAAAATCTGCAAATAGCTCACATTCTGAAAGTCCGAAATGACTTCATAACGATGAAACATTACGTGGGCACTTTTCTGCTTGTTTCAAACAAAATGATTTTAAAACGGTCAAATCTGGACCATATGTTTTAAACATATTTTGCACGTAAGCATTCAGCCCCTAAGTCTGCATATCGTGACACCCCAAGTATTTCCACTGGTCACGTGATGAATTCGAGACCGTAAAGGCCCCCCCTACACGGGCCGGTTGTGCCCCGATTTTGAAGCCGATTCCGATCCGATTGCGATCGGATGACGTCAATTATCCGACCCGGTCCCAATCGGCTGGGAATCGGGTGTCTAGAACCTGCTCTATTTTCCCGATCCGAATCGGCCCCGGTTGTAAGCTTCAACCAATCAGAGCGCGTCTCGCAAAGCATGTCGTAGTTTGCAAATGGCGGAACACGCCTGTTGTGATCAGCACCGGCCACCGCCGCGGCTGATGTTTCGCACGCCTCTTCCCGAATATGATGCAAAACTGCTGATAATGCAAGCACATCATCATCACTGTCAAAACTAGCAGCCATTTTGCAGAACAGGTACGACTTTGATCTTCGATTCAAACCAGTCGTCTAAACAAGTCGGGAAATGTGTGGCAGAGTACACGTTTTTTTTTAGTCCGGCCCGATCACCCCTTGATTCGAAACTGATCGGGAATCGGCCTCAAAACCGGGCATGTGTAGCGGGGCCTTATGACCTTTTGTGGACGGTTTGGGCGTGACACAGCTTGGGGTGTAACAAGATTACTTCACGAGACTGTTGTCAAGTTTGGTTGATTTAAGCGAAAATTACGCCGATTAGAAACCCGCGTATAAAAGGCACGTGTACCTTGACTTTTTGTGACTAGTTTATGTCTCTTGGTGGCCTCATGCACACCAATACGCATCAGACCGATGAGATTACCCCAGAATAAAATGTATTACACAAAATGATGTCCCTGAAGTCATCGCTGATTTAATCAGCAATGACGTCAAGAACATCATTTGTTTAGGCTAGCAACAAAGCGCCAAATTTGGTATGAAAATGCGACATAGGAGTTGATCAGAGTCAGGTCAAAGGGAGTAGATTTAGCCCCTTTATAGTAATGACTGTTCATCTTCATTGCTGGGAACGAGACGCAGTGAACAATGCTCGCTGCGATTTCGCGTTTAAGATAAATGGTTGTGTTTGTGCGCTGCACAATTTTTCGATCTCTTCTATAAAAGCAAATGTCAGAATGTAGCTGAAACTGTTAACCCTTTAACTGCCGGGGCTAGGCGAACTTCATCAAACTGCAAGAGACATAAACCCTCATGAGCCCCCGCAGTCGCACTAACTTACCGCAGTCGCACTAACTTACCGCAGTCGCACTAACTTACCGCAGTCGCACTAACTTACCGCAGTCGCACTAACTTACCGCAGTCGCACTAACTTACCGCAGTCGCGGGGGCTCATGAGGGTTTATGTCTCTTGCTAGTGTTCGTGTTAGTGTTCGTGGTGTCTATTAGTGGTCACATTCAGAGCTGCGTTTGATTTTAAGTCCCTTTTATTTATAGAAGGGACTTTGTTAGGACGGGTCGCGGTGGGATGAATTTAATAGCATGTCCATGATGTCAAAGGCGGGCAGGCTAAACCTCTAACAATTGCAGTACAAGATAAAAATCATGTCTAGTTACGCTAACCTCGCTGCTGAAGGTATATTTGGCGCGAAGCGACATATGTGCGAATGTATGTATGCTCAAGTCTGGGCTGACTGTTCAGAAACAGATTCCTAATGGTTTGAAGTATAAGATCACTCGCCTCACCGCTAATGCCAAGACTGCTTTCATTTGCGCAAAAGTTGCTGCAGCAAGTACTTGCAAAGAACTTTTCCGTGTGACAAATGGACTTTTGGGAAAGACAAAATCTGTTCAACTGCCCGGCATACACCCAATCCGCGATCTTCCAGAACTGTTCTCTGGCTTTTTCTGTTCGAAAGTCAGAACAATACGTGACAACATTGACAAATGTGATGATGCTCATACGTCTTGCTCGTTTGAATCTAAGTGTTTTGCTGGCACTCCTCTTGCATGCTTCAGTCCAGTGACTGAAAAGGTAGTGCTGGACACCATGAGTAAGATGTCTCTCAAGACCTGTGAGCTAGACCCTGTGCCTTCGTCCCATCTTTTTGAATGTAAAGATGCAATTGTATCAGTTGTTACAGCTATTGCAAATGAGTCCCTCTTGCACGGCACTGTACCTACCTGTTTCAAATCTGTAATTGTTAAGCCACATTTAAAGAAACCTTCACTTGATCCCAACAGTTTGAAAAACTACAGATCCGTATCCAACTTACCTTTTCTTTCAAAGCTTCTGGAAAAGATAGTGCTCATGCAGCTGCTAGACCATATCAAGAATAATGGTCTGTGGCATGTGTTCCAGTCAGTATATAGGTCTAGTCATAGCACGGAGACAGCATTGCTGCGTATTGTGAATGGCCTACTTGCTGCTAGCGATGAGGATCTAATCTCTGTTTTGACTCTGCTCGATCTGAGCGCAGTGGTTGATACCATTGACCATGACATTCTACTTGCTTGCCTTCGTGATGTATTTGGCATTCAAAGCACTGCACTGAAAATTTTTCAGTCCTACCTTGTTGGTCGCTTGCAGACGGTTTTAGTGGCAGGATTCGAGTCCCACCCTGTGGAGCTGCTTTGTGGCGTTCTACACGGGTCGGTCTTGTGCCCTGCTCTTTTTACTTTGTATGCACAGCCCCTGTCCCGTGTCATTGAGTGTCACTTTGTTTTTTATCATTTATATGCAGATGATACAAATTGTACAGTCACTCCCCTCGTGAACATGTTGATCGGATGTGCAGTCTATGGAGGCTTGTATTTTTATGTTCAGAAGTGGACAACACAGAACAAGCTGAAGATAACTTATAGAACTCACTGACGCATTGGCAGATGTGCGAGACTTTTTCAATAGGAGATAATTCAACGTCAGAATCAGGTCATCTTGTTATTATTATTATTATTATTAAGTGCGTATGTATGTATGTATGTGTGTGCGTATGTATATAAACAAGAGAATCTCCGACATTTCTGTACACACAAGCTTGAAACTTGGTGCTTACAAACCAGATAGGCGAGGCTAGCGCTGGCAGAATTGTATGCAAACCAAGGGGAATCACAGCGCTGGACAGACAACAGTTAGATCCCCTGCCCCAGCCTATCAGGCACCCAATCGCCAGCCCACAGAGAAATACGCAGGTATAGAATAAGACGATCATTTCCATCCTCTAACGAATGGATCAGGTCTCTTATATAACCCATGTCTTTCTCCGGAACTTAGGAAGTGGGCAGGAGAAACATACATACACAAACATGAAGGTGCGCTACTATATGTGGTCGGGTAAATACCCTGTTTTCCCACTGTAGATGCACAGAACATTACACAACAATGTAACGATACAAATTTGCCTCGAGTTATAGATACTTACAAACCAGATAGGCGAGGCTAGCGCTAGCAGAATTGTATGCAAACCAAGGGGAATCACAGCGCTGGACAGACAACAGTTAGATCCCCTGCCCCAGCTATATAACATTATCTATAACATCTTATAACATTATCTGGTTTGTAAGTATCTATAACCCGAGGCAAATTTGTATCGTTACATTGTTGTGTAATGTTCTGTGCATCTACTGTGGGAAAACAGGGTATTTACCCGACCACATATAGTAGCGCACCTTCATGTTTGTGTATGTATGTTTCTCCTGCCCACTTCCTAAGTTCCGGAGAAAGACATGGGTTATATAAGAGACCTGATCCATTCGTTAGAGGATGGAAATGATCGTCTTATTCTATACCTGCGTATTTCTCTGTGGGCTGGCGATTGGGTGCCTGATAGGCTGGGGCAGGGGATCTAACTGTTGTCTGTCCAGCGCTATTGAAACTTGGTGAAATACTTTCTTAAGTGGGTGGCTAAGAAAGCCTCTGAGCATATTGTAATTGAATGTCTCATTGAAGATATAAACTACCGTTTATAGGAAGTCGGTTGACCTAGAAATTAGAGTCCGTAATTTTTGTCATATTTACTTGAACTTTTGCATATAGCTAGTTTGGAGAAAGACATTGGATGAGTTCGTTAGCCAGCTTTGTATCATTTCAACTTCTTTTCAATAGGAGATAATTCAACATCAGAATCAGGTCAAAGACAAAAGGCAGAGACCATTGACAGCGAGAACATCTCTCATATAGAAGGGACTTTGTGGGTTTTGGTTCATCCCATCTTGTTTTTTTCTCGCTGGAATGTAGGTCAGTGTGCAGTGATTTCAGACGCGCATATTCGTGATCACTGGCGGCAAGGGGGCTAATCTGAAACACGATCTCATTCTTGAGTTTCTTATAACATTCTCAATAGTGAGAAAGACGGTTTCCGTGACATTGAAGACCGTATTATGATACTGGCAATCTGTGGCAGTTAAGATCACTTGTGAAACGCCGTTGTGGCGATACTCACAAGACAGATTTAATGGTCATTGCACAAAGAAAACACGTTGAATACTTCGACTACGTTGGACAGCACGTGATATTTAAAGGCAAGAGGCTTATCGATTTTGTTCGCATGCAAACTTGTAACTAACAAATTTGTGTTTTACACTAAAACGAAAAAAAATCTTTACATTTTGATCAGAATTTGTCCTAACAAACAAACAAATAAACAGAGGATAACCCGACAAAGAAAGAAGCACGCTTAGAAAAGACAGTTACAACACAATTTATTGATATTTTGGGTGAAAACTTTTTTTTCAAAATAGACAAACAAGAATAAACTTCTCTACTTATCTCATCCTATCGGTGAGTGTAACAACAAAAACAAAACCAGCCGACAGCCAGCCAACCAACCAACAAAGCAAGCAACCAACCAACAAACAAACAAAAATTCCCACGCACCCACCCACCCAACCAACGAACGAACCAACCAACAAACAACAACAAGAAGAACAACAAGAACAACAACAACACACCCCATCAACCTCCGCCCCCCCCAAAAAAAAAACCAACAACAAAAAAAAAAACAACAACAACAAAAACACGATAAAACAAACAAACAAACAAAAAAAAACCCAAACAAACAAACAAAACAACCAACATCACGAAAAGAACAATAACAAAACAACAAAATCGAAACATAATACAAACAAAACAAAACAAAACGCACACACACAAAATCCACAAACAAACCCTAACCCCCCAAAAAACACACAAACAAACAAACAAAAAACAACAACACTCATACACACACACACACAAACACACACACACACAAACACACACACACACACACACACACACACACACACACACACACACACACACAAACGCCAGAGAAAAGAGCCAGAACTATTCATTTCAATAAGAGCCAAAACTATTAATTTTCTCATGCACATGATGAAATCCCAATGACGAATGCAAAACAAATATTAGCATAATAAGAATTACTTATTCCGAACAAAGTCTGCCACTCCTTAAATTAGTTGAACCCTTTGCGTTCTTGGTGGTTGTAGGCAGTATTGCTGTGTTTCTTTCTGGTGTAAACACGAGAGAAAATCAAATTACACTGACACTCCCTTCGTGGTTCTAAGTGGCGGTCCCCCACCCGGGTCTGCCCTGGGGGACTTGGGTGGGGTTTACTTTTTAGTTCCCAGGGTCACCCTGGTCAGTCCCACAGGGTGGGTTTCCCTCTCTATTCTGGGGCATGTGTTTCTGCCTACCCTTGGTCCATTCACCTGTATTTTCCTTTTTTAAACTCTCCCTACTGTCTGCGCTACTTGTAGCTCTTGATATTGGATGCGTGTTGCTAAATGGTCTTAGCTTTATTTAGGCCCCATGTTTTAGGTTTATTTAACGTATTGGACCGGCTGGCGACATACATTCAATATTCTTTTTTTTTTTTTCACAAGCAGTGCAGGCACGTCCTGAGAAAGTCTTGTTGCTGTCGGGACGTTAAGCAATGTACAATCAATCAATCAATCTAAGTGGCGGAATGTTCATTTGAATCTTGACCACTGTAAATTTCATGCCAAGTGTCAACAGCAGCATGCAATATACACTTTGACGCAGGTGAATTTCTAAGTTGATCCGTTTAGCCCCGACACGCTAGAACAGGAGATAGATCGACCATGATAATTCGGACGGGCAGAGCAGACGTGGTGAGAAACATGAGAAAACATTTTCAGGAACAGAGCCAGGGGCATCGCACAGTCGATCGCCTGGAGCAGAGGTGTGGAGAAAGGCAGTGGGCGTCAGGACAGACTTAAAAGGGCACGAGAGATCCATAGTAAACCAGACCAGTATTGGTGCGACATCGAAAGGAACTCAGGGAGGACTTCTGATGGGTGGGGTGGAGCGTGCATGGGCCTTCCTGAGGACAGAGATCCTATCTTGACCGAACTGAACTGAACTATCTCTAAGGTGTGCCTTGTGAGTCTTAACCCATTCGACCACACGGCCGCATTTCTCAAAGTTTGGAGGTGTCGTCTAACGACAGTGCCAGTTGCAGGAGATGGATTGACCATGATAATTCAAGGGTAGTGCCAGATTAGCTTGGCGCCTGACGGCGCCAAGCTAATCTGGCACTACCCTTGAATTATTATGGTCGAACCATCTCCTGCTGCTGTAATGCGTTGGGTTTAATATAGTTACTCACCTATTTCCTTACGTCAGTTTTGTTTGAAGGTCCCTCAAACACCAAGATAGAAACCCGCCTGAATGACACGGCCGCTTTCGTACAAGTCACACCCGCATGATTAAACTTTGACGTCACACTTGTTTTCTTCTCACTTCCGGTTCACAAACGAGCAATAGCCAAACGCAGGAGATGTAGATCGTCACGAGCCCGATCTATGCTCATCACAAAAAGCTGAGGAACACTTGGGGAAAATTACTCCGAGAGAGACCCTGCTCGTGCGATGCTGTTCGGCGAAGACTCGTCCGTATAAAAAAGGGACGAACCCTTTCACTGCTAATGAAAGGTGAACACGATACAACTGCAAGAGAAATAGATACTCATTAGCCGACCCCCCCCCCCCTCCGCGACTGTGGGGGCTCATGAGGATGTGTGTCTTGCTGGGACCACTTTGTGAGGATGTTCTTTGGACAGTTGCGGCTTTTGGTCGTTCAGTGAACACATATTTCAGAAACAAAACGTACCTACAGTGGCAGGGGAAGGGATTAAAATGGGCATTTCTCGTGGCCAACGACTCTGTTTTACACATCCACATTTTCCTTTTGTTAAAAAAAAATGTTTTGAGGATTGTGCTTGAGCGTCAGATGTTGCCTCATTCTACGAATGTTTGCTGAAATCTTAAACTCCCAGAACTAAATGACTTCCATTCTGTAGAATGAAAGTCATTTATTTCTTGGACTTTAAGAATTGATCGTCATGCTGCTCAGTGTCTGAGATGCATTTTGAAGAATGTCTGCTTTCTCATTATACTAAGAACACCTAAACTAGCACACAAGAACCTTTCCGGTCTCGAGAAGTCTCGTAATGGAGGCATGCCCCTTGGTGATTGGTTGATCATTTGGGACGGCGCCATTTACAAACTGCCTTGTACAGATCTTGATCTAGATCTGGAAATTAAATACCGTTTTAATGGATCTTATTTACAGAAAACTGTCGCAATTTGGCGGTAAGCAGTAAAAAAATCTGAAAATAGCTCACATTCTGAAAGTCCGAAATGACTTCATAACGATGAAACATTACGTGGGCACTTTTCTGCTTGTTTCAAACAAACTGATTTTAAAACGGCCAAATCTGGACCATATGTTTTAAACATATTTTGCACGTAAGCATTCAGCCCCTAAGTCTGCATATCGTGACACCCCAAGTATTTCCACTGGTCACGTGATGAATTCGAGACCGTAAAGGCCCCGCCACACGGACCGGTTGTGCCCCGATTTTGAAGCCGATTCCGATCCGATTGCGATCGGATGACGTCAATTATCCGACCCGGTCCCAATCGGCTGGGAATCGGGTGTCTAGAACCTGCTCTATTTTCCCGATCCGAATCGGCCCCGGTTGTAAGCTTCAACCAATCAGAGCGCGTCTCGCAAAGCATGTCGTAGTTTGCAAATGGCGGAACACGCCTGTTGTGATCAGCACCGGCCACCGCCGCGGCTGATGTTTCGCACGCCTCTTCCCGAATATGATGCAAAACTGCTGATAATGCAAGCACATCATCATCACTGTCAAAACTAGCAGCCATTTTGCAGAACAGGTACGACTTTGATCTTCGATTCAAACCAGTCGTCTAAACAAGTCGGGAAATGTGTGGCAGAGTACACGTTTTTTTTTAGTCCGGCCCGATCACCCCTCGATTCGAAACTGATCGGGAATCGGCCTCAAAACCGGGCATGTGTAGCGGGGCCTTAAGACCTTTTGTGGACGGTTTGGGCGTGATACAGCTTCGGGTGTAACAATATTACTTCACGAGACTGTTGTCAAGTTTGGTTGATATAAGCTAAAATTACGCCGATTAGAAACCCGCGTATAAAAGGCACGTGTTCCTTGACTTTTTGTGACTAATTTATGTCTCTTGTTGGCCTCATGCACACCCATACGTATCAGACCGATGAGATTACCCCAGAATAAAATGTATTACACAAAATGATGTCCCTGAAGTCATCGCTGATTTAATCAGCAATGACGTCAAGAACATCATTTGTTTAGGCTAGCAACAAAGCGCCAAATTTGGTATGAAAATGCGACATAGGAGTTGATCAGAGTCAGGTCAAAGGGAGTAGATTTAGCCCCTTTATATTAATGACCTGTTTATCTTCATTGCTGGGATCGAGACGCAGTGAACAATGCTCGCTGCGATTTCGCGTTTAAGAAAAATGGTTGTGTTTGTGCGCTGCACAATTTTTCGATCTCTTCTATAAAAGCAAATGTCAGAATGTAGCTGAAACTGTTAACCCTTTAACTGCCGGGGCTAGGCGAACTTCATCAAACTGCAAGAGACATAAACCCTCATGAGCCCCCGCAGTCGCACTAACTTACCGCAGTCGCACTAACTTACCGCAGTCGCACTAACTTACCGCAGTCGCACTAACTTACCGCAGTCGCACTAACTTACCGCAGTCGCACTAACTTACCGCAGTCGCACTAACTTACCGCAGTCGCACTAACTTACCGCAGTCGCACTAACTTACCGCAGTCGCACTAACTTACCGCAGTCGCACTAACTTACCGCAGTCGCACTAACTTACCGCAGTCGCGGGGGCTCATGAGGGTTTATGTCTCTTGCTAGTGTTCGTGTTAGTGTTCGTGGTGTCTATTAGTGGTCACATTCAGAGCTGCGTTTGATTTTAAGTCCCTTTTATTTATAGAAGGGACTTTGTTAGGACGGGTCGCGGTGGGATGAATTTAATAGCATGTCCATGATGTCAAAGGCGAGCAGGCTAAACCTCTAACAATTGCAGTACAAGATAAAAATCATGTCTAGTTACGCTAACCTCGCTGCTGAAGGTATATTTGGCGCGAAGCGACATATGTGCGAATGTATGTATGCTCAAGTCTGGGCTGACTGTTCAGAAACAGATTCCTAATGGTTTGAAGTATAAGATCACTCGCCTCACCGCTAATGCCAAGACTGCTTTCATTTGCGCAAAAGTTGCTGCAGCAAGTACTTGCAAAGAACTTTTCCGTGTGACAAATGGACTTTTGGGAAAGACAAAATCTGTTCAACTGCCCGGCATACACCCAATCCGCGATCTTCCAGAACTGTTCTCTGGCTTTTTCTGTTCGAAAGTCAGAACAATACGTGACAACATTGACAAATGTGATGATGCTCATACGTCTTGCTCGTTTGAATCTAAGTGTTTTGCTGGCACTCCTCTTGCATGCTTCAGTCCAGTGACTGAAAAGGTAGTGCTGGACACCATGAGTAAGATGTCTCTCAAGACCTGTGAGCTAGACCCTGTGCCTTCGTCCCATCTTTTTGAATGTAAAGATGCAATTGTATCAGTTGTTACAGCTATTGCAAATGAGTCCCTCTTGCACGGCACTGTACCTACCTGTTTCAAATCTGTAATTGTTAAGCCACATTTAAAGAAACCTTCACTTGATCCCAACAGTTTGAAAAACTACAGATCCGTATCCAACTTACCTTTTCTTTCAAAGCTTCTGGAAAAGATAGTGCTCATGCAGCTGCTAGACCATATCAAGAATAATGGTCTGTGGCATGTGTTCCAGTCAGTATATAGGTCTAGTCATAGCACGGAGACAGCATTGCTGCGTATTGTGAATGGCCTACTTGCTGCTAGCGATGAGGATCTAATCTCTGTTTTGACTCTGCTCGATCTGAGCGCAGTGGTTGATACCATTGACCATGACATTCTACTTGCTTGCCTTCGTGATGTATTTGGCATTCAAAGCACTGCACTGAAAATTTTCCAGTCCTACCTTGTTGGTCGCTTGCAGACGGTTTTAGTGGCAGGATTCGAGTCCCACCCTGTGGAGCTGCTTTGTGGCGTTCTACACGGGTCGGTCTTGGGCCCTGCTCTTTTTACTTTGTATGCACAGCCCCTGTCCCGTGTCATTGAGTGTCACTTTGTTTTTTATCATTTATATGCAGATGATACAAATTGTACAGTCACTCCCCTCGTGAACATGTTGATCGGATGTGCAGTCTATGGAGGCTTGTATTTTTATGTTCAGAAGTGGACAACACAGAACAAGCTGAAGATAACTTATAGAACTCACTGACGCATTGGCAGATGTGCGAGACTTTTTCAATAGGAGATAATTCAACGTCAGAATCAGGTCATCTTGTTATTATTATTATTATTATTAAGTGCGTATGTATGTATGTATGTGTGTGCGTATGTATATAAACAAGAGAATCTCCGACATTTCTGTACACACAAGCTTGAAACTTGGTGCTTACAAACCAGATAGGCGAGGCTAGCGCTGGCAGAATTGTATGCAAACCAAGGGGAATCACAGCGCTGGACAGACAACAGTTAGATCCCCTGCCCCAGCTATATAACATTATCTATAACATCTTATAACATTATCTGGTTTGTAAGTATCTATAACCCGAGGCAAATTTGTATCGTTACATTGTTGTGTAATGTTCTGTGCATCTACTGTGGGAAAACAGGGTATTTACCCGACCACATATAGTAGCGCACCTTCATGTTTGTGTATGTATGTTTCTCCTGCCCACTTCCTAAGTTCCGGAGAAAGACATGGGTTATATAAGAGACCTGATCCATTCGTTAGAGGATGGAAATGATCGTCTTATTCTATACCTGCGTATTTCTCTGTGGGCTGGCGATTGGGTGCCTGATAGGCTGGGGCAGGGGATCTAACTGTTGTCTGTCCAGCGCTATTGAAACTTGGTGAAATACTTTCTTAAGTGGGTGGCTAAGAAAGCCTCTGAGCATATTGTAATTGAATGTCTCATTGAAGATATAAACTACCGTTTATAGGAAGTCGGTTGACCTAGAAATTAGAGTCCGTAATTTTTGTCATATTTACTTGAACTTTTGCATATAGCTAGTTTGGAGAAAGACATTGGATGAGTTCGTTAGCCAGCTTTGTATCATTTCAACTTCTTTTCAATAGGAGATAATTCAACATCAGAATCAGGTCAAAGACAAAAGGCAGAGACCATTGACAGCGAGAACATCTCTCATATAGAAGGGACTTTGTGGGTTTTGGTTCATCCCATCTTGTTTTTTTCTCGCTGGAATGTAGGTCAGTGTGCAGTGATTTCAGACGCGCATATTCGTGATCACTGGCGGCAAGGGGGCTAATCTGAAACACGATCTCATTCTTGAGTTTCTTATAACATTCTCAATAGTGAGAAAGACGGTTTCCGTGACATTGAAGACCGTATTATGATACTGGCAATCTGTGGCAGTTAAGATCACTTGTGAAACGCCGTTGTGGCGATACTCACAAGACAGATTTAATGGTCATTGCACAAAGAAAACACGTTGAATACTTCGACTACGTTGGACAGCACGTGATATTTAAAGGCAAGAGGCTTATCGATTTTGTTCGCATGCAAACTTGTAACTAACAAATTTGTGTTTTACACTAAAACGAAAAAAAATCTTTACATTTTGATCAGAATTTGTCCTAACAAACAAACAAATAAACAGAGGATAACCCGACAAAGAAAGAAGCACGCTTAGAAAAGACAGTTACAACACAATTTATTGATATTTTGGGTGAAAACTTTTTTTTCAAAATAGACAAACAAGAATAAACTTCTCTACTTATCTCATCCTATCGGTGAGTGTAACAACAAAAACAAAACCAGCCGACAGCCAGCCAACCAACCAACAAAGCAAGCAACCAACCAACAAACAAACAAAAATTCCCACGCACCCACCCACCCAACCAACGAACGAACCAACCAACAAACAACAACAAGAAGAACAACAAGAACAACAACAACACACCCCATCAACCTCCGCCCCCCCAAAAAAAAAAACCAACAACAAAAAAAAACAACAACAACAAAAACACGATAAAACAAACAAACAAACAAAAAAAAAACCCAAACAAACAAACAAAACAACCAACATCACGAAAAGAACAATAACAAAAAGAAACAAAACAACAAAATCGAAACATAATACAAACAAAACAAAACAAAACGCACACACACAAAATCCACAAACAAACCCTAACCCCCCAAAAAACACACAAACAAACAAACAAAAAACAACAACACTCATACACACACACACACAAACACACACACACACAAACACACACACACACACACACACACACACACACACACACACACACACACACACACACACACACAAACGCCAGAGAAAAGAGCCAGAACTATTCATTTCAATAAGAGCCAAAACTATTAATTTTCTCATGCACATGATGAAATCCCAATGACGAATGCAAAACAAATATTAGCATAATAAGAATTACTTATTCCGAACAAAGTCTGCCACTCCTTAAATTAGTTGAACCCTTTGCGTTCTTGGTGGTTGTAGGCAGTATTGCTGTGTTTCTTTCTGGTGTAAACACGAGAGAAAATCAAATTACACTGACACTCCCTTCGTGGTTCTAAGTGGCGGTCCCCCACCCGGGTCTGCCCTGGGGGACTTGGGTGGGGTTAACTACTTTTTAGTTCCCAGGGTCACCCTGGTCAGTCCCACAGGGTGGGTTTCCCTCTCTATTCTGGGGCATGTGTTTCTGCCTACCCTTGGTCCATTCACCTGTATTTTCCTTTTTTAAACTCTCCCTACTGTCAGCGCTACTTGTAGCTCTTGATATTGGATGCGTGTTGCTAAATGGTCTTAGCTTTATTTAGGCCCCATGTTTTAGGTTTATTTAACGTATTGGACCGGCTGGCGACATACATTCAATATTCTTTTTTTTTTTTTTCACAAGCAGTGCAGGCACGTCCTGAGAAAGTCTTGTTGCTGTCGGGACGTTAAGCAATGTACAATCAATCAATCAATCTAAGTGGCGGAATGTTCATTTGAATCTTGACCACTGTAAATTTCATGCCAAGTGTCAACAGCAGCATGCAATATACACTTTGACGCAGGTGAATTTCTAAGTTGATCCGTTTAGCCCCGACACGCTAGAACAGGAGATAGATCGACCATGATAATTCGGACGGGCAGAGCAGACGTGGTGAGAAACATGAGAAAACATTTTCAGGAACAGAGCCAGGGGCATCGCACAGTCGATCGCCTGGAGCAGAGGTGTGGAGAAAGGCAGTGGGCGTCAGGACAGACTTAAAAGGGCACGAGAGATCCATAGTAAACCAGACCAGTATTGGTGCGACATCGAAAGGAACTCAGGGAGGACTTCTGATGGGTGGGGTGGAGCGTGCATGGGCCTTCCTGAGGACAGAGATCCTATCTTGACCGAACTGAACTGAACTATCTCTAAGGTGTGCCTTGTGAGTCTTAACCCATTCGACCACACGGCCGCATTTCTCAAAGTTTGGAGGTGTCGTCTAACGACAGTGCCAGTTGCAGGAGATGGATTGACCATGATAATTCAAGGGTAGTGCCAGATTAGCTTGGCGCCTGACGGCGCCAAGCTAATCTGGCACTACCCTTGAATTATTATGGTCGAACCATCTCCTGCTGCTGTAATGCGTTGGGTTTAATATAGTTACTCACCTATTTCCTTACGTCAGTTTTGTTTGAAGGTCCCTCAAACACCAAGATAGAAACCCGCCTGAATGACACGGCCGCTTTCGTACAAGTCACACCCGCATGATTAAACTTTGACGTCACACTTGTTTTCTTCTCACTTCCGGTTCACAAACGAGCAATAGCTAAACGCAGGAGATGTAGATCGTCACGAGCCCGATCTATGCTCATCACAAAAAGCTGAGGAACACTTAGGGAAAATTACTCCGAGAGAGACCCTGCTCGTGCGATGCTGTTCGGCGAAGACACCTCCGCATAAAAAAGGGACGAACCCTTTCACTGCTAATGAAAGGTGAACACGATACAACTGCAAGAGAAATAGATACTCATTAGCCGACCCCCCCCCCCCCCTCCGCGACTGTGGGGGCTCATGAGGATGTGTGTCTTGCTGGGACCACTTTGTGAGGATGTTCTTTGGACAGTTGCGGCTTTTGGTCGTTCAGTGAACACATATTTCAGAAACAAAACGTACCTACAGTGGCAGGGGAAGGGATTAAAATGGGCATTTCTCGTGGCCAACGACTCTGTTTTACACATCCACATTTTCCTTTTGTTAAAAAAAAAAATGTTTTGAGGATTGTGCTTGAGCGTCAGATGTTGCCTCATTCTACGAATGTTTGCTGAAATCTTAAACTCCCAGAACTAAATGACTTCCATTCTGTAGAATGAAAGTCATTTATTTCTTGGACTTTAAGAATTGATCGTCATGCTGCTCAGTGTCTGAGATGCATTTTGAAGAATGTCTGCTTTCTCATTATACTAAGAACACCTAAACTAGCACACAAGAACCTTTCCGGTCTCGAGAAGTCTCGTAATGGAGGCATGCCCCTTGGTGATTGGTTGATCATTTGGGACGGCGCCATTTACAAACTGCCTTGTACAGATCTTGATCTAGATCTGGAAATTAAATACCGTTTTAATGGATCTTATTTACAGAAAACTGTCGCAATTTGGCGGTAAGCAGTAAAAAATCTGAAAATAGCTCACATTCTGAAAGTCCGAAATGACTTCATAACGATGAAACATTACGTGGGCACTTTTCTGCTTGTTTCAAACAAACTGATTTTAAAACGGCCAAATCTGGACCATATGTTTTAAACATATTTTGCACGTAAGCATTCAGCCCCTAAGTCTGCATATCGTGACACCCCAAGTATTTCCACTGGTCACGTGATGAATTCGAGACCGTAAAGGCCCCGCCACACGGACCGGTTGTGCCCCGATTTTGAAGCCGATTCCGATCCGATTGCGATCGGATGACGTCAATTATCCGACCCGGTCCCAATCGGCTGGGAATCGGGTGTCTAGAACCTGCTCTATTTTCCCGATCCGAATCGGCCCCGGTTGTAAGCTTCAACCAATCAGAGCGCGTCTCGCAAAGCATGTCGTAGTTTGCAAATGGCGGAACACGCCTGTTGTGATCAGCACCGGCCACCGCCGCGGCTGATGTTTCGCACGCCTCTTCCCGAATATGATGCAAAACTGCTGATAATGCAAGCACATCATCATCACTGTCAAAACTAGCAGCCATTTTGCAGAACAGGTACGACTTTGATCTTCGATTCAAACCAGTCGTCTAAACAAGTCGGGAAATGTGTGGCAGTGTACACGTTTTTTTTTAGTCCGGCCCGATCACCCCTCGATTCGAAACTGATCGGGAATCGGCCTCAAAACCGGGTATGTGTAGCGGGGCCTTAAGACCTTTTGTGGACGGTTTGGGCGTGATACAGCTTCGGGTGTAACAATATTACTTCACGAGACTGTTGTCAAGTTTGGTTGATATAAGCGAAAATTACGCCGATTAGAAACCCGCGTATAAAAGGCACGTGTTCCTTGACTTTTTGTGACTAATTTATGTCTCTTGTTGGCCTCATGCACACCCATACGTATCAGACCGATGAGATTACCCCAGAATAAAATGTATTACACAAAATGATGTCCCTGAAGTCATCGCTGATTTAATCAGCAATGACGTCAAGAACATCATTTGTTTAGGCTAGCAACAAAGCGCCAAATTTGGTATGAAAATGCGACATAGGAGTTGATCAGAGTCAGGTCAAAGGGAGTAGATTTAGCCCCTTTATAGTAATGACTGTTCATCTTCATTGCTGGGAACGAGACGCAGTGAACAATGCTCGCTGCGATTTCGCGTTTAAGATAAATGGTTGTGTTTGTGCGCTGCACAATTTTTCGATCTTCTCTATAAAAGCAAACGTCAGAATGTAGCTGAAACTGTTAACCCTTTAACTGCCGGGGCCAGGCGAACTTCATCAAACTGCAAGAGACATAAACCCTCATGAGCCCCCGCAGTCGCACTAACTTACCGCAGTCGCACTAACTTACCGCAGTCGCACTAACGTCGCACTAACTTACCGCAGTCGCACTAACTTACCGCAGTCGCGGGGGCTCATGAGGGTTTATGTCTCTTGCTAGTGTTCGTGTTAGTGTTCGTGATGTCTATTAGTGGTCACATTCAGAGCTGCGTTTGATTTTAAGTCCCTTTTATTTATAAAAGGGACTTTGTTAGGACGGGTCGCGGTGGGATGAATTTAATAGTATGTCCATGATGTCAAAGGCGGGTAGGCTAAACCTCTAACAATTGCAGTACAAGATAAAAATCATGTCTAGTTACTCTAACCTCGCTGCTGAAGGTATATTTGGCGCGAAACGCCATATGTGCGAATGTATGTATGCTCAAGTCTGGGCTGACTGTTCAGAAACAGATTCCTAATGGTTTGAAGTATAAGATCACTCGCCTCACCGCTAATGCCAAGACTGCTTTCATTTGCGCAAAAGTTGCTGCAGCAAGTACTTGCAAAGAACTTTTCCGTGTGACAAATGGACTCTTGGGAAAGACAAAATCTGTTCAACTGCCCGGCATACACCCAATCCGCGATCTTCCAGAACTGTTCTCTGGCTTTTTCTGTTCGAAAGTCAGAACAATACGTGACAACATTGACAAATGTGATGATGCTCATACGTCTTGCTCGTTTGAATCTAAGTGTTTTGCTGGCACTCCTCTTGCATGCTTCAGTCCAGTGACTGAAAAGGTAGTGCTGGACACCATGAGTAAGATGTCTCTCAAGACCTGTGAGCTAGACCCTGTGCCTTCGTCCCATCTTTTTGAATGTAAAGATGCAATTGTATCAGTTGTTACAGCTATTGCAAATGAGTCCCTCTTGCACGGCACTGTACCTACCTGTTTCAAATCTGTAATTGTTAAGCCACATTTAAAGAAACCTTCACTTGATCCCAACAGTTTGAAAAACTACAGATCCGTATCCAACTTACCTTTTCTTTCAAAGCTTCTGGAAAAGATAGTGCTCATGCAGCTGCTAGACCATATCAAGAATAATGGTCTGTGGCATGTGTTCCAGTCGGTATATAGGTCTGGTCATAGCACGGAGACAGCATTGCTGCGTATTGTGAATGGCCTACTTGCTGCTAGCGATGAGGATCTAATCTCTGTTTTGACTCTGCTCGATCTGAGCGCAGTGGTTGATACCATTGACCATGACATTCTACTTGCTTGCCTTCGTGATGTATTTGGCATTCAAAGCACTGCACTGAAAATTTTCCAGTCCTACCTTGTTGGTCGCTTGCAGACGGTTTTAGTGGCAGGATTCGAGTCCCACCCTGTGGAGCTGCTTTGTGGCGTTCTACACGGGTCGGTCTTGGGCCCTGCTCTTTTTACTTTGTATGCACAGCCCCTGTCCCGTGTCATTGAGTGTCACTTTGTTTTTTATCATTTATATGCAGATGATACAAATTGTACAGTCACTCCCCTCGTGAACATGTTGATCGGATGTGCAGTCTATGGAGGCTTGTATTTTTATGTTCAGAAGTGGACAACACAGAACAAGCTGAAGATAACTTATAGAACTCACTGACGCATTGGCAGATGTGCGAGACTTTTTCAATAGGAGATAATTCAACGTCAGAATCAGGTCATCTTGTTATTATTATTATTATTATTATTAAGTGCGTATGTATGCATGTATGTGTGTGCGTATGTATATAAACAAGAGAATCTCCGACATTTCTGTACACACAAGCTTGAAACTTGGTGCTTACAAACCAGATAGGCGAGGCTAGCGCTGGCAGAATTGTATGCAAACCAAGGGGAATCACAGCGCTGGACAGACAACAGTTAGATCCCCTGCCCCAGCTATATAACATTATCTATAACATCTTATAACATTATCTGGTTTGTAAGTATCTATAACCCGAGGCAAATTTGTATCGTTACATTGTTGTGTAATGTTCTGTGCATCTACTGTGGGAAAACAGGGTATTTACCCGACCACATATAGTAGCGCACCTTCATGTTTGTGTATGTATGTTTCTCCTGCCCACTTCCTAAGTTCCGGAGAAAGACATGGGTTATATAAGAGACCTGATCCATTCGTTAGAGGATGGAAATGATCGTCTTATTCTATACCTGCGTATTTCTCTGTGGGCTGGCGATTGGGTGCCTGATAGGCTGGGGCAGGGGATCTAACTGTTGTCTGTCCAGCGCTATTGAAACTTGGTGAAATACTTTCTTAAGTGGGTGGCTAAGAAAGCCTCTGAGCATATTGTAATTGAATGTCTCATTGAAGATATAAACTACCGTTTATAGGAAGTCGGTTGACCTAGAAATTAGAGTCCGTAATTTTTGTCATATTTACTTGAACTTTTGCATATAGCTAGTTTGGAGAAAGACATTGGATGAGTTCGTTAGCCAGCTTTGTATCATTTCAACTTCTTTTCAATAGGAGATAATTCAACATCAGAATCAGGTCAAAGACAAAAGGCAGAGACCATTGACAGCGAGAACATCTCTCATATAGAAGGGACTTTGTGGGTTTTGGTTCATCCCATCTTGTTTTTTTCTCGCTGGAATGTAGGTCAGTGTGCAGTGATTTCAGACGCGCATATTCGTGATCACTGGCGGCAAGGGGGCTAATCTGAAACACGATCTCATTCTTGAGTTTCTTATAACATTCTCAATAGTGAGAAAGACGGTTTCCGACATTGAAGACCGTATTATGATACTGGCAATCTGTGGCAGTTAAGATCACTTGTGAAACGCCGTTGTGGCGATACTCACAAGACAGATTTAATGGTCATTGCACAAAGAAAACACGTTGAATACTTCGACTACGTTGGACAGCACGTGATATTTAAAGGCAAGAGGCTTATCGATTTTGTTCGCATGCAAACTTGTAACTAACAAATTTGTGTTTTACACTAAAACGAAAAAAACTCTTTACATTTTGATCAGAATTTGTCCTAACAAACAAACAAATAAACAGAGGATAACCCGACAAAGAAAGAAGCACGCTTAGGAAAGACAGTTACAACACAATTTATTGATATTTTGGGTGAAAACTTTTTTTTCAAAATAGACAAACAAGAATAAACTTCTCTACTTATCTCATCCTATCGGTGAGTGTAACAACAAAAACAAAACCAGCCGACAGCCAGCCAACCAACCAACAAAGCAAGCAACCAACCAACAAACAAACAAAAATTCCCACGCACCCACCCACCCAACCAACGAACGAACCAACCAACAAACAACAACAAGAAGAACAACAAGAACAACAACAACACACCCCATCAACCTCCGCCCCCCCAAAAAAAAAACCAACAAAAAAAAAAAAAAAC
Organism: Semisulcospira habei; assembly: GCA_036245525.1. NCBI lineage: Eukaryota > Metazoa > Mollusca > Gastropoda > Semisulcospiridae > Semisulcospira > Semisulcospira habei. The sequence continues at coordinate 16,196,017 of BTPG01000006.1, read as the reverse complement.
AACAAAAACACCATAAAACAAACAAACAAACAAAAAAAACCCCAAACAAACAAACAAAACAACCAACATCACGAAAAGAACAATAACAAAAAGAAACAAAACAACAAAATCGAAACATAATACAAACAAAACAAAACAAAACGCACACACACAAAATCCACAAACAAACCCTAACCCCCCAAAAAACACACAAACAAACAAACAAAAAACAACAACACTCATACACACACACACACACACACAAACACACACACACACAAACACACACACACACACACACACACACACACACACACACACACACACACACACACACAAACGCCAGAGAAAAGAGCCAGAACTATTCATTTCAATAAGAGCCAAAACTATTAATTTTCTCATGCACATGATGAAATCCCAATGACGAATGCAAAACAAATATTAGCATAATAAGAATTACTTATTCCGAACAAAGTCTGCCACTCCTTAAATTAGTTGAACCCTTTGCGTTCTTGGTGGTTGTAGGCAGTATTGCTGTGTTTCTTTCTGGTGTAAACACGAGAGAAAATCAAATTACACTGACACTCCCTTCGTGGTTCTAAGTGGCGGTCCCCCACCCGGGTCTGCCCTGGGGGACTTGGGTGGGGTTAACTACTTTTTAGTTCCCAGGGTCACCCTGGTCAGTCCCACAGGGTGGGTTTCCCTCTCTATTCTGGGGCATGTGTTTCTGCCTACCCTTGGTCCATTCACCTGTATTTTCCTTTTTTAAACTCTCCCTACTGTCAGCGCTACTTGTAGCTCTTGATATTGGATGCGTGTTGCTAAATGGTCTTAGCTTTATTTAGGCCCCATGTTTTAGGTTTATTTAACGTATTGGACCGGCTGGCGACATACATTCAATATTCTTTTTGTTTTTTTTCACAAGCAGTGCAGGCACGTCCTGAGAAAGTCTTGTTGCTGTCGGGACGTTAAGCAATGTACAATCAATCAATCAATCTAAGTGGCGGAATGTTCATTTGAATCTTGACCACTGTAAATTTCATGCCAAATGTCAACAGCAGCATGCAATATACACTTTGACGCAGGTGAATTTCTAAGTTGATCCGTTTAGCCCCGACACGCTAGAACAGGAGATAGATCGACCATGATAATTCGGACGGGCAGAGCAGACGTGGTGAGAAACATGAGAAAACATTTTCAGGAACAGAGCCAGGGGCATCGCACAGTCGATCGCCTGGAGCAGAGGTGTGGAGAAAGGCAGTGGGCGTCAGGACAGACTTAAAAGGGCACGAGAGATCCATAGTAAACCAGACCAGTATTGGTGCGACATCGAAAGGAACTCAGGGAGGACTTCTGATGGGTGGGGTGGAGCGTGCATGGGCCTTCCTGAGGACAGAGATCCTATCTTGACCGAACTGAACTGAACTATCTCTAAGGTGTGCCTTGTGAGTCTTAACCCATTCGACCACACGGCCGCATTTCTCAAAGTTTGGAGGTGTCGTCTAACGACAGTGCCAGTTGCAGGAGATGGATTGACCATGATAATTCAAGGGTAGTGCCAGATTAGCTTGGCGCCTGACGGCGCCAAGCTAATCTAGCACTACCCTTGAATTATTATGGTCGAACCATCTCCTGCTGCTGTAATGCGTTGGGTTTAATATAGTTACTCACCTATTTCCTTACGTCAGTTTTGTTTGAAGGTCCCTCAAACACCAAGATAGAAACCCGCCTGAATGACACGGCCGCTTTCGTACAAGTCACACCCGCATGATTAAACTTTGACGTCACACTTGTTTTCTTCTCACTTCCGGTTCACAAACGAGCAATAGCCAAACGCAGGAGATGTAGATCGTCACGAGCCCGATCTATGCTCATCACAAAAAGCTGAGGAACACTTGGGGAAAATTACTCCGAGAGAGACCCTGCTCGTGCGATGCTGTTCGGCGAAGACTCGTCCGCATAAAAAAGGGACGAACCCTTTCACTGCTAATGAAAGGTGAACACGATACAACTGCAAGAGAAATAGATACTCATTAGCCGACCCCCCCCCCCCCTCCGCGACTGTGGGGGCTCATGAGGATGTGTGTCTTGCTGGGACCACTTTGTGAGGATGTTCTTTGGACAGTTGCGGCTTTTGGTCGTTCAGTGAACACATATTTCAGAAACAAAACGTACCTACAGTGGCAGGGGAAGGGATTAAAATGGGCATTTCTCGTGGCCAACGACTCTGTTTTACACATCCACATTTTCCTTTTGTTAAAAAAAATGTTTTGAGGATTGTGCTTGAGCGTCAGATGTTGCCTCATTCTACGAATGTTTGCTGAAATCTTAAACTCCCAGAACTAAATGACTTCCATTCTGTAGAATGAAAGTCATTTATTTCTTGGACTTTAAGAATTGATCGTCATGCTGCTCAGTGTCTGAGATGCATTTTGAAGAATGTCTGCTTTCTCATTATACTAAGAACACCTAAACTAGCACACAAGAACCTTTCCGGTCTCGAGAAGTCTCGTAATGGAGGCATGCCCCTTGGTGATTGGTTGATCATTTGGGACGGCGCCATTTACAAACTGCCTTGTACAGATCTTGATCTAGATCTGGAAATTAAATACCGTTTTAATGGATCTTATTTACAGAAAACTGTCGCAATGTGGCGGTAAGCAGTAAAAAATCTGAAAATAGCTCACATTCTGAAAGTCCGAAATGACTTCATAACGATGAAACATTACGTGGGCACTTTTCTGCTTGTTTCAAACAAACTGATTTTAAAACGGCCAAATCTGGACCATATGTTTTAAACATATTTTGCACGTAAGCATTCAGCCCCTAAGTCTGCATATCGTGACACCCCAAGTATTTCCACTGGTCACGTGATGAATTCGAGACCGTAAAGGCCCCGCCACACGGACCGGTTGTGCCCCGATTTTGAAGCCGATTCCGATCCGATTGCGATCGGATGACGTCAATTATCCGACCCGGTCCCAATCGGCTGGGAATCGGGTGTCTAGAACCTGCTCTATTTTCCCGATCCGAATCGGCCCCGGTTGTAAGCTTCAACCAATCAGAGCGCGTCTCGCAAAGCATGTCGTAGTTTGCAAATGGCGGAACACGCCTGTTGTGATCAGCACCGGCCACCGCCGCGGCTGATGTTTCGCA
>BTPG01000006.1:16148266-16192862 GCA_036245525.1 Semisulcospira habei | reverse complement strand
AAATGTGATGATGCTCAGACGTCTTGCTCGTTTGAATCTAAGTGTTTTGCTGGCACTCCTCTTGCATGCTTCAGTCCAGTGACTGAAAAGGTAGTGCTGGACACCATGAGTAAGATGTCTCTCAAGACCTGTGAGCTAGACCCTGTGCCTTCGTCCCATCTTTTTGAATGTAAAGATGCAATTGTATCAGTTGTTACAGCTATTGCAAATGAGTCCCTCTTGCACGGCACTGTACCTACCTGTTTCAAATCTGTAATTGTTAAGCCACATTTAAGGAAACCTTCACTTGATCCCAACAGTTTTGAAAAACTACAGATCCGTATCCAACTTACCTTTTCTTTCAAAGCTTCTGGAAAAGATAGTGCTCACGCAGCTGCTAGACCATATCAAGAATAATGGTCTGTGGCATGTGTTCCAGTCAGCATATAGGTCTGGTCAAAGCACGGAGACAGCATTGCTGCGTGTTGTGAATGACCTACTTGCTGCTAGCGATGAGGATCTAATTTCTGTTTTGACTCTGCTCGATCTGAGCGCAGCGGTTGATACCATTGACCATGACATTCTACTTGCTCGCCTTCGTGATGTGTTTGGCATTCAAAGCACTGCACTGAAAATTTTCCAGTCCTACCTTGTTGGTCGCTTGCAGACGGTTTTAGTGGCAGGATTCGAGTCCCACCCTGTGGAGCTGCTTTGTGGCGTTCTACACGGGTCGGTCTTGGGCCCTGCTCTTTTTACTTTGTATACACAGCCCCTGTCCCATGTCATTGAGTGTCACTTTGTTTCTTATCATTTATATGCAGATGATACAAATTGTACAGTCACTCCCCTCGTGAACATGTTGATCGGATGTGCAGTCTATGGAGGCTTGTATTTTTTATGTTCAGAAGTGGACAACACAGAACAAGCTGGAGATAACTTATAGAACTCACTGACGCATTGGCAGATCTGCGAGACTTTTTCAATAGGAGATAATTCAACGTCAGAATCAGGTCATCTTGTTATTATTATTATTATTATTATTATTATTATTATTATTATTATTATTATTATTATTATGTGCGTATGTATGTATGTATGTATGTGTGTGCGTATGTATATAAACAAGAGAATCTCCGACTTTTCTGTACACACACGCTTGAAACTTGGTGAAATGCTTTCTTAAGTGGGTGGCTAAGAAAGCCTCTGAGCATATTGTAATTGAATGTCTCATTGAAGATATAAACAACCGTTTATAGGAAGTCGGTTGACCTAGAAATTAGAGTCCGTAATTTTTGTCATATTTACTTGAACTTTTGCATATAGCTAGTTTGGAGAAATACATTGGATGAGTTCGTTAGCCAGCTTTGTATCATTTCAACTTTGGCAAGTTTTAAAATAAGATTATAACTAGTTTCTTTTGAGAAAGAAAATCGCCCGTTTAACTTTTGTAACCTTGACCTTTTATGGAGATTGGCACAAGTGCCAATCAAATAGGATCACTGTGCCAAATTAGAAGTCTGTGGATCTGATGGTTCTCAGAAATTCAAAATGATAAACTATATGTCACAATTGGATAAACACAGGATGATGGATGGATGGACCAATAGTGGACCAGTGGCGGATGACTATATTTAACTCACTTTCAATGTTAAATGAGCCTTTAATGTGTGCTAACCAGCTCTCATGCCTTAATTTTCCAACAAAATGTAAGTTAAACTTGTAAAAAGGACATATTCACACTGTGTCATAATAGGAGACCTAGTGTTTCATATTTTGCAAATGGTGCCTACTATGAAACAATATGTCACTTTCTTCAAACTAGAACTGCTTCTGCGTCGATTCGAGTTTTGAAAGTTGGCTTTGTCCTAAGATGCATCAATATTATCTCTATCAAACCCTGGTCTCGTATTGATTCTACGTTTCTTTGGACGGTCGCGCGAGACGTTTTTGTTTAAGTGTTTCATACATGGGTCTCCTCCTCTACACTCAAGTTTTTAAGTCAAGCCAGCGCGCACTTCCCCGCTGCAGAATAATGCCCTAACTGTGGGGCCCTCCGCATTAAGCACAAGAAGAAGAAGTAGAAATGATCATCTGCCCGGTTTGGTGCATCGATGCTGAATGATGGTTGCTTTTACTGTGGTGCAGAAAAATGCCTCTGAAAAGAAGTAAAAGCTAAAATCCGGGTCCGCTGCCCACACAGACTCGATCACAATAACAACCAATCAAAACAAACTACAGTAAAACGTAGGCTGTAATAAAAAAAATCCAACTGACCACAATTTGTTTGTCGTTACGTCCAACGTGTATTATGAGCGAAGTACAGCTGTCTCAATATCACGCACTCCTATTTGCCGCAGTATCAGACGTGATGCGCGCATGCCTCTTGGGCCGACGTCAGCCGTATCCCTCTTGTCAAAACAAAGTCGTTCGGTGAAAGGTCATTCAGGTACCAGAGCCAATAGTCTAGCAGCTGCCCTTCATAGACGATCAGCCGTTTACGAGATAGTGATTTTCTAGAGAGTAACAAAGGGTTGGGTATATCAAAATGAAGTCTAGTATGAATAAAAGCAGTGCGCACTCGTTTTAAACCGCCGGAGGATGGAGACATTTTTCTGTAGCACATTTTGTTTCCAGTATGGCTGCAGACGAAACCAGGACCTTCGCGGCCATGTTTACAGGGGATCAGTAGTTTACACGGGTCTCATTGTTACTGTATTCAGTGGTAGTATGCACTATATGTCACTTAAAAGGATTTCATTTTTTAAAGTAATATTTTCACACTTAGATATATTAAGAGAAGAAACAATTACGAAAACGCTTGCCTTGAACGCAAAATTAATATCGTTTCGCAACAATAAGGTATCCCAAAATCACGTGATCAAAACATCACGTGACGCCACGACCTCTGCGGACGTGAATTTCTGTGTGACGACGGGTTCTTTTTTATTTGTTCTACATAAGCTTGTTTGTTTTAAAAAAAAAGCAAACGTGTCAAGTTGCTGCGTGCATTTTTACGGCTTGATAAAGGTTTGTCACGTTTATTTCCATTCACTTTACCATCGCTTTGCCCGTTTCATTTCGACAACACAGCACCAAAACAAAACGTAACCCACAACACAAACGCTATCTTCAAAACCTATGCTGCATTCTGTAAAAGAAAAAGAGTGCCACACCACTTGGTTTTAACTGTCATGGCTGAGCAAAGTTTCGGAACTTGATTAATTATTTTATGCAGCAGTAACATTTATTTTAATCAGTTGCACTGACAAGCTATGTTGTGATGTGCGATCACTGCCAGTGCCAATTTTGCAGTCTCAGTGATCACTGATGGTACAGTACACTTCACACTGAAAAAAAAATAACAGTACAATGTGAACACGCTTGGAAGTTCATGCAATGCTTTGTTTAAAATTGAACCCTATCTTGCTAGCAGTAGCCTACTGCACAAAAGAGGAACTTATTTTGCTGCTGTGTTATTTGCAGTTTGTCTGCATATAGACATTTGCAGTTCGCTGCAAGGATTCTTAGCAGCTGACATTAGCACTGACATATTAGGATTAAAACGACAAAGAAAACGGAGAAAGGTGACGCAGAGATGATTTAATAAATCAGTCAAGTGATCAAATGAATGAGATATCTATGTTTTATGATAAACAGCTAGTTATGGGGGGGGGGGGGGGGGGGGGGAAGGAGGCACATACTTTATAATGTACATGTACTATTTTTTTCAGTGTTTCAATCACCCATTCATAACACCATTAGACTCGATGAGTTATCATGTTTTGAGTGGTTTACAAAATACATGTACTTGTTGCTGTTACATTATCTTCTTACTGGTTTTGACATTTCGCTGTAAGATTTACAGTCACATACTTTAAGCGTGTTCCCCCTAACGCACACAGAGGTTGACTGTATCATTGATATGTGTGTGTAGGTAGCGTTTTGTTTTGTTTGAGGTGGCAGTTTTGGCCTCACCTTTAAGTTTGGTGCCGCTGTGCATGTGGCCACCAGTACTATTTACAGAACTGATGACTGCATGTGCAGGCTAGTTCACGGTATCAAAATGTGAACTGGGCAGCCTATTGTTTGAAGTGATCAGTGGTAGCAACATCCATGATGTATGTGTGCATTTGGCCACTGGTACTGTTTACAAAGGTGCTGTTTACAGAACTAGTGGCTGAGTAGGCATATTATTATTAGTACTGTTATTGTTATCAGGTGTGGCCTTATCTCTAAGGTTTGGTGCCCCTGTGCATGAGGCCAACAGTACTTTTCACAGAACTGATGGCTGCATGTGCAGTGTGGTTAACTGGACACATGAAATTTGTAGGTGGGCAGCTAAAATACAGGCAGTCAATACAAGCCACTTGCTTAACCTGAAGTCTCTATATATAGATTTTACAGTCCACTAATGCCCATCAGTATACAATTGTGCATGTCTTTTGTGGGTATTCTGTGGTTTTGTATGTGGGCTGGGGTTGAAAGTGGGGCGGTATGGCACCTATTACCGTGTATGTACAAAACCTTCATTACAAACAAACATAAATTAATAATTTTAATAAATAGTTATTTGGGTTTAACGCCGCGCGGTAGACTACGGCCATCTCATGGCAGTTAAATAAATAAGATAAAGTAAGTCAAAGATACCTGGGACATAAGAATGCTAAGTAAAGTATAGATTATGATCATGCACAGATGTACATTGGTGGATGTTCTGCGGTTTTGTGTGTGTAACTGGATTGGGATTGGGAGCGAGTGATACTGCACCTATTACCATGTACGTGTATAAGACATAAGACATTTATTCACCAAGTAAAACGTTACAAGGATTTTTGTGTGGCATGGCGACAGTAAAATATGTCCTCACTTGTAGGGCATTCATCATGTCATACACTTAGTTGGCGATCATCCTATATACAGCACTAAAAGATAGATAAACACAATATTAAACACAAATCAGTCATATGTCACAAATCATGGAATCACGTTCCGTGCATGGTGATGTATTGAGGACAGCTTCTGGAAAAAAAAATTGCATCTGAATCGAGAGATTCTGGCTTTAAAAGCACGAAACCGCGGGCCAGAGGGCAGAAGCTCGAAGAGATGATTGGCTGGGTGTGACAGATCTGACAGAATAGTACTGGTGGCCACATGCACAGGGGCACCATGGTGTATGTTCTTGAGCTGTATGCTGATGTGTATGTACAAAACCTACATTACAAACAAACAAAACAAAACAAACAAACAAAATAAATAAATAATTTAAATAAATAAGATAAAGTAAGTCTAAGGTACCTGGGACATATGCATGCTAGGTAAAGGATAGATTAAAAATTATGAACATACACAGATGTGTATGTCCTTCTTTTGGTAGGTGTTCTGCGGTGTTATGTGTGTATTTAGGTAAGGGTTGGGAGCAGGCAGTATGGCACCTATTACCATCTATATATGTGTATATTTTCTTGTTTGCTGATGCCCCCACCCGGGTCTGCCCTGGGGGACTTGGGTGGGGTTAGGTACTTTTTAGTTCCCAGGGTCACCCTGGTCAGCCCCACAGGGTGGGTTTCCTTTCTATTCTGGGGCATGTGCTTCTGTCTACCCTTGGTCCATTCACCTGTATTTGTCTTTTTAAAACTCTCCCTACTGTCTGCACTGCCTGTAGCTCTTGATGTTGGATGTGTGTTGCTAGACAGTCTTAGCTTTATTTAGGCCCCATGTTGTAGGTTTATTTAACGTATTTGACCGGCTGGCGACATACATTCAATTTTCTGTTTATTTTTTTTTTCACAAGCAGTGCAGGCACGTCCTGAGAAAGCCTTGTTGCTGTCGGGACGTTAAGCAATGTACAATCAATCAATCATTGTTTGCTGATGTGTATGTACAAAACCTTCATTACAAGCAAACAAAATAAATAAATAATTTAAATATATACTTATTTGGGTTTAATGTCGAGCAGGCGACCAATGCCATCTCATGGCGGTTAAATAAAAAAGATAAAGTAAGTCAAGATACCTGGGACATATGAATGCTCAGTAAAGGATAGATTATGAACATGCACAGATGTAAGTGTCGTTTGGTGGGTGTTCTCTAGTTGTGGAGTGGGGTTGGGAGTGGGCAGTATTACCATATATGTGTATGTGAACATCAGCATATGAACAAAACCTACTTTTCAAACAAATAAAAATAAATAATAAATTTAAATAACTAGGACATATGAATACCAAGTAAAGGATATATTATGAACATGCACAGATGTTTGTTCTGTGGTTTTGTATGTGGGATGGGGAGCGGGTGGTATGCACCTATTACCATATGTGTACATGTTATGTTCACATCATATATGTGTATATGTATGTTCTCATACCCACCCAGGTCTACCCTGGGGGACTTGGGCGGGGTTAACTACTTTTTAGTTCCCAGGGTGACCCTGGTCAGCCCCACAGGGTGGGTTTTCCCCTCTATTCATGGGCGTGTGTTTCTGTCTACCCTTGGTACATTCACCAGTATTTACCTTTTTTTTAACTCTTCCTACTGTCTGCACTGCTTGTAGCTCTTGATATTGGATGTGTGTTGCTAAAGGGTCTAGTTAGGTTTATTTAGTGTATTAGACCAGCTGGCGACATACATTCAATATTCTGTTTAGTTTGGGTTTTTTCACAAGCAGTGCAGGCACGTCCTGAGAAAGTCTTGTTGCTGTCGGGACGTTAAACAATGTACAATCAATCATTTTATGCTGATGTGTATGTGCAAACATACATCACAAACAAACAAACAAACAAAAAAATAATAAATTAATAAAATAAGTTGGGGATACCTGGGACCTATAAATATGCATGTTAAGTAAAGGATAGATTATGAATATGCACAGATGTATGCATATTGAAAACAAATTTCCTCTCCTTGGTGACCACTACCATACCACTATAGTGATCATGTGCATCAAGGAATTCCTTCCATCCATAATTAAAAGGATAAATAATAAATAAATATGTAAGTGAATACATACATGAATCAATAAAAATAAATAAATAAAACATGTAATATAATAGAGAGGGCTACTATCTGTATTGTGTCTCATGCAGTCCTGATAAAGCTTAATCATAAGAGTCCTTGTGAGTACTTGAGTGCGGATTGGTTGAATTGGTTGCAAAAACTAAAATTTTATATTTAGGTGTTTAGCTGAACATGGTGATTTTGATGGAAACGGTTCGGAGATGGATTTCACTCTGCCTGGCTTGTGCTTAAGACCAGTCGGATACGAGTGTGCTTGACCAGTTAAAAATCCCATCTCCACTAATAAAATAAATAAAAAAAGAGCAGACCTGCACTTAGAGCCGTTAGGCTGAAAAACAGACGAACAACATGCATGTTGTATCCGGCCAAAGAATGTTGAAGATGGTCGGCAGACACATTGCACAACATGCACAAAGGGAGTTTACTTTCGATATGCTTTCCTCCCACAAAAGACCGAGTTCTGTGGAAAAGGCTGTTTTCAAGACCAGGAAAAAATAACGTATTTGACGTTGATAAGATGTTCAAATCGATAATAATCTCTGTTTCAATTCAGGAGCAAAGTAAAGCTTCATTAACCGTGCGCGTCTGATTGACTTCTTTAGAAGGCTTCTCGCTGACCGCCATTTTGAAACTAGCGACGCGACTATGCTTACCACATTAAAAATAATACTTTTAAACTTATTTTATCGTATATATATGTATGCATGTTTACTTGCTGATGATTTTAATTTACTCACTGGAATAAACTTGTAACTTGTATGCTTGAAATTTTCAATGTTATGCACAAAAAATGTCTTGCACCTTATCCGGGCGGTGTACGAGGACTGGTTCCCTCACATCGAAAAATAGCTTTCGAAAAACACTTCTACAAAAATGTCTCCATCCTAAGGACAAATATTGTTGCCATGCATAAACTATATGGCATTAGTACTTTCGTTTCGTACCTGCAAACCATTGTTACTCTTTTGACGAACTACTTAGTCTGCAGAAATTGCGAAAAGCTGCTGGACTACAAGTTGTTTGGAATGACGTCCCACGCGAACTGAGATACGTGGATTCAAGCCCAAAAGACCCATATTTTTTCTGTCTGCTACAAATGACTTTGTAACACACCTGTCATGTTAAAGTCATCTCTATCTATGTTAGAAGGTGTGTGTGTGTGTGTGTGTGTGTGTGTGTGTGTGTGTGTGTGTGTGTGTGTGTGTGCGCGCGCGCGTGCGTGAATGCGAGTATGAGTCCATAAGCGTAGCACTTTTGAATGGTGACTTTATAGCTTGTTTACAGAGTGCGTTGTATTTTGTTTTAGTACTTCAATTTTGTAAATTGCGTTTTTGTAATTAGTTATTTTTGTACAATTAGTTTTTGTTAAGCGCCTAGAGCTCTAATCTGAGGTTAGGCGCTATACAAGTACTCATTATTATTATTATTATTAGCTGGCTGCGCACGGCCGTGCTCAGGCCAGGTAAGGCTGATGTCAGCCCGAGGACTTTTTTTCCGCCTTGAGATGGCCTTAGTCGCCTGCTCGGCGTTAAACCCAAATAACTAACTAACTAACCCAGGACCTTTTTGCTTGCTGACCAAGTGGTTTTTCTTGTGTACATTCAGCTCTGCAATATGGCGATTGCGAAAAACGTGGTCTGACGCTATGGCTCACGGGTACCGCGGTACACTGAGGCTGACCTGTGCGATTTACAAAGAAAGCGTGTTGACGGAACCTGCGCAAAAGTGTCAGTTGTTAATACTTGGATTTTGTTACAGCTGACTTTAGGTACATTAGACGGATAAAAAGTTTCTTTCCCTCGCTTTCGGTGTCGTAAATGAACGATTATTTGTTTCAGCTTCACTATTGTAAGTAAAACGCGAAATTCACCCAACTGCAAGAGGCAAAGAACCTCATGAGCCCCCGCAGATGCAGAGTTTCTTTGCCTTTTGCTGACCCTATTCACATCCGTGTTCCTTGGATGGACTGGATTATTTGGTGTTAACTTTGCTCAGCTTTCATTAGTTTCAAAGATATAATTTTGAGTCCACTGGCGTTGCCGGGATTACAAAGTTAAATAAGCGAGAACCAAAAATTGCCAATTTAACTAACCCTCCACAGCCGGATCACAGATATCTTCAATATATCTCGAAACGAGTGAGCTCTTGAGAAAGTGATGTTGGTGTGTGCAGATTTTTCAACTTTCAGTTCTACTTAGTGCTGCTCTTGTCAGTGGCGGATCCGGGAGGGTGGGGGGTGGGCCCTGGCCCCTGAGAATTTTTTTTATGGTTATTTGTGGAAGTTGTGTTTTACTATTCGATGGTTCTTCTTTTCTTGTACGGTGTATTTCACAATTATCTCACGGGATTGGTGGGTGAGCATAGTGTGTTCATGGGCCTATAGTCAAATATCCTCACTTGGCACTCCTTACCTGCACCTGTCACAGTATTTCACCCAGACATAGAGTGCCTTGTGTCCCGCACTCACACCGGCTCATGTAAATCAGTGCCTCTTGCTGTGCGATACAATCCGCATTGCATCCTCATCATCATCATCATCATCATCAGTCCCTTGCCCGAACTGGGCGTTGGGGGGACTGAAAGGCAGCAGCAACAGACAGTGCTCTCCACTGAGTTCTATTTTGGGCGGTGGCAAGCAAGTCTGGCATCTCGAGTTCGGTCCATTCTTTTATGTTTGCGACCCAACTCTTTCTCTGACGACCTCGCCGACGACTTCCTTCGAGAGTGCCTTGGAGGATAGTCTTGGACAAGGTGTTGTGTCGGGTCACGTGGCCAAACCAAGCAAGCTTGCGCCGTTTCACGGTTGCCAGAAGGGGTTCATGTGGGCCCACCAGGGAAGTGACGATGCTCCGTACATATTCGTTGGTCTTGTGCTCGCGGTACGAGATGCGGAGCAACTTCCTCAGGCACTTGTTCTCAAAGGCCTGGATTTTCTTTTCTGAGTCTGCAAGCAGTGTCCAAGTCTCACAGCCGTAGAGTAGAATAGACACTACGAGGGACTTGTAAAGCCTGTACTTGATGGTGAAGCTGATGGAGTTACTTCGCCATATCCTGTCCAGCCTGGCCATTGCGGATGTTGCTGTACCTATCCTGATACGGATCTCTGCTATGCAACTACCGTCTTTGGACAGGGTGGCTCCCAAGTACTTGAAGCTATTGACCTCTTCTAGCTTCTGGCCGTTCATGTGAATGTTGCTGCTGCTGTCGCTTGTGGTGTTGATTATCACTTTGCTTTTATCCGTACTGATCTCCATGCCATAAGACCCTGCGCTACTTGAAAGTTTGTCTGTCAGGTTTTGAAGCTCACTATTGCTGCCTGCCATGAGGTCAATGTCGTCTGCGAATCGAAGATTGCACAGGGATCTGCCACCAATAGAGATTGAAGTATGGTGGTCGTGGAGGGTTTCCTGCATGATCTTCTCCAGGAATATGTTGAAAAGGACAGGAGAGAGCAGGCATCCTTGACGGACACCGATCGTCGTCCTGAAGAACACGCCTGACTGATTGTTAAGTAGAACCGCGCTGCAGGCGTTCTTGTAAAGCGCTTCTATCATTTGGATCAGTCCCTCCTCTATGTTGAACGATCTCATGACTTGCCAGAGTCCGTCGTGCCAGACGCGATCAAATGCTTTCCTGAAATCAATGAAGTTGTGGTAGAGTTCGCGCTGATGCTGCAGATGTTTCTCAATCAGGACGCGGCAGTTGAAAATCTGCTCTACAGTGCTTCTTCCAACTCTGAAGCCAGCCTGTTCTTCTGCCAGCAGTTCCTCGGCGAAAGTTTTGAGGCGGTTGAGAATGATCCTAAGCATTACTTTGCTAGGGTGACTTATCAGACTGATAGTTCTGTAGTTCTGGCACTGTTTCAGGTTTCCTTTCTTGGGGAGCGGGATCACTAGAGACTGTGTCCATTCTACTGGCCATTTCTTTTGCTCCCAGATCTTTTGACAGAGTGTAGTGAGGACCTTCGTTGTTACTTCTCCTCCATGTTTCAACAGTTCAGCAGGTACGTTGTCTACACCTGGAGACTTTCCTCCCTTCAGGCCGCGTACAGCTGTTTCCACCTCTTCAGCTAACACTGGCAGGTCTTCGGCCTTCCTGGCCCCAGCCTGGTTGTTTTGGAGGATGCTGGTGTCTGGCTCAGGCTTGTAGTTATACAAGTCTCGGCAGTACTCAGTCCATCTGTTTAGTACAGCAGTGTTTTCCGTAAGGAGTTGGCCGCTGCTGTCTTCGATGACTGTGGCTGTTCGCTGTTGAGTCTTGGTGAGGGTCCTTAGCGTTTCATAAGCCTTCTTGCTGTTGCCGTTTGCCATGCCCTCTTCCACGCTACGACACTGGTCTTCAATCCAATCTTCTTTGGCTTCTTTCATCCTCTTCCTGATCTTCTTGTTGACAAGTCTGTACTTGTTTGCTGATGTGAGGTCTTGGCCTCTCTTTTTCTTCCAGGCTCTCCTCTCATCACAGAGATCAAGGATGTCATCGGTGACCCAGGGCTGTTTGCGCTTCTTCTGCTTCCCCAGCACTTCTTCTGCTGTAGAAAGTAACACCTCTTTTATATTTCCAGCAAGGGTGTCTACGTCCCAATCCAAAGTAGCCAAGGCTGCAAATCTGCCTCCCACCTGGGCTTGGAAGACCTCTTCTACTTCCGGGTCTTTTAGCTTCTCGAGGTCGAATCGGATGCGAGGGCTCTTGCTGTCTCGTTTCAATGCCAGCTTCAACTTGAGGCTAGTAAGGACGAGGTTGTGGTCGCTGCCAATATCAGCGCCAGGAAAGGACCTCGTTTGTGCTTTGTTAACGCTGGATTTGAATCGTCGAGGCAGCAAGATGAAGTCAATCTGGTTATGGACCAGGCCTCCTGGCGATTGCCATGTCACTGTTCTTGACTTCTTGTGTGGATGGAGGGTATTAGCAACGGTAAGACGGTGACTCTGTGCGAACTCTAAAAGTCGCAGGCCTCTGTCGTTTGTTTCTCCAAGGCCAAACTTGCCAGCTGTTCCTGCCCATTGTTGGTAAGCGTCAGGGCCGATCTTTGCATTCCAGTCACCGAGGACGGTCAGAATGTCTTTCTTAGGTGTTTTCTTGATGATGTTGTCCAGTTGTTCGTAGAATTCTTCTAATTCCTCATCATCATGATCTGCTGTTGGAGCGTATACTTGTATGATAGTGATGTTGTGTGGTCGGGCGGAGATGCGGATGGAGATTAGTCTGCTTGACACGGGGGTGCAGCTGATGACAGTTCCAGCCACCTCTTTCCTTACGATAAAAGCTACGCCATGTTCGTGCTTGGTGTCTTTTCCGCTGAACCAGATTTTATGGCCTTCATCTGTTGTTGTTTCTCCGAAGCCTGTCCATCGAACTTCTGCAAGTCCTACAATGTCCCAGCGATAGCGCTTTAACTCATGGGTGAGTTCCTTCACTTTGCCGCACTGGTAGAGTGTGCGAACGTTCCAAGTTCCGATAGTTATTCCTTGCGTGGGCAGCTTGATGGTGGGTTGCATCCTCAGACTGAGGCAATAAGCCGCTGACTGCTAGTCAATCCCAGCGGTGAAAAAGTGTCCAATCATTGCTGAACTGGAGCCCAACTCAGTTCCTCAGCCAGGCATAGAGTTTCATAGGGCCTCTTCAGTCTCAGGGGCTCATGAAAAACCATGTGCCATACGAATGATATTGCATTCTCATACGTGGCAGTCATCTAGGTTTAAGTCTAATGCCTGTGTACACGCCAACTGTGATCAGAAAGCGAGAAATCAACTGCGCTGTGAGTGTCTCCCCCGAGGTGAGCAGCCGCATGGCCAAGGTGTCACAGGTAATTGCTAATCCCCTAATCCTGTCACACAACACTGAGCACAGTGGGTCTCCAGCCTCACACAGATTGCGTAGCTTTGTCTTCCGTGGACTTGCACATGCCCATCAGAGTAGCAATGTGGTCATTGATCAGAGGGGAGGTGTGAAACGTCTTGATTTTGATCATCCTTGAACTAACCCTTAAGTAATCGTCAGCCAGTGTAAGAGGCATACATCATGAGTGATAACTAGGACCCAACAGCTATGGACGGCTGACTGACTCAGCGCGCACGCGTTGTGCCACTAACAGAGTCTACCGAAGCCTGACCGAAGCGACTGACCGCTGTAGTTACTTCCGGTACGTCTGCTACCGCAATGGACGCTACAGTTGAGCGAATTCTCATGGTAAGTAAAACAGTAAACTGTTCAAACAGTTATGATTTATTCCATCAAGTGAGAACTTAAGTACATTTGCAGGTATCCCAGACTGACACAGCATTAAAAAAAATAAATATTCATTCCACTTCAGACAGAAAACGAAGCACCGCTGTGGTCAGGCTATCTGGACACGTGGGAATTCGCCAATGTTATGAAAACGTGTTTGGCTTTGATGTTGATAGGGCAATTTCTTATTTTGTGTAAACAAATTGCTGCTGTATGTTGCAATCTAATCAGCAATAACTGAATAATTCATAATTATATAAAGTTCGGCAATATCCTGAATTATTCCCGTCGCGTTGGACCGTGTACTGTTCTTCTATGTGAGTGGGTGACCTTCCCGTGTTTGCTTGCTGTGTTGATGCTATTAACCTTGCATTGTTGATGCTATTCACCTTGCTGTTTTGATGCTTTTGCTGTGTTATTTGCTTCTGTGTTATCTGCTCTTATTGTGTTGATGGTATTTGCTTTTTCTGTGTTTTGATGCTTTTATGTTATTTGCTGTGTTGATGCATTTGCTGTGTTGATGCTTTTGCTATGTTATGCTGTGTTGATGCATTTGCTGTGTTGATGTATTTGCTGTGTTGATGTATTTGCTGTGTTGATGCATTAGCAGTGTCGATGCTTTTGCTGTGTTATTTGCTGTGTTGAAGTTCAAATGACTTCCATTTGTTTTGATTTTCAGGTTGAAGATGAACTGCTGGACTTGGAGTTGGACATAATAATAATAATAATAATAATAATAATAATAATAATAATAATAATAATTTATTTTATAAAGCGCAAAACCAAACTTATAGCTTGCTCTAAGCGCTCGTACGCATACACACACAAGGATAAAATATTTAAACAATATGATAACATTATGAGATAAAATACGTTAAACATCATAAAAAATAGCCTCTATATATATATATATATATGAAAAGACATGTTTTAAAAGAAATACAAATACAGACAAGCACACACACTCACACGCATAATTAAGAAATAACCTATATATAAACCTAAAATATAAACAATGTTTAAAAGTAGCTTAACGTTAAAAGTTCTAAGTACTAACACACATATAAAAAGTAATATGTTGGTAATAAAAACAATGTTTACCTATACTTAATAATATCTCTAATAAAACAATTCAAAAACCATACAGTGCCAAGCAAAACAATAAATAAAGGTAAAAAAATACCCTAACACTGATTAAATACACACACACACACACACACACACACACACACACACACACACACACACACACACACACACACACACACACACACACACACAATACAACACACAGACACACCACAACACACACGCACATACACACACACACAATATAACACACACACACTTTACGAAAGAACAACTTGTAATACTCGTTACCTACACATATTTTGAAATATAACACAAACACCTATCCCAAAACTAAATCCCCAGTTTGACATTAGGCCTTTACATGAACAACCACACTGGTTACAGAATCAGCATAACCTTCTCAAACCCAGGCTGTTTTCAAAACAGAATTCCAAAAGAAAAGCTTTTTTGTGTGCCAAAACTAAATAATCTGTCCAAAAAAATTTCACTGTACTACAATTTGTCTGTGTGTATGTGTGTTTCGCTCCTATACTACAAAACAAATATGAAAATAATATAATAATAATCTCCTGTACTGTGCGCCCTCCTTGCTCTTGATTTAGGAACTACCGAAGCTCTGGGACTGTCACTACTAGTGTCAATGTCACTCATTTTGGAACACACTGTGGTTGACTCTGGTATTAATTAGGGGTTTCAGAAATGGCTGACAAAAAATCTAAACACAGGGTTATAAACTCGACTGATTTTCCTATCGACGTATGCGTAGAAAAAAATACAGATTGCTAAATAAAGACACAAAAATCGTGATTTTCAAACGACGCGTAACACTAGCAAAGACATCGGTCATTGAAACGTTAGCAACCGGAAGTGAAAACAGATTGCAGCTGAAAACGAGGCTGTCGGTGAACTTATTTAGCGCGCTGAGTCAGTCAGCCGTCCATAGCTGTTGGGTCCTAGGTACTTACTTACTTACGCCTGTCACCCCTACCCGGGTATAGGCCGTCGACGAGAGACCTCCAGCAACTCCTGTCCTGTGCTTCTCCTTCGATTCTACTCCAGGTGGTTCCCAGTCTCTTGATGTCTGCTTGGAGGTCTCGACGCCAGGAGTTTCTCGGCCTACCTCTTTTCCTCTTTCCCTGGGGGTTCCATGACAATGCCTGCCTAGTGATAATGGAAGCTGGCTTTCTCAGACTGTGACCGATCCATCCCCATCTTCTTCGCCCAATTTCATTCTCTGCTGTTATCTGCTCTGTTCTCTCCCAGACTCTGACGTTGCTGATCTTCTCTGGCCAGTGGATTTTCAAAATTCTTCTAAGGCAACTGTTCATGAAGGTCTGTACTCTGTTGACTGTGGTTTTTGTCAATCTCCATGTCTCTGCTCCATATAGGAGAACTGCTTTTACATTGGAGTTGAAAATCCGGACTTTGGTGTGTTGTGACAGCTCTCTGGAACTCCACACTTTTTTCAACTGGAGAAAGGCTGCTCTGGCTTTACCGATTCGTGCTCTGACATCTGCATCAGTGCCGCCTTTTTTGTCTATGATGCTCCCAAGATAGGTGAAGGACTCCACCTCCTCCAACGGGGTGCCAGCAAGCAAGACTGGTTCTTCCCTGGTTGCGTTCAGCCTCATTGTCTTTGTTTTCTGTTTGTGAATGGTGAGGCCCACTTGGGACGAGATGTCAGCAAGCCTCGTGGTCTTGTCCTGCATTTGTTGATGAGTGTGGGACAGTAATGCCAAGTCGTCTGCAAAATCGAGGTCGTCAAGCTGTGTCCACAGTGTCCACTGTATTCCACTTCGTCTGTGCTCTGTGGTCATCTTCATGACGCAGTCTATGGCCAGTAGGAAGAGGAACGGAGACAGCAGACACCCCTGCCTGACACCAGTTCTGACCTGGAGCTCTCTGGTGAACTGCCCTTCGTGGATCACGCGACATGTCATGCCATCATAGCTGCTCTTGATCAGGCGGACGAGCTTTGTGGGTACACCGTAGTGTCGTAGGAGTTTCCACAGAGTCTCTCGGTCCACGCTGTCAAATGCTTTCTCATAATCCACAAAGTTGACGTACAGCGGGGAGCTCCACTCCAGAGACTGTTCCACGATGATGCGGAGAGTGGCGATCTGGTCTGTACATGATCGGTTCTTCCTGAATCCTGCTTGCTGGTCTCTCAGCTGGGGGTCAACGGAGCTCTTCATTCTCTCTAGGATGATCCTGTTGAAGACCTTTCCTGGTACTGACAGCAAGGTGATTCTTCTGTAGTTGGAACACTTGCTGAGGTCGCCTTTCTTGGGAAGCTTGATTAGGTACCCCTCCTTCCAGTCAGCTGGCATCACCTCCTCTTCCCAGCTCTTTCCAAACAGTGGGTACAGCATCTCAACTGTTGTCTCTAGGTCTGCTTTCAGAGACTCCGCTGGGATGCCATCTGGCCCTGCTGCTTTGCCATTCTTCAAAAATGCCACTGCTTTTCTGATCTCTTCCCGGCTGGGTCTGTCACAGCTGATGGGTAGGTCGGTCTCTGCCGGCTGGATGTCGGGGGGGTCGGGTGGGCTAGGTCTGTTCAGTAACTCTTCAAAATACTCGGCCCATCTGTCGAGTTGGTTTGCTCTGTCTGCAATAGGCTTGCCTTCTTTGTCTTTTACTGGTCTTTCTGTATGGCCATACTTACCCGACAATCTTCTGGTAATGTCGTAGAGCTGTTTCATGTTGCCGCTGCCTGCTGCCTTTTCTGCCTCTGCTGCCAGGCTGTCTGTGTAGGCCCTCTTGTCTGCCCTGATACTCCTCTTCACCTCGCGGTTGGCTTCCCAGTATTCCCCCTGTGCCCTTACTTTGGCTGCTCTCGTGCGACTGTTGTTGACCGCTGCTTTCTTCTGCTTCCTCACTTCTATCTTCTTCAAGGTCTGTGCCGACAGCCAGTCCTTGTGGTGGTGTTTCCTGAACCCTACAGTGTCTTTGCAGGTTGAGTTCAGCGCCTCTCTAACTGCCTTCCACTGCTGCTCTGTGGTGACCGCCTCCTCTTCATTTACTAGCTCATGTAGCGCTTGAAACCGGTTGGACAGCACCAGTTTGAACTCTTCTCTAACTCCAGTTTCTCTCAGGAGGCCTACATTATAGCGCTGTCTTCTTGTTGTCTCTCTGCGGCTTTTCTTTAGCTTGAGCTTCATTCTTAAGGTAAGCAGATGGTGGTCTGAGGCGACATCTGCTCCCCTCCTCACTCGAACATCTTGAAGGGATCTTCTAAATTTCTTGCTAATGCAGATATGGTCTATTTGGTTCTCTGTTGTATGGTCAGGTGAGACCCAAGTTGCTTTGTGTATTCTTCTGTGTGGGAAGATGCTGCCTCCAATGACAAGTCGGTTTAGAGCACAAAAGTCTACAAACCTCTCCCCGTTCTCACTCATCTCCGAGCCTAGTCCCTGTCTCCCCATCACCTCTTCGTATCCGGTGTTGTCCTCCCCTATTTTGGCATTAAAATCGCCCATGACGATGGTGATGTCTCGCTCCGCACATTTGTCCACGGCACTGGAGTCGGTCGTAGAACTCTTGTTTCTCTTCCTCGTCACTGTCATTGGTGGGCGCATAACACTGGATGACGTTCAGCTTGAGCTTTTTCTTGGTTCTAAAGGCTGCTGTTATAAGTCTTGGCCCAAGAGGTTCCCAGCCCATCAGCGCTCTCTGTGCCACTGGTGACAGCATGAGTGCTACTCCTTCTGTATGGGGGGCATTCTCCTCTTCATGACCTGAATACAGAATCATCTCCCCACTTAACAGCCTTTTCTGGCCAGACTGCGTCCATCTGGCTTCACTGATGCCTAGCAGGGAAAGGTTGTACTTTTGCATTTCCGCTGCTATCTGGGCGGCCTTGCCGCTCTGGTACATGGTCTTGACGTTCCATGTGCCCATGGTTGTATCCCTGGATAGAGAGAGGCGGCTCGGTCCTGTGGCTTCCGAAGACTTCCGGCTTTCACCACAGGACGTCATAAGTCTTCTAGTAGAAGAACCTTCCTCCTCCAGGAAAGGAATTACTGTTAGTCTTTTCGTCGGCGTTTTTGTAGCTATTTCCTTTTTTGCAGGGTGGGGAAGCTACCCCCACGCCCAACCCCCTTACTAGGAGGACCAGGGGTTTTCTGTCGGGGTCACCTTCCCTTAGACCATGTTGGTTCACGGCACCTTATTTCATTCGGTGCACCCCTCTCACGAGGGACCCCCTATCCACCACCCAGGGGACGCGCCTCAACGCCGTATGGTCCCAGCGCGAGGTTGGGTCCTAGGTGATAATGACTATTTATGTGATCTGATCCTGTGTTCCTCATATGGAGTAGGTTTGTGGGTGCTGTATAGAGCACTAGCACAATTTTCACAAATGGCTGTGTTGTTCCTCAGACGGAGGAGTACTTGGTAGTGTAGTGTTGTTGTCAAACACTGCAGAAACTTCAAGTAGAACATTCTTTTCAATAAGAAAATTAACACCATATAAGAATCAGAAGTGCCAGATTAATCTTGTTTTGTTAGGGAGGTGGCGTGGAGACGAGGAGGAGGTCAAGTGCATGTAGATATGATCAGGCCTTCCTTTTAAACTGTTAAAAGTGCCAAAAGCGGTGCTGTGTCCCGAGATGAAAGAAGAAACGTTTTAAAAAATAAAAATCGTAACCTCTGCAAACTCTAAATATGTCTCAGAAAACCCCAACAAAACAACCCCCCCAAAAAAAAATAAAATAAAAAAATAAAAAAGAAAGAAACACGCGTAGAGACAACGGTTACAACACGATAGTACATTTTTTTTAAATCCCAAAAAGAAAAGCACCAACAAAGAATAAGTTCAACACAACTGATTTGTAATTGTTCTTTTTAAGCGCGTTTCTTTCTTTGTTATGAATTTATGCTGTCGGCCCCCCCCCCCGTCGAAACAACCCTGGATCCGACCCTGCTCGTTCCTATTTGTCTGTATTTCTCAGGCAGACGGGATGTTTGGATTTTCTACTGTAAGACTCCAGACCACCATCCACTGGCAGTGAAGATGCTTTAAGTGTCTTGTCACACTCAATGATCCATCGACTGATGATTTTGTTCTGCTGTGCTCTGCTCGTTGTTCTGCTCCTGTCCAGTCTTGCACTCCGGTCCCGCCCGGTCCAGTCCGTTCCATGGTGTTGTGTTCCGTTCTGTTGTATTGTTGTTGTGTTGTTGTTGTGTTGTGTTGTGTAGTGTCGTGTTCTGTTGTGTCGTGTTCCGTCGTGTCGTGTCGTGTTGTGGTGTGTTGTGTCACGGTGTTCTGTTGTGTCGTGTTGTGTCGTGTTCTGTTGTGTCGTGTTGTGTTGGGTTATGTTCTGTTCATTCCTTTATCGTTCTCGTCTGTTCTCGTTCTCGTCTGTTCTGTTCGTTTCTTTCCTTTCACATTCTCGTCTGTCCACGTTCTCGTCTGTTCTGTTCTGTTCTTTCCTTTCCCTTCCTTTCACGTTCTCGTATGTTCTGACATGTTCTGTTCTGTTTTATCTGTTCAGTTCTAGTATGTTCCAACTTCGTGAAAAGGGTTAGAAATATCAGCCATACAAACATTTTGAGTGATACTAACAAGGTGTCCCGAGTTTTTGCAATGTTCACAGCGGCTCCTGAACAGCACCCCCACCCCAAGCCTATGCAAACTGGAAAATATTAGAAAAACAAAAGCGGAGAACAGTGACAAAATGGCTAACTCAGATTTTAGAGTACACATTCGCACGGTATAACCTCGAATTGTGGAATTGAAGCCGACTGTGTTCAACATGAGGCATAGATTCTCATGAGCGTCTGCGGATGCTGGGATTCATGAGAATCTATGCCTCTTGCACACGGATCGACAGTTTTAAATTCGAACACACTACACGGATCAAAGGGATATGATGTTTCAAGCTCGCCTTTGTAAAAGTTGTGATATGAGCAATTGCCTGTACCTAACAGACTAGTCAAATTTCCAATTAGCCCAACCTGTTCACACACAGAGAAGAATTCTTCGGATTCTAAACTGCTCTGTTGAAATTACATGCTGCTGAGGATTAAAATGCCATATGAGTTTCCCCCCTTTTTTCCAACTTTTCTACGTGGAAATTAGGGCTGCTTTTCTAGAGGCAGGCGCGGCGACACAGAGAAGAACCACGGTTTCTAGATAATTTTAGCTATATGTTAACACTTTTAGTACTGACACTCTGCAGCTCGAGATGTATCCACCATGCTAGTTTAAGGGTGGTGCCAGAATAGCTTGGCGCCTTTACCCGCTCCTGCCTTATTGCACTGTCTGAATCTGTCAATTCAACGCTAAAGCGCGCCAGGTGTCCCATGAACAATGGATGTGAAGTGATTTCAGCAAGAGGCATAAATCTTCATGAGCTCCCGCGATTGCGGGGGCTCATGAGGATCTGTACCTCTTGCAGTGGTGCGTTGTCTCTTTTTCCGGCAGTGAAGGGGTTAAGCATTATTCCGTCAACTTCATTTATTTCTGTCGATTTGTTTATCACAGTTAAGCTGGGAAGAAAAGTGTTAAGTTTCTTCTCAACTGACGCTACACCGACTTCTTTGGAAACCAGCCACAAAGGAAGAAAGATTGTTAGTTTCCAAATTCAGCCACACATTTGAGACGCAGGCTCACGTGACTTGTTGAAAGTGCGTAAAGGAAATAAGGACATGCAATCATCCCTTTACCCTGAAAAAGATTCACGAATTAAGAACCAAACAAAACAGAATTCACGTTTCACTATGAAAAGGAACAGTGATGGAACAATGAAGTCTTTTTCACTGCCCCCCCTCTCCACCCCACCAAACCCCCCTCCCCCCCCCAAAAAAAAAAAAAAAAAAAAAAAAAAAAAAACACCATGAAAACGGTGGGGGGCGGGAAGGGACGGGGGTGGAGGCGGGAGCATGGGGTTAAAAAAGAAGTTTCTATTCATAATTCACAATGTGGATACAGACTTTTTATGTTTTACGAAATAACCCCGACTTGTTTACGGATCATGACTTATCTTGGCTTTCACGTTTCAAGACGAACTCTTTTTTCACGGATCATGAGAGTGAAAGAATGTAATCACGAGTCACGAGAACCGAAACAATTGCCAACCACACATCAAGATTTTGGTTTACATAGTTATTGCTTTGCTAATTGCATGAAAGGATAATATAACATTTCCATCAGATCAAATCAAGCCACAGGCTTATAGAATGATCTGGACACTGAACCAATTACATTTGCATTTGCATGACAGTGGTTTGCAGATTTTAAATACAATGTAGATAGGTAAATCAATATAATAATAAATAACATTGATGCAAAATGAAAATAGAGGGAGGAATAACAAATATTATGGGAGAGAGAGAGGGGGGGGGAGAGAGAGAGAGAGAGAGAGAGAGAGAGAGAGAGAGAGAGAGAGAGAGAGAGAGAGAGAGAGAGAGAGAGAGAGAGAGAGAGAGAGAGAGAGAGAGAGAGAGAGGTGTGCCTCAACTGGTCTTTTATTTTCTTTATTATCTGCAGTCCTAATTATAAATCAATGAAATCTTTTTGCTGCAGTAATAAATTCATGTACAGCTGAAAATATATTGTTATTTACTGTGAATGGCAGGGTTTTACTTCCATTACGAAGTAGATGTATATAGGTGTGTTCTGGTGGAAGTGGAAGTATTGTTGAGCGTCTTATTACATCATAATTATTACACTGGAGTAAAACATGGTCGGCGGTTTCATAAATGGCTCCACAAGAGCAGGCAGGAGAATTGGACAGATGACAATTAACCAGGTCATAATTGAGGTCGCTCATGTTGAGTCTGATTTTACAGTGGATTATCTGTGTTATTCTACAGCCTAAATAGTAATATGGGGTGCGACACAATGGTCCCGTGACAGAAATAATTTAAATTCGTTTAAGGATTGACTACGCTGGATGTGATCGGGCAAATTGTTCCAAAGGTCCGTGGTAGGTGGTAAAATTGAAGCTTTGTACAGTTAATTTTTTTTAATGGGGGACTTGGCGTTCAAATGGACGTCGTTTGTGATAAGGATTTGATGCGGATACTAACCGTGGTAGGTCTGGGCCTAAGTACGCGGGGGTTCTACCATTGACTATTTTAAAATAGAAGATGAGTTTACGACGACGACGTCTTTGCCACAATGGAATAAAACCCGTCTCTTCGTAATGTAATCGGTGGCTATAAGTGCCACGGACTGCACCAGCAATGGTTCTTAATGCGTGCAACTGAAGATTTTCCAGTTCATCCGAAAGCGTATTTGTACAATTATCCCAGATCACATCAGCATAGTCAAAGTGTGGCAGTATAAAAGATTTGAACATATCTTCAAGAGATCGTCTCTATAATCTATATTTATATGAGTCTAGGCAAGCTATAAGTAATCGACATCTTGCTATGATAGATTTGATATGGGTATCCTATTTACAGTGACGTTGCAGGACAATGCCAAGGTGTTTGTGCGTAGCAGTACTTTGAAGTGGACTGTTAGCAAAGAGTAGGGGTAGTGGCTGGAAGTTCTGGCTACGTGACATGTTCAGCAGTTCAGTCTTTAGGTGATTAAAGTTTACTTTCCACTTCTGGGCCGAAACACTAATTTCTCGAGATCTGAGGTCATTACATCAGCTCTTATATTATCATTATTCAGGGACAAGTACATACTGGTATCATCTGCAAACAGTTTCATTTTAGATTAAAGGTCTAGTACATTGTCGTTAATATAAATAAAGAAAAGGATAGGGCCTAACAATGACCCTTGCGGGACGCCCGCTTCCACGGATTGATATGTAGATATACATCCTTTGATAACAACAGCTTGCTTGCGATTGCGCAGATAATCAGCCAGCCATTGTAGAAGCTTCCCAAGAATTCCTATTGCATCCAATTTCTTAAGCAGACCATAATGCCACACTTTATCGAAGGCTTTGGCTACATCAAAGAATACAGCTTGGGAATTTATGCCACTATCCAATGACTTGCAGAGGTCGTTATAGACACTAAGGAGCTGGTAGACTGTTTTGAGTCCCCAGGTATAAAACCTGATTGGCTAGCAGTTATCACATCATTCGAATAAAGATACTGGAATATATGGCGTTGGATACATTTTGTGGAATGTTACCAGTGCAGCTTAGCAAGTATATAGGGCGGTAGTTACTACCTTTACTTTTGTCAACTTTTTATAGACAGGCGTTACATGAGAAATTTTCCACACGGATGGAAATATACATTCGTCAAGCGACCGGTTAAAGAGCTTCTGAAATAATCGTACTACTAGCTATTAAAATGATTTGTTTTGTGTATGAGGTCAGGACCTACGGCTTTATTTGGGTCCAGCTCGTTTATAACAGTATTTACCTCTGTAGGACTAAGATGTATATGGGAGATTGATGTAGGTGCATATTGCATATTGGGTACTGGATCGTTGTTATCTTCTACCGTAGATTGGCTTATAAAGTGATTATTAAACGCCGTCACTTTCTCTTCGTTAGAGTAATAAATTTTACCGCTTTCCTCGATAGGGGGTATCTCCTCTATCGTGAATCCCTATTTTGACATGAACGATTTAACTAATTTCCGCCAGTTCTTACTTCCAAAGTTTTTATTACAAAAAATACGATTGTCTAACTCTAACATAAACTCTTTCTGTTCTTTGCGTATTGTATCTGTGTAAGTGTTACGAGCATGACGACAAAGACTCCAGTCAGCTTCTGAGTTAGTAGTTTTGGCCCTCCTATGGCGGTTATCCTTAGTTTTCTTACGTTTAGCTAACTGTTCGTTGTACCATGGAACATCTCGTTGTTGGACTGTTATAGTTTTGACTGGTATACATTTCTTGGCAGAGTTTATGAGTGTGTCTCCAAGTGTCTTGGCAGCAGATTCGATATTCGGAATACTTACTATGGCTATCCAGTCAATTCTAGCGAGTTCTCGTGCAAATGTTTCCCTGTCAAGCGTAGCATAATTGAATATTGTTCGTTTAAAATCGTAAATTTGGACACATATGGCCTTTAAGCTTGATTATAGGGACAGAATAATCACTACACATAGGAGGCAGAACATCGATCGACACTTGAGACTAATTCTCTGCTATATATTAATGTATACCCCCCCCTTCCGCCCCTGCATCATCTGTGCCTCTTGCTGACACCACTTTGTATCATCGTTTCTTGGACATCTGTGACTCTTTGGCGGTAATATCAGAAGATTTCAAAAACATCATCTGTATCTGTGTTTACTGCAGGAGTTACCTCCTCGTGCACGCAGACGCCGGCACTGTTCATGGCACGGTGGCTACATGCTCATGGCGGTTAACAATCTTTTCAGAGTTCATTGTTCTCTTTGTGTAGAGGTATGCACAGTGACAGCGTTGTATTATGTTCTCATCGAATTGACCTACATGACCACACCGTTATTTTTAACCCGTTCACAGCCTTGACGTATGGCGGTCGATCCAGTTTCTCGCATGGTCAATCGTCTTTCTGTAGCCTTACGTAAAACATAGCGTTTAACCCATTTAGCCCCGCCGCACCGCAGCAGGAGATGATGATGATAATTCAAGGGTAGTGCCAGATTAGCTTGGCGCCTGATGGCGCCAAGCTAATCTGGCACTACCCTTGAATTATCATGATCGATCCATCTCCTGCAACTGGTACATAGCCGCCAGGTGATAGCTCCCAAATTTGGGAAACACGGCCATAGAGTTAAATGAGTCAAGCAAAATTACAACCTAGATCCTTTTTAGTTTCCCTGCTTGTCGCCGATGAATAGACTTTGGTTGACGTCTAAGAATCTCCACTTTCAGAGGTCATAGTGTTTTTGACAGTAGTGTCATTTTCTGAGTAAGGCACGAACTTGACCCCCTTCCTGCCAATGCCGGGACACAGATTGTATTTCTGAAATCTACGTTAACAGCAAAGAATCTCACCCGTCCAAGGAACATCGATGAAAGTGGTGCCAGCAAGAGGCATAGATCCTCATGAGCCCTCGCAACTGCGGGGGCTCATGAGGATCTATGTCTCTTTCAGTTGGGTTCTGTTCTCTGCGGCAGTCAAGGGCAGTGAAACGATTGTTTCTGAAGAAATGAAAGAGATCACTTTTTCATGAGCAGTGCATAGAGGAATCTTGCTGATGTCGTCTTGAATGCTTCTGAGTCCGAGTGGACCATGAGACTAATGTGATCGGTCGTTCCGGCGAACCGTTCCGGACATTCTTGAGTACATCGACAGGATCATTCTTTTCATCACAGACATGATTCTATTACACCATGACTTCGTCTTCTACTCACTCAAACCAAAGAAACCAGCAAAGATGAATGAAGGAATGAATGAATATATTACTGACTGACTGACTGACTGACTGACTGACTGACTGAATGAATGAATGAATGAATGAATGAATTGCTGACTGACTGACTGCCTGACTGCCTGAATGAATGAATGAATATATATTACTGACTGACTGACTGACTAAATGAATGAATGAATGAATGAATGAATGAATATATTACTGACTGACTGACTGACTGAATGAATGAATGAATAAATGCATGAATGAATGAATGAATAAATGAATAAAAAATAAAGGAATGAATGCATGAACGAACGAATGAATGAATGAATGAATGAATGAATGAATGAATGAATGAATGAATGAATATTATGAGTATAAAATCTGTGTACACAGATGCAGCTTCCGTTTTGCACGAGACATACATCCTCCATCAGGGTCCGCAACTCGTCGATAGACACAAGAGTTACGGCCCCGGCCTTGCTAGACTGCACCTGAGGCTGTTACTATTAGTACACACGATTAACACCCCCTTCCCTCGCGCCACCTCCCACCCCCAACACATACGCACACGCGAATGCACACACACACGATGGCACGCACACAGGCACGCACGCACATGCAAAACAACAAACCAAAGAAGCAAATAAGAGGAAACTTATTATAATGATTCAATTTAATTCAATTCAATTCAATAAACTTTATTTATCCCGCTAGGGGCAATTGAAGTGGTCCGACAGGCCCAGTGACTTAGATATACACACAACTTACATTAGAATATGCACTCAATAATGATACAAAGAATCAATTCAATTAAAATCTAATGTATTTAAAAACAGCACAACATACGTGCACATATCAGCTCATATCACCACACAATGCACAGCAGTAAAATCGGTTTAAAAAAAAGTAATTAAAGTCAATTATTTAAAATGAAATTACAGAAAATAATAATAATAAAGTGAAATAAAAAAATTATATAAAATAATTTATGATAATAATAATAATAATAATAATAATAATAATAATAATAATAATAATAATAATAATAATAATAATAATAATAATAATAATAATAATAATAATAATAATAATAATAATAATATCATTCTTCTGTAGCGAACATTCCCGCAAGAAAGGCTCAGAGCGCTTGGCATCTAGATAATCTAAGTGAAACTAACCAGCTAAAGTACGGACAACATACACATTCACTCATTCATAAGCTCAAATGCACATTCACACAATACTAAAATAATAAACATAAATAATTTCAACAACCTGATCAGATATAAAGATGGAAAAACGTAAGGGTTTGTCAATCCATTTCAAAGGCCAAATTGAAAATAAAAAGTGTTTTCAATATAGCCTTGAAAATGACCAAAGATGCCCTGAAATCTGTGTCAGTCTAACCCGAAACATCTTCATAAAATTTAAAATTAAAAAAAAAACCTGCAAGAAAGAAACACGAAATAATAAACTGTACATACCAAAAAAAATATAAAAAAAGAAAGAAAAAGAAAAAGGAAGACTGTGAAAGACTGTGTACGCGCATAAACAATGATGTAACAAAAACTGAATGAAGTTTTATGATCATGCTAACTGCCGACAAAACGTGAACATGATCCAACTGCAAGAGGCACAGATCCTCATGAGCCCCCGCAATTGCGGGGGCTCATGAGGATCTATACCTCTTGGAGTAGTGTGGTGATAATTTTATTCTCGACAGTGAATGGGTTAACTCCTTGTCTGACGTCAGTCGCAATTGTGCATTATCGACCAATGATCATATATCTACTTTTGTCAAAGCACAAAAAAAAAAAAAAAGAAAAAAAAAAAAAGATTGAAAAAAGAAAAAAGAGAGGGGTGCAATAAGTAGGTGACTGAATGCAATGCATATGGAAGCCCCCTCCCCCTCCCCTCCCCGAAGGGAGGCGTATCACATATCCACTGGATAACCAGCCCCTTGGTGCATTGAAATTTAGATTTAGGTCCCCCAAGTGGGGTCCAGATGTTTAGCCGGTGTGGACAGCTGTTCTTCAGCACACCATCGGCGTAACTGGAGGAAGAGAAGGAACTTCTGCCTACCTGCAAAGAAAACCACATTTTACCGTTGTTTTTTGCAGAGGCATACATTTCATGCTTCCACCTAGAGCCAAATTTCCATGCATCTTAAGAGAAAACCTACTAAAAGAGGGAAAGGGGTTGCAATCGAAATGGTAGTAATAAACGAGACAAAAGGAGTTGACTGCCAATGCTTGTAATTTAGAAGAAACCACCAAGTGAGTAGGAAAAAGCACTGTCATGGGAGAGAACTGTGCAATATTGACCAATGACCATAGATCCTTTGGTCAAAGTAGAGAAAAAAAGGATAGGAAAGAGGTGTGCGCTAAGTAAGTGAGTGGAAGCAATGCATATGAAAGCCTTCAACTTTGCCTTCCAGACGACCTCAGAAGCAATGATGACCAAACTAGAACTTTACGGTGCAATTTCCATTCTCAATAATATGTGTGACGGGTAACTTACCTAAATACATGATATTCTACTGTACACGTGAATGCTCTTCTCACAACGCGTCGATGTGTGTGTGTGCGTGCGCGCGCTAAATACGTCATCTAGAGTATAGCGTCGTGGTCTGTGTGAAGACCAAATGTCTGTTTTTACCTCACCATCACTGTCTGACTTTCGCCAGAAGTCGAGGTTTTTTACTTTTTAAAACATTCTTCATAGAATTAATTTTTACTACTGAAAAAGTTCAAAAGGTACAGAGCTGGCTAACAAACTCACAATGTCTTTCTCCAATCCGGCTATATCCAAAACCGCAAGTGAACATAATGAAAATAACGGACTCTAATGTGGGTCAACCAGCTTCCTATAAACGGTCATGCAACTCTTTAATGAGACAGCCAATTTCAAAATGCTCGGAGTGACTTCTAGGCACCCACTGAAAGAAGCAACTTCCCCCGGCCCTTACATTCAGCTTGTACGTACTCAAACTTAGGAGGTTTTGTTGTTTACATACATACGCACACACACACACACACACACACACACACACACACACACACACACACACACACACACACACACACACACACACACACACACACACACACACACACACACACACACACACACACACACACACACACACACACACACACACACACACACACACACACATACACACACGCGGACTTTCGCGCCCAAAATACGTTCTACAGCCAGGGTTGCTTAACTCATTCTACCCCAGACACACCACAGGAAGATAAGGATCGACCATGATAGTTCAAGGGTTATGCCAGAATAGCTTGGCGCCCATAGGCGCCAAGCTATTCTGGCATCACCCTTGAACTATCATGGTCGATCTGTGTCCTGCACTGCAATGCAGTCTTCAGAGGACTACGGCAAAATTTAAGGATTCAGTCGGTGTTGGGGTAGAATGAGTTAACTAGACATGACGTAATTTTTATCTAGTTACTTCACTGTCAGAGTCGTAGTCTAGCGCGCCTATGAAGTCGCGTTTGTTCTTTTGAAATCGCCCCACAGCGGCGGCGTCAGTCCTGTCCCAAAAAATCTTTTATATAACTGAGTAGAAGAGACTTACAAACCATTCCACACCTCTCATCACTAATGAATTACGTTGTTCTTATTCCGACGTCACACGACCAATCCCTTTAGCTTAGCTCAAACCGTACCACGTGGCCTCGCTAAAAAAAAACCATTGTAGCGACTAATGGCGGACTTCTTCAGTGTAGAGCTCTTTGGGACGCGTCTTGGATGTCAGGTTTGTTCTATACATGATCAGCTGATCAACAAAACGTTCTAAAGTACAAAGTAACTTAGTGTTGTTGCACACTACTGGAGTTGTTTGTAGCACGCATTTGTAGCAATAGTGTGTAACAGAGCACTAGAGAAAAACTGCGGTATCGAAAGCAAATGAGCATCCCGAGGCTATGCGACTATTCACTGAAGAAATTAAGTATTCTGAGCAGACCCTTAGCTAAAACCTCAGAGGGGCAGGGCGCTGTCCAGGTCAGAAAGGGCATCAGCTCATCGGAGGGACACTTCACACTTTAAAAAGGGCACGAAACTAGATTTAAAAAAATAAAATAAAAAGGGGAGGTAGTCCATCTATTAACTCTTTTGTGTTCAATGATTGTGTCCCTTGACATGGAAATCGTTGTGCATTTCTTTCTGTATCAGTGACACAGAAGATATGTGAATCCGAGAATAGTGATCCGTATTCTCCAGTTGCACAACAATCAAGTGACACAACGACAGTCCATTTTCGTGTCCCAGGGTCTGTCAGTAAGTTTTATAGGCAAATCAAATGCTGACGGCGCCGTTTCTTTCATGGCTCTGATCTTGCAAAGAAAAGATGAATTTAACATTGATCTGTCACAGTGTGTCGCCGGGCACAGATGGGATGGAGGATTAATGAGCCTTTTCAAGCATTGTGTTGCTTTTGGCTTGCCGTTAACAGCGGTCGGAAGTAAAGTGCTGAGACGACCGTGATGTTTTGTTAACGGTGATCGGCGGAAGCGAAGGGCGGTGTCTGCCAGTACCGGTATGATCACGGAACCGTTTTTATTATTACTGACACCAGACTGTACCAGCGAGTATCCTGTGATCATAAGACCAATGCACTATTATGCAGCATTATTTGCTGTACTGGCATCTGTTTCTTTTAATCAACAGTGCATGCTATTTCCGGACTCAATTCGATGTACGACTACGAGCGTGCGGTGCGCGTGTATGTGATTTTGTGTGTGTGTGTGTGTGTGTGTGTGTGTGTGTGTGTGTGTGTGTGTGTGTGTGTGTGTGTGTGTGTTGTGTGTGTGTGTGTGTGTGTGTGTGTGTGTGAGAGAGAGAGAGAGAGAGAGAGAGAGAGAGAGAGAGAGAGAGAGAGAGAGAGAGAGAGAGAGAGAGAGAGAGAGAGAGAGAGGACTGAAAGGACTGATGGACAAGCAACAGAATAAGAATAACATGCCGGATCGGTCGGGGCCCGGTTCACCAACGACCGCGCACCCCATTGGAGGTCTCCAGGGTGGGGGCGACAAGTGTGTTACTGGAACCAAACCCACCATCAAGCTGCCCACGCAAGGAATAACTATCGGAACTTGGAACGTTCGCACACTCTACCAGTGCGGCAAAGTGAAGGAACTCACCCACGAGTTGAAGCGCTATCG
Source organism: Semisulcospira habei (assembly GCA_036245525.1). Classification (NCBI taxonomy): domain Eukaryota; kingdom Metazoa; phylum Mollusca; class Gastropoda; family Semisulcospiridae; genus Semisulcospira; species Semisulcospira habei. The sequence continues at coordinate 16,162,095 of BTPG01000006.1, read as the reverse complement.
CTGGGACATTGTAGGACTTGCAGAAGTTCGATGGACAGGCTTCGGAGAAACAACAACAGATGAAGGCCATAAAATCTGGTTCAGCGGAAAAGAAACCAAGCACGAACATGGCGTAGCTTTTATCGTAAGGAAAGAGGTGGCTGGAACTGTCATCAGCTGCACCCCCGTGTCAAGCAGACTAATCTCCATCCGCATCTCCGCCCGACCGCACAACATCACTATCATTCAAGTATACGCTCCAACAGCAGATCATGATGATGAAGAATTAGAAGAATTTTACGAACAACTGGACAACATCATCAAGAAAACACCTAAGAAAGACATTCTGACTGTCCTCGGTGACTGGAATGCAAAGATCGGCCCTGACGCCTACCAACAATGGGCAGGAACAGCTGGCAAGTTTGGCCTTGGAGAAACAAACGACAGAGGCCTGCGACTTTTAGAGTTCGCACAGAGTCACCGTCTCACCGTTGCTAATACCCTCCATCCACACAAGAAGTCAAGAACAGTGACATGGCAATCGCCAGGAGGCCTGGTCCATAACCAGATTGACTTCATCTTGCTGCCTCGACGATTCAAATCCAGCGTTAACAAAGCACAAACGAGGTCCTTTCCTGGCGCTGATATTGGCAGCGACCACAACCTCGTCCTTACTAGCCTCAAGTTGAAGCTGGCATTGAAACGAGATAGCAAGAGCCCTCGCATCAGATTCGACCTCCAGAAGCTAAAAGACCCGGAAGTAGAAGAGCTCTTCCAAGCCCAGGTGGGAGGCAGATTTGCAGCCTTGGCTACTTTGGACTGTGACGTAGACACCCTTGCTGGAAATATAAAAGAGGTGTTACTTTCTACAGCAGAAGAAGTGCTGGGGAAGCAGAGGAAGCGCAAACAGCCCTGGGTCACCGATGACATCCTCGATCTCTGTGATGAGAGGAGAGCCTGGAAGAAAAAGAGAGGCCAAGACCTCACATCAGCAAACAAGTACAGACTTGTCAACAAGAAGATCAGGAAGAGGATGAAAGAAGCCAAAGAAGATTGGATTGAAGACCAGTGTTGTAGCGTGGAAGAGGGCATGGCAAACGGCAACAGCAAGAAGGCTTATGAAACGCTAAGGACCCTCACCAAGACTCAACAGCGAACAGCCACAGTCATCGAAGACAGCAGCGGCCAACTCCTTACGGAAAACACTGCTGTACTAAACAGATGGACTGAGTACTGCCGAGACTTGTATAACTACAAGGCTGAGCCAGACACCAGCATCCTCCAAAACAACCAGGCTGGGGCCAGGAAGGCTGAAGACCTGCCAGTGTTAGCTGAAGAGGTGGAAGCAGCCGTACGCGGCCTGAAGGGAGGAAAGTCTCCAGGTGTAGACAACGTACCTGCTGAACTGTTGAAACATGGAGGAGAAGTAACAACGAAGGTCCTCACTACACTCTGTCAAAAGATCTGGGAGCAAAAGAAATGGCCAGTAGAATGGACACAGTCTCTAGTGATCCCGCTCCCCAAGAAAGGAAACCTGAAACAGTGCCAGAACTACAGAACTATCAGTCTGATAAGTCACCCTAGCAAAGTAATGCTTAGAATCATTCTCAACCGCCTCAAAACTTTCGCCGAGGAACTGCTGGCAGAAGAACAGGCTGGCTTCAGAGTTGGAAGAAGCACTGTAGAGCAGATTTTCAACTGCCGCGTCCTGATCGAGAAACATCTGCAGCATCAGCGCGAACTCTACCACAACTTCATTGATTTCAGGAAAGCATTTGATCGCGTCTGGCACGACGGACTCTGGCAAGTCATGAGATCGTTCAACATAGAGGAGGGACTGATCCAAATGATAGAAGCGCTTTACAAGAACGCCTGCAGCGCGGTTCTACTTAACAATCAGTCAGGCGAGTTCTTCAGGACGACGATCGGTGTCCGTCAAGGATGCCTGCTCTCTCCTGTCCTTTTCAACATATTCCTGGAGAAGATCATGCAGGAAACCCTCCACGACCACCATACTTCAATCTCTATTGGTGGCAGATCCCTGTGCAATCTTCGATTCGCAGACGACATTGACCTCATGGCAGGCAGCAATAGTGAGCTCCAAAACCTGACAGACAAACTTTCAAGTAGCGCAGGGTCTTATGGCATGGAGATCAGTACGGATAAAAGCAAAGTGATGATCAACACCACAAGCGACAGCAGCAGCAACATTCACATGAACGGCCAGAAGCTAGAAGAGGTCAATAGCTTCAAGTACTTGGGAGCCACCCTGTCCAAAGACGGTAGTTGCATAGCAGAGATCCGTATCAGGATAGGTACAGCAACATCCGCAATGGCCAGGCTGGACAGGATATGGCGAAGTAACTCCATCAGCTTCACCATCAAGTACAGGCTTTACAAGTCCCTCGTAGTGTCTATTCTGCTCTACGGCTGTGAGACTTGGACACTGCTTGCAGACTCAGAAAAGAAAATCCAGGCCTTTGAGAACAAGTGCCTGAGGAAGTTGCTCCGCATCTCGTACCGCGAGCACAAGACCAACGAATATGTACGGAGCATCGTCACTTCCCTGGTGGGCCCACATGAACCCCTTCTGGCAACCGTGAAACGGCGCAAGCTTGCTTGGTTTGGCCACGTGACCCGACACAACACCTTGTCCAAGACTATCCTCCAAGGCACTCTCGAAGGAAGTCGTCGGCGAGGTCGTCAGAGAAAGAGTTGGGTCGCAAACATAAAAGAATGGACCGAACTCGAGATGCCAGACTTGCTTGCCAGCGCCCAAAATAGAACTCAGTGGAGAGCACTGTCTGTTGCTGCTGCCTTTCAGTCCCCCCAACGCCCAGTTCGGGCAAGGGACTGATGATGATGATGATGATGATGATGATGTGTGTGTGTGTGTGTGTGTGTGTGTGTGTGTGTGTGTGTGTGTGTGTGTGTTGTGTGTGTGTGTGTGTGTGTGTGTGTGAGAGAGAGAGAGAGAGAGAGAGAGAGAGAGAGAGAGAGAGAGAGAGAGAGAGAGAGAGAGAGAGAGAGAGAGAGAGAGAGAGAGAGAGAGAGAGATGAAATGAAATGAAACTTTATTTTCCGAGGATAAAAGAATAGGTGCGCAGCAGACCTCCTTTTTTCATTCTTGTCCTTGCTACAATCTACATGAAAGCACACACGCACACACACACACACACACTAACACTCACACACACACACGCACGCACGCCGGTACGCACACGCGCTCGCACACACACACAGCACGACGCGCACACACACGGAAGTACGTAAATCAGAGGTAGGTCAGACCCCGCTACGGATACACCAATACTCTCACACACACGGACGTACGCACACACACTCACACACCATCACACACACACACTCACAAGCAACGCATACACAAAAAAATAATTAAGAGAGAGAGAGAGAGAGAGAGAGAGAGAGAGAGAGAGAGAGAGAGAGAGAGAGATGTAGAGAGAGAGAGAGAGAGAGAGAGAGAGATTTAGAGAGAGAGAGAGAGAGAGAGAGAGAGAGAGAGAGAGAGAGAGAGAGAGAGAGAGAGAGATGATGATGATGATGATGATGATGATGATGATGAATATGATGAAACTTTATTACATAACGGTAGAAGTTTTGACAGATACAAATACGTCATTTTTAAAAACTTGCCGTTGCTAACACACTACAACTTGAAATATACTGAAGACAAACAAAAAAAAATATTTAACGCAAACAAAGATCATAACTAAATAAGTACAGACACACGCAGTACAGAAAATGATACTAAGGTAACAATAAACAAATACAAAAAAAGGAAATAACACTCCTCAGCACATGAACTGGTGGAAAACGTCGAGCTCGTAGTTGTCAATGGTAATGCATGGCGGTCTCTGTGTCCTGTCCCGGACGTTGGTCTTCTTTATACTGATAGTCAGCCCGAAGTCCTTGCAAGCCTGGGAGAATCGGTATGGGGAATCGGCTGCGTATGGGGCGAATTTGCCGCATTGTCATCGAACAACATGTCCCTGATGAGGGCTTCGCGTATCCTTGTCTTGGCGTTGAGGCGGACAAGGTTGAATAGCCTGTCATCTGATCTGGTTTGCAAGTAGATTCCTTCTGTTGCATTACCAAAGGCATGCGTGAGCAGGACAGCGAAGAGGATCCCAAAGAGAGTAGGGGCTAGGACGCAGCCTTGTTTGACTCCGCTGCATACGTCCAAAGGTTTGGATGTGCTGCCGTTGAACTGCACTGTGCCCTTCATGTTGGTGTGGAAGGATTCTGTCATACTCTGTAGTTTGGGCGGGCATCCAATCCGCCAACTCCAGGAGAGGTGCAAGGAGCAACACATGCCTCTGTATGTCGCTTTTATTGACCTCAGCAAAGCCTTCGACCTGGTCGGTAGAGACGGCCTGTTGAAGATCCTCTCAAAGATTCTACGGAGAACTGGCAGCTGGGAGAAGAAACACTGGTCGCCCCAAGCTACGATTTGTAAACGTCTGCAAGAGGGACATGAGAGCACTGGACATTGACACTGGGCCTTGGGAACGCCTTGCCGCGGATGACCGTGCAAAGTGGAGAAGTATCATTCACCAACACCTCAAGTCAGAGGAAGAGAAGATGTCGAAAGCAGCAGCAGACAAGCGGGCACGCAGAAAGGAGTGCAACAACTCCATCAGACCAGCGACCACGTACATTTGTGGTCTGTGCAGCAAGGACTGCCACTCCCGCATTGGCGTCTACAGTCACACAAGATGCTGCTTCAAATCCAGCTGAGCAGGCAATCAGATCAGTACAACTATGGTCGATTCAGACCGACAGAGGCCCAGAGACCCTGCGGCCTTAGAAGCGCAGCGGAATGAATCTATTATTGCAAGCGATTTATACTGTAATGAGCCCCTGTGACTGTCGTGGTGTATGAGAATCTATGTCTCTTCCAAAGGGAGGGACTGAATGTAATACCATACGGACCTATCATAAAGAGACCCCACCAAGTCTATTTACACAAAGCACTAATGATTCAAGCTAACACTTGGAAAACAAGTCACCTGCGTCCCGGAGCGATAAGAGCTGCCAATTGCTCTTTTGTGTGGCCACACATTAGGCCAGGTGTCTGTATAGTCAGCTGCCATTTCCTATCGCCTCTTTTGTTACTTTGTTAGTAAAAACAGCTTGTCACTCTCGCAGTCGTCAAGTCTCAGCGGGTATATAGCAGCAAGAGGCATAGATTGTCATGAGCCTCTTTTGTCCAGTTGTACATCTTATGCACAGGCGTCAAGCGCCCATAAGAATCTATGCCTCTAGCAGACGGCCGTGCTTAGTGTAGTGGTGCGGAGATGTAGGCGCCAAAAAGGCGGGCCAGGCGGTCAGTGGTCAGCTTTACAGTGATTGACAGCCTTAATGCTGACGAGGGGATACACCGCAGTGCCAGAGGCCGAGAGGGAGGGGAGCGGACGGGTAGCGAACGGGCAGCGGGTCGGGCAGCGGACGGGCAGCGTACAGACAGCAGGACGGGCAGCGTACAGACAGCAGGGGGCAGCGTGGCGGGGAAAAGGGGGAGGAGGGGCACCCGACATTCCCGCCACGCTGAAACGTGCTAGCTAGGGGTCTGCTGAGGTATCCAGTCACTCACATCATCAATTTCATTACTTGACAATTAGCAGACAATGCTGCTGGTCATGCAGACGGGAACATCATTTAAGATCTTATCTTATAAGTCTCTTATGTATTCATGTATATTCTTTTGACGTCAGTCATGATGTCTGGCGTGATCCAGGTCAGAAGATTGTGGCTTGATTTCTTTCACGAAAATAGTGAAGCAATGAAAATAAATACGTTATTGGTAGCAAGGATTTGCAAGGACCCTTGAAGCCTTCGGCCTTCGGCATTGTACCCCTACAATGGTTCCTTTGACCGCCCTCAGGCCTAAAAGGGTCCGTGTAGGGAACCCCTGCTACCACTAACTTATATAATAAAAAGAAATAAAGACCAAATAAACACACTCACTGTAAAACCACCTCACGCCTCTCAACACACGCAGACATAGACACTGTCACAGCTCATGGTATTGTTTCCCTCTTGCTGGTCGTTTGGTGATCAAAAGCCTTTCGTAGTTTCAACAAGCCTTGAACCCTTTGGGTGTCGGTAGCGATTTTGGTCGAGGTGATTCCTGTAGGAATCACCTCGACCAAAATCGCTACCGACACATAAAGGGTTAACTTGGCTTTTTTGTACTGTGTCTTTTTGTAATGTCTCTCGTGCAGGAGCACTAAGAAGAAAAAATACGCTTTAAAAGGAAAAAGGATGGGAACATTAGGGAAAGACATTATAATTACTGGTCACGTTTCAGGAAGGTTACAAAGTAAAGTAGATTATAGCACTGTCAGGGGAGAGAAATGTGCATGATCGACCAGTGATCATAGATCTACTGTGGCCAAAGCACAAAAAAAAAAGAGATAGGAAAGAGAGGGCGCTAAGAGAGTGACTGAAAGCAATGCATATGGAAGCCCCCCCGAAGGGGGGCGTATCACATATCCCACTGTTCCAGCCACTCAGTGCATGGAAATTTAAATCCAGGTCCCCCCCGAGGGGGGTCCAGATATTTAGCCGGTGTGGACAGCTGTTTCGGTCTTGGCGACCTCTTCAGCACACCATCGGCGATACTGGCGGAGGCAGGAATTTCTGCCTACCTGCAAAGACAACCACATTTTACCGTGGTGTCTGCAGGGGGCATACATTCCATGCCACCACCTAGAGCCAAATCTCCATGCACCCTAAAAGAGAACCTACCAAAAGGGGGGAAGGGGTTGCAGTCGATATTGTAGTAGTAAATGAAAAGAAAAGGGGAGACTGCCAGTGCTAATATTTTAGGAAGGTTACAAAGTAAAGTAGATTATAGCACTGTCAGGGGAGAGAAATGTGCATGATCGACCAGTGATCATAGATCTACTGTGGCCAAAGCACAAAAAAAAAAGAGATAGGAAAGAGAGGGGCGCTAAGAGAGTGACTGAAAGCAATGCATATGGAAGCCCCCCCGAAGGGGGGCGTATCACATATCCCACTGTTCCAGCCACTCAGTGCATGGAAATTTAAATCCAGGTCCCCCCGAGGGGGGTCCAGATATTTAGCCGGTGTGGACAGCTGTTTCGGTCTTGGCGACCTCTTCAGCACACCATCGGCGATACTGGCGGAGGCAGGAATTTCTGCCTACCTGCAAAGACAACCACATTTTACCGTGGTGTCTGCAGGGGGCATACATTCCATGCCACCACCTAGAGCCAAATCTCCATGCACCCTAAAAGAGAACCTACCAAAAGGGGGGAAGGGGTTGCAGTCGATATTGTAGTAGTAAATGAAAAGAAAAGGGGAGACTGCCAGTGCTAATATTTTAGGAAGGTTACAAAGTAAAGTAGATTATAGCACTGTCAGGGGAGAGAAATGTGCATGATCGACCAGTGATCATAGATCTACTGTGGCCAAAGCACAAAAAAAAGAGATAGGAAAGAGAGGGGCGCTAAGAGAGTGACTGAAAGCAATGCATATGGAAGCCCCCCCCGAAGGGGGGCGTATCACATATCCCACTGTTCCAGCCACTCAGTGCATGGAAATTTAAATCCAGGTCCCCCCCGAGGGGGGTCCAGATATTTAGCCGGTGTGGACAGCTGTTTCGGTCTTGGCGACCTCTTCAGCACACCATCGGCGATACTGGCGGAGGCAGGAATTTCTGCCTACCTGCAAAGACAACCACATTTTACCGTGGTGTCTGCAGGGGGCATACATTCCATGCCACCACCTAGAGCCAAATCTCCATGCACCCTAAAAGAGAACCTACCAAAAGGGGGGAAGGGGTTGCAGTCGATATTGTAGTAGTAAATGAAAAGAAAAGGGGAGACTGCCAGTGCTAATATTTTAGGAAGGTTACAAAGTAAAGTAGATTATAGCACTGTCAGGGGAGAGAAATGTGCATGATCGACCAGTGATCATAGATCTACTGTGGCCAAAGCACAAAAAAAAAAAGAGATAGGAAAGAGAGGGGCGCTAAGAGAGTGACTGAAAGCAATGCATATGGAAGCCCCCCCCCCGAAGGGGGGCGTATCACATATCCCACTGTTCCAGCCACTCAGTGCATGGAAATTTAAATCCAGGTCCCCCCGAGGGGGGTCCAGATATTTAGCCGGTGTGGACAGCTGTTTCGGTCTTGGCGACCTCTTCAGCACACCATCGGCGATACTGGCGGAGGCAGGAATTTCTGCCTACCTGCAAAGACAACCACATTTTACCGTGGTGTCTGCAGGGGGCATACATTCCATGCCACCACCTAGAGCCAAATCTCCATGCACCCTAAAAGAGAACCTACCAAAAGGGGGGAAGGGGTTGCAGTCGATATTGTAGTAGTAAATGAAAAGAAAAGGGGAGACTGCCAGTGCTAATATTTTAGGAAGGTTACAAAGTAAAGTAGATTATAGCACTGTCAGGGGAGAGAAATGTGCATGATCGACCAGTGATCATAGATCTACTGTGGCCAAAACACAAAAAAAAAAAGAGATAGGAAAGAGAGGGGCGCTAAGAGAGTGACTGAAAGCAATGCATATGGAAGCCCCCCCCGAAGGGGGGCGTATCACATATCCCACTGTTCCAGCCACTCAGTGCATGGAAATTTAAATCCAGGTCCCCCCGAGGGGGGTCCAGATATTTAGCCGGTGTGGACAGCTGTTTCGGTCTTGGCGACCTCTTCAGCACACCATCGGCGATACTGGCGGAGGCAGGAATTTCTGCCTACCTGCAAAGACAACCACATTTTACCGTGGTGTCTGCAGGGGGCATACATTCCATGCCACCACCTAGAGCCAAATCTCCATGCACCCTAAAAGAGAACCTACCAAAAGGGGGGAAGGGGTTGCAGTCGATATTGTAGTAGTAAATGAAAAGAAAAGGGGAGACTGCCAGTGCTAATATTTTAGGAAGGTTACAAAGTAAAGTAGATTATAGCACTGTCAGGGGAGAGAAATGTGCATGATCGACCAGTGATCGGGGGGGCTTCCATATGCATTGCTTTCAGTCACTCTCTTAGCGCCCCTCTCTTTCCTATCTCTTTTTTTTTTGTGCTTTGGCCACAATAGATCTATGATCACTGGTCGATCATGCACATTTCTCTCCCCTGACAGTGCTATAATCTACTTTACTTTGTAACCTTCCTAAAATATTAGCACTGGCAGTCTCCCCTTTTCTTTTCATTTTGGTCACGTTTCAGATTGTTTTCTGTCATGAATCTTAACCCACGTTTAAAAACTCTCAACGACAGGCGAAAAAGTAGCTCCGTGTATTGGCTCAGATCCTCATCAGCCCAGTAGCTCGCTTACTGACTGACGGCATAACTGGACTACTAGGGCTAATGAGGATCTATGCTTCACGCAGAAAAGTGCAGTTCGCTCGAGGATCTCTTAAATTTTGTTGGCGACAATTATTGGTCAAAATTTTGATTACTTCCTGTAGAAAATCGCGATATCCCGTTACAGCAGAGTGTTTTTGCCGCCAAGTTAAAACCTTCTCTGCCACTGGGCGCAAATGTTGTTTTTGAAAGCATTGTAAATTCAACTTCAAAGATCTTCAGCCGTCCAAGAAACATGAACACAAAGTGGTTTCAGCAAGAGGTATAGATCCTCATGAGCCCCCGCAATTGCGGGGGCCCATGAGGATCTATACCTCTTGAAGTTGAGTGGTGTTCAATATTTCTCGGCAGTTATAAGACTGGTTAACTTTTACACAGAATTGTGAACATTCGCTCTTCAGAAACCACGGTGAGAGAAAAACTCCGTCAACTCTATCATCATTGTTGAAGTATAGTGCCAGATGGTAGAGTAGGCTGATTTTTTTTTTCTTTTCAGATAAAAAGCGAGGAGACATGACCGTATAACTGTCATGTAGAATTGTTTCCTGGTTGCCAAACGAATAAGGCTCTAACAGTCATTCAAGTTAGGCGAAGCGCTCTCCCGTATTGAAAGCGCGCCGAACATTTTACTCGGGAAAACGGAACTTTCAACGAGCTCAAACCCTTCTTTTCGAAGTTCAGTCTACTCCGCTTATTACAAGTTCGGATATAACAAAAGTCGGATATAGCGACACTTGTTCAGATGTCCCTAAGCACTATTTCTACTGAATTACTTCGCTTATCACACACTTCAGATATACCAACTAGAAAAGTTGGGTCCCCGGGCGATTTGAAATATCCGGAGCTTACTGTATATAAACAATAGCCGCCGCGAGGATCTATACCTTGTTCAAAGTGGGTGGTGTTCAACGTTTTGTCTCCGCAGTGCAGAGGTTAAGCAGGTCACTCCAGTCAAGCTTGCTTTACATTGGGCACAAGTTCAGTGCAGGGGATGGAATAGACGTACATGATACGCTAATACACTATACAATACAATATGACAGCTCAGTGGTAGTGTCCAATTAGCTGGTCCAACAGGGTGCCAATTCGTGCGATTATATTCCTAATCATATTCATTTCGGATTCCAAGGATGACACCCAAGTGAGACCCCGGTACATTGCCGTACACCTCAGCCTAAGGACGCAAATGTGTTCAATTTTGGGCAGCAAGTGACATAGATTCTCATGAGCCCCTGCAGTTGCAAGGGCTCATGAGAATCTATGTCACTTGCATAGGTGGGTTCAGGGACTTCATACACTTTGCGATGCACGTTGAATAGCTCTTTCAAAAAGTTAAACTTCCCACGGTGTTTGACGATACGAATGTGCCCATGTTGGGCAACAAGTGAAATAATAGATTCGCATGAACCCCTACAGCTGCAGGGGCTCATGAGAATCTATCTCACTTGAGGATGCAGATGTTGGTTCAGGGGCATCATACACTTGTGATGCATGTTGAACAGTCGTTTTTCAAAAGTTAGATTTCCCAAAGCGTCCGATGCAGACGGACAGTCGCCAGCAGAGTGCGTGCTCTGATTGACAACTCATTCTACCAGCAACAGACCACAGCAAGATATGGCTCGACTATGTTAGTTCAAGGGTGGTGGCAGAATAGCTTGGCGCCTATAGGCGCCAAGCTATTCTGCCATCACCTTTGAACTAATATGCAGCCCTCAGAGGATAACGCCAAAATGTGGGCATTTCGTACCTCGGGGACAATGAGCTAAACAAGTGCTTGTTCCACGCTGTTCATCCCTTCAGCCATTAATGCCACTACCCTGACGTGTGTTTTAGCATTCATTGTAAAGTCAATGCCTGAATACCAAGTAACATGGATATGAACGTAGCGTCAGCAACAGGCATGGAACTTCACATGCCCCCGTAGCTGCGGAGGCTCATGTGACTCTATGCCTTTCACAGTTGAGTGTCGTTTCCATTCTATATCTCTGTTTGTTTGTCTTTTTATGTTTATTTACTTCTTTATTTTTGCTGGAGAGGGGGTTGGGGGGGGGGGGAGGGGGAGATGTGTGTGTGTGTGTGGGGGGGGGGGGGAGGGGTGTGTGTGGCTGGGGCGGGGGAAAGAGAGGGCGGGGGGTGGGGGGTGGGCACACTGTCTCCCTCGATACGCTCAGCAGTGGAGGGAGTTACCCGGGTGGGGTGGGGTGGGATTGGGTGAAGGTGGGGTGGGGTGGGGGTGGGGTTGGGTGGGGGGGGGGAGGTGTGAATTTGTTGCATTTCTTCTTCTCGTAAAGTTATTGAAAGGCCATGTATTTAGTGTCATAACCGACGTTCTGTAAGAACGAAACTTAACGAAAGCATGCCATATCTTCACACGTAGAAAAGCTCATTTTGTTTTTCCAAGAAGGAATTAGTGCCGCAATTTTCAAGAAAGTGACAAATGCGCAAACACGTTAAACCTAAAACTTCACATTAAATTCACATTTACTGTTATTAACCTTTCTAGACAGTAATCTCTTAAATTTAAACGAATAACCAGTAAGCAAAGGTCATCGGGCTGACGTTGGCCATATTGGGCCCGAGCACGACAGTGCGCGGGCCTACTGCGGCCGACGTCGGCCCGAGGCGCACACCCATAAACCCAAAACTCCACTTTCAATTCATGTTTACTGACTGTTACGTTTGTGGTTGTGTTATTCTTTTTAGAGTATGTGTATGTTGATCATAGGAAAGATCCGATATTTAGTTCAGTTATTTTGGATAAGAATCACGTACCTTTTTAGTGTGATTTGTTTTCTTTTCCATGGATAAATTCCGATCGATTTTTCTTGTGTAGCTAAAACGTTGCATATATTTTGCTACATTGTTGCAAAGTCTGACCTATATGAGACTAGAAGGTTCGGGAAGGATCGCGGCCGTTCTAGTGACCTCAAATATGACGTCAATGTTGTGTAATACAAAATAATGTTGACTATTTGTCGCAACATTACGTAATGCGACTAGATGTTAGTTGAAGACTGTAGATAGATTTAGAGTGTTCTTTTTAATGAATATTAATGTGTTTTGGTCACGTTTTCATTTCTGATTGGTTGAGTTGTGTAATTTGCTGGATTGTTCTGGAAATATGCAATAGTATAATAGAGCGTTTTAGGCCGGAAATATGTGTGTGCATTGTATGGGAGACGCAGTGTATCAGAATTGCGGATGCATTGTAGAGGAGAAAGCGTACCAAAGTGTGGATGCAATTGTGGATGCATTGTTTGGAGATTGCATCGTGAGAATAAAGAACTGTTGGAACTGTTACTCCATTGTGGTCTACAGCCTTGTGCCACGTGTGACGAGTTGCCGCTGAGTGAAGTTTCTTTACAAGAACCCTACGTGAGTGCGTCTGGTGTGATTGCATCATACTACGACTATGACTACCACGTAACACTGATATCAACCTTTCTAGGCGGTAACCTCTTAAATTCAAACGAATAACCAGTAAGCAAACGTCACAGTTTGAAGATTACTGGTTCATAACTCACGATGAACTGTTTACGTGGCGTCATGAGTGCAAATATTCTCACTTGAAATTTAAAAAGAACCTCCGAGATCCCAAGCCAAACAAGTCAGTGAGCTAAACGACACAGTGCGATTGGCAACAGCCCTTTACTGAACTAAAGACTTTTTCATATCTAAAAGCAAAAGCAATACTTTTAAAGTCTTTCCTTTATTTTATGTGAAAAGAACGTTGTAAATGTTCAATTTACTTTGATTTACTTTACATTTTTGTATTTATGTGAACCAAAGGAAAAGATTAATTTTGTTTGTGTGGTTTAATGGACGACATTCATTCATTCATTCGTTCATTCATTCGTTCGTCCGTCCGTCCGTCCACCAGTCCATTGATCCATCCATCCATCCATCCATCCATCCATCCATCCATCCATCCATCCATCCATCCATCCATCCATCCATCCATCCATCCAACAATTCATTCATTCATTCATTCATTCATTCATTCATTCATTCATTCAACTATAACCCATTCATTCATTCTCTGTTTTACCGTCCGTCCGTCCGTCCGTCCATCCATCCATCCATCCATCCATTGATTGATTCATTCACTCATCCAACTATAACCCATTCATTCATTCTCTGTTTTACTTCCCTTTGTTTTAAGCTCAATTTAACCCATTTAGCCCCGAGTTCCTACGGCAGGCGATGGGTTGACCATGATAATCCACGTTTAGTGCCAGATTAATTGGCGCCTTCAGGGGGGAAGCTATTCTGGCACTACCTTTGAATTATCATGGTCAATCCATCTCCTGTAGCGGCTACATAGTCATTAGGCAACACCTCCAAAATCTGAGAAATGAAACCTTTGGGCCAAAGGGTTAACTCATTCGGCCAGCCGCATCCGGATGCGCGGCATAAGCCGCGCATCCGGATGCAGCTGACCGCGAATGAGTTAATCAGCTTTCAATAACATCGGTTTATC
>BTPG01000006.1:16133266-16145766 GCA_036245525.1 Semisulcospira habei | reverse complement strand
TCAATGTGAACAAAGTACATATCCTCATGTGTCCACACAGCTGCAGGGGTTCAAGTCCAATGTTCGCCTCTTGCGGATGGAGCGAGATCAATCCACTGAATGTTTGAAATCCGTGCAACGTTTCACCTACTTCTGCTTTGGGGATTGCAAAGAGTTGGGCCGTACCTCCTCTTGAAATCTTCGTGCGCCAGGGGCGGATCTTAGAGGGGTGGGGGGTGGTGGTTTTGGTGGGTGAATTCTGGATGTTCCGGAACATGCCAAAATCAGTCCGAAAATACTTTCAAAAGCTATATCAAAGTTTATGTTCTGTAGCTGGCCTTTAAACCATCCCCCTTCCCCAGCCTTTGATATTTTCGACTGTTGATGGAGAGGTGCAAAAACCATCACTTCACACACGCTTGCTGCTCCCCCCCCCCCCACACTTTTCAATTATTCGGCCAGTGGCGGGAATCAAGGTTTTACTTCTTCTTCTTCTTCTTCTTCTCGAACGTCGTCACACTTGGAGTTTGGCTCTCAAAATGAAATCTGTGGTCTTCTGTAGCGCCTCCACAGCCCGTACAGTTTTTCTTGCAGAGTGGCGGGCTTCGGCCATATCTCCCCCCTCAGCAGCTGGTGGTTCCCACGGTCTGCTTCTGCTTCTCCACAAGGACACAGGGGAGATGGCACGAGGTGGAAGCGTCTGTGCAGGTGGATATTGAGTCGGTTGTGCCCGGTCCTCAGACGTAAGATGGTCACCTGCTCTTGTCTGGACAGCTGATGGTAACTGTCTAGGGGCCGTTGTGGTGGTCTGTACACAGACTTAATGATGGTCTTCATCTCTGTGAAGCTGACTCCATTTTCATCTTGTTCTTCCTCTGCGCCCACTTTTGCCATTCTGTCAGCTTCTTCATTGCCGTAAATGCCACAGTGTAAAGGGATCCACTGCAGCACCAGTCTGGTGCACTTGATGTTTTGCAGTGCTTTTTGTAGACGTGACAGTTTGCTTGCTGTTGCTGCCTCAAGGACAGACATGGCATCAGTCAGGAAGACAATCTGGGCATCAGGGTCTGCAGTGCCACTAAGGGTGTTTGCAGCGCGGACCAGGGCTTCCACCTCAGCTCTGTAATTTGTACAGTGAAGGTCTGTTGGTACTGCCTCTGCCTGCCATTTTCCGTTTGGTTACTGAAACTAAGGTGGCGAAACAAATTTTCCTGTACGTGGCAACATGTATTTGGAAGAATAAAGTTTCTTGACTTGACTCTTGAATGTACACCCCAGCCCCTACATTCTGAGCTGCATTTGTGGCTGATCCATCGGTGCATGCCCGTATCCATGCTTCCTGGGGATACTTTTCTTTGAGCATGGCCAGTGTCAGGGCTTTCTTGCTCAGAGTGCTTTGCTCGTCTTTGGTGGTGATGTAGGGTACCGTGGAAGAGATGGTGATGTTTTCTGGCTTACGTTCCCAGGGTGGAAGGTCGCTAGCAGTATTAAGAGCCTCTACCTGAGCAGGGAGCTTTGCCTGGTGTTTCCCCTGCAGTGCTCTCGTCCCCTTCACAAAGCTTGGTCTTTTCAGTCTCCCTGAGGTTGGTTGTTTCATCCTGACGTTCATAGGATGGTCTTTGGAAGACGACCTTTGTGGACTGTATCAAGGCTTTGCAATCTCTTCTCATGCAGGGGTGTGTTGTCTCTTCCATCTTTTCAATTGGTGTGGATCTCATGGCGCCGGTGATGATACGCAGTGCCTGGTTCTGAACTCTGTCAATGGTCTGCTGGTGTGACTGGGCTGCCATCAACCATGCATTGGATACGTACTCAAGGTATGGTCTCACTGTGCCATGATATACATTTTTGTGGATCTTTTCATTGGCTCTCCATTGTGTTCCAGCCAGCTTCCTCATGATGTTCAGCTTTTTCTAGCTTTAGCTTCTGCGTTCCAGATGTGCGGCTTCCACGTCAGCATTTTGTCAAGGGTGACTCCCAGGTATGTCTGTTGGTCTTCATACCGCAAAGGGGTGTTGCCCAGTGCTAGTTTGCCAGCCTTTGCTTTGTTGGAGAGAGAAAAGAGTGTGGCTGATGATTTTTCTGTGTTGATGGTCACACACCAGTTGTTGGTCCAGTCTGTCAGCCTGTCCAGGACTAGCTGCATCCTGTATGTAGCGGTTGTTGCATACTCTTCTGTGCACCAGAGTACCAGGTCATCTGCGTACAGGGCTGTGTGGACTCCTTTCGGTAGCTCTGGCACAAGGTCGTTGATGAAGAGTATGAACAGGGTCGGTGACATGACTCCCCCCCCCCCTGTGGCACCCCCTGACGCAGCATCACTTTTGGCCACAGTACCTGGCTCTGCGATTGTGCAGGTATGACTTGGTCCACCGATACATGTTCCCTTGGATGCCACTGCGAAGGAGTTTCACACGGAGACCATCCTTCCACACCTTGTCGAAAGCCTTCTGTAGGTCAATGAAGGCAGCTAATGTCACCTTCTGATCTTGAAAGGCATCTTCTATGACCTGTGCAAGGTGTGTTGTCTGGTCTTCTGTACTCTTGTAGCTTCTGAAGCCGGCTTGCTCTGGCACGATGATGCTCTCGGAGTCCAGATACCACTGCAGGCGCTTGTTGATGATGCGCTCCATAGTATTGTACACATAACTTGTCAGGCTGATGGGGCGATAACTCAAGGCTTTGGACTTATTCTTCCCTTTCTGCACAATTGGGATCATCCTGGCTTCCTTCCAGCACTGGGGTACCTGTCCTCCTCTCCAGTGGTGGTTAAAGATGTCCAGTAGCTTCATTAAGGCAGTGCTGCTAAGGTGTTGTAACATCTCGTTTGAGATGCTGTCTGGACCTGGATATTTTTTCTTCTTCAGCTGTTTGATGGCCATCTTCAATTCTGGAAGGGTGATGTCCTTCTTCATTGCATCATGGATGTTTGCATCTTTTGTTCTCTCTCTTTCTTCCTGTCTGATTTCTTTTTCAAGCATTCGTGGGACAGTGATGTTACTTTTTTTTGCATAGATATGTGCGAACATGTTTGCAGCTTTCCTACCACTCAGTGCTTTCCCTTCTTATTCCAGGGTAATCTTCTGTTCCCTGGTGCCCTCATCGTTCAACGCCTTGGTCAGTCTCCACAACTTGGTGGTGTCCCTCTCCATGTTCAGTCTTGCAGTCTTCTCTCTCCAACTTCTTCTTGTGCACTCCAACTTCATCTTCAGATACTAGCCTTACTGTGTTGTAGCTTGATGTTGTTTTCTTGGCCGAGGTTGGTTTCAGCGTCTTCTCTGGCCCTAGTGAAGTTGTCATGTGCTTTCTGAAGATCTGCAGTCCAGTATGGGGTGTAGTTTTTCCGGACCCCTCGAGGTATGGTTTCCTTGGCTGCCTTACTGATAATGTCGTTAAAATCTCTGACCACATTGTTGATGTTCCTTCCAGACACAGCGAAGTCTTGCATTAGCTCATTTGCTCGGATACTGAACAAGCGCCAGTCTGCCTTTCGGTAGTTCCATCTTGGCCGGTGTGGCGAGCTGGCTGCTGTGCTTCCTTTTAGGGAAAGGAGGACAGGGCGGTGGTCACTTCTTCCTGTGGTCTTACTGTCCTGCTGAGGCGCTTATGAACATCTTCAGTGCAAACGCCAGGTCCGGTGTAGTGGTGGTGTGCCAGCGGCGAGAGTAGAAGGTAGGTTGGTCCTCAGGGTCATTAACAAGTATCAGGTGGTTTTTATCTTGCGACTCCTCGATGTCTTCTCCTCTCTTGTCAAGTGTGTCATATCCCCAAATCTGGGACTGGCTGTTGAAGTCACCAGTGGTGAGGAATCCACTGTCCGGGACCTGGATAGTGTCGAGGGACAGCAGCTTATCATTAGGACAGTGCTGTCACTGGTGGTTACCTTGACCTGAATGTATTCCGCCTCTTCCATGAATCTCCTGGTTTCGCTGGCATTCAGGTTGTTTCTAACTAGGGTCATAACTCCCCCTTTCTTCCTCCCTTGGCGATCACTTCGGAAGACCTGATATCCTCTGACCTTAAAATGTCACGACCCCGCTTCCGGGGCGCGAGCTATGAGCGCTACCGCTCGAGACTCACCCAACCCACACTTACACAAACCTAACACAAACACCAGAGGAACAATAACAACGACGTTTATTAAATATAACCCTAACAAAAACCAACTATTCTCACACAGCCGCGCATTCACACCTCACATTCACACACACATACGTCCAGACTCCCCAAACTAAATATCCTTAGTACACAATACAATAACAACAAATAAACTTAATAATCATAATACAATACAAAATAACAATATATAAATAAAACGACTATCCTTACTACTAAAAAGGAAAGAAACTGATGAACTTAAATCATATGCCACTAGACCCCGCCGGAAGCACAAGCGTCAAGCGCTAGCGCCAGTTGTACCGACGCCTTTGCTTCCGCGGAGAGTCTAACACAGCACGTGGCTCCTTAAGTAATACGCTAGTTCACAAAGCACAATGCCAATTACATGAACCAAATACGCTTGCTTACTAATTCAAGGATCGAGAAAAATGAATACAATCTGAACGCTACTAGTATCTCCCCAAAGGGATCACGAACAACAAGTTCGAATTAAGCTAGCAAATTATACATTGACAGCACAGGGCTCTTTAACTAGCACTTCTCAGAATAAGCAATACTGCGCGTACACATGGAACATATGTCCTTAACTCAACATGACCGACAGTAAGCTGAATAAATATCACGTATACAAGTGAAGACTAAACAATATCACATAACTTAATATAATTGAAAGTTGAATATATTTTACGTCACGGGACCTTCTCGTCGGAAGCACAACCGTTGAGCGCAGTTCAACTCGACGCTCTTGCTTCCGCGACTGTGATAAGGTCTTCCGTAACACAGGCTACTTTAAACAATATAACTCCATATGTTACTGTACCAAAACTCCTCTCGCAATATAGCTGCTCCAAGGAGACGAAATATACTAACGTGCTTAATATAACACTATAACTATATACACAACCTCACGTAAGCAATAACTATATGGGACGACCCGACCTGACTACATACGAGGCGTGCCGCGACACTCGCGAAGGCACCCCCCAGGTCCGGTGTCGTAGCCCACGAGGCGGAGTGACAACGTCAGCTTCCACGCAGAGTACCACAGCACGGTGGCAGACTAGCTGGTTAATTCTTCGTATTTAAAGATGCATGTAATCCGTGAAGACGCCCCGGCTAGGACGAGGACAAACAAGACAAGACGAGCCAGGGGTAAAGTCGTCGCAGCTCTTCTCTTCTCAGGACACCGACCTCTGGGCTCAACCAGGGCCGTCTCGTAGGGACGCCACAGAAGGACGACACAGCTACTTGAGGCGGCGGCAAATGGAAACCCACGCCCGCACAAACCCCCCTCAGAGACTATGTTGAAAAAAGACGACTGTTTCTGTTCGCTGGTGGAATGCGAATGACTAGAAATTTTCATACCGTTAGATTGGCAAAAATACTGCTCACTACCTCACGTGATAAAAATTCACATGAAGCAGGTACCACCCGATGACGTTCAGACTGGGTGGCCACGTGGCTGCACGCCGACCACCCAACCCTCGCACCGCAGCAAAACTCGTGCAAAGGCCATATACTACACACCTACGCTATCATTACCCGGTGACTAACTAAATCCTGTCACCCCTCTAAACTTACCCTCCTACAAAAATAGACGAAAAAAAATAAAAAAAAACCGTGTCGTGACACACCTCCCTCCTAAGCCTAAGACAAAACTAACAGTTTTTGTTTCTTACTATTTATCACGACTCGATATTCCTACTTAGAAAACAGCGGTTACTTCTGATCTGTCATCTCAAAATAACGATGAAAGAAACCTTCCAGCCTTACCTCGCACTCTCCTAACGCAGTGCGCAACAGTAAGTAGGTAAAAATGTCCGCATACTGCCTAACGCAGTCTCTACCGTCCGTGGTACGTCGGGACACTCAAAACCCAAATCCACAACGGACAACTCCTCCCGCTTTTCACCTCCTACGACTACGGCAGTAGCTACGCCGACTCTCTCGTGGAAGGTTAGCATGGAGTAACTTAGTTTTGCCTCCTACCTTCACCTGGTAATCGCACTCCCCCTGTCGCCCTACCACTTCATACGGACCCTGCCAAGTAACTTCTAGCTTGTTGCGTTTGGTGGGTCGCAGAAGCAACACTCTATCTCCCACCTGGAACTGGCGACGTTCTGCTTTCTTGTCGAAATGACGTTTCTCTTTCCGTTCAAAATTACGTTTCTGCCTAGCGCTGGCTTTCTTCAGGTTTTCCCTGGCTAACTTTCCTGACCGACTAATTGACTTCAGGATGGTTTCCGGTTTAACACGGTTCCTAGCTTTAACTAAAGTCTCATCCTTCTCCCCAATCACTGCTACCTGAGAATGTGGTAAAGGGTACTGTCTGGTACGTACGGGTCTGTTGTCTTCGAGCCTTATTTCGCACCCGTCTAACGTAGTGCGCAGTGGCAAGTCAGTAACGATGTCCGCGTACTGCTCGACTATGTCTTTACTGTCCTGGTGTACGTCAGGGCACTCAGGATCTAAATGAACGTCCCTGGTTGTTTCAACGGCTGTCAACGTCACTGTCGGCAAGTTGTCAACGACGATTACCTCTTCCCAGTCTTCGCCTTCTTCTACCACTACAGCGGTAGCTACGCACACTCCCTCCTGCAACTGGCTACACGCGGAGTCAACATCTAATTCATGAACGCCTGAAATAGCTACCGGTTCTTCTGCCCTCACCTGAGCTCGGGCTTCTAACGCAGCAGCTACGGCACACTGCTTCCCATCTACGGCCACGGGACTACGCTGCCCGTCCTCAAAGACTACCCAGTTGCCTAGTATGACGTCGGGAATAGAATCTTCCTTTTACCTCCACTAGACGGTTTATCTACCCTACTGATCGTATCACCGGATGTAGGCCCCTTCCTAACACTAGGTGCTCCCCCAAACACAGGTTTCTTAGTCTCTTAGCGTCTATGTGAAGCTGAGCTAACTCCGCCGCCTTCTCACCGTTCTCGGGAAGACGTTCCCTCACGAACAGCTCTAACTCCGGACTCATGATAGAATATAGTTGCTCCGTGATGAAAGCGTCCAACACGTCAACTACACTCCCTACGTCTCTCTTGGCTAAAGAAAACCACCTCTTCACTAGAGTGTGCAACCTACTCAAAAACTGCGGAAACGTTTCGGCACCTTCCTTACGTACCTCCCTGAACTGCTTTCGGTAGTACTCGGCGTCTCTCCGAAAACGTTTCAGGAGCGCATCCCTAACGACACTAACTACTGAGACGACCTCAGTCGCCTGCTAGGCGTTAAACCCCTAGTAACTAAACCCCGCTAACTATTCTAAAAACAACGTACAATAACTAATATTCACTTCTACACCCTACTCTTCTATTCTACGCCTGCCCCCCCCCCCCCCCCCAATACACACTAGCCAACATAATACAGAGCAAGCAAACACAACCAAGCCCCCCCCCCCCCCCCCCCCCGAGCAGGTGTGTCTCTTGTATACAGCAGATGTTTATGCTGTTTTCATGCAGAAAGTGCTCTAGTTCTGTTTTCTTGTTGGTAAGCCCTTCTGCATTCCAGTGCGTGATGTTCACATTGGGGTTTTCTTTGTCTCTGGTCTTGTTTTCTCGCTGGCCAGTCGCTCTACTTCCCCTTCCCCTGGCTCCTCGAGACAGTCGGGAAGGTCCTCCAGTCGCTGGGGGAGGGCTCCGAAGAGGTTTTACTTGTGGGTGCCTTTTATTGGAGGCTGAAGATTCCAAACAAAAAGTTGTAAACCCCCCACCCCCTCGGGAGGTAACTGATCCGCCTCTGCTCACGAACCCCCAAAGGTTGATGTCGGTGTGCTTCGATAAGGAAGGGGTTAATGACACAGCACTATGAGAATGTAGACAACTAGCAAGTTAACTCTTTGGTTGTCGGTAGCTCTGTTTGTCTCTCGCGACAAAAAGCGCTACCGACAGTCAAAAGGTTAACACACTGAGCCCTAGGGTCGTAATTCGCCAAATCAGGAACTGTTCTCTAAAGATTACATCACAGTTTTACGGTCCAAGGTCGGTGCCAAATATTCTGGCGCCACCATGGAACTATCATGGTTTTTTCCCCCTTATCTTGTAGACTACCAGGGCTGATGAGTTAAAATGGTACGTATTCTGGAAATCAAGAGAAAAACGTGCAAAACATTTCGTTTGGTGCTAACAGGATATATCTGCTTCAACGGTCTGAAGCTTTTCTGCTTTCAAAACATTTTTCAGTTGAAGATGTTGTTAGAGGTTGAGTCCTTAGATGCCTTAGCCAGAAGTGACTTTAATTCTACACTTCGTAAATCGTACGGGTTCTCAATCCATCATCCACCCATCCACCCATCCTCCCATCTACGCATCCATCCACCCACCCATCCATCCATCCATCCATCCATCCATCCATCCATCCATCCATCCATCCATCCATCCATCCATCCATCCATCCATCCATCCATCCATCCATCCATCCATCCGTACGCCGACCCATCCATCCATCTGTCTGTACATCCATTCATCCATCAATCCATTCACCCATCTGTACGTCGATCGATCGATCGATCGATCGATCGATTCATCCGTCTGTGTGTCCATCTATCCATTCGACCATCGAAGAACACCTAGCTTGCAAAAGGGAAGACTAGCAGACAAGTCTTTAGTTTCACGACGTTCACACTTCTGAAGTCAAATTAGTCCTTCACGAAAGACTTTCCACTGAAAGGAACACTGAAAAAGGAAACATTGCGAACTTTTAAATCTATGAAGCTGACAATATAAATCAGTTACCATCTACGCCGAAAGTTCTAGCAATACAAGTACAACCAAGCAAGCAAAAGACTTCGGGTCGACATCGGCCGCTGTTGGCTCGCGCGGAAACACTGCGAAGAAATGATGACTTCATGATATTTCTCATTTCGTTTTTTTTTTTCGTGTTACACCGTTCAGTGCCAGTTGCCGCAGACGGTGCTACTGAAACACTAGCTGCTCCAGGAACATGGATTCAAATTGGTCTCAGAAAGAGGTATAGATCCTCATGAGCCCCCGCAATTGCGGGGGCGCATGAGGATCTATACCTCTTGTACATTTTCTCGGCACTAAGCCGGTTAATCCTGTGCTATGAATAAAATGAAACTGCCGGTAATTTAAAATAAATTTCTGAAATAAAATGTTGATGGCGGTATTTGTTGAAATACAAAATTGAAAACGTTTACCCGTAGCGCCCGTAAACGTTCGAGAGAGTCATTTTAGACAGGAAATGCTACCTCATTTCATCACTATTATGGGCAAAGATGCGATCTTAAGTATCTGTCATTTTCAGTTCTATAGTCAGCTACTTACTGCGTCATTGGTCCCATTCAAATTCGCATTCAGACTACTTTATTAATTCATTCAGGGCATACCTATTACGAAGAAAATCCCAACAAAGAAAAAAAAAACGCTTTGAAAAGATAACCACGGAACAATTTATTATTATGTCGGGTTAAAGCCTTTTCAAAATAAACATACAATCGAGCACATAAAATGTGATACATATATATATATATATATATTTTTTTTTTGGGGGGGGGAAGGGGGGAGGGGGAGGGGGGAGGGGCGGGTGTGTGTGTGTGTGTGTGGAGGGGGGGGGGGGGTGGTGATCGAAAATTTCACACTTCGTTTTTTTTGCATCCTGACGTGGCCGATCTGTTAACGTCTTTGCAGATGGGTGTGCATTTACCCATACCGTGAGTTATGGGTACTAACTTTCTTCCTATCTTCTAGAATACATTCAGTTTTCATTTTCAAGGAACGGAGACACTGACTGAAAGTTAGAACCTTAACACATTGTACCCCAACACCGAAATCCCCCAATTTTGCCGTTGTCCTCTGAAGATTGCATTGCAGTGCAGGACACAGACCGACCATGATAGTTCAAGGGTGATGCCAGAATAGCTTGGCGCCCATAGGCGCCAAGCTATTCTGGCATCACCCTTGAACTATCATAGTCGATCCACATCTTGCTGTGCTGTGTCTGGGGTAGAATGGGTTAAGACTAGAGCTGACTGACAGCAGCAAACTGGTACATGTACTTACTTACAGCTCTAGATAAAAAAAAAAAGAATTCTGAAGGTTTGCATTCCAATACATGCATTCATGCAGTCATAAAGTGCTCACTTTGTTTTCGTACAGACAATGTAACAGGTACCTCCCCGCAGCATGCCTACCACATTTTTCAGCAGCATAGGTGAAACAAAATACGCGAGGAGGACTGGGAGGCGACCCTTGTGGGGGGTTGGTGGTGTTCTACAGAGGTATCCAAATCCTAAGCTAGTTCATCCATTCACTGCGTATTTTGTTTCAAAATTCCTTTCTCATTCAACGACCAAAAGCTGAACCCTTGAAAGAACAAACTGGTCTCAGCAAGCGGCATAGATCCTCATGAGCCCCCGCAAATGCGGGGGCTCATGAGGATCTATGCCGCTTGCAGTAGGGTAAGTTTTTATCGGCTGCGGACGGGTTAAATCACCAAAATTCGTCATTTTTCTTTATTGTGGTAAATAGAATTGATTTCCGGATCAGCATAAATATTCATGAATATGTCAATCCCTCTATGTCCGCGGTTTTGCCATTCCTGGGACCAGATCAGCATGATCTTCGGAGTAGCTCCGAGGTGGAAAAAATCGTGATTTTTCTGCCAAGAGTCGTGTGCCCGGGACTGGCTCTGAGAGTTAAAACAAGACGAGGATTTCATGCCAAAGTCTACCGTAATGTTTGGAGCTGATCCATTTCCCTCCTCTCTATAAAGACAGACACACGGCGCTTCCCGCCATTAGTAAGCTCTGTGGGCTCGTGTAGCGACCGTAATCCATCTCTCTATTCCAACCTCTGATTCACACACACTGGCACACATACATAAAGACGGACACACGGCGATTCCCGCCATTTGTAAGCTCTGTGGTCTAGCGTAGCATAGCTATTCTGAAGAAGAATAATAGCACTAGCAGCGAAATGACGTCACTGCAAGCTTCACGTCATTGCATCATTAGTCCCACGCTGTGTTCATAGTGACGATTCGATGTGATACGTCACTCATCGCGGCAGTAGTAACATTTGACGTATCAGAGGATCAACTTTACAATTTTCTTGCTGGTTTTCACGCCTAGGGCTTACAGGTCACAATTTTGGCCTAATCCTAACCCAGGGCCGGGACAAACAGCAGGCTTATGCACACACTGTTTATGAAAAATCAGGCGGGTATTATTGAGAATTAATTTTTTTTGTAAAAGAAAAAATAAAGCTATGTTAGCTGTTTTACAAATGACTCCGAAAAAGTGGTGGAGAAAATTGTCTAATTTTTACATCTAGGGCATACAGGTCACAAATGACCTAATCGTACTCGAAAGCAGAGACAAACTGTAGGCTTATGTAAATACCGTATACGAAAAATCATGCGAATATTAATGAGAAGAATGTTTTTTTCATAAAAAAGAGTCAATTGTTTTCAGATTAACTCATATAATTCGTACAATTAATCCTCAAAACCTGACTGTCTTTAATTATAAAAAAAATTAATTATCACTCAAAACGTTCTAGAGGTACAATGCTGGTTAACGAACTCGTTCAATATCTCCCTTCTATCTAGCTATATTCAAAATATCTAGTAAAAATAAGAAACTTTTCGGACTCCAGTGTGGATCAACCGGTTTTTGTGAAACGGGCCATTTTCTCGCCAATGAGCATATTAATAAAACAA
Organism: Semisulcospira habei; assembly: GCA_036245525.1. Lineage (NCBI taxonomy): Eukaryota > Metazoa > Mollusca > Gastropoda > Semisulcospiridae > Semisulcospira > Semisulcospira habei. The sequence continues at coordinate 16,133,976 of BTPG01000006.1, read as the reverse complement.
ATCGATAAAACAAGTCCCGAGATAATTTTTTTTAGGGACAATATCCTATAATTTCAAACTTGTCCGTCCTCAAACGCGGGCTCTAGTCGCTGTCACATACACACACACACACACACACACACACACACACACACACACACACACACACACACACACACACACACACACACACACACACACACACACACACACACACACACACACGCACGCACACACACACACACACACACACACAGACTCACACACACACACACACACACGCACGCGCGCGCCAAAAAGACGTTCTCTAGCAAGGTTTGCGTAGCTAGACGTGACGTCCTTTTTATCTTGTTACTTCTTTGCCAGATTTTATGCCCCGCTCGCCCAAAACGTCATGTGCATGCTCCGGAATGCGCTCTGACCAGCCCCATTTTAACGTCTACCGTATTTTCTATACGGTAGACAAAAAGAGGATTTTATTGCCGCTTGCAGGCAATTAGGGGAACGCAGCCGGCTCTTGGCAGAATAATCTTCCATTCCGTCCCCAGTTGTGTGCTACACAATAGCAAGCGGGTAAGCAATAAGACCGTCTGTCCCATTATCATTTATTTACTGTGAGTCGATGCATAAAAATACAACTCCTAAGGCTTCTCTGGGTCTATTGCGCACGACAAAAACAAGATGGGATGAACCACAACCCACAAAGTCTCTTTTATTTGAGAGCCACAAAG
>BTPG01000006.1:16033266-16128266 GCA_036245525.1 Semisulcospira habei | reverse complement strand
GCAGTTTGTCTCGAATGAGTCAAACCTTTGTGCGTGCCGGTGGTTGCAAGCGCTAAGTGATTAATAATTTGCCATCTTTAACTGGTACATGCTAGGCCGCTGTCCGCTTGAGGGGTGGATTGAGTATGAAGGCTCGTGCTACGGGTTCGGAGGTTCACTCGTCACCTGGCCTGGTGCATTGGTAAGTATATGTTTCTCACCATGTCTACTCGTGTGGCTCGCCAACAAAATAATGATACAATCTGAAGACACACGTGCGCGGCATCCACACTATATACTGATGAGTACAAAGAACTGCGACATTTCTGGAATCATCGGAAACACTTCAGTGTTTCCAATGATTCCAGAAACGTGGCATTTCTTTTGCTCCTTAGTATATATGTAGGGTTAGGTGTAGGGTTCGTGGGTTAACTTTAGTGTTATGATCATGGACATTAAAACTTGTCATGATGACGTGACAAAAAAATGACGCACCTGTGTCTTTTTGTTCGGGCCGACGTCGGCCGGAGTTGGCCCGCGCACGGCCATGCACGGTCCAACGGCGGCCGACTTTGTTCCGATGGCCTTTTGCGCATTGGGGAGTAGTGTTGAACGTATTATATGTGTGACAGATGATAGTTAGTTTCCTAGTAGTTTTACCCAGTTTGAATTTTTTCTTTCAGGTAATCTGTGGAGCGTATGGTGCCACCCTGGCAGAAGTCAACACAGCTGATGAAAACACGTTTCTGAGGAACAACGCGCGATCCAGAAATTGTATTTCTACTTCATTATACATTAATGCCTTTTAAACTTTTGGTTTTGGGTCTGTGAATCGTACAGTAATCACCACGCTAAACAGCGCTGTTGACATGTACAGAGTTATTTTAATTAATAATCGTGTCCCTCGAAATTGAGTACACGCCATTAACCCCTTCACTGCCTAGAAAAAAGGGAACACGATTCACCTGCAAGAGTTGTACTCAAACCAAGGGGAATCACAGCGCTGGACAGACAAACAGTTAGATCCCCTGCCCTCGCCTATCAGGCAACCAATCGCCAGCCCACAGAGAAATACGCAGGTATAGAACAAGACGATCATTTCCATCCTCTTTTGATAGGCGGGGGCAGGGGATCTAACTGTTTGTCTGTCCAGCGTTGTGATTCCCCTTGGTTTGAGTACAATTCTGCCAGCGCTAGCCTCACCTATCTGCTTTGTGAGAGTCACCTGCAAGAGGCACAGATCCTCATGAGCCCCCCGCGACTGCGGGGGCTCATGAGGATCTGTGTCTCTTGCTGAGACCATTTTGTATCCATGTTTTTGGGACGTTTGTGATTTTTGGTAGTTCAGTGAAGAACGATTTCACAAACAACAGTGTACGTGCAGTGACAAGGATTGGGTTCATGGCATAGCGTTCTCTGACAAATCTGAATACTGAAATGATGCCCAAAACTGGTTCTTAGAATGCGAATTTCTCCTGAAAAAGAGCGTATTGTCGTGTATAGTAGGAAGATTCTAACCCCTTTAATGCCCTGAAAAACTGAACTCAATCCAACCGCAAGAGACAGGGGGCTCATGAAGACCTATGTGCTTTGCTAAGACCAGTTTGCATCTACGTTCTCTGGACCTTTACGGCCTTTTGGTCTTTGAAGGGACAAAGGTTACAGAAATACAACACACGTTCAGTGGCAGGGAAGGGGTTAAACAGCCTCTGGAGGTTCTCAATTCACCATCACTTTAGTCTCGCAGTCACCCAGCGCTGTGCCAAAATATCAAAAGTTTTTGTCTGAACTTTGAGTTACAGGCCGTATTGATATGACGATTTGGTTTCCAGTCGACGGGCTGTGGGTGGGTGCGACTGATGTATTTTCCGAGGGACGATATCAGTGGGTGGGCAGCAAGGCCGCAATAGAGTTCAGTGACTGGAACAAGCAACAGCCTGACAACACAAACGACAACGAGGACTACGTTTACCTGAATCGTGGCTTTGACTACAAGTGGAACGACGGGCCTTCCGATTATCGTCTGAACTTTGCCTGTGAGCTCAGGTAACAGCCAGTTTAAACCAGTCAGCCCTGACGCACTGCAAAAAGTGTGTATAGATGGAACACGCCACTACATGGGAGGTGTCAGAATAACACCACGGTCGATCTGCCTCTAGTTAACAGCCTGTTGGACGGCTGATACAAATACAGTAGAGTGGTGATCAACCGTGATGGTTCAAGGGATGTGCCCGAATACCCGCGAGACGCCAAGCTAATCAGACCCCCAACCTTAAACTGTTGCGGTCGATCTAACCCAGGGGCGGATCTGTTCCCTCGAAGGGAGGTGTGTGGGGTGGGGTGGGGTGGATGGGTCGTAGAGTGGGAGTGGCGGGGTTCCAGCTTTTTGTTTGAGGCCTTTAATTTCAAACAAAAGGCCTCCCCGAAGCTAGACCTTCTTCCAGTGGCCGAAAATTCAAACAACAGGGGAGGAGTGTGTGTGTGTGTGTGGGGAGGGGGGGGGGGGGGAGGTGGGGGGTGGGTGGGTGAGGGGTGGTTGGGTGGGTGGGGGGACGTTAAACGTTTAGGGTTTAGCGTATTTTGTCCACCACGAGGGTGATTTCAAAGACTTTGGCACCGAAATAGGGTCTGAACGAGTTTTGACCCAAGCTGGATTTGAACCCGGGACCTTTCGGACGAGGGTCGAACACTTTACCACCGGGCAGATTCCGGTGAGGGGGGGGGAGGGAGGGATGGGGGGTGGGTGGGGGTGGGGGGCTGGAGGGGGTGTTAAAAGTTCACATCTGAACAAGTTTAACCGTGTTGGGCGGGTATGCATTTTGACCGACCCATTAAGATTTAATTACTTAAGTATACTGTCGCAAAAATATTGGGAAATTGTGTGTGCACTAAACGGTAAAAAACAAAGCACATGCACAGGCGCACTATTCATTAATTGTGCGTGCAATTTCCACCAGGCTGCAGTCAGGTTATGTTTTGCCGGTTCGGTTGATATTGCGTTGTGGTATTAACTCATTCCAATGCTGGAACACAGTAAACAGCACCTAAATGCAAAAGACTTAGATCCTCATGAGACCCCGCATATGCGGGGGCTCTTGAGGATCTAAGTCTCTTGCGGTCCTCGTTGATCGCTACGTTATTGGGCAGTGCGCCGATTTTTGATGCATGATGTATCTGGTTGTAATGTGCAGGCTGCAAGGTGCGAAGTGACGTTCTGCTTGCTAGCACTGCCTGCACGTGAAGCTTCTGGCCGCGCAGAGTTCCTGGGGGACCGATGCCTCCGTTAACTCATTCAGCCCGGACACACCACAGCAAGACATGGATCGAACATGATAGTTCAAGGGTGGTGCCAGAAAAGCTTGGCGCCCATAGGCGCCAAGCTATTCTGGCACCACCCTTGAACTATCATGTTCGATCTGTCTCTAGAACTGTAATACAGTCCTTCAGAGGGAAACTATACAATTTTTCGATTTGGATCCTCGGGAAGAATGTGTAAAGTGGTAGGGCACAGTCCCCACCATCACTAACTCCAAACAAAATATAAAGAGCAAATATCAGCAATAGTTTGACTTCTCGTTATTTTCTGAAACTGTTTGTTATCATTGATGTGTGTGATATTCTGTCTCTCCCAACCTCTCTCTGTTTTATGTCTGTCAGTCTCTCCATCTGTAAGTGTGTGTGTGTATGTGTGTGTGTGTGTGTGTGTGTGTGTGTGTGTTCATGCGTGCATGTGTGCGCGAGCGTTTGTGTGTGTGTGTGTGTTTGTTTGTATATGTGATTGTGTGTGTGTGTTTGTGTGTGTGCGTGTATAACAATGTGTGTGTACGTGTGTGTTCATGCGTGTATGTGCGTGCGTGCATTTGCGCACGAGCGTTTGTGTGTATATGTGTGACTGTGTGTTTGTGTGAATATGTGATTGTGTGTGTGTTTGTGTGTGTGTGTGTGTGTGTGTACAGATGTGTAAGTACTTGCACGTGTGTTTGTGTGTGTGTGTTTGTGTATGTACCTGCGTGTGTGTGTATGTGCGTGTGTGCGTGTGTGTGTGTCTGTGCGAGCTTACGTACGTACCTGCGTGTATGTGCGTGCGTTTTGTATAATTGATAATGGGGGTGCGTGTTTGTGTGTGCGTGTCATCGCGCTCGCGTGCATGTGTGTAATGGTGCGTGCGTGCGTGCGGTTTTGTGCGTGTGGGTGATGTGTGTACATACAGGAGTGTCATCCACACATTATCTGCAAAGCCTGTAAAATCCGGTTTATTATTCTGATCCATTTCCCTCCTCTCTAAGCCAACCTCTGATTGACACACAAGTCGGCGCACACAAATAATGACGGACACACGCGCTTCCCGCCATTAGTACGCTCTGTGGGGTCGTGTAGCGACAGGAATCCATCTCCTTCTACTCTAACCCACCCTCTGATCCACACAAACTAGCACACAAAAATAAAGGACACACGGCGATTCCCGCCATTAGTAAGCTCTGTGGCCCCTGGCGTAGCATAGCTATTCTGAACAAGAATAATAGCACGAGCAGCATAATGACGTCACTTCAAGCTTCACGTCATGGCATCATTAGCCCCATGTTAATAATAATAATAATAATAATAATAATAATAATAATAATAATAATAATAATAATAATAATAATAATAATACATAGTTCTTGTATAGCGCTGTTCTCCAGGATAACACTGGACTCACTGCGCATGCACAACAGCACACCCTCTCTCTCAGACACACGCACGATTATACACTACTTTAAACCACCCCATCTCTTCCCAACATCTTACATTCACTTCCTCTAGGATCAGAATAAAAGGCAGTCAGCAGTTAGCTAAAGATGAGCTAAGTGTTAAATGCCCGACAGAAAAGAAAAGTCTTTAAGTGGGCTTTGAAATGTGACAATGTGGGCAGATTCCGCATTTCAATTGGCAAAGAGTTCCACACACTTGGGGCTAAAAAGGTGAAAGAACGCTCCCCGACAGTTTTCATGTTAAGCTTCGGGATTTTAAAAAGTTTTACACTAGAGGAACGGAGGGTGCGTGATGGCTGATAAACAGACAGCTTGGCAGAAAGGTAAGGCGGGAGAGATCCGTCAAAATGCCGATAGGCGAAAATTGCAATTTTGTACTGGCAGCGTAATTTTACGGGCAGCCAGTGCAGCTGCTTCAGTAGAGGCGTAACGTGGTCTCTCTTTCGTTTCTTCAAGATGAGACGCGCCGCATTGTTTTGAATCATCTGCAGGCGTGAAATCTGATCGGCCGGTAAACCTGCCAGTACAGAATTGCAATAATCGAGCCTGGACGTAATGAATGCATTTACAAGTCTTGACGCCGCACTTTCTGTGAGATACGGTCTGAGGGAAGAAATTCTGCGCAGCTCAAGGAAACCAGCTCGGCAGACGCTACTGATATGATCATGCATGGAGAGCGTCGAATCAATCTTCACACCCAGATATTTGACACAGTTCTGGAAGGGAACGCCTGCAGCCACCAATGTTTGCGAACTCGCCGTCAATCAGACTAAGGCGAGACTGAGAGCCAAAGGCATGACTTCGGTTTTGTCGGTGTTAAGCTTAAGTTTGTTGCTTGTCATCCAGGACAGGACGTCGTCTATACAACAATGTACGCTCATCTTAACGGAGTTGAAATGGCTAGGCGCGCTACTTCTTGACAATTCAGTATCGTCAGCATACTTGTGAAAATCACACTCATGGGCGGCAATTACATCAGACAGAGTTTGTGAATATAGAGTGAACAAAAACAGGCCCTAATACGGAGCCCTGAGGGACTCCACACAACAACAGTCTAGAAGCAGATAGCTGGCCATTAACAAAAACAGCCTGAGAACGATCCTTAACGTATGAAGTGAACCAGGCTAGGGCAGTACCACGGATGCCAAAGGTCACCTCTAACCTCTTCAGCAAAACAGAATGATCGAGCGTGTCGAATGCTGCACTGAGGTCCAGCAGAGCAATGAGAGAGACAAGTCTCTTGTCTGCTTTCACTAGCAGACCATCCAGGACGCTCAGCACAGCAGTCTCCGTGCTGTGATCCTTTCTGTATGCCGATAGATGCATATCTAACAGACCGTTTCCAGAGACAAATGGCTTTGTAGCTGTTTCAAAACAATCTTCTCCAAAATCTTTGAAATAAACGGAAGGTTAGATACAGGTCTGAAATGTTTCAAGTCGTTTGGGTCCAGTCCAGGCTTTTTCAAGAGTGGTGTCACAACAGCATGTTTAAACTGAGTAGGCACAGCACCTGTAGACAGAGAGGCATTAACTATGGCGGTAATCAGTGGGAGGAGATCATCGATACACTGTTTTATGTGGGACGTGGGCAAGTGTTCATAGTGACGACTCGATGTTATACGTCATCATCGCAATACTAACATTTGACGTATCAGAGGTTCAACTTTGCAATTTTCTTGCTGATTTTCATGCCTAGAACTTACAGGTCACAATTTGACCAAATCCTACCTCAGGGCCGAGACAAATGGCAGGCTTATGTAAGCACTGTTTATGAAAATGAAAAATCATGCGGTTATTAATGAGAAGCTAGCTTTATTCGTAAAAAAATTAAAGTTATCTTAGCTGTTTTACAAATGACTCCGAAAAAGTGGTGCAAAAAATTGTCTGATTTTCACACCGATGGCATACAGGTCACAATGGACCTAATCGTACCCGACAGCTGAGAGAAACTGTAGGCTTATGTAAATAGCGTATACGAAAAATCATGCGATTATTAATGAGAAGATTGGTTTTTTTTGTGTGAAACAGATTCAATTGTTTTAAGATTAACCCATATAATTAGTGAAATTAATCCCCAAAACTTGAAAATATATTTTGTTAAAAAAAAATTAATTATCACTCAAAAACTTCTAGCTGGTTAACAAACTCATTCAATATATCCCTTTTATCTAGTTATATACAAAATATCTAGTAAAAATAAGAAAAAATTCGGACAACAGTGTGGATCAACCGGTTTGTGTAAAACGGCCATTTTCTCGCTTAATCAAAACACCGAAAAAAAAGCTGTCGACATAATTCTTTTAGGGACAATATCCTAAAATGTCAAGCTTGTCCGTCTCAAACGCGGGCTCTAGTCGCGGTCACATGATGATGATGTGCGTCCATCGCGGGCAATGAGGACCACTGACATCCCTAACTACGTTGTGTCTAAAAATGGTGTGTCCGGAGATGGCTGGTAAGGCCAATCCGGGCACGGAGGTGCCTCCCACAGGTGGGACATAAGCGAGATGGTGCAGCATTGCAGGTGCTTGCCGCTCGTCCTTTTCTCTGGAGACGCTTTCTGTCTGCTTCGGCTGTGCGTCTATCCTCAGCGTGGATCCCCTGTTGATAAGGCTGCGCCAGGAGGTGTGATCCAGGGCTGAATGTTCCCAGGAGTTGGTATCTATCTCAAGGGCGTTTAGGGAAACATTGAGAATGTCTTTGAAACGCTTGCGCTGGCCGCCATGACAACGCTTGCCTGAGGACAGTTCGCCGAAGAGCAACTGCTTGGGGATGCGTTCATTTGGCATCCTTACAACGTGACCCGCCCATCTGATTTGATGCATCATCAGCATAGTGTGAACAGAGGGCACACCCGCAGAAAGGAGCACTTCAGTATCTGGAGTCTTGTCCTCCCACCTTATCTGCTGGATCTTGCGCAGGCATATTAGGTGAAAGTGGTTCAGTCTGCGTGCATGCATCCTGTACACAGTCCAAGTTTAGCAGGCGTACAGGAGGGTGGGCAAGACAACTGCACGGTATACCTTGAGTTTCGTCACCAGACGGATTCCCCTACGCTCCCAGACAGTTTCCCGCAGCCTCCCGAAGTTGGCACTGGCTTTTGCAATCCTGCAATTAATTTCATCGTCAATGTGGACTGCTCTGGAGAGAGTACTGCCGAGGTATGTGAACTTGTCAATCGCATGGAGCTTTTGTCCATTCACTGAAATGGAAGGCTCAACATTGGGTTGGTCTGGTGCTGGCTGGTGCAAGATTTTTCGTCTTCTTGGTGCTGATGGTTAGGCCGAAATTGTCGCATGCTGAGGAGCACTGGTCCATGCTGGCTTGCATCTCCGGCTTAGAGCCTGCATTAAGAGCGCAGTCATCAGCAAAAAGAAAGTCTCTCAGCACAGTTTCCTTAAGTTTTGTTATGGCCTGAAGTCTGTGCAGATCGAACAGCTTCCCGTCTGTTCTGTACTTCACACACACACACACACACACACACACACACACACACACACACACACACACACACACACACACACACACACACACACACACACACACACACACACACACACACACAAACACACACACACACACACACACACACACACACACACACACACACACACACACACACACACACACACGGACACATACGGCGCTTTGGCGCCAAAATGACATTATCTAGCAAGGTTTGCCTAACTAGACATGACGTCACTTTTATCTTGTTACTTCTTTGCCAGAATTTCTGCCCCGCACGCCTAAAACGTCATGTGCATGCTCCGGAATGCGCTCCGACCAGCCCCATTTTAAAGACTACCGTATTTTTTTTTTTAAACGCTGTACAACAAGATGAGAATTTCATCCCAAAATCTACGACATTGTTTGCGTTTATTTTTTTAGAAACATTCAGAATTGTTCATATTTTTAGGTTTATTTTGCTGATCCATTTCCCTCCTCTCTAAGCCAACCTCCGATCAACACACAAATAAAGACAGACACACGGCGCTTCCCGCGATTAGTACGCTCTGTGGGCTTGTGTAGCGACAGGAATCCATCTCCTTCTACTCTAACCCACCCTCTGATCCTCACACACTGGTACACAGAAATAAAGATGGATACACGGCGATACCCGCCATTCGTAAGCTCTGTGGTTTGGCGTAACATAGCTGTTCTGAAGAAGAAGAATAGCACGAGCAGCGAAATGACACACATTACACACATGCACGCGAGCGCGTTCTCACGCACTCACACACACGCACCACCATCACCAACTATACAAAACGCACACACACACACACACACACACACACACACACACACACACACACACACACACACACACACACACACCCACACACACACACACAGGTACGCACGTAAGCTTGCACAGACATACACGCACACAGGCACATACACACACACACACACGCACATACATACACACACACACACACTTACACACGTGCGCCCATGCACGCACGTACACATTTGCACACACACACACACACACACACACACACACACACACACACACACACACACACACACACAAACACACAAACGCTAGCGCGCACATGCACACATGAACACACACTCACACACTTACAGATGGAGAGACAGACAGAGACAGAGAGAGATTGAGAGAGACAGAATATAGCATGAACACAAATCAATGACAACAAACAGTTTCAGAAAATAACGAGAAGTCAAACTGTTGCTGATATTCGCTCTTTATTTGTTTGGAGAGAGTGATGGTGGGAACTGTGCCCTACCACTTAACACATTCTGCCCGAGGACCGAAATCCCCAAATTTTATAGTTCCTCTCTGAAGGACTGTATTACAGTTTTAGAGACAGATCGAACATGATAGTGCAAGGGTGGTGCCAGAATAGCTTGGCGCCTATTGGCGCCAAGCTATTTTGGCACCACCCTTGAACTATCATGTTCGATCCATGTCTTTCTGTGGTGTGTCCGGGCTGAATGAGTTAACGGCGGCATCGGTCCCACAGGAACTCTGCGCGGCCAGAGGCTTTACGTGCAGGCAGTGCTAGCAAGCAGAACGTCACTTCGCACCTTGCAGCCTGCACATTACAACCAGATAATTATATCGTGCATCAAAAATCAGCGCACTACCTAATAATCCCGTAGCGATCAACGAGGACCGCAAGAGACTTAGATCCTCATGAGCCCCCGCATATGCGGGGGCTCATGAGGATCTATGTCTCTTGCATTTAGGTGTTGTTTACCGTGTTCCAGTAGTGGAAGAGTTAACGCCACAACGCAATATCAACTGAACAGGCAAAACATAACCTGACTGCAGTCTTGTGGAAATTGCACGCACTAATGAATGCATGTGCTTTGCTTTTGACCGTTAAGTGCACACACAATTTTCCATTATTTTCGAGACAGTCGGCCTAAGAAATTAAATCCTAATGCGCCGGTCAAAATGCATAACAGCGTAAAACGGTTAAACCTGTTCAGATGTGAACGTTTCCCGGGAGCTGGGTGTCTCGGTGGTAGAGTGTTCGACTCTCGTCCGAAAGGTCCCGGGTTCGAATCCAGCTAGGGTCAAAATTTGTTCAGACCCTATTTCGGTGCCCCAGTCTTTGAAATCACCCTCTTGGTGGACAAAAGACGCTAAGCCCTAAACGTTAACGGTTTTTTCCCTCCCCCTCCACCCCTGTTGTTTGATTTTTCGGTCACTGGAAGAAGGTCTAGCGTCGGGGAAACCTTTTGTTTCAGGTTAAAGGCCCCAAACAAAAAGTTGAACCCCCCCCCCACCCCACTACCCCCCCCCCCACCCCCCCTCCAACCCAAGCCCCTTCGAGGTAACTGATGCGCTCCTGGGTTAGATCGACCGCAACAGTTCAAGGTTGGGGTCTGATTAGCTTGGCGCCTCGCGGGTATTCGGGCACACCCCTTGAACCATCATGGTTGATCACCACTCTACTGTATTAGTATCAGCCGTCCAACAGGCTGTTAACTAGAGGCAGATCGACCGTGATAAGAATGACGCCCGGAAACCACAACGTCTGGAAGAGCCATGTTATTCTGACACCTCCCATGTAGTGGCGTGTTCCATCTATACACACTTTTTGCAGTGCGTCACGGCTGACTGTTCCTAACTGGCTGTTACCTGAGCTCACAGGCAAAGTTCAGACGATGATCGGAAGGCCTGTCGTTCCACTTGTAGTCAAAAACACGCACCAGGTAGGCGTAATCCTCATTGTCGTTTGTGTTGTCAGGTTGTTGATTGTACCAGTCACTGAAATCTAATGCGGTTGCTGCCCACCCACTGATATCGTCCCTCGGAAAATACATCAGTCGCACCCACCCACAGCCCGTCGACTGGAAATCAAATCGTCATATCAATACCGCCTGTAACTCAAAGTTCAGACAAAAACTGTTGATATTTTGGCACAGCGCTGGGTGACTACGAGACTAAAGTGATGGTGAATTGAGAACCTCCAGAAGCAGTTTAACCCCTTTCCTGCCACTGAACGTGTGTTGTATTTCTGTAACCTTTGTCCCTTCAAAGACCAAAAGGCCGTAAAGGTCCAGAGAACGTAGATGCAAACTGGTCTTAGCAATGGACATAGGTCCTCATGAGATTGCGATTGCGGGGGCTCATGAGGATCTATGTCTCTTGCGGTTGGATTGAGTTCAGGGTTTTTCGGCATTGAAGGGATTAAAACCTTCCTACTATACACGACAATACGCTCTTTTTCAGGAGAAATTCGCATTCTAAGGACCAGTTTTCTGCATCATTTCAGTTTTCAGATTTGTCAGAGAACGCTATGCCATCAACCCAATCCTTGTCACTGCACGCACACTGTTGTTTCTGAAATCTTTCTTCACTGAACGACCAGAAATCACAACGATCCAAGAAACATGGATACAAAATGGTCTTAGCAAGAGGCACAGATCCTCATGGTCCCCGCAGTCGCGGGGGCTCATGAGGATCTGTGCCTCTTGCTGCTGAATCGTGTTCCCTTTTTTCTCGGCAGTGAAGGGGTTAATGGCGTGTACTCAGTTTCGAGGGAAATTATTGTTAATTAAAATAACTCTGTACATGTCGACAGCGCTGTTTAGCGTGGTGATTCCTGTACGATTCACAGTCCCAAAACCAAAAGTTGAAAAGGCATTAAAGTATAACGAAGTAGAAATACAATTTCTGGATCGCGCGTTGTTCCTGAGAAACGTGTTTTCATCAGCTGTGTTGACTTCAGCCAGGGTGGCACCATATGCTCCACAGATTTCCTGGAAGAAAAAACTCAAACTCGGTAAAACTAATATGAAACTAACTAAGTCTATCATCTGTCACACATATAATACGTTCAACACTACTCCGCAATGCGCAAAAGGCCATCGGGCCGTCGTGGGCCGTCGTGGGCCGCCGTCGGCCCGCGCACGGCCGTGCGCGTGCCAACACCGGCCGACGTTCGGCCGATGGCCTTTCGCGCATTTGGTCAGTACTCAAAAAGACACAGGTGCGTCATTTTTTGTCACGTGATCATGACAAGATTTAATGTCCATGATCATAACCCTAACGTTAACCCCTGAACCCTTTACCTAACCCTATATCTATACTGAGGAGCAAAAGAAATGCGACGTTTCTGGAATCATCGGTAACACTGAAGTGTCCTCTACATCACACACTGAAGTGTCCTCTACATCACACACTGAAGTGTCCTCTACATCACACACTGAAGTGTCCTCTACATCACACACTGAAGTGTCCTCTACATCACACACTGAAGTGTCCTGTACATCACACACTAAAGTGTCCTCTACATCACACACTAAAGTGTCCTCTACATCACACACTGAAGTGTCCTCTACATCACACACTGAAGTGTCCTCTACATCACACACTGAAGTGTCCTCTACATCACACACTAAAGTGTCCTCTACATCACACACTGAAGTGTCCTCTACATCACACACTGAAGTGTCCTCTACATCACACACTGAAGTGTCCTCTACATCACACACTGAAGTGTCCTCTACATCACACACTGAAGTGTCCTCTACATCACACACTAAAGTGTCCTCTACATCACACACTAAAGTGTCCTCTACATCACACACTGAAGTGTCCTCTACATCACACACTGAAGTGTCCTCTACATCACACACTGAAGTGTCCTCTACATCACACACTGAAGTGTCCTCTACATCACACACTGAAGTGTCCTCTACATCACACACTGAAGTGTCCTCTACATCACACACTGAAGTGTCCTCTACATCACACACTGAAGTGTTTCCGATGATTCCAGAAATGTCGCATTTCTTTTTACTCATCAGTATAATTTATAGTGTGGATGCCGCGCACGTGTGTCTTCAGATTGTATCATTATTTTGTTGGCCAGCCACACGAGTAGACATGGTGAGAAACATATTCTTACCAATGCACCAGGCCAGGTGACGAGTGAGCCTCCGAACCCGTAGCACGAGCCTTCATACTCAATCCACCCCTCAAGCGGACAGGCAGCTGCATGCACACGCCTGCATGTACCAGTTAAAGATAAATTATTAATCACTTAGCGCTTGCAACCACCGGCACGCACAAAGGTTTGACTCATTCGAGACAAACTGCATCCGAATACGCGGCACGAGCCGCGTATCCGGATGCAGTTTCGCTCGAATGAGTAAATGGGAGGCTTGGTAGATGATCGGCGTGAACAGACAAACGGGAGGGGGGAGGTTCACGTGATTGCAAACTTAAGACGTACAAACTGTATTTCCATTAACACTTTCATGGCCACTGGACGCAGGTTGTCTTTTTCAAGCAATTCGGTGTCAATTCCGCGTCAGAGAGCCACACGCATCAAAAGATCATTAATACAATGTGGTGTCGGCAGGTGGCGCAGGTCGTCATCAGCCCCCCGAACTGCGGGACGGGCTCATGAGGATCTATACCCTGTGCAGTTGGTTGCTGTTCTGTGATTCTTGGCAATAAGAGGGTTAACAGTGTGCATGCAGCTGCCTGTACAGTTTACAACTTGACGGTGGGTGCATGCACGAGGGCCATACCCAGTGAAGTTTCCCTCTTCTGTACGTCTCGTTTGTCCGACTGGTTCTCTTGTAGCAAGGCCACGTTGAGTGTTTTAGTCCATAAGCTAGGAAGTTCTACCGTGCACCCCCCCCCCCCCCAGTACTCAATAAGATGGGTTTCAAAGTGTTCCTTAGTATGTCCTGAGATGTTTAAGCCATGTTCCCCGAAAATCCTTAGGAACACACCAGAGATATAGCCGATGGCGCAAGGGTACCCCCATTCACGCTCTTCGCAGGTGCTAAAATGAGGTTGAGAAACATTTTCCTCTGAATAAATCAGAATTCATTCCAGAAACCCAAATCAGGCAATATTATGTCAAGGCACACCTTCTACATCCTCTGCAAAAAAACAGAATGAAAAAATATTGAATCTCTGGCTCACAGTGAAGGTATTTGTGCACCCAGTAAACGACCATTTCCGCGAAATCGCAAAAAAAGACAAAAAAAATGTGTCGGATGCCTTCAGACATTTTCTATAGCACTGACAGTCCATTTTCAGGTTTACGTCATTAAAACAGGATGTCACAATTATTATAAACTTGACTAGGTGATGCTGTGATCACTGTGAGTGCCACAGTGGTTGATTTTGTATCCCTACCCCCAAGTTGTAAAAATACACAAAAGTAATTAGAAAAAATTGCTTAAGTTATTCCATTTTATTTTGACCTCTCTTTACCTATTACGTTTGAATAATGTGAGCATAAAGTGCAAGAAAATAAGGAAAGTCGGCTTCCTTTACGGTATGTTCGTGGTGAATGATAGCTTTTTCCCATTTAAAATTGCCGAATTGGGAAACGTATGTTGTTTCCGATGCCCTCAAAAATTTTGTATACAACTGATAGGTCTGTTTTAGGTTTTATTGTTTAGGAAAGAGTACCACAGTTACTCCCAACCTGATTTTATGATGCTGTGATGCATTTAGGGGCCACAGTGGCTGAATCTGCTGCCCTACCCCCATTTTACCTGTACGCAAAGGAACGAAAAATGATCATAACAATTGCTCCTCTGATTAAATATGTTTGTTGCCAGTTTTCTTAACAAAATATGCATATTGAGCATAAAGATTTGTGATAATTTCATTAATTTCAATGTGACCCATCAATTTAATTGTAATTCTTTTTATTTAAGGCATGCTTAACAGGGGCTGCCGCTGAAGCTTCTATCGTCTGCACATTTAGCACTCTTGTCAAACTCGGGGAAGGTGTACCTCAGGGAGATGTTGTGTCTAATGCTGTTTTTGGTCTACATTAATGACATCAGTACAACAGTACCAAGGTTCATCTCGAACATCCTCCATGCGGATGACTTTGCAGTGTGGAGCACAGCAGAACATAAAGAAATAGCATCCTCCAAAATCCAGGATGCTGCCAATAGAGTCAGCAGCTGGACTGAAAGAGGCCACTCAAACTGAGCTAGACCATCTCTTTCAATCAGACGGAAGAGGTCACCTCAAAACTGGAGACCTTCCAGTACCAAAGACAGACGGGCCAACTTTACTGGCAACAAATAAATTACTGGATTCACGTGGAGGCCTCACATTGAAGCCATGGAAGCTAGAGCTGCAAAAAGGAAAAGTCTCTGATGAAGAAACTGGTGGGGACCACATTGGCGCAAATTACAGCATCCTGGCACAAGCAAACATCTGCTCGGTCAGACCAGTCGTGCGGTACCAAGATACATCGACAACATGAAACACTGCCTGCAAAACCCAAAAAGCCAGGCTTGACAAGATGCAGAACATGGGTCATTCTCATGATGCAGTGACATTCTTAGAGCCATCTGGAGCACCCCAATTTAGGAAATGGAGGACATTGGAGCCACTGGAATGCAGAACAGCACACACGATGAAGAAACTTACTAAACACCGACAGCATGGGAGACTACAGGAGCAGACCAAGAACCGTCAGAAATGTCCAAATCTGAACCGCCCAAATCTGAACCGCCAACTGAAGGTCCTGCAAAGGGCTAACACTGACGTCCTGGAACCAAGCCCAAAGATGTGTGAACAGCTCCCTACAGATACCTGGACATCTCGAAAGAGCCTTCAAGACAACATAAACAATGTTCCAGGACTCTTTGCCAAAGGTCGCGGCACCGCACAAAGCCATCTTGCTGGAGGTTGTGCACAAGCGCTACCCTCACAGCAGCTGTGATACCACACAAGATGCCGTGCGGAATGAAGGAAGTGGCGTGTACATCTGTTGTGCAGACCGCACTACTACCTCCCTCTCCTTACCAGCTGGTGGCAACAGCTCCAACTATCGTACAGATCTGCAGGTGCTCAACACAGCAGCAGAGCACTAGCTAGGGAAAAGGCAGCAGCTTGATCCACTGATCTCACCAAGAAGCTTCAAGACAGACTGGATGCCCTGTCCACAAAATAGTGCTGCAGTGGATTCCAGTGCATTCTGGACTAGCTTCGAATGGAGACACTACAACAACAAAGTGATTGGCAACAGCAGAATGGCGGCTGCAGCCCGTGGGCAGATGACATCAACAAGCTGAACAGGGAGAGCCAGGCCACCATCTTTCATTTACGCACTGATTACTCTGGACTGGGTCCATACAGAAAAGCAGGAACGTTTCACAAACCCAAAATGAAGCCTGAAGGTTTACACACTTTAATCAGATCACTCTGTATCAGCAATTATTTGAAGCTTCCGTGCCTAATGCATGAAGAGATACCAAAATAAAAGAACGTTTAGCGAATGGCGGACTTCGGTAGAAGCGTAAACAACCAATCAGAATGTTCGGCAGAAAGGCCATGCAGTCACTTTATGATCAGAGCTAAATATAGATCACTTGCAACAAGCATGATCGTTCGCAATGGAATAGTCACAAATTGGGGGAGAAAAAAAAAAAAAAGAAGTAGACAAAAGTCTGCCAGCACGTTGCAATTTTGTACAAACTTTCACAGACTTTAAGGAAAAGGACTGAAATTGACAGACTTTCCAGGGCCCTGAAAAAGCCTTGTCATTTTTTAACAACTTTCACAAATGTTCACAGACCGTAAGGACCCTGCTGGACTCACCTCGAAGGATTGGGTCATGCGGAAACAGCCCTATGCGAATTTGGCGTAGAAAATCAGTCTCCTTAGCACATTCTCCAAACATGTCCATACACAGAAGCGGTCTGCTGGCAGTTCTGACCAGAAGACACGCCCCTATACACCAAACTCTGAAAACATGCTGCCTAGCTCTTGACAGCTCACTTATTGGCAGCCAGAACAATATAAGATTTAAAGACGGCCATAAAAAAAAAATTGAACGTTGCAGAAGGTGGAAGTGGAGATCTCGTGGTCGACATGTGGAAACTAAGTATTTTGATAACATTGTTTTGGCTATTAGGAACCATGAAACTTTATTACGCATTCATATTTACGCATTTCTAGATGAAAATAAATGAAAGGAAAAGGGGAGACCTTACTAGACCCGCCTTACGCTAGGTAAAATGTCACATAAAAGACCAGCCAGTTAAAAATAGTTACAATTAAATTGATGGATTACATTGAAATTAATGAAATGATCACAACTTGTTATGCTTAATATCTTAAAAAAAAAAACTGGCAACAAATAATATTTAAACAGAGGAGTATGATGTAAGCAATTTTTATGATTATTTTGCGTTACTTTGCGTACTGGTAAAATGGGGGTAGGGCAGCAGATTCAGCCACTGTGGCCCCTAAATGCATCATAGCATCACAAACTCAGGTTGGGAGTAACTGTGGTACTCTATCCTAACCAATAAAACCTAACAAAGACCTATCGGTTGAGTACAAAATTTCTGTGGGCACCGGAAACAACGTACGTTTCCCAATTCGGCAATTTTAAATGGGAAAAAGTTATCATTCACCACGAATGTACCGTAAAGGATGCCGACTTTACTTATTTTCTTGCACTTTATGCTCACATTATTGAAACTTAATAGGTAAAGAGAGGTCAAAATAAAATGGAATAACGTAAGCAATTTTTTCTAATTAATTTTGTGTATTTTTACAACTTGGGGGTAGGGATACAAAATCAACCACTGTGGCACTCACAGTGATCACAGCATCACCTAGTCAAGTTTATAATAATTGTGACATCCTGTTTTAATGATGTAAACCTGAAAATGGACTGTCAGTGCTATAGTAAATGTCTGAAGGCATCTGACACATTATTTTTGTCTTTTTTTGCGATTTCACGGAAATGGTCGTTTACTGGGTGCACAAATACCTTCACTGTGAGCCAGAGATTCAATATTTTTTCATTCTGTTTTTTGCAGAGGATGCAGAAGGTGTGCCTTGACATAATATTGCCTGATTTGGGTTTCTGGAATGAATTCTGATTTATTTAGAGGAAAATGTTTCTCAACCTCATTTTAGCACCTTTGAAGAGCGTGAATGGGGGTACCCTTGCGCCATCGGCTATATCTCTGGTGTGTTCCTAAGGATTTTCGGGGAACATGGCTTAAACATCTCAGGACATACTAAGGAACACTTTGAAACCCATCTTATTGAGTACTGGGGGGGGGGGGGGCACGGTAGACCTTCCTAGCTTGTGGACTATTTGTCCAGATGGACCTGTTGCCCCTGAGGACTGCAGTACACAGACACCTAGAACCTGCACCCACACACGATGCTCCATGCCTCAGTTTTGTTTCACGTTGTATTTGTTCAGAGAATGCGGCGTGCAGTAAACGTTTAGCATGGCCATGCGATTTATATAGGCCCTTGTCGTCTTAAGGTGATAGCACTCTTATTTCAAAGTCATCAAAGTGCATTACGAACATTTTTTTTTTGTTGAAGTTCCATATGATCAAAACGCTTCACTAGACACAATGCCCACCCCGCCCAAGCTCTCATAACACTCGTTATTACCGTTTAACGCATTCGAGACGTGCCGCCTCCGGACGCGCGCCTTTAAGCCGCGTGTCCGGAGACGATACGACTCGAATGAGTTAAAGAACAGAAGTATACATTTAATTAGTATTGTGGTGTTTGGGCAAAAGAGTCTCTCTTGTCTGCGTCCTTAAAAGCAAGTGCCTGTTTGAAGGGTTACAAACAGCCACGGCTTTGCAAAGGCTAGCCATTTCTGCACCGGGCAATTAAACTGAGACTGACTGACCTTTGATTATACACCGTCACACAAAAACGCATGTCCTTTTGTGCATTGGGTTGTGGAAAAGATGTGTACGTGCGTGCGTGCATGCGACCGTGCGTGTGCGCGTGCAAGAAAAAAAATGAAAGTAATATGCATAATAATATGCACGTGTTAGGTGTGATCTAACCAGTATAACATTCAAATCATATGACAGGATAAACTTTATTGCCGGCAGATGTTAATGAATTGCTTAACGGGTTCACAAGTACAACCGAATACATTACAATCAACATTCTGCCACATACATTCCTGCCAAAAAAAATCACAAACATGTCTACGAACGCGATTGAACCTAGAAGTTGTAATTCGAAATATACTTTGCTTTGTACAATGATCAGAATAGTTGAAAATTCAATGACCAGAATAATCCGAAGCTGTTGTCCTATTTATGACAAGAAAAGACATTTTTTTTTGGGGGGGTCTCTTTTATTTATCTCATTCTGCCCTAGACACACCACAGCAAGATATGGCTCGACCATTAGTTCAAGGGTGGTAGCAGAATAGCTTGGCGCCTATAGGCGCCAAGCAATTCTGCCACCACCCTTGAACCATCATGGTCGATCTGTCTCCTGAATTGTAATGCAGTCCTCAGATGATAACTCCAAAATGTGTGAATTTCGTACCTCGGGCGCAATGAGTAAAATAAGCAACTTATTAGGATGGGTCCGGTGGTGCAAATTCAAAAGAATGCCTATGACGGTATAAGCGGGCAGGTGTGAAAATCTGACAACTAAAGTCACCAGATAAAAATTATGTCATGTCTACTTGGGCTAACTTCGCAGCAGAGCGCACTTTCGGCGGGAAACGCCGTGTGTGTGTGTGTATGTGTTTTTTTTTTTTCTCTCTCTCTCTCCTCTCTCTCTCCTCTGTCTCTCTCTCTCTCTCTCTCTCTCTCTCTCTCTCTCTCTCTCTCTCTCTCTCTCTCTCTCTCTCTCTCTCTCGTGTGTGTGTGTGTGTGTGTGTGTGTGTGTGTGTGTGTGTGTGTGTGTGTGTGTGTGTGTGTGTGTAAACACAAGAATCTAGGGCACAATGCCTACGCGTCATTGGTTTGTCAAACGTCTTTTAATTAACTATTTTTTTGTTTTTAACGTAATTTTATATTTTATGTGATACAAGTTTCACTTTCGTTCCAAGACTTGACAAAATGGTGCCTAAAATAGAATATCACGGTACAGTTTCAGTCGCTATAATTTATGTGAACTCAGAGAGAGAGAGAGAGAGAGAGAGAGAGAGAGAGAGAGAGAGAGAGAGAGAGAGAGAGAGAGAGAGAGAGAGAGAGAGAGAGAGAGAGAGAGAGAGAGAAAGAGAGAGAGAGAGAGAGAGAGAGAGAGAGAGAGAGAGAGAGAGAGAGAGAGAGAGATTGACTGACTGACTGACTGACAGACTGACTGAAACTTTATTTATCAAGGATTGAGATATTAGGCGCACAAGCCTTTCTTCCAATCTGTCCTTGCTACATCTACTGACATACAATAACAGGCAAAGCTACATTACACTCACAAACAACATCGAAAGTATTGCGAATTACAACAACACTATAAACAGCAACAATGATTTAACAAAACACACAGGTATCCATACCTGCACGTGTCATAATATCCATTTGCGGGAGCCCTCCCCAGACATTTCTACCCGGGGGGCACGCCACAAGGATACTTTCACTCGAATGACATGCTAAGCACATCGTTTGAATAAACGGTGCACCCGCACTACATCCCCTGACCAGGCCTATACGGGAAGCACCCCCCACAAACGGCACGTGAGCGAAAATGGTATGAAAAAAAAGTTGCATAAAAAGAAATTAAAATAATAAAAAAAGAGAGAGAAAAAAAAAAAGAATGTATGTTTAGACAACACGAGATAATTAAATTTATGTTGCCTTGGATAAATGCTTGTACAGTTTTGCTTTAAACGCAGCTATCGAATTAAAATGTTGTAGATGCGGAGGAAGTGAATTCCACAGGAAACCACCTGCGTATTACAAACTGGATTTATACAAATCAATGCGGGGCCGCTTTGTGCTCAAGTTGCTTCGAGAGGTGCTGTATCTCTTCTCAGTAAGAGTAAAGAGTTCCGATAAGTAGCCGAGGGCCTTACCGTTAAGAGCTTTGTGCACTGACTAGTACGCACTTGTTAAATACTAAGTGTTTGTCAAGAGGAAGGAGTCCAGCTGCCTCGAGCCTCGCCTCAGTGGGTAGAGATGAGCTAGGAATAATTAGTTTGGCTGCTCTCCTGTATAGCGAATTTATTTTCTTGAACTGGACCTCGCTGCAGCCAACCCAAACTGTCGAGGCATAATCAATGTGGGGCTTGATGTATCCATTGAAAATAGTTTACGCGTGTTCAGATTAATGACCGCTTTCAGTTTTGCTTCAATGTCTACGTGGCGACAGAGTTGCTTCAATGTCACTGTCTGACTCTTTCAAGAATTCAAGTTTTTTTTTTACTATTTTTTTTTTCTGAAAAGAATGTTTACTAAAGAAGTTGAAAGGGTACAAATCTGGCTAACGGACTAATCCAATATCTTTCTCAAAACTAGCTATATCCAAAATTTGAAGTATATAATATATCATCATAATATGACAAAAATTACGGACTCTAATCTGGGTCATCTGACATTTTATAAACGGTCTTTTATGTCATAAGGAGACAGCCAATTATAATATGCTCGGAGGCAGTCTTTGCCACCCCATAGACAAAGTATTTCGCCAAGTTTCAAGCTTGTGTGTACAGAAATGTTGGAGATTCTCGTATTCACATACATACGCGCACGCACACACACACACACACACACACACACACACACACACACACACACACACACACACACACACACACACACACACACACACACACACACCTTGTCTAGTTTT
The DNA here is from genome assembly GCA_036245525.1 of Semisulcospira habei. Classification (NCBI taxonomy): domain Eukaryota; kingdom Metazoa; phylum Mollusca; class Gastropoda; family Semisulcospiridae; genus Semisulcospira; species Semisulcospira habei. The sequence goes on along the minus strand of BTPG01000006.1, from coordinate 16,106,474 downwards.
GTTCCTGTTTATTGCTTTACTAGGAATCACACGATGAATAAAGTTGACCGAATGTGGATTTATTTCATATTTTGATGTTGTTATTGTTTCTTGGCCAAAATCTAACAAAGCGATGCAGTAGGACTGTTATGAAAATACCGGGGACGGATCGGGATGGGGGGGGGGGGGGATCGGTCCAACGGTTCCGGAACATCCCCCTTCCCCCCGACCCAATTTTTGTAAAAATGCTATAATCAATTCCCTTTTTGGGGGTGTCTGGAACCCCCCGCCCCCTCCCCGTTGTTTGATATTTTGGCAAATGGTGAGTCTTAACAAGCACACGCCTTCCCCCTACCCCCAACCCCCCTTCCACCCCCTTCCCCCTGCTTTTGCATTTTTTACTCTCTGGAAGCAAGGTCTAGTGTCGGGGCCTTTAGTCCCAAACAAAAAGTTGGACCGCCCTCCCCCCCCCCCCCACCCCCCCCCCCCCATCGAGGTCCTCGAGGTAACTGATTCGCCTCTGAATACATTGACACCGTTTTACACGTAAAGCAAAAGACAGTAACTCCATATTTCTGAAAAGCTAGATTTTCACTGTATTACAATGAGCGTGAGCTTTTCACAGAAATGGACTAACTGTCTCGTACCCCTCACAGGGCAGTAGTGGAACTAGGTTGTAGACAATGTCAATGCAACATCGTCGACGGGCATACATTTCTTAACCCTTTTAGACCCGGGACCTGTATCAATAGATGGATTGATCATGATAATTCAAAGGGAGTGCCAGATGAGCTTGGCGCCTGGAGGCGCCAAGCTCATCTGGCACTACCCTTGAATTATCATGATCAATCCATCTCCTACAACTGGTATATAGTCTTTAAGCAAAACCTCCAAAATTTGAGAAATGGGACCTTGGGGCTAAAAGGGTTAATGAAGGTCCTTCACAATTATATGTGAAATGATATGGGTTCGCAAACGAGAGGATTTGGCCTTCGTATTCTTATTATGACCAGATTAGAAATCTCAAGCAGCTTTGTAGAGAAGCAATGCTGTTCAGTTCGTCAAAATGACCCATTCCCGATTCGTAAACTGTGCAATAACAGGCTTGATGTCTTACACGGCCGTGGAGGATAACAGTAATGACACGTGCAATCAGCAGACATTGATTCTCATGAGCCCCTGCATCTTCATAAAAGAGGCTTGCTGAGGTTCTGCTCGTGCGATTCTTCTTCTTCAGGACATCCATGCGCCAGCCCACATAAAGTACATCTGACGCGAAACACCGTTGTCCTGATAAGGAGGTCCAATGGACAGAATTACAATTTAGCTCGAAGGCGAACGATGCCGAGGAATTACCCATATCCCAGTACGCATGAGACCCTAGGGCATGACGTCGGCTGCAGTGGGCCAGGGCACAGCTGTGCGCGGGCCCACTGCGGCCGACGTTTGCCCGATGGCCTTTTGCTAACTGGGATGGTGTTTAATGTTGTTTCTTTCCCCGTCTTACAATGAAGGATTAATTTCAGTGAAGGCATAATAATAATTAGAAGGATAACAATAGCATTTAATTTCTATAGTACTATAATCCGACATTTGGCTTCACGATTCTAAGCCATTATAGGCATAGAGACCAAAAAAGCACGCAGAACAACACGTGTTTAACTCATTCTACCCCAACACCGAAATCCCCAAATTTTGCAGTTGTTCTCTGAAGACTCCATTGCAGTGCAGGACAGAGATCGACCATGATAGTTCAAGGGTGATGCCAGAATAGCTTGGCGCCTATAGGCGCAAGCTATTCTGGCATCACACTTGGACTATCATGGTCGATACTTATCTTGCTGTGGTGTGTCTGGGGTAGAATGAGTTAAACAATAACAACGAATTGCGAAGGAAATAAAATAGTTAGTAAAACAAGATGAGGATTTCATCCCAAAGACTACCGTATTGTTTGGAGCTCACACGTGTTTATCTTTTAGAAACATTCAGAGGTGTTCATATTTTCGTATGATCCGTTTCCCTCCTCTCTAAGCCAATCTCTGATCAACACACACGGCGGCGCACACAAATAAAGACGGACACACGGCGCTTCCAGCCATTAGTACGCTCTGTGGGCTTGTGTAGCGACAGGAATCCATCTCCTTCTACTCTAACCCACCCTCTGATCCACACGCACTGGCAAACAGAAATAAAGATCGACACACGGCGAATCCCGCCATTCGTAAGCTCTGTGGTATGGCATAGCATAGCTATTCTGAAGAAGATTAATGGCACGAGCAGCGAAATGACGTCACTTCAAGCTTCACGTCATGGCATCATTAGTCCCACGACGCCATCTTCAAAGTGACGACTCGATGTTATACGTCATCATCGCAGTACTAACATTTGACGTATCAGAGGATCAACTTTGCAACTTTCTTGCTGATTTTCACGCCTAGATCTTACAGATAACATTTGACCTAATCCTACCCCAGGGCCGGGCCAAATAGCAAGCTTATATAAACACTGTTTATGAAAAATCATATAGGTATTAATGAGAAGATAGGTATTTTTGTAAAAGAAAAATTAAATTTATGTTAGTTGTTTTACAAATGAATCTGAAGAAGGTGTGCAGAAAATTGTCTGATTTTCACACATAGGGCATACAGGTCACAATTGACCTAATCGTACCCGACAGCCGAGACAAACTGTAGGCTTATGTAAATACCAGTACTCACAAACCATATAGGTGAGGCTAGCGCTGGAAGAAATGTACTCAAACCAAGGGGAATCACAGCGCTGGACAGACAAACAGTTAGATCCCCTGCCCCCGCCTATCAGGCACCCAATCGCCAGCCCACAGAGAAATACGCAGGTATAGAATAAGACGATCATTTCCATCCTCTCAATAAGAATGGATCAGGTCTCTTATATAACCCATGTCTTTCTCCGGAACTTAGGAAGTAGGCAGGAGAAACATACATACACAAACATGAAGGTGCGCTACTATATGTGGTCGGGTAAATACCCTGAATTCCCACAGTAGATGCACAGAACATTACACAACAATGTAACGATACAAATTTGCCTCGAGTTATTGATACAAGTACTCACAAACCATATAGGTGAGGCTAGCGCTGGTTTGAGTACATTTCTTCCAGCGCTAGCCTCACCTATATGGTTTGTGAGTACTTGTATCAATAACTCGAGGCAAATTTGTATCGTTACATTGTTGTGTAATGTTCTGTGCATCTACTGTGGGAATTCAGGGTATTTACCCGACCACATATAGTAGCGCACCTTCATGTTTGTGTATGTATGTTTCTCCTGCCTACTTCCTAAGTTCCGGAGAAAGACATGGGTTATATAAGAGACCTGATCCATTCTTATTGAGAGGATGGAAATGATCGTCTTATTCTATACCTGCGTATTTCTCTGTGGGCTGGCGATTGGGTGCCTGATAGGCGGGGGCAGGGGATCTAACTGTTTGTCTGTCCAGCGCTGTGATTCCCCTTGGTTTGAGTACATTATGTAAATACCGTATATGAAAAATCATGCGATTATTAATGAGAAGATTATTATTTTCGTAAAAAAAGATTCAATTGTTTTAAGAATAACCCTTGTAATTCGTAAAATTAATGCCAGAAACGTAAAAATGTATTTTTTCTTTTTTAATTATCACTCAAAAGGTTCTAGTGGTACAATAGTGGTTAACGAACTTACTCAATATCTCCTTTTTATCTAGCTATATGCAAAATATCTAGTATAAATAAGAAAAATAACCGACTCCAGGTGGATCAACCGGTTTTTGTGAAAGGACCATTTTCTCGCCAATGAGCATCTTAATTAGAAAATCGAAAAAAAAAAAAGTCTTGAGAATATTCTTTTAGGGACAATATCATACAAATTCAAGCTTGTCCGTCCTCAAACGTGGGCTCTAGTCACACACACACACACACACAGACACAGACACACACACACACACACACACACACACACACACACACACACACACACACACACACACACACACACACACAATCACACACACACAAACACACACACACACACACACACACACACACACACACACACACACACACACACACACACACACACACACACACACACACACACACACACACAAAATACAACAAACACACACACACACGGCGCTTGGCGCCCAAAAGACGTTCTCTTGCAAGGTTTGCGTAGCAGGCTAGACGTAACGTCATTTTTATCTTCTTACTTCTCTTCCAGAATTTCTGCCCCGCACGCCAGAAACATCACGTGCATGCTCCGGAATGTGCTCCGACCAGCCCCATTTCAAAGTCTACCGTATTTTCAATATGGCAGACAAAAAAAAGAGAGTGTATGATGACGCTTAGATATCATATCATATAGCTCTTAGAACTGATTCTTAAAGGTAGAGTTAACACATAATAATAATAATAATAATATTATTAGTTGTTAGTATTGTTGTTATATTACTATTATTAAAAAAGAAAGAATTATTATTCTCATTTTTATTACAAAATATGACAATTATTCTGATTCTTATCATTATCATTATTATATTATGAATTGTTATTATTTTTTGTTATTATTTATTGCTGTTTATTATTAAAATTTTGTTTATAATTCTTCTCCTCATTTTTTAAAATTTACTTTATTAAAATAAAAATCATAACCTCAGCAAGCCTCTTTATGCAGATGCAGGGGCTCAATGTCTGCTGATTGCACGTGTCATTACTGTTATCCTCTATGGCCGTGTGAGACATTAGGTCTGTTATTGCACATTTTACGAATTGGGAATGGGTCATTTTAATGAACTGAACAACATTGCTTCTCTAAAAAGCTGCTTGAGATTTCTAATCTGTTCATGATAAGAATATGAAGGCCAAATCTTATCGTTTGCGAACCCATATCAGTTCACATATAATTGTAAAGGACGTTCATTAACCCCTTGTAGCCCCAAGGTCTCATTTCTCAAAATCTGGAGGTGTTGCCTAACGACTATGTACAAGTTGTAGGAGATGGATTGATCATGATAATTCAAGGGTAATACCATATGAGCTTGGTGCCTGAAGGCGCCAAGCTCATCTGGCACTCACCTTGAATTATCATGATCAATCTATCTGCTGCGGGGTACCGGGACTAAAAGGGTTAATAAATGTTTGCCCGTCGACGATGTTGCTGTGACCTTGTTTACAACCTAGTTCCACTACTGCCCAGTGAGGGGCACGAGTCAGTTAGTCCATTTCTGTGTAAACCGAGTTATCCATTGTAGGCCTCGGTACACAGTGCCGTTTCCGTACTGTACAGTCTCTTAGCCATAGTCAGTCCCAGGCATCCCCTAATATTTCAATCCCCTCAAAAACACTACTGCCCACCAGCTGCACATTTGCCATGCACAAAATAACAATAAAAACAGGACATTGACAGCTCATTTCTTGGCTATGAACCCGATTCCTTACCAACCCCACACCCAAGCTCAGCTGAAATCAGCGTGCCCCTCAAATCACTACGTCAACGGCAACTCAACATAGGCCCACAATTGTCCACTGGATAAGCTCAGGATGGTATGAATCAAAGCCCCAAACATGTCTCCTCTCATGTAACCAGAAATTTCCAGCAAATTCTAACATTCAGCCCTACTACAACATTTCAAACAAGGCAAAAATTATTTTTAAAAACACCGGTCCTTGCACTGCCTGAACTGGCCAAATTTGACTATGTAATGTGACCTGTAAGACAGTGAAAATCTAGATTTTCAGAAATATGGAGTTACTGTCCTTTGATTTACGTGTAAAATAGTGTCAATGTATTCAGGGGCGGATCAGTTACCTCGAGGGGGTGGGGGGTTTCAACTTTTTGTTTGGGACCTACAGTCTCATACTAGGCCTCCCCGACACTAAACCTTGCTTCCAAGGGCAGAAAAAAATCAAAAAGCGGGGGCGAGGGGGCTGGGGGCGGGGTGGGGTGGGTGGGGGGTGGTGGGGTGGAGGTGGGGGGTGGGTGTGGAGGGAAGCTTGCGTGTTAAGGCTCTCGCCATTCGCCAAAATATCAAACAACGCGGAAGGGGGGTGGGGTGGGGGTGGTTCCAAACACCCCAAAAGGGATTTAGTTATAGCATTTTTTTTTTAAAAATTGGGTGGGGTGGGGGGTCCGGAACCCCTGGAACCCCACTCCCCCATCCGCCCCTGGTATTTTCTTAACAGTCCTACTGCGTCGCTTTGTTCGATTTTCGACAAAAACAATAACAACAACGAGATATGAAATAAATCCAGATTCGGTCAACTTTATTCAGCCGAGTGATTCCTGGTTGAGCAATAAACAGGAACAAAACTAGACGAGGTCGAATTAATCTCTTAATTGCCGCTAAAGCCCTCGACTCTTTCCTCCGACATTGACCTCCCGGACCGGAAACGAGAGGCGACAAGGACCACTGACAAAGCCTAACTCGTAAACACAACTGATACTAAGGTCCTGACCATGGGTGTGATATGACCATGGGCGGATCAGTAATGAGAACAGACAGAGAAGGCTCGTGTGTGTTAAGGAGTTAAGACTGGGTCAGAGGTGGTGTGTGTGTGTGTGTGTGTGTGTGTGTGTGTGTGTGTGTGTGTGTGTGTGTGTGTGTGTGTGGGTGGGGAGGAGGGGGGGGGGGTGGTGGGGGGGAGGGGGTGGTGGTGTGGGGGTGGGGTGGGGGGTGGTGCTGGTTCCGGAACCGCCCCTGTGTAACAATAGTAGAGCTCCATTAACTTGATAATTACGCCAGCGTTATCTCAACGAGCGTGATCCGTCTGCAAGACACGTAGAGACTCATGAGCCCAGCATCGTGACGTTGTGACAAGACGGGTCACGTGAACATCATCAGGACGCGTTGAACTAATTACAGTAATTTCGAGTCAGTGTGTGATATGACTTCGTGACATAACTCAATAAAAGTGACAAAGGCGTGAGCGTTCTCTCGTCCCGTTCATCTGCAAGAGGCAAAGATCCTCATGAGCCCCCGCATTGCGGGGACTCATGAGGATCTATGCCTCATGTGGGTCAGTGTTTATGTTTGTGTTGTTTAAGTGGCAAACATCACCAGGCACAATTACGATGGTGTTTTAGTCACGTTTTCACAGCGTTTATGCCGGTCAGTATATAATTCAACAGTACACAACGAATTTTGTTAAACTTTCTTCTTGATAAAGAATGTTATGACAAACAAACAAACAAACAAACAAACAAACAAACAAACAAACAAACAAACAAACGAACGAACCAACGAACGAAAGAAACAAATGAACGAACGAACGAACTGAACGAACACACACACACACACACACACACACACACACACACACACACACACACACACACACACACACACACACACACACACACACAACACACACACACACACACACACACACACACACACACACACACACACACACACACACACACACACAGTCACACACACACACACACAAACAAACAAACAAACAAACAAACAAACACAAACAAACAAACAAACAAACAAACAAACAAACAAACCCCTAATCGTCAAAACAGCTCAAACGGCTGGTCTACTAGTACGTTGAGCAAAAGAAAAAGGGAGGCGACCGCCACCGCTTATACTCAGGTTAGGTAAATAGTTGTAGTTCTCTCCCTTAATTGCTTTTTAAAGGACCGTCTATCCCTTACCTTATTCTGGTGCGCACAATCTTCAGCAGGAGAATTTCTAGTCAGGAATCTGTTTTTTTTTTTAAATAAATAAATTCTTTATTATTATTTTTTTAATTTTTAACTCACGATATCTCTTTTGTTACCTTTCCCTGCCGATGGGCATTTTTGGTTGTTGAAAATCCGGCCGTGTTCCACTATAGCCGCAGAAAAAAATATTGATACAAATTGATTTCAGCAAGAGGCAAAGATCCTCATGAGCCCCCTCAGTTGCGGGGGCTCATGAGGATCTATGCCTCTTGCAGTTGGATCGCGTTCACCTTTTCTCGGCAGTGAAGGGGTTAAGGCTTCAACTGAACAAGCGTGATCCATCGCGTGACGGGCGTTCTCGTCCCAGTCAACGCTCTGCGGACAGACTGGCTGACGAGGACCGTACGACAGCCCAATGCGCAAAAGGTCATTGGGCCCCACGTCGGGCCGCCGTTGGCCCGCGCACGGTCGTGCGCGGGCCAACGGCGGCCGACGCCGGTGGGCCCGTTGGTCTTTTGAGCACTGGGAACATGTTAAGCAATCGCTGTAAAATCCAATGTTTGTGGTCCGCGTCGACTTAGTGCTGAACACAGAGCAACAAACTTTGTGTCACTTTTCTTCGAATTTTAACACTCTTCCTCTTGCTCTCTTGAAAGCCAGAATTTTCTGATGAAAAATGGTTTAACCCGCCTCCAGATTATTGTTTTAGTATATGGAGCAGAGGTACATTTGCAGTTAGCAATAAGCTTATCGTCTGACCTCTGCCTTTGCTCTACGCAGACAAAAACTTGATATGCAAACTGTCCAGTTTGGGGCCATTTTTTTGCGGCAGTTCCCGAAAGTGAATTTCGACGTGACTTTGCAAAAAGTCTTAGATATCGAAAACGCGATATTTTACACTATTTTGCCATAACTTACGTAATATGTTTTGAGGGAAATAACATTTTTTTTATTGTTTATTTGGTGGTCATGCCATAATCAAATGGTCTCAAAATTTACTTGAAAACGAACAAAAACAAAACCACTCGCTATAATTGTTTGACGGTAAGCCTTCCGTGGAGAAGGGGAGCTAACAATCCAGTCAGTGACTGCAGGACACGAATATACCTGGATTCTTTCCCTTGCCTTTTGCACCAAAACCTCTCCGAGCAGAGGGATTACAAATATTATTTATTTATTATATTTATTTATTTTCTTTTGGGGTGGGGCTGGTGCGTGGGGAGTGGGGGTCGGGTGGGGGTGGGGTGTGAGTGGGGTGGGGTGGTTGATGATTTTTCTTGACGGACATTACGCAATGATTTTTAAGTTTAAAGAAAGAAGACAAACAAACAAACAAAAAGACCCAAACAAACAAATAAATAAACAACAACACTCCCTTTGCCTTTCGGTAGCGGTTGTTGATAAAAACAGTTATCGATACCCACAGGGTTATACAGATAATTAACGCATATCTTCTTGTCTCTTTTAACCCGAAAATGTAATAAATTGTGTTGTGAGTGTGTAATTGTGTTGTAATTGACCTTTCTAAGCGTGTTTCTTTCTCTTGGAGGAATCTCCCTGCATTTTACACGCTATTATCAGTCACCTTTTTTGGTCTGGATTTGACGTCTTTTTTAACGAGGACAATTTTGATAATAATTATTTTGAGGAAAACTCTCTACTGTTAAAACATGGCAGTGTGTTTTTCCTCTTCTAAGTACTTCCTTTGATTGTTTTTGGACGAAGCGCCTGCACTCTCCTCTTGTGGAGGTCTAGCTGAGAAGGTTTTCAGTAAAATCTGACAAAATAAAACCGACCAAAGTCAACTTTACCCTGCTGGTAATGTTTGAAATTAATGTGAAGCTACTGTATAAAGACATACATATAATTATTATGTCCTTATACAGTATCTTCACATTAATTTCAAACATTTGCAGCAGAGTAAAGTTGACTTTGGTCGATTTTATTTTGTCAGATTTTACTGAAAACCTTCTCAGCTAGACCTCCAAATGAGGAGAGCGGAGGCGCATCGTCAAAAAACGATCAAAGGAAGTACTTAGAAAAAACACTTGTTAGAACAGTAGCGATTTTTCCTCAAAATAATTATTTTCAAAATTGTCCTCGTTGAAAAAGACGTCATATGTCAACTCTATATATAGAGTCTTTTCAACTTTCGGTGTTTAGGTGATACTGAGAATCTCACTCGAGTGGTTTTAAAACCTTGTCCTAAGAGCAAAAGCGAGTAGGATTAGGTTTTAAGGACCACGAGAGTGAGATTCCGAGTATCAAATAAACACCGATGTAACAATCTATTTCTTACTCACCTTTTTTTAGTGTGCATAAATCCGAAGTGAGCTGGTTCTCGGCACACGTCTAACCACACCACAGTCGCCATTGTGTCTTGGGCAAAGGAACGTGACGTCATTTACATTGTAATACGACGTGGATATTTTGAATGTCAGACACATGTTCCTACATGTTGACGTAATAGAGCAATACATGACGCCCGAGTGCCAGTCGTCACTGTGAACTTTTGTCATCTCGCGTGAGCTGTAAGTAGGTCAAGTTTCAATATCGTGTGTGCCCGTATCTTTTTGTTGACCAGATTATCTACCAAACAATATTGCGCACACGTGTCCGTTCACGCACCAGGGCCGTACAACACACGTGTGATACAGCCAAGCTGTACTGATCACACGTGTGTAATACAGCTTTTCCGCTCAAAGACAGAAAATAAGGAGGTGTGTAAGAAGTGCATTTTCGCGTTGTGTTTTTTTAAAAATTTTATTTGTTACATGTCCAGACGATCAATGTCAACATTACGTCACAGCTAATGACGAGAATCACATGTGCCGTGAAATCAATCTGAGTCTTTCACTACAGGAAAAATGCGAACACCATCCAATTACCGCATGAGGCAAGGAACCTCAGCAGCCCCCGCAGACGCGGGGCTCCTGAGGTTCTTTGCCTCTTGCCGACCATATTCATATCTGTGGTTCTTGGATTGATGGGTTTATTCGGCGTTAAAGTTCACTGCCAGTGGACGCATATTGAGTGTTTGACGCCATTGAAGATTCAGAGTTTAAAAAAAAAAATCCATCCAAGGAGCATAGATATAAAGTTGTTTCAGCAAGAGGTATAGATCCTCATGAGCCCCCGCGACTGCGGGGGCTCATGAGGATCTATGCCTCTTGCAGCTGAGTGGTGTTTTTATTTTCCATTTTTTCCCCTCTGGAGTGAAGTGGTTAATATTGGAAGGGAAGTTTGAGGGTGTCCCCATTCAGCTTAGTCTTGATGCAGTGGTCGTTAAACCCGCGGATTGTCGGAACACAGCGAAAAAGAAAAAAAAAAAACACATCCAGATGCGAGAGGCATTGATCCTCATGAGCCAGGCTGGAGCGGTGGATTCTGGGATTTCGTTTCCAGCCGCGGGCAATGGAGGGATTAACCCCATCATGGTCAGTGTCCGCAGACTGAATTTAACCCTTCCCCTGCCAGTGGACGCGTAATATGTTTCTGAAATCTTGGTTAATTTTACGGCCAAAGGGTCATAGAGGTTTACAAAAACAAAACACAAAACAAACAAACAAACAAACAAAAAACCCAAGAAAAAAACCCAAACAAACACCCCCCCCAAAAAACAACAACAACAAACAAACAAACAAATAAACAAACGAACAAACACTGACACAAACAAACAAACAAACAAACAAAAACTCAACAACACACAAACAAACAAACAAAACAAACTCAACAAACAAACAAACAAACAAACAAACAAACAAACAAACAACAACAACAAAACAAACAAAACACACAGAAAACAAACAAAAATATATTCAAAAAAACAAAAACAAAACAAAAAACACAATAAAAAAAATATTCAAGCATGTAAAATGCAAAGGAATCCCCACGAAAGAAAAGAACACGCTTAGAAAGTGAACGCACAACACAGTTTATGATTGCTTTTGCGGTTGAAAACTTTCTGTCAGGATAGACCGAAATGGACTGCGTGCGCTGATCTTCTCAACCCATAGGCTTCGTGAATGTGACGTCAGTCAATCCCAAAACTCCTTGCGCGACGCCATGACGGCAAGGTGAGAAACTGAAAGTACACTGTCGAGTCGTTTATAATCGTCGAATCTGCCATCGAAAATGCCTGAGAAAGGTGCGCGTTGCTGCGTTAAAGATTGTTTTATGAGTTCACATAACACAGCTGGAGCCAGAATCAATGAAAATGTTAAGTTTTTTCGCATTCCTAAAGTTAAAACAAACCAAGGATCGCAAATGAAAGATTTGACAAGTAGGAGAAGGTTGGCTTGGGTATCCGCTATCAACTTGGAGAGGATCACTTTCTCGCATTCTTCAGAAGGATGTCGTGTTTGCTCAAGACATTTTCAGGCTGGTAACGCTCATTTCAACTTACTTTTATTAATTATTTCTGTTATCTGTCAGTTTTATTAACAGTTTTCCAAAAGACTTCTCTTTTCCCTACACAGACGTGGGCTGAAAACATTGACGAGTTCGTCGTTTTCTTCTTGTCATTTGTGCATTTGTTATTTTTGGCAGATGATAAAAAGTTTGTAAAAAAGTGTATCACATCGCACACTATCCGATGAAATGGCCTGTTTTTATCGGCCGGCCGTACACACTCGAGCGACACAAGTCAGTCTGAATTTTTATGTCTAGTTCATGTGTGTTTCGAGGAAGTTTTGCTTTAAATTGCCGGTACTCCTCATCGTCAGCGGACCAAACCGTGGAAATGAGCATTTAGTGTAGCGTTCTGCTGCACGTATCTCGATCGCCGTTTAATCCTATCCCCCGTATTGGCTGGGGATTAGGATTGATAGCTCTAGGGCTTTCCTACTGACTTGAGTTAGTAGGTCGTTGGCTGACTTTCGGAAGGATTCTCGCATCGAGTTGTATCCTAGTGTTTGTGAGGTTCAACTTTCGTTTTTACAAATTCTTTCAGCTGCGTTATAGCAGTCTCTTGCGATGCGGAGTGTTTTCCCTTTTAATTGTCCTTTGAAGACTGCTGGTGGGTGGGCCGACAGGCGGTGTAGGTACTGATATGTTTGGCGAGTACTGATATGTTTCACTGAGTTGTGCACTCTCAAAACCATTCAAAAATTGAATTTTTTCTTCCTACCGAACCCTATGTTCACTGTCCAGTCGATCAATATATTTTCTAGTATCCCTTCCCTTCACTTTTTCCATTTTTTAAAACAGAAAAACACGCTCTGTTTACTCTCTCTGCTGTAAAAGGAAGTACGTCAACCTTTCCAACATGGCGGACGCATTGACAATGATCACGTGACGCACGAAGCCTATTCAGCCCTGACGAACGTATTTCCCAAATTTGGGAGGCGTCATCTAACGACTATGCACCTTTTGCAAGAGATGGATCGACCGTGATAATTCAAGGGTAGTGCCAGATTAGCTTGGCGCCGACAGGCGCCAAGCTGATCTGGCGCTACCCTTGAATTATCATGGTCGACCCATCTCCTGCTGTAGGGCGTCAGGGCTGAATGGGTTAAGCCCTTGACTGTCGAGGAAAGGTGTACACCACCCAACCGTAAGAGGTATAGATCCTCATGCGCCCCCGCAATTGCGGGGGCTCATGAGGATCTATACCTCTTGCAGAGACCCCTTAGCGTCCATGTTCATTAGACGGACGAGGCTTCTGGTCTTTGAACTCGTTTGAACTATTCGCGGCCAGCCGCGTCAGGATGCTCGGCATAAGCCGCACATCCGGATGGGGCTGGCCGCGAGTGGGTTAATGGTTTGAGAAACTAAATGTTCTGTCAGTGGCAGGGGAGAGTCCGAAATAGCTCAGGCGGTTAAGCGTCGGAGCAGGAGAGCGAAGGGAATCGCCGGGTCGTGGGTTCGAATCCCCGTCCTGGCCCCCGGTAGCTGGACTCTCAATCCAGGGAGAAAAACGGATTTGTTCAATAGCATGTCCGTTGAAAGGTCCTGGTAAATCAAAGTGGCACAGTTGGAGTGTGCCTGAGTTGATCAGTGTTCAGGTCGTACTCCACAGGCAATAGATTTCCCTGTCCCCCCATAACCCGCCCGTCAGGGCCGTCCATTATCACTTCGGTGCCGTGGACAGTTAAACCCGGAATTAATTAATTAATCAGGGGAGAGGGATACGTGAGGCAGGCAGTAACTTTTCTAGAGATGTTTTCTTGCCAGACAAATCTAGGAAGCTGCTCTGTACTTGCCCTCTCTACAAGCGTGTTTCTTTCATTGTTGTCAATTTGTGTTGTTGCCAATCTTCAGTTTTCTGGGAAAGTCCATTATTTTCAGCAAAATTTGAGTATTTGAAGGCCGTGTCAATTTTATTGTTTTGCCTTTTTCAAGTTTCTGTAGATAGATATCCCATTAGGACATGTGCAACATTTTTGCCTGAAAGTTTTTTTCAACATGTATTTACATCTTGTAATGAAATCTTTCTTTTAGTCTGGCCGGTCAGATTTTTACTCTTCCCGCCCTGAGATGCTTAGTCGCCTGCTCTGCATTAAATCCAACTAACTAACTAACTAACTAACTAACTAACTAACTAACTAACTAACTAACTAACTAACTAACTAACTAACTAACTAACTAACTAACTAACTAACTAACTAAGTTAGTTAGCTAGCTAACTAACTAACTAACTAACTAACTAACTAACTAACTAACTAACTAACTAACTAACTCATCTTGGTTTTAAAAAAAAAGAAGCGCCAACACAGGCATACTCAAAAATGAAAGCATCTGTCTCCTAACAGTAGCCAAATACCAAGGTTCCGTTTCTTCTGTTCTTTGAAGTTTATTCTAAGCGCAGTTATTTACACAGAAAACATGCAGTCCGGATCTTTGCAAAAAAACGTTGCTAGTACACAGGCAAAAATTCTACACATTTGACTTTAAAAAATTCGTAAAAAAAAACAACCAATGCTTCAATTTCAATGAAACTTTGGCATGTTGCGGCCTGACCATTTGCCCACGAAATATGACAAAATCGTAAAAATTGCTTTTTGTTACGTGGCTACACTGTGGCGCGAAACAAGCACACCGGCCAACAGTTCCATTCCAGGCGCAACATTCACAGTCAGAAGAGTTGAAATGTCGTGCTCGTTTTCTTGCATTTCTTCTTCCCCAAGCATTTCCATAGACAATTTGACACAAATCTCGTCAACCGCTGCATCTCTGACCAAACAAATCTTGTTAACTCATTCTGCCCGAGACACATCACAGCAAGATATGGCTGGACCATGATAGTTCAAGGGTGGTGGCAGAATAGCTTGGCGCCTATAGGCGCCAAGCTATTCTGCCACCACCCTTGAACTATCATGGTCGATCTGTCTCCTGAAGTGTAATGCAATCCTCAGAGGATAACTCCAAATTGTTGGCATTTCGTACCTCGGGCACAACGAGTGAAAGGAACACTGGAAAGTGCATATTCATCTTTTCGTGTTTTTGAAGTCTGCTTTCATTCTATAAGATAAGATAAGATAAGATAAGATAAGATAAGATAAGATATAACTTTATTGCCATATGTAATAATACATTAGGAAATCGTTCCGGTGCTGCGGAACTTAAAAAAAAAAAAGAACATAAAACACATCAAAATATAGTTAAGCTGCTCACGTGCACAACTCCACCAGGGAGGCCCCTTTGGGGGCTTAACTGCCTGTCCCAAGGATAAAGGAGGAGGGTTAGGCGTGGGGCTAGCGACTCCACCCTGTAAAAAGAAACTTGCTACGGAAACGACAACAGTCGCCTCAAGCACCAGACGGCGCAGAGAGGACTGAATGAATGCTCACGTGCACACACACACACACACACACACATACACACACACACACACACACACACACACACACACACACACACACACACACACACACACACACACACACACACACACACACACACACACATGCACCCGCATGCCTTACTAACTATTGTGGTCTAAACGCAAAAGGCAATAAATACGATTTCAAAGTGACTCAAATCACAGAGGACATATCGTAATATAAAAACATGTCACTATCCCATAAGAAGCACAGAATTGTTTTGCTCAGTGCCGGTGGCGATGTTTTCATATCAGATTCATACATGACATCCAGTCAATGACGCTTTTGTGTGATGCTGTATGGTTTTGACGACAACGGAACAATTACTGTATATTGAAATAATGACATAAGATCTCGATACAAAAGTCTACAAAACCGGAAGTTTATCATTTAGGCTGATATTAACCCAATTTTGTGACTTGCCAACACCGTACGAAGTGGTAAAATATTGTACTGAACCATTAAAAACTAAATTATAACCTGTTAGACAGTGATGCTCGAGACGAGGACGCGATGTTCATACAGGTGTCCATTTGCATTCTTGCATTCAATGGCCTTCCGGTTCATCAACTTTGGAATGCAATTGTATGGGCTACCATCTAACTATCCAACGTGTGCAAAAGATCCTCCATGAAGTCCTGTTCTAACCTGTTCACTCATTCGAGACGTGTCACCTCCGGATACGCGGCTTAAGACGCGTATCCGGAGGTGACACGTCTCGAACGAGTTAATCGAAGCTATATAGTTTGATACAAATTGCAAAATTCCCGAGACAAGCAATATATTGCCCTACAAAAATCAACCGAACTCCCAGCAATACTGTGTCTGGTTTGTTTGATAGATTACGAATGATATCATGCGACAGCATGTGCAAAACTTTTGCCGATCAGTATATCTATGCTTACCTCCAGTTTGTGTCAGAGCCGACCTTATTATGCATGTTGTTGCTGCGGACACTTACCATTGGACAAACAGAATGCTGACATGTTTGCTGACAACTAGACATTTTCGAGTGTGTAGACTTTATAGACCTCGCGCTGGGACCATACGGCGTTGAGGCGCGTCCCCTGGGTGGTAGATAGGGGGTCCCTCGTGAGAGGGGTGCACCGAATGAAATAAGGTGCCGTGAACCAACATGGTCTAAGGGAAGGTGACCCCGACAGAAAACCCCTGGTCCTCCTAGTAAGGGGGTTGGGCGTGGGGGTAGCTTCCCCACCCTGCAAAAAAGAAATAGCTACAAAAACGCCGACGAAAAGACTAACAGTAATTCCTTTCCTGGAGGAGGAAGGTTCTTCTACTCTACTAGACTTTATAGAGCCTCGCCTTTCAAATGTCTTTAACACTTTCACTGCGAGTGGATGCAGATTGCGTTTTTGAAATCTTTGTTAACGAAGTGCCAAAGAACTTCATCCCTCAAAGGAACACAGACACAAAGTGGTTTGAGCAAGAGGTATAGATCCTCATGAGCCCCCGCAACTGCGGGGGCTCATGAGGATCTATACCTCTTGCAGCTGGGCGGTGTTCATTTGTTTCTCGAAAATGTGAATATTCATCCCATCGTACGTAAAGGATTAACACTTTAATAAAATGCGCTGTATTTGTCTCTCTAAGCGTGTTTCTTTATTTATTGGGAATTTTCTCTCATCGACCTAGCCTTCGACTTTACTCTTAAAAAAAAAAAAAAGTTTGTAACAAAAATCGTCACTACCTCTATAACTAAAATGACAGCCAACTGCAAGAGACATAGAGCCTCATGAGTCTCCGCAGACGCTGGGGCTCGTGAAGATATGTGCCTCTTGCCGGGCCCTTATTTATATCCACGTTTCTCGTGCGCCCTTACTCGTTCCAACCGCGACGGTTTCTGCCACGCAATTCCTGGGCCAGTGGCAGTGAAGGGGTTGAGGGAAAAGCACTGCACGCACATGCGTACTTGTCAGTGTGCACGTGTGCTGTACCGTGATATTGGACCTTACCACTGAAGCCGTAAGGTTTAAAATCACAGACCAGCACATTTTTATGTAAGAAGGTTGTACCTAGGGCATCGCTCAAATGTTGTGTATCTTGAATAAACAAGGCAATTGTCGCAGGTACTGAACGAACTGCTGGAGCTAGTTGCATGAGCGAGCTTAGTTCTGCGCCATCCACTAAGCAAGGTGCGCCGCTATAGCGGCGCACCTTGCTTAGTGGCTGGAGCAGGACTACGCTCGCTCGCGCAACTGACCTCGGAAACGTTTGATGATGGTACTTATCATCGGGAAAATATTTGCCGTGTGGCTGAGTGTGCTCCGATTTAAGCGGAACTTCAGCAACTAGACCTCGGGCATCTCGGTATGAAGGGGATTTAAAGAAAAAAGGTTTGCTTTTCTTGATCTGTCTTTTTAAAAAGAAATTTCATTCATTCGTTCGTTCGTTTGTTTGTTCGTTCGTTCGTTCCTCTCTCATCCATTCATTCATTCATTCATCCATCCATCCATCCATCCATCCATCCATCCATCCATCCATCCATCCATCCATCCATCCATCCATCCATCCATCCATCCATCATTCATTCATTCATTCATACATTTATTCATTCATTCATTCGAACATTCGACATTTATTCACATATTCACACATTCGTTCGTTCTTTCGTTCATACGTTCGTGGAACTTCCTAGTTCGTTCATAAATATTTATCGATCATTCGTTCTTTTATTCCTTCACGCTAACGCCCTCGCGTACCCAAACTGGCCCGGTTCCGTCTATCTCAGAGTGTTAATCCCGTCACTGTTGAGAAAAAAGGAACACGATTCAGCTTCAAGAGGCATAGATCCTCATGGGCCCCCCGCAACAGCGGGGGCTCATAAGGATCTATGCCGCTTGCTGAGACCAATTTGTATCCACGTTTCTTAGATGGTGTTGGCTCTTGGTCGCTGAGCGAACCAGGATTTCAGAAACACAAATGTACGTAACAGCGTACTTACAGTGGCTAAATCAAATCCGTCAGAAAGGTGTTCGTGTTTCTTCTCATAATATAAACGTGCCACGCAGTAACCTGTCGCAGTAAACACGGATCCGAGAAGCAGTGAGCGTATGATTTCCTTTCCGATTACTTTTGTGTACAATCGCTTTCACGCGTGTCGTACCTCACGTCGGTGCCATTAACGAATCAAAGCAGTGAAGATAAGCAATTTGAATACGCAGAGCGAAAGTCGTGACTGACCCAAACCCAAAGACCTCGTGACTGATTCATAAACATGAGTCATTTTACGGTTGTCGTCACCTAGGTTGCCTCAGTCCCTCGATACGCTACCGGAGATCGGCCGCCAGCGAATCACGAGGGGGACAGCGTGTGGGTTGTCGTATCATTTCTCCAACCGTTGACAAAGACATTTTACTTCTGAAGAGTAGAGTGTGAGGCCACTCCCTACTGCACAAAAAGGAGGCATAAATTCTCATGAGCCCCTGCGACTGCAGGGGCGCATGAGAATCTATGCCTCTTGCAGGTGGAATAATTAGTGAGAGACTGTCGAAACTTGTGTGAACAAGCACAGGACTGAGGCTGTACGAGACTCGGCTCAGAGTGTGATGAAGTATACAACATCGGAGCGCTCAGCGTTTTTCGCAAATAAATCCGCAAAGAAAGACTTTTCTGTAGCACTATAAAACGGATATCGTTCAGTGACACTTTATCTAATACGATTTACTTTTAAAGCCCAGTCCATTTTCACGTGAACGTATAAGCTGATCAAATCAAATTTGCAAACCTGAAACAGCGAAGCCATACATGATATCGACATGCTTGACCTCGATATTGAAATCTGGCCAGGGCGCTGTTAGGGTACTGGAAAGGGCTTGTTCTCGTCTTTTCACCATTGTGTTACAAAATCAGCAAATCATAAGAGTTAAGTTTTTAAAAAAAAATCCCACATTAGGTTAACTGGCTCTAAAAGATATGTGTTCTTAAAGTGGTACAGAAAAACGTTTCTTTACGGAGGCATTATATTTTGGGAAAAAAAAAGAGAAAAAAAAACCCCGTTGTGCTCTCCGATGTCAAGCGACCAACACGTAAATATAGGTCGTTTGACATCGGCCCAGTGCGCAAAGGGCATCGGTCCGACGTCCGACGTCGGACCGATGGCCTTTGTCGCACATTGGGGAAGCGCGCATTGTTTATCTACGCAGAGACCCATATTTCTGTACAACGCAAAGAACAAGTATCATTCAATGGCAGTGGACCTAGTATGATTCGCTTTCCAGAAACTCGTACAATTTGCCAGTGTTGCTGTGCGGTCGCAAACATTCGGAAATCTTTCATGAAACGACTGGTAACAATTAGGGATGTCAAACACTAAGATATACTACCCATTATAACAAAGATCCATTTTCACTCCACGCCAATGAAGAAGTTGACCGAGTTTTCTAACCTGGTGAAACAGCGCAGGCTTACACGAAGTCGGCCCTGACGTAATCCAGTGACCTTAATATTAAAACCTTTACGCCAGGGTATTGAAAATAGCTTGACAGTAGAACAAAGTAAGCAGATTATATGAGTAAAGGGAAAATAACCAATATAAGGACAATTGGCACTCAATGATTTTTGTTCTTCATCTGGTACAGAAAAGTGTTTGCAGAGATTTCTGAGAAAGAAGAAAAAAAAAAAAAAAAAACAGCAAAAAACGTTGAGGCTCCGATGTCAAAAATGAATCACCAATACGTATGTATTCCTATTGACGTTCGGAGCCTTGTCAGCGAAACACAACTTGAAAGGTTTCCTAGTCCTGTGGACAAAGTTGCGACACCTCATCCAGGGAAAATCCCATCTCCGAGACCACGGGCCTCTCACTGGCCTAAACGCATCCGCTCTACACACGACCTGTAATAAGCTGTTTAGATCTCACCACGCGTAGTATTAACGCCGTCACTGCCGATAAAAAAGGCGCCAAGCTATTCTGGGACCACCATTGAACTATCATGGTCGAGCCATATCTTGATGTGGTGTTAAGGGACTGAATGAGTTAACCCGTCGTAGACAAAGACGTTAAGCCCTAAAACCTTTTACGTTGTTGTCTTCTCTCCTTATCAAATTAGGCATAATTACACCCCTATCTCTGCCACTGCACGAACACTGTACGTCGTCGAGCCCTAAAACCTTTTACGTTGTTGTCTTCTCTCCTCATCAAATTAGGCCTAATTACACCCCTATCTCTGCCACTGCACGAACACTGTACGTCGTCGAGCCCTAAAACCTTTTACGTTGTTGTCTTCTCTCCTTATCAAATTAGGCCTAATTACACCCCTATCTCTGCCACTGCACGAACACTGTACGTCGTCAAGCCCTAAAACCTTTTACGTTGTTGTCTTCTCTCCTTATCAAATTAGGCCTAATTACACCCCTATCCCTGCCACTGCACGAACACTGTACGTCGTCAAGCCCTAAAACCTTTTACGTTGTTGTCTTCTCTCCTTATCAAATTAGGTCTAATTACACCCCTATCCCTGCCACTGCACGAACACTGTACGTCGTCAAGCCCTAAAACTTTTTACGTTGTTGTCTTCTCTCCTTATCAAATTAGGCCTAATTACACCCCTATCCCTGCCACTGCACGAACACTGTACGTCGTCAAGCCCTAAAATCTTTTACGTTGTTGATTTCTCTCCTTGTCGAATTAGGCCTAATTACACCCCTATCCCTGCCACTGCACGAACACTGTACGTCGTCAAGCCCTAAAACCTTTTACGTTGTTGTCTTCTCTCCTTATCGAATTAGGCCTAATTACACCCCTATCCCTGCCACTGCACGAACACTGTACGTCGTCAAGCCCTAAAACCTTTTACGTTGTTGTCTTCTCTCCTTATCGAATTAGGCCTGGTTAGTTCGGGTTTAACGTCCACGGCACCGAAGTGATAATGGACGGCCCTGACGGGCGGGTTATGGGGAACAGGGAAATCTATTACCTATGGAGTACGACCTGAACACTGCCGATCAACTAAGGCGCACTCCAACTGTGCCACTTTGATTTACCAGGACCTTTCAACGGACATGTTATTGAACAAGCCCGTCTTTCCCCCCTGGATTGCGAGTCCAGCTAACGGGGCCTAATTACACCCCTATCACTGTCACTGCACGTACACTGTACGTCTGAAATCTGTGTCATTTCAACGCGAAAGAGCTCCAATCGACCCCACAACAAACAGATGCAGAGTGGTTTCAGCACGAGGCATAGATCCTCATGAGCCCCCGCAATTGCGGGGGCTCATGAGGATCTATGCCTCTTGCAGTAATGTGGAGTCCTTTGTTATCGGCAGTGACGGTGAACCATGATAGTTGCCAAGTTATTCTAGGACCACCATTGAACTATCATGGTCGATCTGCCTCCCCTTTCCTCCTTTCGGGCTCTGTCAATAAAGTGTCGTACAGCTGCTAATTGATTGGGCGGTATGTAGGCCACTTATCAACAGCTTAATCCATAGAGGTCCATAGGTACACGCCGCCAACTGTGACAAACGGCAAAATAGAACCTAATCATAAGCAATTATTCAACCTAGACAAAAGAAACGCGTTTAGAAATCACAAGTACAACACAACTCGTGTTTCTTTCTCAAGAGATGTTTTACCTGCTTGGCAGTCACCTATCTGGTCTGCATAGGTCATAATTTGGTGGATAATTGTGGATGTCCTCCGAAGTTCACATGCGATATCATAATTACATACTTTGATGTTCACAGGTAGCACTCTGATGTCCTGACATTGTTTTTAAGCATCATCGTTTAAAATACTGTTTCGCGTAAATTTAAAGACTCAGTTCAGCACCATTTGTGTTTGTTATGCCTAGTTGTGGACACACTTAATGAATTTTAACAGTAGTTGGTTCACGCAGCAAAAGCACACGCGTAATCGCACTTACTTATTCTGCTTACTTATTTAGCGTGTCAATCTATATTTTTAGCTGTATCTCGTACTGAAAGCGTTGTATTTATAGAACGGAGTAGAGTCATTGCCAAATCACTTGATATCAAAACGACGTGTGCTGAACTGGATTGTCCAGTGCCTAAATGAAGCCATAACTTGTGTGTAGCGTTTCGTAACCAATTTTGGACCTTACAAATCAGCACTCACGTAGGAACAAATATGCAGTTTAATTAACTCATTCTACCCCAGACAAACTACAGCAAGATAAGGATCGACCATGATAGTTCAAGGGTGATGCCAGAATAGCTTGGCGCCTATGGGCGCCAAGCTATTCTGGCATCACCCTTGAACTATCATGGTCGATCTGCGTCCTGCACTGCAATGCAGTCTTCAGATGACAAGGGCAAAATTTGGGGATTTCGGTCTTGGGGTAGAATGAGTTAATTAACCCCTTTAACTGCCTGTGGACGCAGTCTGTGTTTTGAATCATTGTATATTCAACGTAAAAGATCTTCTGTCTAAAGAACATAGATACAAAGCAGCTTCAGCATTGGGTATAGATCCTCATGAGCCCCTGCAACTGCAACTGCAGTACCTCTTGCAATTTATCTGGACATAGAGCTGTTAATGAACAATTATTTCGATACTTCGCTTGCATCAACTGGCTAACTTAGCCGCCTGAATCGGCCAAGCTAGCAGTTTCGCACGCGTGTGCCTGACCAGGAGGTCCCTTGAACACATAACTTTAGTTAGCCAATGACAGCCTTTCCCGGCCTCTTCTCCGCCGCACGCGGACAGCGCGCGCTGCGTGACGGCACAGGTGAGTCGCGAGCGAGACCTGCACATAATGTGACTTAGCCGTGAATGGAACCACTTAGCAGTCAACAATGCTTTGTCTCGCTGGTCTGACTCACACTGGCCTCGAGACTCGGGTACTGACGTTGTGACGTATAGGTCCAAAAATAATCCGCGGGGTTCCAGTCAGTGACTCTGCGTGTGTTCGTGTGTGCTTGCCCCGGATTTACAGCTAGCCCCCTGGACTAAGTGGAACAAAGATACCCGGTCTGACGCAGCCTAGCCTCAGCGACTGCTGCGCTGTACAAATAGGACTATACATTTACGAGTGACTGATCTTCTGGCACGATTGTGCAACGCCGAGTGCTTGCAACTAGAGAGTTTGGTCATGCGTGGCCGGGTGACCCCGTACGAACGACTGGATAAAGGCAGGTGCGACAGCCTACTGGCTCAGTTCAGTTAAACAACTCGGCCGAGTACTCGCAGGTGACTGAGGGTGAGGTGTTCACTGGATTACTTCGTTTTGTAACAGCTGACCATGGAACGGACACGCGTGAATATTCCTGAATAACCATTTTGATCGTTTTGAATAGGAGCGTTTTGCTGTCAGCTGTATAGCAACCAGCAAACGTGTCTCGTCAGTTTTGATAAAAAAAATATCAGTCTGAAGACGTTTTGTCTCTACAACCATTGGCTATACAAGGAATAGATCGTTTGGAAAGGGAACTTAAATATCATCTGTACGTAACTTGGTTGGGAGCATTTCTGGATAAATTTTAACAATTTTGAGTAAAAAAAACCCCAGTGATGACACCTGTGTGCTGGTCTGTGATGTTGGACCTTACGGCCTGTGGCCGTACAGGTCCAACATCACAGGCCAGCATACTATTTATTAATGGCTTAGGTCATTCTTTCTGTGACGTTTTGTCTACAACAGCATACCAGTGTTGCG
Source organism: Semisulcospira habei (assembly GCA_036245525.1). Taxonomy (NCBI): domain Eukaryota; kingdom Metazoa; phylum Mollusca; class Gastropoda; family Semisulcospiridae; genus Semisulcospira; species Semisulcospira habei. The sequence continues at coordinate 16,082,345 of BTPG01000006.1, read as the reverse complement.
CACTTAGAACCTAAGTTCCCTCTCTCTTTGAACGATAGCTTTGCCGTTTTTGTCCATTTCTGCAATAACTTAACATTTTTGTGTATAACTGAATATGACTAAGAATTCGACCCATCTACTTATACCGTATAATTCACAGACACAGAAAGATGTTGTTTATATGTCTCTGAATAATTCAACTACCTTTTATCTACAATTACCAGGACCGTGACTACAATACCAGGAAGATAAATTCAGCCACCTACAATTTCACGCAACAATTCTGCAACCCTCCATCAACAATCCCAGGGATCCATCTGCCAAAATCCCTCCATCTTTCAACGTGTGACACGCCGGCAGATTGTGTCAAAGCAAATTAGACCAGCGGAGAGTGACATTTGTAGGCAAGGGAAGCCTAGCCCCGCGTGTAGACATTGTAACATTGTAGCATTCCTGACGACCAGCGAGCGATGGGTAAACATGCAGTCAGCGCTCATTCCTGCCTCTGGACCGTGCATCTAACCCTGTGGGTTGTCTCCCTGCACAGCGCATGGGCGCAAGGTATGTGTATTAACTCACTGTGCCCGAGGTACGAAATAACCATATTTTGGTGTTATCCTCTGAGGACTGCATTACAATTCAAGAGACAGATCGACCATGATAGTTCAAGGGCGGTGGCAGAATTTGTGGAAATTGTTAACAAGAAAAGAAACACGCTTAGAAACGACAAGTTGTGTTGTACGTTTCTAAGCGTGTTTCTTTCTTTGTTGGGAATTTCTTAAAATATGGATCAGCCATGACAGTGAAAGCGATGATGATATCGATCATGATGTTGGTGATGCTGATGATGTCGTCAAGGGTGATAGATGATGACTTTCATTTGTACAGCGCTTGTGTCGAAAAGAAAGAAAGACAGACAGAAAGCGACAGAACAAAAAGAAAGAAAACACCCTCCTCCCCCCTCCCCCCCCCCCCAGACACACACTTACGCACATAAAAGACCCCTAAATAAACGAGAACAATAAATCCGTAGATATATATTTTAGGCGCCAAGCTAGTCTGGCACCACCCTTGAACTATCACGGCCGATACATCACCCGCTGTAGTGTCTGAGGAGTATGCCGTAGACAGTGACAGTTCATTAATAATACATTATACAACACACGCTGGAATGCGCAGCTGTTGAATGATTACTGATGCGGTTTCGATTATAATTATTATTCTATCATATATATACCGACCAGCAACAGAAATGCGACAACATTGAAATCATCGGAAACACGTCAGTGTTTCCGATGATTTCAATTAGGTCGCGTTTGTTTTGCTCGTCGTTGTATAATTTACGCTGACACATTCTCCACACAAAAACACAGCACTGTTCATTCGCAATCGTCAACACCTGCGTCAAGTCGTGTATAACGTACGTATCCTAACGCAACATACATGCTGCATTGTGATAAGCACAGTATAATTATGTTCCTAGCTATACGCTTGACGGTGGGGAACGGCCGACTAACTGTACGTTGTACCTGTGGTTGGTTAGTTACGACTCCACGATGGGCCCAAAAGGGTGGGCTACGGGAGACAGGGACAGCTCTTGCCTATGGAGTACGACATGAACACTGATCAGTTCAGGTGCACTACAACTGTGCCACTTGGGTTAGTTCGGGGTTTAACGTCCACGGCACCGAAGTGATAATGGACGGCCCTGACGGGCGGGTTATGGGGGACAGGGAAATCAATTGCCTATGGAGTACCACCTGGACACTGATCAATTGGGCCGCACTGCAACTGTGCCGCTTTGATTTACCATGACCTTATAACGGACATGCTGTCTGAACAAGCCCGTCGTTTTGCCTGTTGTGTGCCACTTTGATTTACCAGGACCTTTTACTAAAACCAGTGGGTGTCGGTAGAGGCTTTAGTCGCGATAATTCCTGCCGGAATCATCGCGACTAAAACCGCTACCGACACCCAAAAAAGTTTACGGAAAACGGTCGGTCGCTTTGCCTGGCAGTAACATGTGCCGATTCAGCTGTCTGGTCCCGATGTGACTTGCGTACAGTTGGCAAGGAAGCTGCAAAATCCGACCGGTGCTGTGCCCATAAATGTCTATTTCTAACACCCCACAGTATAATTTGCTACAGAAGTGTTCAAGCGAGTTGTCAGCATGCGGCCGTGCGAGTCCTCAAAACGCTGCTGTTCGAACTGCAAAATGTCACTGTGCGAAGTGTCAAAATACCGCTGTACGAAATGTCAAAATGCCGCTCTACGAATTGTCATAAAGCCCTCTACGAAGTGTCAAAATGCCCCTCTACGAAGTGTTAAACTGCCGCTTTGCGAATTTGTCAAAACGCCGCTATTCGAACAGCAAAATGACGCTTAGGAAGTGTTAAAATGACGCTGTACGAGGTGTCAGGATGCCGCACGATGTGTCAGAATGACGTGTCAAAATGTCCTATACGAAGTCAAAGTCAACAGTAAGAAATACAAAGTATCGATATTTTTTGCTTTATCAATGCCAAGTACACTATACCGTTTGGTTTGCCCTCAGCGTTCTCTGTTACCGTTAGTAGGTTTTCCGGATCAATGGTATTGTAGCAACACGTTGTGCCGACTCTACGATCGAACGTCAACAACGGCAGTCGAAGGTCGAACCCCCATGACCTCCCTGAGCTTAGGAATCCAGACATTATGGGGATAGGTACGTGGGAAGGCTTCAGCCGTGAGGTCCAAAATCACAGACCAGCACACAGTTATGGCTCGTGTAATGTAGGTATTAATTCTTTCACTGACGGTGGACGCAATAAGTGTTTTTCATGTCATTGTAAATTCCGAATATCAAGGGTCAGCCGACAAAAGGATACGAAGTAGTGTCAGCAGGAGGCATAGATCCTCATGAACCCCCGCAGTTGCGGGGGTTCATGAGGATCTATGCCTCTTGCGGTTGGAGAATGTTTACTTTTCCTCGGCAGCGAAAAATTTAAGGCTGCACCGTCTACAGCTTTCAACTCAATAATTTATGGTCTTTTTCACAGCGGGTACGTACGTGAGACAAAGTGAGACGCACTGAATTTAACCCAATTAACCACGAGGGCCCCATTTTCCAAATTTTGAAGGTGTTACCTGACCACCTGTACCAGTTGCGGGAGGTGGATTGATCGTGATAATTCAAGGGTAGTGCCATATTAGCTTGGCGCCTGAACAGTCTGTTCGGAAAAAATAATGCTTCGCAAGTGTGGAGCTCTTGAGAATCTAAGAGGCATAGATCTTCATGAGCCAGAGTGCTTAGGCTCATGAGAATGTACTTCCGTTGATTACTCGAATTACATCCATTTTGCTGTGTTTATGTAGGCTTATGTAAGCTTAAAAAAAAAGTATGTGTGTGTGTGGGGGGGGGGGGGGAAGGGGGGGGGGTAGGAAAAAGAAAAAAAAAAGAAGAAAAACAAACAAACATCACCACAGGTGCGAGGCTCGTGAGAATCTACATGTCTCTTGCTGGTGACGTCTATGTTGTTATGTATATGCGGCGGTCATGCATGGGATGTTCGGTTACCCTCTGCGTGTACACGGATATGACTGTTGGCCGGATATCCACGGATATCAGTTTGTATCGTAAAACAGTGTTATCACCCATATTACTGATTAAACAAGCACACCAGGGAGTAACCTGAAACAGCAGAACAAGGTGACCATGATCGACCATCATAATTTAAGCTATCACTGGCAGGAAATTAGGCCTGATCGATGCACAACTAGCAACAGTATCCACAGCAGCAACAGTAACACCCACCACCAACAAAGCATCCACACAGACATTAACCCCTTCACTGCCGGAAAATATGCGAACACCATCCATCTGCAAGAGGCAAAGAACCTCATGAGCCCCCGCAGATGCGGGGGCTCATGAGGTTCTTTGTCTCTTGCTGACCCTAATCATTATCCGTTATTCTTACATTGATGGGATTATTCCTTGTTGAATTCGTCGTGCTTTTCAAGACATAATGACTGTTTGCGTCCGCTGTCCGGGAATTGGTTGAACAGGCAGCCAACCAACCAACCAACCAACCAACCAACCAACCAACCAACCAACCAACCAACCAACCAACCAGACTAACCAACCAACCAGCCAGCCAACCAACCAACCAGACTAGTAGTCGATACATGTAAAAGGGTTGGTGTCCCTCGCCTGGGGTGAATATTAGAATTAAAAAAAAAAAAATCTCCTGGTACTGTAGTGATCGGGAAGGTGCCTGGGGTGAGGAAAGAGATGACCTTCTGGCGGGGTGTGATGGGTTAGGGGCGCGTGGGGGTCAGCAGGGGTGGGGTGGGGGCTCCATTTTGGCCGGAGAGTTGTGGGAAACAGGGAATGGTGGCTAAGTCACAAGTGTAGAAATGCGTTCTCGAGTTCAAAAGTTCGCATTGACGAACTCGTAAGAGTTCGAACCGTTTTGGTTGCCTTTCCCCTCGTTTGAGTCCCTGTTTCCACTCGTCCAACCCTTCTCTTTGCAAGCAAGAGACACAGATTCTCATGAGCCCCTGCAGTCGCAGGGGCTTGTGAGAATCTATGTATCTTGCTGCGACAGCTTAGGCCCCGATTAGTCCTCAAATTGAGGGTGTTAATTGCGGCTGTTTCTCTTTCTGTCGCGTTCGCTTGCTCGCGGATTATGATGGATACGTTATGGCGCTTTGGATTTGTGCACGGAGAAAGATCAAAGTAACCCCTTAAATGTTGTTAGCTATTTTATTTTTTTGTGTGTTGGCGAGTTAAATCTCTCTCTCTCTCTCTCTCTCTCTCTCTCTCTCTCTCTCTCTCTCTCTCTCTCTCTCTCTCTCTCTCTCAGTCTCTCTCTCTCTCTCTCTCTCTCTCTCTCTCTTGTGCTTGTGTGTGTGTGTGTGTGTGTGTGTGTGTATGTGTGTGTGTGTGTGCGTGTGTGTGTGTGTGTGTGTGTGCGTGCGTGCGTGTTTTCAAGTAGTTTGTAGCAAGGACAAGAATGAAGAAAGGTCTGCGCGCCTATTCTTTTATCTTTGGAAAATAAAGTTTCATTTGATTTCATTTTATTTCATTTCATTTCTCTCTCATCCATCGCCAGCTCTGAGAGGCTGCTCGTTTGGCAGCTTAAGGTTAGTTTCTAATGAACTCCTTTATTACCGAGAAAAATGGAACATCATCACCCAGCTGCAAGAGGTATAGATCCTCATGAGTCCCCGCGAATGCGGGGGGTCATGAGGATCTATTCCGCTTGCTGATACTACAGTGAATCCATGTTCCCTTGACGGCTGGGAATTTTGAGGTAGAATTTACGATTTCAAAACAAACCCACAATATACCAGCGCGGTCCACTGGCAGTAAAAGGGGTTAAGCTGGCGTTCCAAAAGGCGACGGTAAAAACATTGACCTCAAAAGTCATTGGTAGTGCCTGATTAGCTTGCCGCCTTGAGCGGCACCAGCGAAACAAGCAGTACCCTTGAAAGATCTTCGTCGACCCTTTCTCCGCGATCGTTCTCTCAGCAGTCGTGAAAGAAGCAGAGTTAATGACGCACTACCCACGAGAAATCACGGTCGACCCCACACTGGTTGTCTCCCTCGATTCGCTACCGCTACCCCACCACCGCCCTCTCTTTCCCGCGTTTCTTGTTTAAACGACCATTAGACGATGTGACCTGCTAGATTAGCGCGGGCACTGAGAGGTGAAAAAAAATCGCTTTTCTGGTTTGGACGAAATTTACATGAAAAGAGCTGAGGTTTGACACTGCAGACAGGGGCCAGCATTGACACAGAGTTATTTGCACAAGAAATATGTGAATCAGGGTAAAATTGGTTCAAAATATTATCCCTCGGCGGATTTTTGGGTGCGCGTTGTTACTGAAGTCAATCTTTGTTAATTCAACGCCAAAGGGCCCTTGAACGTCCAAGATCCGTGGATACAATATGGTGTCAGCAAGAGGCATAGATCCTCATGAGCCCCTGCAGTTGCGGGGGCTGATGAGGATCTATGTCTCTTGCAGATGGATCGTGTTTAGTCTTGTGTCGGCATTGAAGGGTTTAAAACATCTTGTTTGATACAAAGGGTCCAGGTCGATGAGCCAAAAACACACTGTGTGTCCCTCAAGGGAGAAAAATTGCCAAAAGGCTACAGAAAAAAAAAGTTAGCACCAGGGTTCAAATAAAAAAAAAAAAAACCCAATTAAAACCAACAAGTATTTTGAAAATATACAAAGAATATCTTTTTTTGCAATATGTGATTTCATGAACACAATTTTATTTGTTTTTAAATCGTAAAAGGATATTAACTCATTTCAGACGCACGGTATCAATAGCTTCGTGAGTGTCGTGTAGCGTTGCCATTGGCAACGCTACACGACACTTCCGCAGCTTTGCGGCTTGGTTGAATTAATTTGCGGGGGTTCGCCGATATTATATACGGGGTCCATGCTTAACTCATTCTACCCCAGACGCACCACAGCAAGATAAGTATCGGCCATGACAGTTCAAGGGTGATGCCAGAATAGCTTGGCGCCTACGGGCGCCAAGCTATTCTGGCATCACCCTTGAACTATCATGGTCGATCTGTGTCCTGCACTGCAATGCAGTCTTCAGAGGACAACGGCAACATTTGTGGATTTCGGTGCTGGGGTAGAATGAGTTAAGCTGACTGCTCCATGGCGGGGTTTCACTGCTGAAATTTGTCAACACAACGGTTTATCAAAGTTGTTAAAACAGTCCTACCCTTCTTTTCACAATCGGCGGGAGTAGGCTCACGTTTTGTACTACCTCTTGTGCGTAACGGAAGAGCTCTTCTGCGTACTAAGAAGAGTAGGAGAGCAGAAAAGTATATAGAATCAGTTAGCCCCTTTTTCCATCATTATTTTAAGACGTACCAAGAACATTTATAAAGGCGATAACTCGAACTAATATCGCTGTATTGATTGGAGCAAGTCCCTTTCAGTTTGCACGCGTGTATTATGAACGGGTCTTGAAAAGTCTTATTAACACAGCTCTATGGCAGCATATGCGAGACTGGTACATTATATATATATATATATATATATATATATATATATATATATATATATATATATATATATATATATATATATATATATATATATATATATATATATATATATATATATATATATATATATATAATCGCCATGCATTTGTAAAGCAACCAATTAACTGATGCTTCTCCATAGACATCAATCCTTATTTAACCTCATACATGTCGGGCCATGGCGAACGCTACCCTTCTGCAAGAGACATAAATCCTCATGAGCCCCCGCTTGTCTCTTGTTAGTCCGGTGTTCTTGCCTCCAGTTTTGTTCCATTTACATCTGTGTTCTTCACGCGAATGTCGGTCAGTGGGCAATGGTTTCAGACTCGAAATCCGAGACCACGGACAGTGAAGGGGTTAAAGGTTTGATCTGATTTACAGACATATTTTTCTATACATATCTAGAGTAATGCATTTAAAAAATAAAGTAGCTTGGCATTTATCCGAGGTAGTGTACTGTTTTCGTTTTGTATATTGCCCACGGTGTTTGGGGCGTGTTTCAAACAAAAGCATTAATATGCATTTACCTAGCAGAGCAACACAACAAAACTGAAACGTGTGATTGTACCAAACGGTATTGATTTGTGTGTACGGGTTTGTGATTTTGGACCTACAGCCTTAAGGTTCAGAATCACAGATCAGCACAAGTGTGCTGTTTTCATCCTGACTCATTAATTAATTCTTTTACTTCTAAAAGACCTAGATAAACTAGATAAACACCTCATGTATAGGTATCTGACTCAGTCGATGCAATGCACACCAGAACCACATACCTTACGCGCCCTACCTCATCAGCGCGTCTCGTATCGACTGGCCGGTTTTGGGTCAAGGGTAGTGCTTGATTTGCACAATAGTTCAAGGGTATGCCTGATTAGCTTGGCGCCGGTACGGGCGCCAAGCTAATCAGACATTACCCTTAAACTATCTTCCCCGTTTTATGTAGAAGTCGGTATCCATTCCCCAGGTGGATTATAACACACTTGCAACTATAGTCGCACGTAATGTTTTTCGTCTCAAATTGCTTCCACTGAAAGTTGTACTAGACCCCGTCATTGCCGAGAAAATGTGAACACAATCCAAGTGCAAGAAGCATAGATCCTCATGAGCCCCCGCGACTGCGGGGGCTCATGAGGATCTATGCCTCTTGCTGAGACCAATTCGTTCAATTGTTTCTTCGGCGTTTGCGGCTTTTGGTTGTTGAAACTTGAATGGAAAAAAAAAAAAAAAAATCAGACACGAACGTTGCGTCTAGTGGCAGGTGTTCGGTTAGATCAGATGTCAGGGTGGAGAACTTTGTATTGTGGTTCTTGCTTTTTTTGTTTTAAGGATGTGACTAATTCAAGTTTCATGGCAGATTCATGGCGGGGTCAGACTATGTACTGACTTTCCCCCCCCCCCCCCCCCCCAGGACTCTCTTTAAACTAGATATACACCTAACTGGGACAAGCCCAAACCCCTTTCAAGCGGTCATAATTATGTGTGTGCGCTTTGATATCAAGTTTTCAAAATACGTCTTTACTTTAAAGCGATCTGCTGCAGAGAGGATTTTGATCGCCAAGAATTTGCCGATACAAGTCAACGGGTTACCAACGTTGTCTTACCTCAGCTGACATTTCTCTACCCTTCTTTTCACAACCCTTTTGAAGTCTCACACGTACTGCCTTTTTGAGCGTAACTGAAGGAACTTTGATGGCAGTCTTCCGCCATACCTTTCCGCCAATCTAGTTACGTACCAGCCCTCTCGCTCACTGCGTTCATCGGGAGAGAAACTTCTCAAAGTTCCAAAGTTCTAGCTCAGATGTGCCGGTGAACGCTCTTTCAGGTGTACTGCTCAATTAATTTGGAATCCCTTACCGCCGCTGAGCTCAGAAATGCCTCCACCCTTACGCAGTTCAAAGCAAAGTTAAAACTTACTTTTTCTTGCAGACTTTCGTGTAATTTCTACGGCATTTCTGTACCCCCCCCCCCCTGCAGACTCTGTGTGTGTGTGTGTGTGTGTGATGGTGTGTGTGTGTGTGTGTATGTGTGTGTGCATGTGTGTGTTTGTGTGTGTGTCGCGTGTATGTGTGTGTGTGTGTGTGTGTGTGTGTGTGTGTGTGTATGTGTGTGTGTGTGTGTGTGTGTGTGTGTGTGTGTGTGTGTGTATGTGTGTGTGTGTGTGTGTGTGTGTGTGTGTGTGTGTATGTGTGTGTGTGTGTGTGTGTATGTGTGTGTGTGTGTGTGTGTGTGTGTGTGTGTGTGTGTATGTGTGTGTGTGTGTGTGTGTGTGTATGTGTGTGTGTGTGTGTGTGTGTGTGTGTGTGTGGCTTTTGCCTGCGCATTGAGTTATAAATATATAAATATGAGAATTAATGCGCCATAATATAAATACCATGTATTATTATTATTATTGTTCTTGTTATTGTTATTGTTATTATTATTATTATTATTATTGTTATTATTATTATTATTATTATTATTATTATTATTATTATTATTATTATTATTATTATTATTATTATTATTATTATTATAACTCTTTAGCGTACACGCTTGCAGAAGAGCAGAAAGGTCTTTCGTGTTAAGGTGACATTCAAGCTTGATGATTGAAGTTGGCCCTTTTGTCCAGCAATATTGTAACACGTACTAAGAACCTTTATACAGGAGTTATTTCCATCTATTAACCCTTTACTTCCTGGAGCAGGTCGCTTTAAACACGTGACACCTCGATTAATCTCCGTTCTTTTACGTTCACGTCAGGCGTTATCTGAAGTGTGCTCAAATCTGTACCAAAACGAACTCCTGTTAATGTCAAGATTGAAATGTCATATTCGAAGATCTCCTCAAAGTTAAAAAAAAAATGACAAAGAACAGGCCGAGATAGTGAACCCCTTCACTGTCGAAAATTGAAGAAAACAATCCATCTGCAAGAGACATAGATCCTCATGAGCCCCCGCTTTGGCGGGGGCTCATGAGGATCTATGTCTCTTGCTGAGACAAATCTGCATCCATGTTCCTTGGTCGCGTTTGGCTTTTTAATCGCTGAATGAAAACAGATTTCAGAAGCAAATTGTTCGTCCAGTATCATCGAAAGAGTTAGGAGTCTTCGCGAAAACAGGGCTTGTGTGAATCTGTTGCCAGATTGAGGAGTTTTGGCCACAGACAGCTTAACGATGAAAGGTGTGTGTGTGTGTGTGTGTGTGTGGGGGGGGGGGGGGTATGTAATTCTGGACCTCCTGGCTTAACCGTGTGGTTGAAAATCATAGACCCTCGCAGGTGGATTAGGTCAGCTTGACTTATTGCGCTTATTGTTGGACTGAGATTTAATACGCAGACACTTGTATGATAACATAATTATCTCAGTGGTTTGGCAATGAACCTGTCTCAGTGTGTGCGCAATGTATGAATTATCTCAGTAGGAATACACCGCGCGTAGGTGCATTGTGAGATTGAATACTCTTTAAAGGCCCAGGACCGCCATAACTGTTCAAAGATACACTCCTGTAACCCATGGTTACGAAACGCTACACACAGGTCTAGTCATGGTTTATTTAGACACAGGACAATATAGTACAGCATATGTCGCACGTCGTCTTTATGTCAAGTAATTTGACAATGAATCCACTCCGTACTATAAATACAATGCTTTCAGCACGAGAAACAGCTAAAAACAGATCGACAGGCTAATGGCTGCGCAGAAGAAATAAGTGTGATTTTTCTTGTGCTTTTGCTGCGTGTCCCAACTGCTGTGAAAGTTCATTAGGTGTGTCGACAAGGCATAATAAGCACAAATGGTGCTGAAATGTGTCTTCAAATTTTACGCATAATTGTAGTTTAAAGCGATCTGCTCGATACCGGGCTTCCCCGCAATGTCTTCAGCAAAAGTGCCACACTGAGTACTCTGCGTGCAATTTACGCTCGACGAAGCGTTAACCCATTGACCGCTACTGACGATACCGATCGGCGAAAAAGACCCGTAACTACGCGTCTTTTCCGCCCATCGGTATCGTCTGTAACAGACAAAGGGTTAAAGCTAAGATGATTTTTAGGTTCACGGATCAAGCTCTTTTAATTTTTTTAATTTTACTTTAAAAAAGAATACAAGGTCAATGTCTCAACAAAGACAGTGTGTGTGTGTTTCCATGAAATGCCATAAAAACGAACGCAGCTGGATTTTGGGCGTGTCTCTTAAAGTGAATCCGTGGTCCCACTAGGACAAGTCTGTGTTTTCGGTCAAAGGTATTTTTTTAAAACTGGTTTCTGGACGCTTCTGAAAAGTCGTTGCCTTTGAAAATGACAGCGAAAGACAGCCGTTGCCCAACCGCGGCCTTGAAAGACGTCACAAGTTCACGTGCAAGCAAAGAAACGCTGTCCTTTGTCTTAATTCAGTTACTGTCCAGTGCTCCCTCTGCACAAAGAAACAAACATAAATCAGACCAGCAATAGGCATAGATACCCATGAACCCCTGGGGACGCATCAGGATCTATGCCTATTGAGACAGAACGAATTTTTCTTTTGAATTTTTCTCTGTCGTAAACTCTCCCGAACAGTGAAATACTTCCTCTATGTGTGGACCAGGTAGAAATGGAACCAGCAAGACTTCAAGAACCTCGCGAATGTGGGGGCTCATGGGGATCTATATCTCTTGCAGATGGGAGTGTTGTCTTTCAGCTATTTGTTTGGTAACGTCATTGTAGCGAAAGATCCACAAATTAGCCCAAAGTCGACACCTAAAACAAGAGCCACACACGCCCGCAAACTTCGACGGTCGGTTGAGAACACACCTTCAGTTGCCCAGCCAATTTCGTTATTGGTTCAGAACATGGGGTCAGATGTCTGAGGGCCGATGATTTTGGACCTCACAGCTCGAGGGCAGTAACGTCCAAAATGAAAGATCACCGAACAAACACGCAACTGACCCATGTCACCGTGTTATTGGTGGAGGGCACAAAGTTCAACCCTTTGGTTGTCAGTAGCGCTTTTTGTCGAGGTAATGCCTGTAATCGTTGTCGGAATCGCCTCGACAAAAAACGCTACCGACAGCCAGAGGGTTAATGGTCCAGACCTTTTAGTGACGTATTTGGGTCAAAACAAGTGGTTAAAATTTGCATTGTACTGAGGCTTTGGTTTGGGCTACAGCATGGAACAGCCATAGGACATAGGAAGATTTCCAGGACAGGAATGGCCCAAACTCCTAGAATTTCCTATGTCAGCGGAGAAAGGGGGAAGGGGGTGGGGTGGGGGTGGGGGGGGGGGTGGGGGTGGGTGGGTGGGGGTGGGAGGTGGGGGGTAGCTCAAGCAAGGTATATTAACAATACAATCTGCACAGGGGTTGCAATGCAGGCTTTAAAAATGTATTTCACGGACGATTCATTTCCTGTTTGTGGTACACAGTCGTTAGGTGACACGTACACAATTTGGGAAATGCGGACTTAGTGTTAAATGGGTTAATTCCCAATAACTAACTAAACTTGGGAAATGCGAACTTGAAGTTAAATGAGTTAATTTCCAATAACTAGATAGCCTTGGCAATGCAGAGAAACGACCAGGTCATTCCTGCCCAGACGCCGGTTTCCAACGCCTGAGCACCGAGCTTCTGGTTAAGGTCACACGATTATTCTCTGAGCAAGCAAAGGTGTTGTTTGTTTCAACACAACTGACATTGCCCACGTTGAAACGTGAGAATTCTCAATGTCAGAGGCAGAAATTAAACTTAAAGGCTGACGCCGAATTTTGTTTTCCCCTCTCCTTCATGGAAATAGAGGATTAATTGGTCAAGGACACCAAACGCAAACAGTGAGCGGTGTGAAAAGGTATGTGAAACAGTTATTTCCTGACTGCTTCAAACGTGTCTTGGTGTCTGGTCTGGACATTGGAAGGCGACATGTTGCGAGTGTTCTCACTTGAAATATTTCTTTAATGTTAGGATCACCCGAACAAAAAAGAATGACACAACGAAGAAAGAAACACGCTTAGAAAGGACAGTTACAACACAATTGTGTTGTAACTGTCTTTTCTAAGCGTGTTTCTTTCTTCGTTGGGTTATTTTCTATATTTACTTTTTTTGGTCTGGCACTTGAACAAAAGCCATGCAGGACCTTTTTTTTCTTCTCCGGATAGCCTAGTTGAGGTACCAACTAGGCGCACTCTGCTTTGATTGTTAGAAACCGTAGTCTTTGTTGGTTTTATGAATTTTTTATTTGGATCAGTTTTATATCAGCTCTTACCTAGGTTCAGTCAGGTGTTGACGGTCAGATGCAAAGCAGAGGGTTATCCGTGCGTCTGGAATGAGTTAACGCATTAAAGCGTACGGTCAAAATTCCAAGTTGTCTTCTGAAGGTCTCAGTGCGACCATGATAGTTTAATGGAGGTACCAAAATAGTTGGACGCCTAAGGGTGGTGCAAGAATAGTTAGGCGCTGAGCTATTTGACACTACCTTTGAGCCATCATTGTAGAAGCCGGATTTAGTTTCATGTGTTTCCTGTTCGTGCGTTTTATTAGCGGCTGAAAGAAAAGAGGAACCTTAATTATAAGGCGAGTTTCCGTCGTGCATATTTCTCGTATTTGCACGGTATGCGTCCAATCAATGATCATCTCTGCTAGATCTCATCAGGATACAATATTATGTCCACTGCAGTAGTTGCCCGAAGCAACGCTGCTGACGTCAACGGTGTGTTTGCCGTCAGCAATACGATACGCATTGACCATCACGACCACTCAGCAAGCTTAGAGGATTTAATGAGTAGACTGTGTGTGCTCGTCCTTTGATTATGGACCTTACGGTTCTAATATCCGTACGGTCTATAATCAGAGACCAGCACGTTGCACTTTACCGTTCTAAGCCTTAATGCGCAAAATCGCAGACTACACATATTTGTATGATTATAGTGCAGATAGAACTTCCCCGATCGCTGCTAAACTCAGATACTATTCATACAACATTTTTTGGCAAGCGTCAGGACTCCTCGGGCCGGCGTCGGCAGCAGTGGGCCCGCGCACGGATGTGCGCGGGCCCACTGCTGCCGGCATCGGCCCGATGATCTTTTGGTTACTGGGATGTTGCGTGTATATACCTTTTAGTTTGATTCATACGTTAAATGTTCTTTTAATTTAATATAGCGGATTCAGTCTGTCCTTTTACACTCGTTAAAAAAAAACAACAACAAAAAATTATGTTAGTTTTTGTCATGTTCTTGCTTTTATGTCGTGAAACCAAAGACACATTTGTAATACGTATTACAAATAAAAGTATTTTAAATTTGAATTGAATTTGAATGATTTTGCGAAGCATTTGCAAACCGTGTATATCGTACGCACATTCAACATTTATTCAACAAAATAGGACGCTCGGACGCTCTACCACCTACAACACAATAAGGCCTGTATTGTATCATAAACTATACTAACGAGAAATGACACATTTACTGGACACCAGTGCTCCAGCTAAATTATTCCAAAGGCTAGAGATATGTTGTTATGACCCTCTCATGTAGATATGTACAACTACATGTACATGTATGCTGCTCTAGGAAGGCAATATGTCCATTTTTGTGCAAAGCGAGATTGTCGTTGTGATACAATGAAAATTTCGCTTTTCACCAAAAATGTACTTATTGTATTTTGTCCTTTTTTTTTTTTGGTGGCGGGTGGGGGGTGGGGGGGGGGGGGTGGGAGGGGGAGGGGGGGGGGGGGTGACAGTACGGCTTTTGCTAGTGAGGAGTGGACTAATTTTCACTCAGTACAGACTTGAATAGTCACACAGTTTACTGTGCAGTACTCTGTACGGGTGTAGGCATGAAAATAGCTCGGTGGGTTATTGTTAGTTCGGGGTTTAACTCATTCTGCCCGCGACACACCACAGCAAGATATGACTCGACCATGATAGTTCAAGAGTGGTGGCAGAATAGCTTGGCGCCTATAGGCGCCAAGCTATTCTGCCACCACCCTTGAACTATCATGGTCGATCGGTCTCCTGAATTGTAATGCAGTCCTCAGGATGACTTCAAAATGTGGGTATTTCGTACCTCGGGCACAATGAGTTAACGTCCACGGCACGGAGTGATGCTAGAGAGGTCGCGTTTAGGCCGGACGACTGCTAACAACGAACTTGACGAGAACCAAGTCGCGACGGATACCGTAAGCGCAGACAAACACTCTAAACATCTTTAAGAGGCATAAGGGCTCGTGAATCATGAGGATCTATGACTCTTGGGAATGTTTGGAGTGCCATCTATGCTTTGGGTAGAAGCTGATATACGGGCCCTGTGGCGTCGCATTCGTTCGTCGTTGGTAGTCACGGCGTTCGTTTCAAACGAAACCTCACCAATGGACAGGCGTTACGTGGGGGGGGGGGGGGGGGGGGGGCAGAGACAGATACGGCCTAGGGAGCAATGACCTAAACACTGATCAATTCAGACGCACTGCAGCTGCGTCACTTTGGTTTCACCAGGGCCTTTGAACACAGCCATGCTGTAGAACAAACCCGTCTTTTTCACCTGGGCAAATTGCCAGCCAGAAGTGGGGACAAAAATCCGCTCCACGCCTGCACAGCGGCTTGTAATTGGCTTCGTACTGAGTAGTAAAACGATACCTGGCAATTTTGGACAACTCAGGTAAACAGAACCCGGCGCATGTCTGCATGAGTCATAGACCTCACGAGTCCTCACGTTTCTGCTAGATGGTTTCCAAACGTCTGTCCGAAAGTAATAATAATAATAATAAGCGCTTTAAATAGGCGTTTTATCCCAATTGAAAATCGGCTCAAAGCGCCGCCGCGAACTGAACCCAACAAGCACGCTCACGTGAATCACGCGCATTCACTCACACATTGTACATAAACACAGAACATTCACGTGGTGCTAAGGGCAAGCTCAAGCGAGCTACTGTAGTTTTTGGAAATTCAAAATCGTTTTGTATTTGAAATTTGATTAAGTGGGCTGAAACAGATACCAAAGTGGAGGGGGAGGAAGAGCCGGAGTACCCGGAGAAAGAACCCCCGACGGTCCGCCCGAATTAACGGTGACACTTACTAGAGGAGAAAAATCCGACGCCGGAACCCGTAATCGAACCTCGCACCTTTAGCATTGGTGGCAGGCGCCTTAACCACTGCGCCACGGACCGCCCCGTGTGGTCATTCAACTGACAACTTCCCTTCCCGGCATTGCCGGGACCCTGACTGTGTTTCTGCAGTCTTCGTTAATTCCACGCCAAAGAACCCCAGCCATCCCAAGAACACGGATACAAAGCGGTGTCAGCAAGAGGCATAGATCCTCATGAGCCCCCGCAATTGCGGCGGGGGCTCATGAGGTTCCATGCTTCTTGCAGTAAGGTCGTTCTGACTTTTTTTTTGCTCGTCAGTCAGGTGCTTTATCTCCGCATTCAGCCCGACGGCCGTATTTTCCGAATTTTGGAGGCGCCATCTAACGACGATGCACCCGTTGCAGGAGATGGATCGACCATGATAATTCAAGGGTAGTGCCAGATTAGCTTGGCGCCTGTCGGCGCCAAGCTAATCTGGCACTACCCTTGAATTATCATGGTCGACCCATCTCCTGCTGTAGTGCGTCAGGGCTGAATGGGTTAAGTTGGATTTTGAGTGTATGGTAATTTACTAGCTGTACATGTGCATACAGATGACTCATTGTCGGTGAGTACGATTTTTACAAGCCTTTGAAAACTGCCTTGACTCGGCAATAAAAGTTGCTTCTTGCAGCCACAAGCGTGCAGTTTAATGGTGTGTTCGGCACACGCTTAGCCCTTGCAGGCTTCACATAAAGAGGCTAGTTGAAGCTGTTCAGCACTGAAAAGTTGTTGGGAACTCTGCATAGCAATAGCGCCCCCGCGCACAGTCGTGCGTGGACAATAGAGAGTTGAAGTCGGCCCGAGGATAGTGTGCTGACTGGGTTCTCTGTTTGGTGTTACGTGTTGATTACTGTGCTGAGTCATTGCTAATGTATGCGTGACATTGCTCTCTCTCTCTCTCTCTCTGAACATCGAGTACTGGGGATTACAATCGACAGTCAGCTAAAATGGCCAGCTCATACAGACGCCTTATGCAAAATAGTAGCCAAAAATCTCTTTATGTTATCAAAACTGAAATATTATACTGATTCAGATACCCGTAAACTATTTTATAACGCTCACATACGTTCTTATATCGATTACGCGTCATCGGTATGGGATGGGTGTAGTGAGGTCCATTTAAAGAGACTCAATTCCCTACACAGACGAGCGGCCAAAATAATCTGCCCTGATCCACACCTAAGCACTGAAGAAAAGCTCTCAAAAGCAGGTCTCCTGCCACTTCAAGATCATTTTAAATATAACAAAGCAATCTTTATGTTCAAAGTGTGGAAACGCAAAACACCTGAGTACATCTCCACTTTGTTCCGTAAGTCTGAGTCCAAGCTTGGAAACATCAAAAAGCTTTTCATAGTCCCAAAACCAAGGATCGATCTATATAAAACTAGCTTATCCTTCTCAGGGGCACTTATCTGGAATGCCCTTCCCGACCATGTAAAATCCGCCTCCTCGCTAGCCTGTTTTAAAAAGGGTCTCTGCAAATATTTTGTGGATCACTCGTAGGGATGACTTAACCACTTGCATTATGTGTTTCTTTTTATGCTGGGTCCAATTTATTCCCAATTAAGTCTGTTATCTTTTTCATTTATCATTTGGACTACTTAGCTCTGTCTATGTGTGAAGGGGGGTGGGTGGGGTGGGGGGTGTCTGTGAGTCTATGAGTATGTCTGTCTATGTGAATAGTGTTGTCATCTCTTTGCAAGTATTATGTTTACTTATATGTATGTATATTTGTAGTTAGTCTTGTAGTTGTTAGCAACGGCAGGTTTGTAAAATGGCTGTGTCGATGACGATGTCAATGCCTACACCGTTGTAAAATAAAGTTTCATTGATTCATTGATTCATTGATTCATTGATTCTCTCTCTCTCTCTCTCTCTCTCTCTCTCTCTCTCTCTCTCTCTCTCTCTCTCTCTCTCTCTCTCTCTCTCTCTCTCTCTCTCTCTCTCTCTCTCTCTCCACTATGATTGTAAAAAAAGAAGACAAAACGTCAAAGTAACTAATCATTTGTCTTTGAAAAAACAGTTTCATTTCATTTCATTTCATCTCTCTCTCTCTCCCCCCTCTCTCTCTCTCTCTCTCTCTCTCTCTCTCTCTTTTTCTCTCTCTCTCTCTCCCCCCCCCCGCCGCCCCTCCTCTTTCTCTCTCTCTCTCTCTCTCTCTCTCTCTCTCTCTCTCTCTCTCTCTCTCTCTCTCTCTCTCTCTCTCTCTCTCTCTCTCTCTCTCTGCGCCTCCCCTTCCAGCATCCGGAAATTGAGAGCAACAGCAAAACAGCAACAAATAATTTAACCAGCAAGGGATACTGATATACACTGTACAATGCACTACGTTATATAATAATAATAATAATAATAATAATAATAATAATAATAATTATTATTATTATCGTCATCATCAGCAACACATCATCATCACCATATCATCGTCATCATCATCATCTTTAGCTTCAACTGCTGAGTTGTCTTCAGTGGAGAGCGCCCACATTTTTATTTCGTTATTTCGAACTACCAAGTGCGCAAAGGCCATTGGGCCGACATCGACCTGATGGCCTTTTGCGCATTGTGTATGTCCTTTCTATAGACAAAGACTGAGTTAGTAATGTGTGTTCATCGTTGTGTGTTCACAGAAATGGTGCATGGAAGAG
Organism: Semisulcospira habei; assembly: GCA_036245525.1. Classification (NCBI taxonomy): domain Eukaryota; kingdom Metazoa; phylum Mollusca; class Gastropoda; family Semisulcospiridae; genus Semisulcospira; species Semisulcospira habei. The sequence continues at coordinate 16,063,604 of BTPG01000006.1, read as the reverse complement.
TGAACGTCCCTGATGCATCTACAAACACAACAACAGACGGCAGTTTGCCGCCTTCACTGAACGTCGACCTGAATTTAACGGCCAGCGACCTGCACCTCAATTTCGTCAAAGATCCGGACATTAACCCTGACCTGCCTGTGTACACACTTTATACGGACAGCAATGGCAAGCTGCAGATCCAGCATCAGAACATGGACAATGCCAAGGTAGGAAGCGTACAGGTTATTCTGTCTCTGAAGGTAACTTACTGTCTACATTATTTGATGACCGGTCCGTGGCGCAGTGGTTAAGCCGCTTGTCAACAATGCTAAAGGTGCGAGGTTTGGCGATACCGGGTTCCGGCGTCGGAGTTTTTTCCTCTAGTGTCACCGTTAATTCGGGCGGACCGTCGGGGGTTCTTTCTCCGGGTACTCCGGCTCTTCCTCCCCCACGACTGTGGTATCAAGTTCAGCCCACTTACCAAATTTCAAATATAAAACGATTTCAGTAGCTCGCTTGAGTTTGCCTTTAGCACCACGTGAATGTTCTGTGTTTATGTACAGTGTGTGTGTGAATGCGCGTGATTCACGTGAGCGTGCTTGTTGGGTTCAGTTCGCGGCGGCGCTTTGAGCCGATATTCATTGGGTAAAGCGCCTATTTAATGCGCTGATTTGTTATTTTATTTATTTATTTTGTACCCATGTTCCTTGGACGACTGTTTTGTTTTTTTCCTTCTTCTTCTTCCTCTTCGAATTTATTTCTTTTCTCAAAAAATAGTGTGGGGCGACTGGCAGTAGAGGGGTTAATGAAAGTTGGCCATACTCTGTATAATCTGTACATGCTGTTGTGTCTGCACGTTTTGAAGCATTAACTCTTTACGTTTGTTGTTATTTGGGTTGGGGGGGGGGGGGATAGCTATGCAAATGGCTAACTAATGGAATTGTACTGTATCACGTGAAAAGGAAATTCATGAAATCATTTGTAACAGAAACGATTTTCATTGTGTAATAAGGACAATCTTCCATTTCCAAAAAAATGGACTTGCTGAGTAAGTCCATTTTTGTGACATGCAAGATTTTCATTTTACTGTCAGCGAAAGGCTTTAACTTCTTCCCTGCCACTGTACGTACAGTTTTGCTTCTGAAGTCTTTGTTCATTCAACGCTTCACGACCAAAACTGACCCGTAACCGTCCAACAAACATGGATACAAACTGGTCTCAGCAAGAGGCATAGATTCTCGTGAGCCCATGAGGATCTATGTCTCTTGCAGTTGGACCGTGTTCGTGAAGGGGTTAATATCTATATAAATTTTGTGATTTTTTTCCCCCACTGAATTACAATGAAATCTTGCATTAAAAAAAAAAAAGAAAACAAATTACACAGAGAGTCCATTTTTGTGACATGCAAGATTATTATTTCACTAGCAGCGAAAGGGTTAACCTTTTGTGTCTGTATCTTTTTTCTCAGACGTTTGGTGTGTACCAAGACGTCACGAACGGCGCTGCAGTCGGAGTCACACGGGAAGTCGATGAAAACGGGACATCATACTTTAATTTGGTAAGTAAGTGCTACATCAATAAACGGAGACACGGTAAATACACTTGATGCACAAATCCTCGTACTTGTTTGCACCAAATCTTGGATCTTATATCTCACCTTCTTGTATAATTTTTCCAGGAGGGGGTTTTACATTCCCAAGGTAAAGTGTACGACGTCAAAAACGTCAGACCAGATGATGGCGTCCAAGAGCGACGTCGAAGGGACGTCAGCAACAACGTCACAAATGACGTCGACGTCATGAGGAGAGAAGGGGAGCAGGAGTTTGAACTCAAGCAACACGCAGTCGTCGCTGCTGACGTCTTTGATTATCTTCCTAAACGTAAGTTACCATACGACATAATGTTACGGTATAACAGAAGGCGACGCACAATAATTTAAGGAAAGACTATTTCAAGAAGAGACAAGAGAGTTTGAAACAAGACAGTTTAACTCAATCAACCCTGACGCACTACAGCAGGAGATGGGTCGACCATGATAAGTCAAGGGTAGTGCCAGATTAGCTTGGCGCCTGTCGGCGCCAAGCTAATCTGGCACTGCCCTTGACTTATCATGGTGGATCCATCTCCTGCAACTGGTGCATAATCATTAGGTGACGCCTCCAAAATTTGGGAAATACGGCCGTCGGGCTGAATGACTTAAGTCAGGACACGATTAATGTAAGGAAAAAAACAAACAAACAAACAAACAAACAACTAAAAGGTAAGAGAAAACCCCAACCTTTTAACACATTCTGCCCCAGGACCGAAATCCCCAAATTATGAAGTTGCCCTCCGTAGGACTGTATTACAATTCTAGAAACGGATCGAACATGAGTGTTCAAGGATGGTACCAGAATAGCTTAGCGCCTATGGGCGCAAAGCTATACTGGCACCACTCTTGAACTATCATGCTCGATCCGTTTCTTGCTGTGGTGTGTCGGGGCTGAATGGGTTAAGACAAGACAACATATGAGTGGACAGGTTGACCTATTATATGCTGAGAATTATATAAGAAATATATGTAGATATCCTTTGAGATCTGCGTCGCAGTTCTCAGTTCTATCTAGAGAGGCAAATCGACCATGATAGTTCAGGCGCCAGGCTATTCCGACACCACCCTCGAACTATCATGGTCGATCCACATCCTGTCGTAGCTTGGCAGGGCCTTATGAGTTAAAACAAGACGGACAACTTGAGACAAGACAGTCTACGACAACAGAAAAAATTAGAAAAAAAAAAACAAAAAAAAAAAAAAAACCCGCGCGCACACAAGCACACACACGAACGCGCAAGAAAAAGCCCTCCTATGTTTTTCAAACAAGCGTTGTGTACGAAAATGTGTCTTTTTTTTTCAGCGCCGTTTATTCAGAAGAAGAAAGAGATGACGAGTTACCTAAACATTTCCCATCCCACCGCCATGCCGCTAGGGGGAGTGCCGACATCACGTCGGAAGAGGGCGGTTACTCAGGACGTCTACGTGGATGTTGTCGCCCTTGCAGACTACGCTGTTTACGTTGAGTGAGTAAAACCTTTTTTTTTTTTTTTTTTTCAACTTGACGGTTGATTTGTGTGCTGGTGTGAGATTTTGAACCTTACGGTGTCACGCCGTAACTACAAAATCACAGAGAAGCACACAGTCTAGATATGTTTGTGACAGTTACTCTATCGTCTGTGCGTCTGTGTCTGGCTGTCTGTCTGTCTGTCTGTTTGTCTCTCCTGTGTTGATAGTTACGAGCCTCACGGCTATTCGATCAAAGAGAACATTTCTGCAGTGATTTGGGAAAAGTAAGCATGTCCACTTTTGTGAAAAGCGATATTTCATTGTTATGCCTTTATGCAGTGGCTTTTTGCCAAATCACGGCAGATTTTTTTTGTCTCTTCCATTTTCCCGCCCTTTCGGGCCTGAAAGATTTCGGACACCTGAACTTTTCCAATCTTGCGGTAAAACGACAGATCACGCCCTTAAAACGCGACCTTGCCAGAAAACACACAACTGCCTCTGTTCTGAGATAAACACGCCGAAAACGACAACAACCCTGCCCTTTAACATAGCCTCCTCAGTTTATCTGTCAGGCTCTTCCTAGTTAGTTAGTTCGGGTTTAACGTCCACAGCACCGAGGTGATCATGGACGGCCCTGACGGGCGGGTGATGGGGGACAGGGAAATCTATTGCCTATGGAGTACGACCTGAACACTGATCAACTCAGGCGCATTCCAACTGTGCCACTTTGATTTACCAGGACTTTCAACGGAAATGCTAATGAACAAATCCGTTTTTCCAAATGCTCTTCCTAGCTCTACACACCAAAGGATATCGGGCCGACGTCGGCCTCAGTGGGCCCGAGCACTGTCGTGCGCGGGCCCACTGCGGCCGACATCGGCCCGAAGGGCTTTTGCTTTACTGCTAGCGAGTACAGTCTAATCGTGCTGCTTGTTTCCAGAAATGCAACACTATTGCATCTTTTTGTCCATTTGCGGATTAGACACACTCTCGTGAAAAGGGGTATGAATAGCAAGGTGGGTTGAGGGAGCAAGTGGTTTAGATCCTCGTGAGCCCCCGCAGGTAGCGAAGGCTCATGAGGATCTCTGTCTCTTGCAAGTGTGTTGGGTAAACTTCAGGATATTTTTTGTGTGTTCTGCCAAACATAGTTCTGTTTGATACTTGTCCAAATGTGGCAAGAAGTCGCCTTCCTGAAAAGCGTCGTCGCTAGAAAAAATAGAACAAGATAATCCAAAGATCTCTCTCTGTCTCTCTTCCCTCCCCCCCCCCCCTTTCTGCAGTCCCATTCTCGGTCTTAGCAGCATGGATGTAAATGCATCCATAGAGAGATTTGAATTGTACATGTCCCCTGCACTCTGCAAGTACTCATGAGGATTTAAAACTCTGCCAGCCAATTGTTAGATTCAAATGATCCGGACATCGTAGGTACACTGCCACATGAGGTACACGGCTATATATTGTTCCCAACAAGAGTCATGAGTCTTCATAGACTCTTGCGTCCTGCAGGGGTTTATGAAGATCTGTGTCTCTCGTACACGGGGATGTGTTTACGAAGCAGGATACACGTAGTTTACGCTCATTTGAGTGCGCCGTCCATATGTTGACATGGGGCTCCAAACACCGCGCCAGCGTTTTAGTTTCGATCGAAACGCGACAGTATACTAGTAAACTGCGAATGCTTGAATTAGATTGCTGCTCTGTAATGTTTGTATATTTTTGTTTCAAGGTTTGTAGCGATACGCCCTGCACCGTTTGCGGAAGTATTCCGTCCAATAGATAGACCCACTCAGGGAGTAGGCCACAAGTACACTTCTATTCGAATGCGATGCTTCTCTTCGTATCTCATTTGAATAGAAGTGTACTTGTGGCGTACTCCCCGGGTGGGCCTATCTCTTCGTATCTCGTTTGAATAGAAGTGTACTTGTGGCGTACTCCCCGGGTGGGCCTATCTCTTCGTATCTCGTTTGAATAGAAGTGTACTTGTGGCGTACTCCCCGGGTGGGCCTATCTCTTCGTATCTCGTTTGAATAGAAGTGTACTTGTGGCGTACTCCCCGAGTGGGTCTCTACGGGTGTACTCACGCAAACGGTGCGGCGTTGCAGAGAGTTTACGAATGCACTTTGGTCTGTGATTCTGGGTCTTAGCGCCTACAGCAGCAATGTCCAAAAACATAAAACAGCACCACAGTGTGTGTTAGGAACGCTTTACTTTTCACTATGATTTATACCGCGTAGTATCCGTAGGCCCACGGCTTATAGAATCATTAACCCATTCAGCCCTGATGCACTACAGCACGAGATGTGTCGACCATGATAATTCAAGGATAGTGCCAGATTAGCTTGGCGCCGACACTTGGCGCCTGTCGGCGCCAAGCTAATCTGGCACTATCCTTGAATTATCATGGTCGATCCATCTCCTGCAACAGGTGCATAGTCGTTAGATGACGCCTCCAAAATTTGGGAAATACGTGCGTCGGGCTAAATGAGTTAACAAAACTGTACATGCAGATCGCAGGAGTTGGATGGACAAAAAAGCCAGGCACTACCCTTTAATGTATTATCATGCATTACAGGATAGTGCCTGGCCTTTTGTTTGTTTGTTGAGACACTGTACTAAACAGTCAGGTGGTAACTTTGAACTACTGTTGGTGTTAATTTCGATGCCACGCCACACAATTTTATCATGCGAAAGTTTAGTTTTAAAGCGATCATTAATGATTGGTTAATAGCTAACAATATCTGTTTCATAAATGTTTATAGTTTGTTTTACAATAATTACCACGAAATATTTGCAGTTTCATAATTACAACGAATCTGTTGACACAAAATAACACAACAGTTGAAAAATTAGCAGAAAGTATGTATGACATCTTACATAGTAATATTGCAATTCAAATAGTTAATATCATAATTCATAGTCCGGTGGGTAAACTATTATAATAAATACTTTTTGTGTGGGTTTGGATATTATAATTATTGCTATTCTTTGATATTAACAAGTTGTGTTTGGTTGCTTTTTATTTTGGTTTTTGTTTGTTGTCTAATATCACCAATGTGTGAAAAGACGTTAAATAAAATCCTGAATCCTGAATCCAGACAATAATGCTCCACAAAAAGACTATGGAAGTTTGAATGTAAGATAACAGACTTTTCTGTTTTTTCCCCCCTATGCTGCGCAGGGGAGCGCCCCGGCCGCGCTCATTGGGCGGTAACACATTTCCGTTACGTGCGCCGAAATTGTGAAGCGAGGGCTGGAAAATTCTAGTTGAGGCAAAAACATTGAGAACCCATTGTATTGGCGAAAGTTTCAAAAATCAAAGGCGTCCTGGAGGAGGCAACTTTGATGGTTGGCAGACAACACGGTTTGTTAAACCCTTTACCTTTCGGTAACGGGACAAAAACCGTTACGGACAGGCAAAAGGTTAAAACTTAAAAGGTTAAGTCCGGAGCATTTTCAAAGACATGTTAGTCTGTTTTTCAATTTTGAACAAAAAAAAAAAAAAAAAAAAAGAAAGAAAAAAGTCTCCAACACGCCCATCGTATGGTCCTGAAGAGACTTGATGTGTGCTCGTCTGATTTAAAAAAAAAATTTCCTCACTGGATTTCCGGAGTGAGCCAGACTAGCGTTTGATGTTCTCTGCCGTCCAGTTTTGGCGCGCGCGGCTTCCAAATGCAGGTTTGATCGGCCATGATGAGATTATGGCCAATCCTGCCTCGTCCCCAAAACAAAGGGAGATAATCTAAGGCGTGTCGGCAGGTCGCTGGTTCCACCTGCAAGAGGCATAGATTCTCATGAGCCCGCGCAGTCGCGCGGGCTCATGACAACCATTGCCTCTTGCCAGCGATGATTGCACGCATTTACATCCTACTAATATTCGGGGTTGCACGAACTACTTTTAAGGCGTGTCTTTGTGTCGGATGCCAATGATGGCTCACTTCAAAGGATTGGTTGGAGGGAAGTGAAAAGTTGTGAATGAGGAAGCTGAGAGAGAGAGAGAGAGAGAGAGAGAGAGAGAGAGAGAGAGAGAGAGAGAGAGAGAGAGAGAGAGAGAGAGAGAGAGAGAGAGAGAGAGAGTGGCGCGTCTCCAGTGAATCGTTTTTCTTTGATGCAAAAACCTGTGTCTCTGTCTGCACCGTCATTTCCGCGTATTTTTTTGGTTTGTTTTTGTTGTTGTTGAAAACACTGCCTTTAGATCTATTTAGTACGTGAGTTTGTTAATTGTACCCAGTACTGTAGCACGAAAACTTCTTTGTTGGGATTTTTCTTCTAACGTTCAAACTGAAACTGAAAGTGATGAAACTGAAAGAATCGAAATTTCTTTGAAGTTTCGCTAAAAGATCCCCAAACAACAACCTTTCACGAAGTTGAATTTGGCGCACATAACAGTAATGTGAAAACTAAGGATTTAAACCAAATCATAATTTAAAAAAAGCGCTATTCGGATGTTAAAAGGGGCATTTACCCCATTCAGCCCTGACGCACTACAGCAGGAGATGGTTCGACCATGTTAATTCAAGGGTAGTGCCAGATTAGCTTGGCGCCTGTCGGCGCCAAGCTAATCTGGCACTACCCTTGAATTATCATGGTCGATCCATCTGCTGCAACTGGTGCATAGTCATTAGATGAAGCCTCCAAAATTTGGGAAATACGGCCGTCGGGCTGAATGAGTGAAACAAAAGACATAAAAAGACAGCCGTATGAACGGGTTTTATTTTAAAGAAAACAAACTATCCAATCCGTGCGAGCGTTTCTGTTTAACGTGCCAAAGTCAGTCCATAAGACTTTTAATATTTTATGATCGTTCCACTTAGACTAAGTCAACATCCTTTCCACATGCAAATCTGTTGCTATTTACATTATACCTGTTTATGATATTTTAAATATTAAAATCGCGCATAATTTCCCACAGTTTTCGTAATCCATATTTGTGTGCTGGTTTGTGATTTTGGACCTTACGGCATATTTTCGTCTAGTTTATGCGAGAGTGAGTCGTTAAGAGTTTTAACGACGCTGTTTTGTTTTAAAAATAAAAACTCCATAACTGCCAGTGATCACGAATCACGCGTCTGACAAGACTGAACGCTGACCGACATTTGCCCGAAGAACACAGCTGGAAATCTCACCGTCATATGCATGAAGAACACGAGGCCAACGAGAGACATAAATCCTCATGAGCGAGCCCCCGCGACTGCGGGCGCGCATGAGGGTTTATGTCTCTTGCAACTGAGTGGCGTTCGTTAGTTTGCCCCGGCAAGTTTAAAGGGTTTAAATTCGCCCGCAGAAACTACCGTGTCTGTCCACCGAATTTCAGCCGGCCATCAGGTAACCGTCTGACTTTCTTACGTGTTGTATAAGCTCAGTTAGCTAGGAAGGTTTTCCCGGTACAGCCTCCGGCTTGTACTTACTCCCTATCACTGACCCGGGCAGGGAATTTACAATGCAAAGTGATATCGCTAAATCAGTAAGATTACATTGATTAACAAATTTGACCCCGCGGCCGTGTCTCACCAACTTTTGGCGTTTCACCTAACGACTGTGGGTACGCTGCAGGAGATGGATCGACCGTGATGATTCAAGGGTAGTGACAGATTATCTTGGCGCCGTCAGGCGCCAAGCTAATCTGTCACTACCCTTGAATCATCACGGTCGATCCATCTCCTGCTGTAGTGCGTCTGGGCTGAACTGATTCATTCCAGCACTGATAGTGGGATGATTTACTTCGTTGAAATCCTGCTTCACAATTCAACAAAGCATGTCTCCTTCGGTCCGAGGAACATGGATATAGGTTGGTTCAAGAAGAGGCATAGATCCTCATAAGCCCCCGCAAACCTATGCCTCTTGCAGACTTGCTCACTTTCCCCGGCAGTGAAGAGGTATAATCCAGCCACATTGTGTCCACAGTTTGACAGTGAGACTGCTGCGACTGAAAACGACATTGTCCACATTCAATCGTAAATTGCAATATTTATTAAAAGGCCGTTTGTCTAATATTGTTCCCACCAGAGCTCAGAACTTAGAACATTTTATTCGATGTGTTAATGAACAATTCTATGACGTTGTGCCAATGGAAAAGAATTGACAAAATAATGAAGCAAGAAAAGAAGAAGAAGAAGAAAAAGAAGCAGCGAAGAAAAAAAAAAAATCAAAACACACCCACACACACACAACACAAAGAAACAAACAAAAATCCATAGCAAAACAAAACAAAACAAAACAACAACACAACAAAACAAAACAAAACAACAACACTAACAACAACAAAAACCCGCACGCGTAAGATATGTTTGTTGGTTTGTATTTCAGACATTGAGTTATGTCGATTTATAAAATCTAGTTGGAGAATACTTCAAGTATATTTAGACTATGGCCGCTTAAAAACAAAATGACACATGCCCCTTTAAGCGATTTGCCGTCGAATGCCCTACTTAAGTCACTGAATAATTACGCTTGGGGCCGGTGGCTTCGCCTATCAGTCATATCATTAAACAGGAAGCGCCTGCCACCGGCCATCGACACGTTGACAGTCGAATAATTTAAATTTAAGATTCAGCTATAGTGTGACAGGACAAAGGACGCAGACTGTGTTCCTGAAATTGTTGTTAATAATAATAATAATAATAATAATAATAATAATAATGATAATAATAATAATAATGAGTACTTGTATAGCGCCTAACCTCGGATAAGAGCTCTAGGTACTTAACAAAACTAATTGTACAAAAATAACTAATTACAAAAGCGCAATTTACAAAAAGTATTAAAAAACAAAACAAAAAACAAGACACAACGCACTCTATAAACAATCTATAAAGTCAACATTCAAAAATGCTACACTTATAGACTCATACTCGAACTCACGCACACACACACACACACACACACACACACACACACACACACACACACACACACACACACACACACACACACACACACACACACACACACACACACACACACACACACACACACACACACACACACACACACACACACACACGCACACACACAACCAACAAACCCAACAAACAAACAAACAAACACGCGTAGAAATGGCATGTACAACAAAATTATGTTGTAACTGTCATTTTTAAGCGTGTTTCTTTCTACGTTGGTTTCCTATATGCATTTTGGACGTGGGCAGCTACATGTTTGTGTATGGATGTCATATTTTGGAATTATTGTCGATTATGTGGCCCAAGATCACTTGTGTGTCCTTTTTTTTTCTTCCGACACTCACGACCAAAGCCAAGTACGAGATCATTGTAATCGTATGACCGCCATGCAACATGTATCAACCCTTTGCGTGTCGGTAGCGGTTTTTGTCGCGATGATTCCGACAGGAATCATCGCGACAAAAACCGCTACCGACACGCAAAGGGTTGAAGCCAGATTTTAAACAGGGTTGGCGATCGTAGCAGACCGTGTCATTCTACAGAATCAATCAGCAGTACGTCAGTCCAGATCAGGAAGAATGTCAGCTTCAAGGTCTTTTGCGTTAGCGTCGTGTTGCTGAGCTCATAGAGATTACAAACGTGCATTCAATAAATGTATGCGCACTAACGATGTATCATTTGTGCTGAAATCCTGCAGAACATAAAGAGCAACACCTTTTCTTTGGCATTGGTAAATGGTCCCAGTGTAGCCAAAGTGTGAGATACCACAATATTCATTCAGGTTTGACAAGGACAAGCAGTCGTGTATGACGCGTCCAAGATCTGATCGCTCCAGAACACGGAAGATCAAACGCTGGGTTTCCAGATTTTTCCAGTGTAGACATTAACACGCCCCTCCTCCCCCCCCCCTCTTCCTCAACTCCCCTTCTTCGACCACCAGGCCCCGCCCCTACGGCCGAAGAGTGTCATTCATTCTACATAATCGGCAAGCACCGCGGTCACGAGGATCCGGTTTTGCCCAGGAAGAAAGGCGACTTGAAAATCTTTAGCATTGGCTCGCTTGACAGAATGCATGAACAATGTCAGTACATGTCTTAAATGCTCAGTGGTTCCTCAGAAAAGTATTTTGTTTGTCGCCACATGGGATTTTAACCATTTCCCTGTTAACCGCTCGCACTTGAAGTGAAACCATGGCAATTTCGGTTTCGGTTAACTGCGTATGCTTGAGTCACACGAGTGTAAACACGGCTAATCAAGAGGCATAGATTCTCATGAGCCCCCGCAATTGCCGGAGCTTATGAGGATCTATACCTCTTGCGTTTGGCACGTTGCACGTTGTGTTCCAACAGCCAATGAGTTAACATGCAGGTAAACGTCTGTAATGGATACCTGTCATATATCCGCTGCGGACATTTATGCTAGCTGGTGTTTAAAAAAACACACCATACACTTACACCGTAAGCCATTCCTGAGAAACCACGAAATTACGGGGCAATGCTCTATCTTACACCCTTCGGTGATTAAGGTGTTCACATTCGCAGCAGTCTTAACATGAGTACACTACTTTTCTGAGAAACCATTGGACAATGGGGCAAGGGTTGATCCTGTTCCAAACCGTAATAATTAGTCTATTCACATTCACAGTCATTTAAAATGAACATGATCTCATTATAGGCCGGATGCATGTTGGGTGTGTCGGATGATGTTCTCACATCCCTTTCCCCCACCTCCCCCCCCCCCCCTTGCGTCAGATGACCAGCTAGATCAATAGAATGGCGTACTGGTCACATAGCAGCACAAATGCGTGACCTCTTCTTTCAACCAGGAAGAGGTGTGCAGAGATAGATCTGTCCGATGACGTGTTCAAGGAATCAAGTTAATTTTATCTGCGATAGTTATGTTTATTTTTGTTTGGCTTAAACGTTGTCCTTGCCCTATTGTCGTAATTTCCTAGATTGCCTGTTGCCCTGTTGAGGCTACAGATACCAGTTCAAGGAAAAAAAACAACCAACAATGTCATGGTAGTTCAAGGGTGGTGCCGAAATAGCTTGGCATCTGTTGGCGCCGAGCTATCCTGGCACCACGCTTAAACTATCAGTGTCGCTCTGTATTCCTATGTCCATCGTGAGATGGCCTTAGTTGCCTGCGTGGCGTTAAACCCAACTAACCAACTAAATATCTAAGTAGCCAACTAACTAACTAACTAACTAACTAACTAACTAACTAACTAACTAACTAACGAACTAACAAACTAACAAATTAACGAACTAACGAACGTTTTCAGGCCTTTGATAAAACACTCCCGGCATACTTGCCCTCCACTCTCTCTGTCTATACACCAGGCAGAGTATTTTGCTCCAGCACTGACGACAGAATATTGACTACCCCCAGAGTGTCCTTAAAAATGTTTAGACAGCGGTCCTTTTCTTTCCAAGCTCCCAAAGTGTGGAATGGTTTTCCCCATGATATTCGCCATGCACCATCTTTGGCCATTTTCAGGGCTAGATTGAAAACATATTTTTTTTCCCGATTTGGCCTTTGAAAGGGATTGATAAAGCCTACGTTTTCCCATCAACATGTATATATCTGATCAGGCTCTTGAAATGTTATGTTTATTATTTTAGTATTGTGTCAGTGTGCATTTGGACCTACGAATGATTGTGGTTTTGTACGTTGTTAGTATTTTAGTTAGTTAATTTCAATTAGTTAGATTATTTAGATGTATTTCAATTAGTTAGATTATTTAGATGTAAAGCGCTCTGAGACTTTCTTTGTGGGGATATTGCGCTATAGAAGAATTATATTATTATTATTATTATTATTATTATTATTATTATTATTATTATTATTATTATTATTACTAACTAACTAACTAACTAACTAACTAACTAACTAACTAACTAACTAACTAACTAACTAACTAACTAACTAATGTATTATATGTGGGTTGGGTCAGGTTAGGACGGAACTTTCACTAATTCTGGGAAATAGGGAAGTTTTAGAATGGTTTCTGAGGTCGCGGTATTCAAGGAGAATAAAAACTCAAACCCCCGTTATTTGGCTGTACAGATTAATTTCTGGCATTGTGCGCATACAGCGGACAGCTCAGAGATTAAAAAAGACAAATAAATGCCCTTAAAATAAGGCATGAGTTTGAACCAGGAAGAAAAATTGTGTGAGCTTTAAGACCGCCATATACCGTGTAATAGTTGATTATAGCGCTTCTGTGTTTCAAATCCGGCTACTAACCCTTTGAGGCTGGGGCCAACGTCTTAATCTTAACCCCTTTTCTGCCGAGATTAAAATAAACACCACCCAACTTCAAGAGGTATAGATCCTCATGAGCTCCCGCAGTTGCGGGGGCTCATGAGGATCTATGCCTCTTGCTGGTTCCACTTTCCATTGGTGTTGAATTCACAAAGGTTATAGAAATAAATTCTGCGTACACTGGCAGTGAGGGTGTTAAGAGGCGTCCTTGTACAGCTACTCTTTAGTCGTGTGAGTTGGATCAACCATAAAAGCTATCAGTTTCTGCCTGCTTAGTTTGCCACCTGTACGTCCACGTGAAACAGCTCAAGGGTGTTGCCTGTTTAGCCTGTCACCTCTAGACGCCCACCTTAGCAAGTAATAACGTTGAGCCATTAAAGACGATCCATTTGCCGCGACTTCTTATTCTGTTGGCGAGGTCCGTTTGCCAACCAGGAAGAAAATTGAGAGTCAGGTGATTCGTAACTGCAGATGTGACAGCAGTCAGGTGACTAATAAATGTAACTTTTTTGAGGGTGCATTAACAAAGCAGTAAGTTTATTTTCTTCTTATGTTATAACTGGTGGGATGGGGGTGGAGGGGTTGGGGGGTGAAGGTGGGGTGGGGGGTTCCAAGCCATTGGTGGCAGGCGCCTTAACCACTTCATTTTAATATCATTTCTTTATTTTGCTTTAAATTAACATAAAAAACAAACATTTGAAATGTTTTATTTCATTCAATGTCATGTCTTTATTTAAATTATTTTGTATCTTTTTATTTTATTTTATTTTTTTATTTTGTTTATTTCTTAAATTTTATTTTATTTTATTTTATTTTATGTCATTTTCTTTTATTTCCCACTAATAATTTACCACGCATTCATAACGCAGCTCTAAGCCGTTTACAGCAAACCTGTTAAATCTCGCGTGAGTGAAATGATATGAGAATCGGAAATAGAAGCAATATGCCGCTAGATGGTAATTTCGGCGCTGATGTATTTGTTGTTTCGTGATGACAGCTAATAATACTAAAGTTCATTCGGTATTTATGACAAAGGTTTTCATTCAATGACTGCAGAATTGTATAACTACGTGCATTATGGTATGCTTGTCTGTGATGTGGGTCGTAACCAACACAACCTTGTGCTGAAGTGCGCACTCAATTTTTTTAATTCACTTTTAAAAATTACTATTTCGAACCTGTTTTGTACATAACCCATCCACTGCCGAAATAAGTTGAACACAAAACTACCGCAAGAGGCATAGATCCTCATGAGTCCCCGCAGTTGCGGGGACTCATGAGCACCTATGCCACTTGCTGAAACCACGTTGTATCCATGTTCGTTTGACGGGTCGCGATTTGAATTCACAATGATATAAAAACACAATCTGCGTACACTGGCACTGGAGGGATATATTTATACTAGCTTCCTGTTTGAGTAATATATTCTAGAAGCACAGTAAGCGATAGTTCGTTTGATTGGTTAGCCGGGAGACCGAGAGGGGAATATAAAAACATGTCTGCATTGTATTAAACCTCACGCCTAACCAATGAAATAACACTTTACATAATTATTGCGTGTCTAAAATGTCGTGATTTAAGCATGCCTGCCTTTATATTAAAACTTTACGCCTTACCGACGAAACGACACTTTACTTATTGCGATTTTATACATTGCTTGTATAAGATAAGTATACAAAAGACTAATAAAATAGTAAAGAGATGCCGTGATAAGAGCGTGTGTGCATCCATATACAATGCTATATTCCAAGCTTGAGTCTGACGCCGATCAAATGAAATGGAACCACGCGTATTGCGAAGCAGTTTTCTTTTTGAAATGAAAACCCCAAGGAAAGGATGACAATATATACAAAAGAATGTTTCGAAAGGAGTAGAGAGTCGCAATACATTCGTCAACATTACGTTTTTTGTGAACTGTTATGGTCGATCTTTCTCCCGCAATTCATGCGTGAATAACTTAAAGATCAAACGTTATCTGCTGTACCGTGACGTTTAATTTCTCACGCTTAACCAATAACAAGTTGGCAAATTAGGGCTGGGTGTTAAATTCGTGGTACATAATATAATCGTATTCACTATCTTTTTATCTCGTCCAACCAATGAAAATGTAGGCCAGTGTATATTCGCTTGTATTTTATTCTATCTCTCTTCTTCTTACTCTAAACCAGTGAAACGCCTTCCTTAATGCCAATGGAGAAAGTCCGGTGTATTCAGGTATGGCGTATACATCTTTGAAAAGAAAAAGCAAAAACGTGATAACAGGTGAAAGAAAGTCAGTCCCACACGAATGTAACAAAGAGTCGCAATACGCCAGTCCTAAGTCCGGTTTCTTTGCATTTGCCATTTCAAACGAAAAAGCATAAACAGTGCACGAAATGTTTTATGTCCTGTGTGAACAGATGATAACTCTTTCAAGACGTGGACCACCTTTTGGACGAGTCTCCTGAAGACTACACAAACAGAGCAGGAGAAAGATCGGCTTGATAGTTCAAGGGTGGTGCCATAATAGCTTGGCGCCTACAGGTGCCAAGCTATTCTGGCACCCCCCTTGAACTTTCATGGCTGATCAGTCTCCTGTTGGGGCATATCAGGTCTGAGCGATTTAACCCCTTCCATGCCAATGGACACATTTCTTTGGGTTTTTTGTTTTGTTTCTGAAAGCTTCGTTCATTCAACGACCAAAAGCCACAAACGTCTGAGGAACAGGATACTAACTGGTCTCAGCAAGAGGTATAGATCCTCATGAGCCCCCGCAACTGCGGGGGCTCATGAGGATCCATACCTCTTGCAGTTGGTTGGTCTTCACTATTACCCGGCAGTGAAGGTGTTAAAGATTTTGAAAAGCGCCTCTGTCCTCCCTTGTGATACGCGTGTTATAAGTTTGAAAGCTGACACGCCTGATGAAACAGGCCATTCTCTGAGTGTTGTAAAGGATTTGGATTAGTCTCAGATGAACAATGTGACGCACACATCGAGAACAAACAGATCCGGCAAGAGTTAGGGATCCTCAAGAGCCCGCCTTTCCCTTTATCTTCCCTTCCACCTCCTCCCCCCTCCTCCCTCCCTCCTCCCCGCTCCCCCCTCCCCTCCCCCCCCCCCTTCAGCTTGCACAATCCGGCATTGAGGATTTTTAGCCTCTAGCACAGACCGAGCGTGTTTTCGGTCTGCTTAACGTTCAAGTCACTTGCATTCGATCAGCGACGTGTCATATTCTAATCAATGATAGAACTGAATTTTAGAGGGTTTCTCCGCGCTGTTTTTAACAATTAACACATTCTACCCCAGGACCGAAATCACCAAATTTTGAAGGTGCCCTCTGAAGGACTGCATCACAATTCTAGAGACAGATCGAGCATGATAGTTCAAGGGTGGTGCCAGAATAGCTTGGCGCCTAAGAGCGCCAAGCTATTCTTTCACCATCCTTGAACTATTATGCTCGAGCCATGTCTTGGTGTGGTGTGTCGGTGCTGAATGAGTTAAACAAAACGCGTCACGTCTTTTAGGCTGTGCAAGAAAAAAATATACTGTAGGGGTTTTCGGTCTTAAATGAACTAATATTGCAGAAACACAGTCTAGTCAGTCGGCACTGAACAGGTTAATCGCCTGCTCTAATAACTAAGTCATTTGCAAAGAGTTTTTGAAGATCTGTCATTGGGTTGATAGTTTGTACAGCAGAGGAAAGTATCACGACATTTATGATCGTAGCAGTCTGTTTATCATCACTAGAATAGTACTTTGGTATATAGCATACGCGCAAAGAGATTCCATTCGCTTACAAGTCTACCTATTGGGATTGGTTGAAAAGTAGTTTTTGACTTACCATTTCACTAAGCTCCAGCGCTGTATAAAATCCGAGTATGCGATTTGTAATACATCGTTCATGACTACAATTTGTAAAGAGTACGGTCCATTGCTTGACGCTATAGTACCTTTATGCATCTTTTATGTATGTTTGCCTATACGTCCCGTTTATGTGCCTTTTATGTATCTGGCGTTCGATGCGACCTACCGTCTATTGAAATAGGCGGGTACAGGCACACTTTAGGGAAGTAACGCCCAAGCACGGGGGATCAAATAAAATCATCTGTACCAGTAACCCGTCGACTGCCCCCAACATGTGAACACTACCCAACTGCAAGAGGCATAGATCCTCATGAGCCCCCGCAGTCGCGGGGGCTCATGAGGATCTAAGCCTCTTGCTGACACCACTTTGAATCTATGTTCCCTGGACGGCTGGGGCTCTTTGGCTTTCAGTTAACATAGACTGCAGTACGCAGTCTACGTCAGCCGGCAGGGAAGGGGTTAAATAAACCGAATACCCTGTAAATCTTCTATACAGTTAAAGTCACGTTTGAAAATCGATCGTTGATCTTCCGTTTTCAATGACGTTGAAGGTACCCAATATAAAGAGACGTTTGAAAAGAAATGTAAATCGTGCTGGATAAATAAAAGGGGGGAAAAAAAGAAAGAAAAAAAAAACCAAGAAAAAAAAAGAGGGCTGATTTTGGTCTAATTTTCGCGTTTAAAATATCTTAAAGCATTTTTACACATGGAGCCCAGTGAGAGAGAGAGTGAGAGAGAGAGAGAGAGAGAGAGAGAGAGAGAGAGAGAGAGAGAGAGAGAGAGAGAGAGAGAGAGAGAGAGAGAGAGAGAGAGAGAGAGAGTAATAAAAATCATACGAGATCTCTGAACAATAAAGTATCCGTTCAAGAGATCCACATCAACTATGATGGTTCAGCTTGCCAGAAAATCGCAAATTGGGGACTTCTTTGAAGACTATACTACCCGCTAAAGGAGATCCATGGACCATGATAGTTCGAGGGTGGTGCTAGAATAGCTATCATGGTCGTTCAATATACCTGTGTCGTGTTTAACGGCTGAATAGCGTTAAAATAAATAAAATAAATTATATTAAAGTCATTTAGGCGTGACGGCTTGAGAAATTGAAATCATGAATGTTACCAAGGTCTGACACACAAATATAAAATCCAGAGCGTAAAGGTGACTGGGCCAGACTGTAAAATCGAAAGAAAATCCAAACGTGTTTTTTCTGTGTTGACATTTTCTTTGAAAACTTTTTCAGTTTACAAAGCATGTTGCATAAAGGATGCATTACACTGATTCAAGAAGGCCGGCCGCCTAAAGGCGCCAAGCTATTCTGCCACCACCCTTGAACTATCATGGTCGAGCCATTTTTTTGCTGTGGTGTGTCGCGGGCAGAATGAGCTAATAAATAAATGAATAAAGTTAAATGTAAGAACGAACGAACGAATGAAAGCAAACGAACGAATGAATGACGAACTCACGCACTCACGCACGGACGCACTCATGCACAGCAACACACACACACACACACACACACACACACACACACACACACACACACACACACACACACACACACACACACACACACACACACACAACACACACACACACACACACACACACACACACACACACACACACACACACACACACACACACGCACACACACACACACACACGCGCGCGCGCGATGATGACGCGTTTCTTTTTGTTACGATTGTGGTTGTGTTATCCTGTGAGAACCTGTTTGACCTTAATGAACTCCGACACAAAGAGGATGTAGAAGATATCCAGTTCGGTCAGAATATGACCCAGACTCAACGTGAAGAACTACGCGTCCTGACTCAAGAGTTCGAGGATCGGTTTACACCTGACCCAGGGACAACAGACACCATCCTGCACGAGATAAACCTGACGTCAAACGAGCCAGTTCGCAGCAAACCTTATCGTCTTCCTTATAACACGAGGGAAGAATTGAAAAAGGATATCAAGGAAATGCTGAGTCTGAATGTCATCAGAGAGTCCAAGTCACCATATGCGTCCCCAGTTGTCATCGTGAAGAAACCAGATGGATCCAACCGAGTATGTGTGGACTATCGCAGACTCAATAAACTAACAATCTTTGATCCAGAGCCTATGCCCACAGCGGAAGAACTGTTCCAGAAGGTCAGTGGAGACCGATTTTTCTCCAAAATTGACCTAAGCAAAGGGTATTGGCAAATCAAGGTTGCAGAAGAAGATATCCCCAAGACAGCGTTCGTCACACCCGACGGTCATTGGGAGTTCCTGAAAATGCCTTTTGGTATGGTGAACAGTAGTGCCACATTGAAGAGAGGACTGAAAAGGATCCTAGAAGATATGCAAAATGTGGTCTGTTACTGGGATGACATTTTGATCCATACCAAAGCCCTCCGAGAACTGTTCCAAAGACTGTCAGATGCGAATTTCACCATCCGTCCAAGCAAGTGTATTCTTGGGGCTGACAACATAGACTTCATTGGACATAAATTGAGCGAAGGTTTAAAGGGGCTACACGACACCAACGTGCAGAAGATCAGGGATGCCCCGCGACCTACGACCAAGACGCAAGTCCGCTCATTTATGGGCTTGGCGAACTACTACCGGGAGTTCATACCAAACTTTGCAGCAGTCACAGCACCCCTGACTGATTTGCTGAGGAAAGGACAACCTAACATAGTGAAGTGGGAGGAAGCCCAAGAGCGAGCATTCCAGGCGGTTCGAGACATCCTAACCGAGAAGCCTATTCTACACCTTCCTGACCCATTGAAAACGTTCTTCCTGAGAACAGACGCCTCCAACGAAGGAGTAGGTGCAGTCTTGATGCAAGAAGATAACGGAGAACTCCACCCAGTGAGCTACGCCAGCAAAAAGTTGACCAGAGCTGAGAGAAACTACTCAACCATCGAGAAGGAGTGCCTAGCCATCATCTGGGGAGTAAGGCGATTCGAACTGTACCTTCTGGGAGTGCCATTTGTTCTCCAAACAGATCATCAGCCCTTAAACTATCTAAACTCTGCAAAGTTTACAGATTCTCGTATTATGAGATGGGCGATGTTCTTGCAGAATTTTGACATTAAACTACAGTCTATGAAGGGTTCGCAGAATTTTGGAGCAGATTACCTGAGCAGAGCAGTTTAAATGATCATTTCTGTGTCCAGAACTTTTGTATGAAACATTTCGATGCTCAGGACTGTTTACAGGAACTGTGAGACGTTTATTTTAATTCGATTTTTGATGTGAAGTTATATTTATTTAGGGTTACACAGCCACAACCGTATTTTTGAAATTTGAGAAGAAATTTTTGTGAAATTTCACTCTTAAGAGGGGGGTAATATTACGATTGTGGTTGTGTTATCCTGTGAGAGCGTGCGTGTGTTGATCGTAGGTAAGGATCCGATGTTTATTTGAGCTATCACGGTTGCGATTCACGTGCTTTTTTTAGTAAGATTTTCTTTTGTTCGTGAGTAGAGCCGATTTCGTTTTTGTTAAGTTTAGTCTGGAACGTTTTAGAAAGGTCGCACTGTCTAGTGACATCGTAAGTGTCACGTCGGTTAGTTGGCATCGCAACATTTTCGCTACTTTTTGTTTTCCTGTGCGCGTGTATTGAGCAGCCTTTATTTTGTTTTGGGAATGTTCTCGTTCTTCCTAGAGCTGCCAGGTGATAGGGATACCATACTTTTATGTGACTTAATTATACGCTAGAATTTAGAGCTGAAGTGAGCAGCCGAGTTTTTGTAGCCTGTTATGGTTTTTCTGGAAAGTTTATTTTAATGAGCTTCGGCTGCCTGTTTCGTTTTGATTGGTTGCGTTGTATGATTTCCGTAGAAGATTCTGGAATTTGATAGTATATATAAGGAGGGCGCTGGGAAAGCCCGTGAGTACATTGTCTTGCTTTGTCAGTTGTAGAGACACGCAGTTTATTGGGAGAGACGCTGTGTATGAGAAACTTTGTGTCGCAGTGTGGACATTGCAGAAGAGACTTTGTATCAGTATTTGTGCATTTGGAATTGCACTGTGTGGATATCGCATCGCTGTATTAAATATTGTTGGAACTGTTGCTCCAGTATTGTCTACATCCTTAAGCCACGTGTGACGGATTGCAGCTGAACGAGGTTTATTTCAATTTAAAGAACTCTACGTGTGTGTGTCTGGTGTGTTTATCATACTTCGACTACAACTCCACCACGTAACACATTTGCTCCTCAGTATAAGAATGTGCGTTAAAAGCGAGTCTTTGGACACAACAGACACGAATTGTCCACCAGCTAAAGGTTACGATCTAGTGCGAAGGCACAGTCCTTTGGCGCCCTCCAGCGGCATAATTAACATGCAGTCACTAGAGCTACTACACATCGACCATGGTTGTTTAAGGGTAGTGTCAGATTAGCTTGGCGCCTTTAGGCGCCAAGCTAATCTGGCACGACCCTTGAACTATCATTCCAGTCTGCAAGCTAATCTGACACTAACCATGAACTATCATTTTCGAAACAGCTGCCGATGAAGTCTGTGGAAGTATGATAATGAATTACAGTTGGATTAGTCAATTGCTTTCTGCACACCTGCTAGTGTCTTCTTTATTTTTTTGATTGGTAAAGACTTAATTAAAGTACCATTACGCGTAAATTTAAAGACACATTTCAGCACCATTTGTGTTTGTTATGCCTTGTCGACACGCCTAATGAACTTTAACAGCAGTGTGGACACGCAGTAAAAGCACACGCGTAATCGCATGTATTTGTTTTGCGCAGCCCTTAGCATGTGTCAATCTAATTTTATCTGTTTCTCGTACTGAAAGCGTTGTATTTCAAGAACGGAGTGGAGTAAGAGTCCAGATTACTGTCCTTGCTCACGCCAAAAGGCGTAGGAGGGACGATCGGGTTTGAGGAGGGGTGTGGGGGATAATCCCCCCCCCCCCAGCTCCCCGAGAATCCAGAGGTAGGCAAGCGAATGAACGGAGTGGAGCCATTGTCAGGTTACTTGATATCAAGACGATATCGGTCGAAGCGGTCAAAGGTGGAAGGAGTGGAGAGGGTGGGGGGGGGGGGGGGTGGGTGTGGGGGGGGCGTCGTGTGTTCAGTACGTGTGTTTCAAAGTAAGTTTGTTTCAAAGTAACTGCACACCTCAGTCAATAGGTCTGTTCATCAACAGGTGGAGGAAATCGGAGATTGTTATGTCAAGAGATTTTTTGTTGTTGCGCTGACAGGCTTCGAAAATCCTGTTGTTCACCGGCAAAGAAACTGCCCGTCAGTGCAGTTCCATGTGTTCTTGACCTCTAGGTACTTCTGAACTCCTGTCAACCTTTGCCGACCCCCCCCCTCCCCCCTCCACCCCACACCCCCTTCTCAGAATCTACAACTGTTTGACTTCCTCCATGACTCAGCGTGTTGGAGTTTGCTTTGTTTTCAGGGTGGTGGACATTCCTTCATAGCCACTGCTAGCCAAGCCATTGTTGATTGTTGTTGGGGCCCATTAGTCACACTATTTTTTATACAAATTGTTGACTTTGTCAATAAGTTCTCTCCCTGCAAGAGACATAGATGCTCATGAACCCCTGCCTCTTTCTGCCCGCATAAGCTCCATACATGTTTCTCATAACAGTAGAGGACATCATAGGTTCTTTTTAGGGGGAGGCGAAATCAGACAATGTGGGCGACAACATTGCTACCCTTGTTTGAGAAATTTAAAATTAACATAATTATTGGAAACGTTCTGCATACGGATACGCAATTTCACGTCCCGTAATTTTTTTTTTTCAGGATATTTAACACTTTGAGGTCTGTGCTAGATATTCGCAAAGATTTTTTTTGAAGGCTATACGCATTTAAATTCATTTCTTAAGAGCGATCGACCATGATAGTTCAAGGGTGGTGCTTGAACAGATTGGCGCCTAGTTTATGAGCTGCATTACAGTTCACGGGAAGATCGACCATGAGAGTTTAAGGGTGGTGTCAGAATAGCTTGGCGCCTAGAGGCGCCAAGCTTTTCTGGCACCACCCTTGAACTATCATGGTCGAACAATATCATGTTGTAGTATGTCAAGGTTGAAAAAGTTAATACGCTTATTTTAACGTATGGAGCTCTCGTAAGACTTCTACCCTACCCGGTCTGCCCTGGGGGACTTGGGTGGGGTTAACTACTTTTTAGTTCCCAGGGTCACCCTGGTCAGCCCCACAGGGTGGGTTTTCCTCTCTATTCTGGGGCATGTGTTTCTGTCTACCCTTTGTCCATTCACCTGTATTTGCCTTTTTAAAACTATCCCTACTGTCTGCGCTGCCTGTAGCTCTTGATATTGAATGTGTATTGCTAAATGGTCTTAGCTTTATTTAGGCCCCATGTGTTAGGTTTATTTAATGTATTGGACCGGCTGGCGACATACATTCAATGTTATGTTTAGGTTTTTTTTCACAAGCAGTGCAGGCACGTCCTGAGAAAGTCTTGTTGCTGTCGGGACGTTAAGCAATGTATAATCAATCAATCGTAAGACTTCTAATGGGTGGTGTGGAGCGGCCGGTATGGTCCTTTCTGAGGTCCTATCATGACTGAACTGAGCTGAGCAGATGTGCGACTGCAAACAGACTTAAGCGTGTTAACACATTCAGCCCCGACACGCCACAGCAATACAGGGATCGAGCATGATAGTTCAAGGGTGGTGCCAGAATAGCTTGGCGCCCGGCATAGGCGCCAAGCTATTTTGGCACCACCCTTGAACTATCATGCTCGATCTGTCTCTAAAATTGTAATACAAGCCTTCAGAGGGCAACTTCAAAATTGGGGGATTTCGGTCCTGGTGTGGAATGAGTTAATGTCCTCAACGGTACAAAGTGAACACGTTTTCTTTATCTGTTTGCTAAACATTTTCAGGATGTGTTTGCGTGTGTGTGTGTGTGTGTGTGTGTGTTTGTGTGTGTTTGTGTGTGTGTGTGTGTATGTTTGTGTGTGTGTGTTTGTGTGTGTGTGTGTGTGTGTGTGTGTGCGTGCGTGTGTGTGTGTGTGTGTGTGTGTGTGTGTGTGTGTGTGTGTGTGTGTGTGTGTGTGTGCTCTACTTGATGACTGACACAGGACCGGACCTACGCAACACGGAAGCCGCATACTCCTTGTGTGTGGATGTTCATACATATATGTCTCTCATCACCCACGTCGCTCGGATCGGCCGGATTGTGGGTGTATAATGTTTCCCTTATGTAGCTGCATGGGTGTCAAGATTAAGTAAAACCCAGGCACTCAAATTAAACAGGTGCGGTCAATCAGTCCATCCACCTGAAACACTCTCCCACTCTCTCTCCGTCAGAAACACTCTCTCTCCTCCTTCCAGTCCGCCCTCAAAACTCACCTCCATCAACAGTTCTAGCACTATAACGCCACCACACTCCCCACCCTAAGCTGACTGTCTTGATGTATTTGTTTTACGTGAGTCATTCCAAAAGCGAGTTGTGATTGCGCGCTTAGAGTTATACATAAGATAAGCGCATTATAAATACCGTAATTATTTTTGAATTATTATTTTATTATTTCCATGTTTACAATCACATGCAATACAGTCAAACTGACTTCTGGTGGGCTGGAGAACTAAAACAGGTTTCCATGACACTGACATTGATGAAAAATGAGCTTTCAGATCCAAGGCCATTTCCTTGTGTATCTCAGGGCAGCCAAAAAGACAATGTCCCGGCATCCTCATTGCCCTGTTGTGTGATAGCCTTTACCTCGGCTCTGCCGCTTTGTGGAGTTGCCAGAGCGGCGCGTGCGCTTCAGCTTGACGGACACAAAGTTATATAATCACGCAAATATGAACGAAATAACAACCATAGCCACTCGTTAGGAGGCGTTATAACACATTTTATATCTATATTCGTCAAACAGTTTTATGCAATGTTGAGAATAATCCGGGAGCGCTTAGGGACTTTAAGTCAATTCTGAAAATGATTTGACATGTACCGCAAAGCAAAGATGGTCACCTAGACCCTGTAATGTCGATGGAAGAAGATAGACTGTAAATATTAGGTAATGGACAAACAAACTTGCTAGGCGTCTTTGCAAAGCCAGCTTACATATTCTTAAAAAGGAAGCACTAAGGCATCTGAATACATGCACTTATCAAATACACATTAAAAACTTCACATTAAAAACTTCACATTAAAAACTTCAGGGCTTTGGTTACATGTGTATCTTTAACCCGTTCCGTGCCAGTTGACGCAGACTGTGTTTCTGCGATCTTTTTAACTCATTCTACCCCAGACACACCACAGCAAGATAAGGATCGACCATGATAGTTCAAGGGTGATGCCAGAATAGCTTGGCGCCTATGGGCGCCAAGCTATTCTGGCATCACCCTTGAACTATCATGGTCGATCTGTGTCCTGCACTGCAATGCAGTCTTCAGAGGACAACGGCAAAATTTGGGGATTTCGGTGATGGGGTAGAATGAGTTAATTAACTGAACACCAAAAGACCCTACCTGTCCCAGGCACAGGGATTCAAAATGGTGTCAGCAAGAGGCATAGATCCTCATGAGCCCCCGCAACTGCGGGGGCTCATGAGGATCTATGACTCTTGCTGACGCCACTTTGAATCTATGTTGCTGGGTTCAGCTAGGCGGGGACTCATGAGGATCTACACCTCTTGCAGTTGGGGGGACTTTACATTTTCTCGGCACTGAATGGGTTAACAGTAAGCCTTAAAACCTACCACAGGTTTTTGCGACCGCAGGCTTTTGCCACGCTATATTTAACATGCACTCATGCTTTTGTCGAATACATATTAGAAACTGTAGAGCTATTGTTACTTTTTTTTTAAATTTTTTTTTTATTTTTTAGGTTTCAAAGTAATCCTTCCAGCCTACCGCAGGCTTACGCGGCGCTGTTTTTAACATGTAGGTAAATACATTCATGTCGCTTGAACCTTCTTATGCATTCTGCAGTTTACTCCGGGTGGACAGCTTTCAGGCCATCTTCTTCATTCTGCAAAAGACATAGATTCTCATGGGCGGCCCCTGCAGTCGCAGGGGCTCATGAGAATCTATACCTCTTGCTGCCGTAGGTTTTATTACATTTATATCCGCATTTTGAGGCAGTTATTCGGTGTGTAAATGCCGCGACTGTCTGGACAAAAAATGTTTGCTAAACGCCAGCCTTCATTGTTTAGTCGCGTTCAACATACGAGGGTTTGATGATCACAGTCACTACCCTTCTAGACGTAAAACTCAGTTGCTGACTCTGTATGGTCATGTAAATGAGATAGAGTGCTGCTACCAAGAGACATAGATTCTCATGAGCCCCTGCAGATGCAGGGGCTCACCAGCATCTATGCCTCTTGCACGTGGAAGGGCATGGAAGTGCACCTCGGTTCTTTGACCGCAGTCGGCACAGACGTAGACAATACCCCGTCACCACCTACGTGTGGGGTTGTAAATGAGGTTGAGCTACGCTAGCAAGAGGCATTGGTTCTCATCTGCCCCTGCAGCTGCAGGAGCTCATGAGAATCTGTCCCTCTTGCACCATTTTTAACGAAGGCGCCGGTTACGCTTTACAGCAGTAGACGCAAAAACCTAGTACCCATTACGTCCTGAGGCTGATACAAAATAACCCCAACTGATTATTGTCCTATGAAGGCTGCGTTACAGCTAGGAGGTAGCTCAAACATTTTAGTTCAAGGGTGGTGCCAGAATAGCTTGGCGCCTCCGGCGCCAAGCTATTTTGGCACCACCCTTGAACTATCATAGTCAAATTTATTTCCAGCAAAGTGGGTATCAGGATGATATGGGATAACCGCTTAGTTTTGAGGATGTAAATTGATGGGGATGATGTATACAGCAAGAAGCATAGATTGACATGAGCCCGTGCAGTTGCACGTGCTAATAAGAATCTCTGCCCCTTGTAGATGAAAACTGGGAGTGGGGTTGGGGGGGGGAGGGGTGGTTGAGGGATGGCTTGCTTTTAATAGCAACCGCGTCATGTCATGATGCCGTTACTAATTGCGTATCTCAGGTTTCCGGTGCGTGCAGGTAGATGACTTAGATGAACAATTTATTATTCTTGTTATATTTTGGAAATTAATCCGACACTGCTGTGATAACATCATGTCTTCAGAATCGTTTCCTTGTTCAGCAAACCGCACAGAGAAAAATGTGTTTGGGCTTGAGAAATTACTTCATTAGAATTGACAAAATACTTCTTTTTTTCTACAGGTGGTTTAACAAAGTAAATCTTGTCTTGTCTTGTATTGTCTTGTCCTGTCCCGTCCCGTTCTGTCCGGACTGATCCGGTTTAATCTGATCGGGTCTTGTCTCGTTTTGTTCATCAGCTGATTTCAGTTGTCACTTCTACCGCGCTAAGTAGCGAAATGTATTCTTGTTTGTTTGTCTATCTTGAAAATGATTAAATTGTGTAACTGTCTTTTCAAAGCGTGCTTCTTTCTTCGCTGGGTTATTCTCATCCACTGAGAAGATGCGTAATACCCATTGTGTCCCAGGTACCACAGACCCACATTTTGGAGATGTCCTCTGAGGACCACATTACAATTCAGGAGACAGATCAACCATGATAGTTCAAGGGCGGTGCCAGAATAGCTTGGCGCCTATAGGCGCCAAGCTATTCTGCCGCCACCCTAGAACTATCATAGTCAATCCATATCTTGCTGCGATGTGTCGGGACTGAATCAGTTAAAAGCAAAAACTCAAAACTGGTCTGTACTTTTGCGTTGAAAGCGATCTAAATGCTACTGCTTCCTGACGCAAAAAAAAAAAAAAAACACCAAAAAAACCCCGGATTACACGTACTGTGGTGTTCGCGCACCGTTGCTGAGGGCCAATTACTTGAACTGGTTATCGACCACTGTTACTTGCTGCGGGCCAGTTAGCGTGACGGCATGACGGCAGATTTTCTTGACATCAACATCGATCATTCGCCGATAATACGTCAGTCGGACACAGCTTGGGGGATAGATCACGGCGATATCAATTTTACCGCATCACCGGCGTCAAATGTTGAGATGGGTCCACCCCAGGTTGTACACTGATGACCAAAATAAACGCGACATCGGTGGAATCATCGGAAACGCGCCAGTGTTTCCGAGGCGGATTCCAACGATGTCGCATTTCGTTTGCTCGTCGGCATACATAATATTAACTATGCTCTTCTTAGTTGGCCGTAAGCGGGAGAGCTTACAGCCGACGTCAGTCAGACTGAAGACGTTTTGCTTAGCTGGGAGAGAGGTCCAGCTCTAGTGTAGTATCTATGCTGACAAGCAAAAGAAATGCAACATCATCCGAGTCATCGGAAACACACGTGTTTCCGATGACCCAAATGACACCACATTTCTTTTGCTCGTCAGTATAATTAAGGCTAGTTGACAATGATAGCTCAACAAAAGGTGCCTAGCTTATCAGAGGCTACCCGTGAACTATCATGATCGATATTTACCGCGCAGCTTGGTACATAATTATTGAAATAGTCGTTGAGAAGTGTTCAATCCAGACCAAAAAGGTGACTGCCAAGCGTGTAATATGCAAAGAAGTACCCAACGGAGAAAGAAACACGCTTAGAAAAGACGGGTACAACACAATTTATTAATATTTCGGGTAAATACCCTTTGTCAAAATAGACAAACAAACAAACATAGAGATTAGCCGCTACTTATCTTCAATGGCAGAAGGAATGTGGCAACTGAAGGAGGTGACGTAAAATAAAAGAAAAGAAAAGGAAGAACAAAAGTGCGGAAAAAGTAAAAATGACGTCAACGAAAAATCGCGTAAGAGAGAGACTCGGAAAGAACCTGAACACGAGAGACAAGAGTGTGTGCAAGCACGTGCAGGAGCGAGCGAAAGAAAAGGCGTGTAGATGAGGCCAGAGAAAGAGAGAGAGAGAGAGAGAGAGAGAGAGAGAGAGAGAGAGAGAGAGAGAGAGAGAGAGAGAGAGAGAGAGAGAGAGAGAGAGAGAAAGAGAGAGAGAGAGAGAGAGAGAGAGAGAGAGAGAGAGAGAGAGAGAGAGAGAGAGAGAGAGAGAGAGAGCGAGACGGAGAGAGAGAAAGAGAGAGAGAACGAATGGGGAGTACCCTTGGGCACGAAGTAGGCTGAGTGTCTAATACACAAAGCCTGCTAAACACCAACCCGAAGGCAAACTTTATATCACCTTCAAGTTGAGGACTACCTCGGGGAAAAACGGGAGGACCCCGGGAAAAAAACCCCAGCATTTAGCACGGTACACAACAAGTAATAAGTCATGAAAACAAAGCAAAGAATCAAAATCAGTAAGAGAATATTGGTATAAGTGGAGAGTAGGTAGTTGTGAAACCGTCTTCAAGGGTAACTCAAAAAATAAGGGGGAGAGAGAGAGAGAGAGAGAGAGAGAGAGAGAGAGAGAGAGAGAGAGAGAGAGAGAGAGAGAGAGAGAGAGAGAGAGAGAGAGAGAGAGGGAGATGGGGGCGGGGGGGGGGGGGGAAGGGGGGAAGGAGTAAGGAAAAAAAAAAAAAAAAAAAAAAAAAAAAAAAAAAAAAAAAAGGGAGGGGGGGGGGGGGCGGAAGACAATCAGCCAGAGCCACCAACCCCACCCAACGGGCACCCACCAGCCCACAGAAAAACACACAGGTACGCAACAAGACGACCACATACATCCCCAAGGGATGCACACGATCGCCCCGCCCCAAAACCGCGTATCAAACCGTGAGCCGGAGACCCGGTGCCCGACAGGGAAGGGCAAGGGATCCAACTAAACGTTCGGCCAGCGCTGAGAAAGTCCCCAAGGGAAATGTACATATCAACCAGCGCCAACATCACGTAACAGATACTTCACGTGTCAAACCACCAACGTGATTTATGTCATCTCCTGTGTTAAATGCGGCCAACTCTATGTTGGAGAGACGGAAAGAACCATCAACGACCGTTTCAAAGAACATCTTCAGTCTGTCAAGTACCAATACAACAGACCGGTCGGACGACATTTCAATCAGGCCGACCACTCCGTCTCAGACATTCGAGTTAAAGGCCTCTGGCTTATGCAAGCCAGTAATGTCTGGGCCAGGAAAGACCGTGAAAAATTTCTGATTAATAAACTGGGCACTGTGGCGCCACTCGGGATGAATATGAAAGATTAACATTGTTTACCTTGCTTGTGTCTGCTACTTTACCTCACTGATTTACTACTCACTAATCAGTTACGTGATGTTGGCGCTGGTTGATATGTACATTTCCCTTGGGGACTTTCTCAGCGCTGGCCGAACGTTTAGTTGGATCCCTTGCCCTTCCCTGTCGGGCACCGGGTCTCCGGCTCACGGTTTGATACGCGGTTTTGGGGCGGGGCGATCGTGTGCATCCC
>BTPG01000006.1:15925766-16028266 GCA_036245525.1 Semisulcospira habei | reverse complement strand
CTGCTCTCGTGACAATTAAGATTCAAATTCAAATTAAACAGTTCGCTGCCTTTACACAATGAATAAAATCCCATTGCGAGAGGCATAGATCCTCATGAGCCCCTACATATGCGGGGCTCATGAGGATCTGTGCCTCTTGTCATGAGGATCTTTACGTTGTTTGCCTGACGTTTGCTTGTCCCGATCAGGAAGGTTTGACCAGTGATCCAGCAATGCTTCCAGACATATCAGTTCTAGATGACAGGGAAAGAGTTAACTCATTCGAGACGTGCCGCCTCCGGATACGCGGCATAAGCCGCGTATCCTGAGGCGGCACGTCTCGAATGAGTTAAAGCCTTTGCCTGTCAAAAAAGGTTAGCTTTTCTGTTCTACGTTTGTTTCCATGTCACCTGAAGAAGGATCTTTGATCCGAAACGTCGTTCCTTGTTTCTATTTTGAAAGGTTTTCCACCACCATCTTCTGTTTTTCTTTTACATGAAACCCTAGCGGCAACAGTTTTACTACCTTTGCCCGTCAGTATCGTTGATTGTTGTTTGTACATAATTATAATTACTTGCTTATTTTGAGATTTGTTTTCTTGTGTTACCACAGGTATGATCTAACAAAAGCGGTTACGGGCGGCGGAATATCCGATAAGATCACAGGTGGGCTATAGATCTTTTGTAATTTTCATTTTTGTTTCTGAATTAATGTCAGCGTGCAAAGTGCTGCTGTTGAATGCATTGAAAAGCACATACATCTACTCCGCTTATAACAAGGTCGGCAATGACAAAAGTCGGATACAACAGAGGTCCCGACGGCACTCGTCCTATGTAAACTACTTCGCTTATAACAAATAAGCAGCAAGAAAAATTGGGTTCCCTGGCGATTAGTTCAGTATATCTGGAGTTTACACTATTAAGGGCCCACTACCGCCGTAACTCCTCAAGGATACACTTCTGTAACAGATGGTTACGAAACGCTACACACAGGTCTAGTTTTGGTTCATTTAGAAACAGGACAATCCAGTTCAGCACACGTCGCCCGTATATCAAGTAATCTGACAATGACTCCACTTCCTTCTATAAATACAACTATATCGGTACGAGAAACAGCTAAAAAAAAACTTACGCGATAACGGCTGCGCAGAATAAACAAGTGCGATGACTCGTGTGCTTTTGCTGCGTGTCCAAACTGCTGTTAAAGTTCATTAGGCGTGTCGACAAGGCATAGCAAATACAAATGCTGCTGAAACGTGTCTTCAGATTTACGCGAAATGGTATTTCAAAACTTAATTATATTTAATATGCTGACTTTGGCGTATAGAAGAGTGGCTGCATGAAAAGTTTGGGTAGAATGTTCTTGTTCAGTAAAAGTCATTATTCGGATTACTACACATGTTTGCCGTAATGTGATTTTAGACCGTACAGCTTAGAACCGTAACGTCTAAACTCACGGACCAACACACACTTCTGTGTACTGTAAACTTCCGATAAAACAAAACGCCAGAGAACCGAAATGTGTTTGTCGTTACCTTGGAAGTTTGCTATGAGCGAAGTAAATGACACAAAAAAGATGGTATTCGGGAACTCCTCATTTTTTTATATCCGAATTTTTTTTTTGTTATATCCGACATTGTGATGAGCAAAAAATGACGTATCTTTCTTAACCCCTTCGCTGCCAATGACCACGAACGAAACGACTGCACCCGACCGACATTTTGACACGAAGAACACAGATGTAAGTAAGACCAAACAGAGGCACAAATGAACCTATAGACGCGACAAGAGACACAAACCCTCATGAGCGCCCGCGACCGCGGGTTCTCACGAGGGTTTATGTCTCTTGCAGATGAGCAGCGTTCGCCTTGCCAGATGAGCAGCGTTCGCCTTGCCAGATGAGTAGCGTTCGCCTTGCCAGATGAGTTGCGTTCGCCTTGCCATGAGTAGCGTTCTCCTTGCCAGATGAGTAGCGTTCGCCTTGCCAGATGAGTAGCGTTCGCCTTGCCAGATGAGTAGCGTTCGCCTTGCCAGATGAGTAGCGTTCGCCTTGGCAGATGAGTAGCGTTCTTCTTGTCAAAGGAGTTAATGCTTATAGTTTTAACCATTTAAATAATTGTGCTCAGGTCTGGCGTACACGTCCACGCTGTGCGACGTGAACGGCAAAGCCTCCTCCATCGTGGAAGACCTGGGGGGATTCCAGTGCGTCTCCACCGCCGCGCACGAACTGGGACACAGGTGAGAGTTGGTGTCTATATAAAAAAAAATCAGAATCGAGTTATCTCATTGGAGACGAACTGCATCCGGATATGCGGCTGTAAGCCGATTATCCGGATGCAGTTCGTCTCGAATGAGTTAAAATTGTGTGACGCTTGTTTAAAGTGACGGCAATTTATCATCATTTCGTATTGTTGATTATGCTTTTATTGTGTATGAATATTCCTGGGAATCCAGTTTGTTGTTGTTGTTTTTGTTACATTAAGTGGAGTGGTTACATGTAACAAAAGTGTACAAGTGTACAAGTGTACAAGCGTTGTTATGTCCAATTTAATATCCGATAAAGAAATCAGACAAACAACATGACTTCCAAGCGTGTAAAATGCAGAGAACAAACAAACGAAGAAAGAAACAGGCTTAGAAAAATACAGTTATAAAATTTTTGATTAATAATTCGGGTTAAACACGTTTTTTAAAATTGACATTCAAACTAGAAATGCTACAGTTTTGGAATAATCGGAAACGATTCCATTTCTGTTGCTCGTCAGTTTATCTTTTCGTGATTTTGCGTCTGCAGGAAAAGATAAGTAGCAGCTTTGTGTACTTGTTTGTATGTCTTTTTTGAAACATTTTTTTATGTTTAACTCGAAATTATATAAACTGTGTTGTGACTGTCTTTTCTAAGCGTCTTTCTGTCTTATTTGGGTTCTTCTCTATCGTATTAACCGACTATATTCTAAGCGGAGTCGCCATATTCGTTTGCAGCCTGTCCGCCGAGCATGACGGGACGGAGAACATCTGCTTGTCCACGGACCGTTACATCATGGCGGCCGGCACCAGCACGGAGACTGCGGCCAACAAGCTCCACCCCTGGCTCTTCTCCTCGTGCAGTGTCAACTATTTCAACACATTTCTGGCGGACAGAGTCAGATTCGAGTAAGTCGCTGCATTTGATGTGTGCTTGTCTGTATTAGTTTGGACAGTTGTTGGCCGCGCAAACAAGCAACGAAAAACTATCAACCCGTTAACACCAAATCCGCATTTCACAACTTTTGGGCGTGTCATTTAACGTGTACAAGTTGCAGAAGAAAGGATCGACCATGATAATGAAGGGTAGTGCCAGATTAGCTTGGCGCCTGATGGCGCCACGCTAATCTGGCACTACCCTTCAATTATCATGGACGATCCATCTCCTGCTGTAGTGCTTCGGGGCTCAGTGGGTTAAGTCAGCCCTGTTGAGGCAAAAGACAGAACGATTTTCGTTGTAATACAATAATACAAATGATGAATATCTTTTAAAAAATTGAAATAACCTTGTGTTTTGCTTCTAGTTTTATTCTGTATTATTTGTATTATTATTATTATTATTATTATTATTATTATTATTATTATTATTATTATTATTATTATTATTATTATTATTATTGTTGTTGTTATTATTTTGATGATGACCGAAAAAATTAATATTATAATCATTATCATTGTTATTATTTTATTGCTAGTATTTTGATGATGTTGACAGTTATTATTATTATTATTATTATTATTATTATTATTATTATTATTATTATTACTACATGTTTTATTTATTGTTATTATTATTGTTGTTATTGTTTTGATTAAATTGGTGACTGTGAGTATTATTATTATTATTATTATTATTACAGGCGCGGCAGGACCTGTTTGTACAGCTCTCTGACGACGAACACCAACATCCCGGACGTTTCGTCACAGTTGCCAGGGCAACTGTATGACGTGGATGCGCAGTGTCGCCAAGTGTATGGTCCTAACTCCAGACTGTGCCGGGTAAAATGCATGGTTATACCACGCTCGTTCATACGACGCGCTTTCACACACATAGTATGCGACAACCGAAACTGGTTAAATACTGTTTTTAGAATCCATGTTCCCCTTCAAATCCTTGTTCCTGGGACAGATAGTGTTTATTTTTTATTGAATGAGCAAAGATTGCAGAAAAAGAGTGGCACTGAACGGACTAAGAGACGATATCGTACTGGCGCATAGGTTGTGCTTGTTTTTCTTCGCCAATAGAGTTGCTATTTTGACAATCATATTGTATGTACTTCACAGGGTCCAGAGTTTGGTTCAGCTGCGGACGTGTGTACTGACATGTACTGCTACGATCCCACCACCACGTCCACTTGCTTCATGCTGGTAGCGGCCAGAGGGACATTGTGTGGCAACAAAAAGGTAAAAATTATGCAAGCTATTTATTCTACGTATAACGCGATGCAGTGTACGCCCTTATCTGATCCAACGCGCTCGGGTCTCCGGCTCCCAACGGGGGATGCCCGGTTAACAAAAGGTCCTCAGGCCGACGCCAGCCTTAGCTGACCCGCGCACGACAGTGCGCGGGCCAGCTAAGGCTGGCGTCGGCCCCACAAGTCCGCTTCAGTTCTATCACGGCAATTACTCGATCGATCGCGTACTAACAAGGTCTCACTTTAGACCTTCTGCCCAGGACGCAATGGTCCTCGGGCTCGCGACGATCGCAGCGCTGTGCGCGGGCCCACTGCCACCGTCGTGGGCCCGAAGACGTTTTTGCTACTGGGGTGGGTACAGCGATACGTTGAGTCTGACCTGAGCCAAAGAACACGATCCATTTTGGCGGCAGCACTATGAATTGTCTTTACGCGTATGTTGTGTGCTTTGTTATCGCTCTTTTGATGGACTGCACAATAATTATAAATATACCTTGTTGAATTTGAAACTGTATTGTTAGTCATTTTCTGATTAAAAAACCCCAATTTGTTTCAGTGGTGTGACGACGGGGAGTGCGTGTACAACAGTGCCGCGCCAGCTCTGGCAGGTGTGTCCAGTTATAGAGCTACTTTATTAACCCATTCAGCCCTGACGCACTACAGCAGGAGATGGGTCGACCATGAGTCGACCTGTCGGCGCCAAGCTAATCTGCCACTGCCCTTGAATTATCATGGTCGATCCATCTCCTGCAACTGGTGCATAGTCATTACATGACGCCCCCCAAATTTGGGAAATACGGCCGTCGGGCTGAATGAGTTTAGAAAAATAGAAAAAAAAAAAAAAAGAAAAAAAAGGAAATAAAATAAAAAGAAATATATTTATAAAAAAGGAAAAAATAAAATAAAAAAGAAATCAATGAAAATAACTATCAGAGTGCTTCTGGGAAAGTTATTATTTTTATTTTAATTTTATTATTATTTTTTAAATGTTCATATAGATGTTAACATTTCATGACCTGTTTTTTTTTGTACAAAAAACACCCCAAAAAACAACGAAATAAGATAAAAAGAAATATAACAAAAAAGGAATATAACAAAAAAGAAATGAAAAACAACAAAAAACAACAAAAACCCCCCCAAAACAACCAAAACACCCCAACAAACAAAACAAAATAGTCAAAATAACAGTTAAAGTGCTTCTGGAAAAGTCATTATTTTATATATTTTGTTGCGGATGTTGCTTTTGATAGATATCATTTTACGACTAGTTTTCTTTTTTTTAACAGACAACTGTGTGTTTGGCGACCAGCCCGGTGTGGCGTTCGAGGGCAAGGACTGTGCAACTTTTGTGAGGAACTTCCCCGGCTACTGCTACCAGGAAGTGGTCAGAGGACGATGCTGTAAATCATGTTCTGACTATTACAAGCCAGTGCAGAGTGAGTAGCTTTTCTCATGTGGACCCTTTGGCTGTAGGTAGCAGTTTTTGTCGCGATGATTCCGACAGGAATAACAACATCCGACAGGAATCATCGCGACAAAAACCGCTACCGACAGCCAAAGGGTTAGGTAGCAAAAACCAATAGGAACAAGCAAAAAGTAATTGGGGGGGGGGGCTGTGGGGAGGGGGGGGGGGGGGTATATCTCTCTGTTTGTCGCTTTCGCTCGCATCCTTCGCCATGTCTGACCGCGCCTAGGAGAAAAGCGCCCAGAAAGTGGCAACGCCTGCAATGCCGCGCTGTACTGCTGCTTCTCCCCTGAAGGACCGGTCCAAGACACCAGTTCGTTTGGGTTTTATTTTTTGTATGGTTGGTTCCCTATACAACAAGTTGTTTCTTTGTGTTAGGAATGTTTTCTTGGTTCCTACTCCTTATGTATTGCCCAGCGAGTACATTGACGAAGGATGC
This sequence comes from Semisulcospira habei, assembly GCA_036245525.1. NCBI lineage: Eukaryota > Metazoa > Mollusca > Gastropoda > Semisulcospiridae > Semisulcospira > Semisulcospira habei. The sequence continues at coordinate 16,021,945 of BTPG01000006.1, read as the reverse complement.
TAGATCCCCCCTCCCCCCCCCCCCCCCCCACCGGATGGAGGCAGGCAATGACGGAATACTGTCGTGTATACCTCGCCCGTCTGCGATGTCCTATCCCCCCTGTGCCCGTGGCAGAGATCTTCCAGGAGTGTCTCCAATATCCGCGGGCGGGACACACTCCGACCGGAGCCGCCGCCCACCCCGGAACACCCTTTTGATGTTGTAGAGACTATAAGCTATTGGTAGCAGGGGTTTGCTACACGGACCATTGTACCGCGAAGGCCGAAGGTCTGAAGGGTACAATGGTTCCTTTGACCTCCCGAAGCCCCTGCTACCAATAACGTATTTGTGTTCATTCTTCCACTGTTTTCGTAAAAGAAATCAAGAAGACATCTTCGGACCGGGATCACGCCAGGCATGACTGACGTCAAAGCTAAGGAATATACATTTATACATAACAGACTTATGACGTAATATAAAATATTTCATGACGTTGCCGTCTCCAGTACTGACTGTGCTTGATGTTTCAAACAACACAAAGTACTTTTTTTTTTCTACTTTAGAACGTTTTGATGATCTTTTATAGAACAAAACTCGCATCCAGGATGCGCCACACAGAGGGCTACAAGAAGTCCGCCATTTGTTGCTACAGGGGTTTTTGTAGCTCGGTCATGTGGTACAATTTGCGCTAAAGTTAGTTAGTTATTTGGGTTTAACGCCGAGCTGGCAACGAAGGCCATCTCAAGGCGGAGTTTGCGCTAAAGGGATTGGTCGTGTGACGTAGAGATGAAAACAAAGCTTTTTTGTATCTTGCAGATTGCGAATACGGAAATAAGGCTTCGGGGTGCAGCTCGTTAGGATGTAACCGTGGTGACACAAGTTATCTAAACAGCTGTTGTGGTACCTGCAACTACGGTGACCCCATCGTCACCACCACCACCACTGCCAGACCCACCAACACCTCGACAGCAAGACCCACATCGACAATCACTACAGCGACCCCTGGCGGAGTTTTGCCGACGACTACCTCCCCTGGCACAGCCGCCAACGGTAAGTTCTTAGTTTTCTCAGAGAAATTATGAAATTAATTAACTCATTCAGCCCGACGGCCGTATTTCCCAAATTTTCGAGGCGTCATCTAATGACTATGCACCAGTTGCAGGAGATGGGTCGACCATGATAATTCAAGGGTAGTGCCAGATTAGCTTGGCGCCGATAGGCGCCAAGCTAATCTGGCACTACCCTTGAATTATCATGGTCGACCCATCTCCTGCTGTAGTGCGTCAAGGCTGAATGGGTTAAGTAGTGCAACAGATAACCCCTTCACTGCCGAGAAAAAAGTAAATGCGACCCAGCTGCAAGAGACATAGACCCTCATGAGCCCCCGCAGTTGCGGGGGCTCATGAGGATCTATGTCTCTTTCTAACACTTTTTTGTCCATGTTCCGTGGAAGACATAGTCTTTCAATTTCACGGGCTAAATTAACGAAGAATTTACAAGCAACAATTGAATGGATTAAGTAATGAAATAATAATAAGAAATTATGTCTGATTAATACCATTCACCGTAGGTCATCCCATACTTTCAAAGTAAAAACATTTCAGCCAAGAGGTCATCACACGATCGTAATCATTTACTTTTATTTTTACAACTCATTCAGCCCGACGGCCGTATTTCCCAAATTTTGGAGGCGTCATCTAATGACTATGCAGGAGAGGGATCGACCATGATAATTCAAGGGCAGTGCCTGATTAGCTTGGCGCCGACAGGCGCCAAGCTAATCTGGCACTACCCTTGAATTATCATGCTCGACCCATCTCCTGCTGAAGTGCGTCAGCGCTGAATGGGTTAAGTATGTTGATGTGAGATTTTTTATATGAAAAGTTTTAATTGTTTCTTTTTTAACCGTTTGGCTCTTGATAGCATGTTTGGCTGTTTGGCTGTTTGACTATAGGAGTCACCTCCTACCGAACACGCTACCAACAGCCCAATGATTTGAAGACACACGTTTCCATTGCTGGGTACTAAGAGAGTTGTTAATAATTATCTAAACGTTTCCCGTGTAAGGTTTTACAGCATGTATTGGACAGGTGCAGAAGAGGAGACATTTCACATAGCATTGTCTTCTTCTTTGACGTTTTCATCGGAAAAGCAGCAGAGTTTAATTTCAGCCGGTCACCACTTTCTAAAGTCTTTCTTTTTTTCAGAACTCTTGTTGCGATCATTAAAAATTCTGACGTTTATACAGGCGCGTGTGTTGGCGACAAAAGTGATTTAAACCCATTCGTTGCCAGTCGTCACGAATTTCGCATCAGAAACGACAGATGACTGACAGAGATTCGCGTAAAGAACGCAGATGTAAATGGGACAAAATTGTATGAGACAGAGACATAAATCCTCATTGCGAGGGCTCATGAGGGTTTATGTCTCTTGCAGCTGGGTAAAGTTCGCCTTGCCCGGGCACTTGTGTTGCACCATCAGGATTGTGCCCGCGACGATCGTCAGCGCGCCAGGCTTCAGCTAGGTGAGTGGGCTTAAATCCTACGCAAGCCATTAAGCAAGAGCACCTTGCTTAGAGGGCTTGCGCAGGGTTTAAGCCCACTCATGCAGCCGGTCTCCAGAACAGTTGTCATTTGACGTATTCCCCGATGTGCTAAATAGGACTGTCTTGTTTTAGTGGCTTGCGCAGGGTTTAAGCACACTCACGCATATGGCCCCCAGAACTGTTGTCATTTGACATACGTGCCTATGTGCTAAACACGACTGTCTTCATTGTTTTACAGGTACTTGTGTGGATGACCCATCACAGAGGTGTTCTGGCATTGTCGCTGGTTCTCCGGAAATGTGCTACGACGCGCAGGTCCAGAAATACTGCTGCGCGTCCTGTCGCGCACGTTACACAGGGGTCGCAGGTCAGTCGCTTATTTTAGTTTGGCATCATTATTTGTCAGTAAACTGCATAAGCTTCGGCCGAGAAACGCGTTTTTCACTTCGTGAAAATCCCGTTTCTCGGTCGAAGCCTTCGGTCAAATTTACGAGTATGATGTATCAAGCTTCAGTGGTAAGTTCTAATCTGATAAGATTGTAATACATAAGAATAATAAAATTATAATAACAAATGAGATGAACTGTTATTCCCGTTCAGAACTTCCAGTACGACCAAAACTTCCCTATACACTAAAACACTGCTTATTACAATTCAGTAAAGACGAAACGTACCGCTTTATTGTATTTAACACATTCTACCACAGGACCGAAATCACCAAAATTTTCCCGTTGCCCCATGAAGGACTCTATTACAGTTCTAGAGACAGATCGAGCGTGATAGTTCAAGAGTGGTGCCAGAATAGCTTGGCGTCTATGGGCGCCAAGCTATTCTGGCACCACCCTTGAACTATCATGTTCGATCCATGTATTGCTGTGGTGTGTCCGGGCTGAATGAGTTAACATTGTTTAACTTGAGTAAAAATAGCGAGATCATTATCCACATGCTTAAAAACCCTAGAACAACCGTCTCTGTAATATTTTAGCATTTCCAAACATTTCGCCGCGTTATATTATTGAAGAGCACATTGTGTTTTTTTTTCAATATATTTGTTTTGCACTTAACACTGCTGCACTGTGTTCCTTAACTACAACACAACAATGCAACTAATACGCACAAATATGTTTAACCCATCCAGCCCTGACGCACTGCAGCAGGAGATGAATCGACCATGATAATTCAAGGGTAGTGCCAGATTAGTGGTCGATCCATCTCCTGCAACAGGTGCATAGTCGTTAGATGACGACTCCAAAATTCTGGAAATACGTGCGTCGGGCTGAATGAGTTAAGTATATATGTGTTATGCAATTAGCACATTAACAGCTTAACCCTTTCTCTTCCAATGATAAACTCGGTGACTGTTTTGTTCGTAGTAATCTTTTAAACACAGAAAAAATATTTTTGGCAGAGGCCAAAAAAAGGTGACTGCCATGCAGCGCTAGTGATCTAAGGGAATTTGCTGAGTGGGTAGGAAAAACACCGAGAAGGGAGAGAATTGTGTAATAAATAATTCTCTCCTTTGAAAAAAAAAAAAATCACTGACGAAGGAGAGAACTATGCAATGCATAGTTCTCTCTCTCAGGAAAAATATTGATATGGGAGGGTACTGTGCAATGCACAGTTCTGTCCCTTTTTATTTTTTTTTTCTAAGGGAGAGAACTTTTCAATGCAGAGATCTCTCCCAAACCATTTTTTTTTCTTAGCCACCTTTTCGAAGATTTTTTCTGAATATGTATGATGCACTTTCGAAATTATTCAAATTTGCAATGTTCAAAAGATTACTACAATCCACTGCACTGATCGTGGCAGCTCTGTGATAGTCACTGGCTGCCACAGACCAGCGAGACATACTTTTACCCATACAGCCCTCACGCCCTAGAGCAGGAAGATGGGTCGACCGTGATAATACAAGGGTAGTGCCTTGAATTATCAGGGTCGATCCATCTCCCACAACCGGTGCATAGTCATTAGATGACGCCTCTAAAATTTGGGAAATACGGCCGTCGGGCTGAATGAGTTAAGTTGCCAGGATCGCTCCAGTTTCTAAAATTTGCATGTTTTCATTGGAAGCAGAAGCGTTTATACTTAGTGTATTATTCAATGCCCTTAACATGCATGCACATTTTCTGTTTATATATATATATATATATATATATATATATATATATATATATATATATATATATATATATATATATATATATATATATATATATATATATATATATATATCTATCCTGCATCAGTGTTTTTCGTGTGTTATATATGTGTCACTCTGAGTTGTGTGCTTGTTATTATCATGCTTCATATTATAATTCAGTGTTTTAGTTTGTGTGTCATATGCAGATCTCAGTTCTCTTTTTTTTTTTTTTTTAAATTCAAAATGGTTAACCCTTCACTGCCGAGTCAAAGCGTGAACCCGATCCAGCTGCAAGAGGCACAGATCCTCATGAGCCCCCGCGACTGCGGGGGCTCATGAGGATCTATGCCTCTTGCTGAGACCAATTTGTATCCATGTTTCTTGGACGGTGTTGGCTTTCGGTCTTTCAATGAACCAAGATTTCAGAAACACAACATGTACGCACAGTGGTAGGGATGGGGTTAAAGCCTGTCTCGTATTCACCAGTAGGAATTTTATAAGTGCCGATTAAACGGTATACGGCGTTAACCCATTCAGCCCTGAAGCACTACAGCAGGAGATGGGTTGACCATGATAATCCAAGAGCAGTGCCAAATTAGCTTGGCGCCTGTCGGCGCCAAGCTAATCTGGCACTGCCTTATAATTATCCTGGTCCATCCATCTCCTGAAACTGGTGCATAGTCATTAGATGACGCCTACAAAATTTTGGAAATACGGCCGTCGGGCTGAATGAGTTAATATTGTAATTGCGTTGGTGTAAAATAATGTTTATATAAGTATATGTAACCTCATGACATTACATCAAAACAATGTTTACTAAATAAGAAAAAACCAAACGTTGTACATACGGTTTTGTTTGCTAGAGGGTTTCCATAAAATCAGATTTCAGGTAAACAAAAAAATGATATGCTCTGGATTGAAAACCTGGGCAAACATGTGACACCGCACGTGTGTCCGAGCTATGAATCCACCGTTTACATTGCAATACGTCCTTTCTGACGTACTTCTGGCTTGCGAACAACGTCCTTGTAAACTGTTACTTTGAAGAATATTTCAGTTGTGTTTCAATGGGCACAATTAACCCATTCACTGTCGGGGAAAATCACCATCACCCAAACAGCAAGAGGCAAAAAGTCCCGTGAACCTCCACACATGCGAGGCTCGCGAGATTTGTTGGTCTCTCGATGTCCCCATTTATATCTGCGTATTTGGCGTTGAATTTGCTGTGGTTTCCAATGACATACGTTGTCCCCGCTGGCAGGGAAAGGCCGTCAACCCTTTAGGTGTCGGCAACGATGTTTGCTCGAGGTGATTCCTCCAGGAATCACCTCGAGCAAAATCGCTGCCGACACCCACAGGGTTAATATCAGATGTGTTGCTGGTCGACATTGATGGTGTCAAACCCAAGTGTCACGGTGCACGTAATTGATTGTTAAAAACAATTATACTTCGGTTGATTATTGTTAACCTTTTGGCTGTCGGTAGCGTTTTTCGTCGAGGTGATGCCTACAGGAATCACCTCGACAGAAATGCTGCCAGCAGCCAAATGGTTAACGAGAGAGTTGAAGAGTCTAAATGTATCACAGTTTTGTTTTGTGTTTTTTGCACTTTCCTGTTTACTGATACGAAACCCTTTTTTTGTTCTGATGTATTGACAACACGTTAACTTAATCGAGACGAACGGCATCCGGATACGCGGCTGAAGCCGCGTATCCGGACGCCGTTCGTCTCGAATGAGTTAAGGAATGAGTGTCTCACGTACGCGCTTGCTATTTGGGGTTTTTAGTGCCAACGCCTGTANAGAGTTGTTTGATCATTTTTGTTCGACTCACTAACAACAATCTCTGCTGAATCAGTAAATAACAAATTGCTCGCTGAAACTGTCAACTTTCCGTCAGTCCCTGCTGACGTGAATCGAGCTAACATTTTATGACTTCTTACTTCGCGGTGTGAATAACGCATTCGGCATTTGAATCCTGGTATGACACAGTGTACACACAGCTATAATTTACATTGCGAATACGCAATCCTGCCAAGCGTGTAAAATACAAAGAAGTACCCAACGGAGGAAGAAACACGCCTTAGAAAAGACAGTTACAACACAATTTAATAACTCATTTTAACCCCACGCACGTATTTCCCAACTTTTGGAGGCGTCATGTAACGACTATGCACCTGTTGCAGGAGATGGATCGTGCCTGTAGGTACACCCAAAAAGCGTTTGCCGATGTCAAAAAGCGTACGCTTTTTGACATCGGCAAACGCTTTTTGCGTGTACCTGCGGCGGCGCGAACGCGTTTTTAGACGCCCCTCACAATTATTTTCCTGTCCCGTAATATTTTTTGTTGATGTTGTGCAAAATGGTGACGGAAAATGTGCGACCCCTGATAAGTATATATGGTATTTATCTCCTCTGTTAGTGATTAGAATTTAATTTGGTCATGGTGTCAATACCTGTACAAACCATAGTTGTTGAAAGGATGGTTCGGTGGTATACCAATCTTTATAACTCCTGTAATTTATCTTGCATTGGTGGTAGATTTAACATGTAGAAATCTGGATTAACTTATTCGAGACGTGCAGCATACGGATACGCGGCTTGAAACCCACGTATACGTGTGTCGCACATCACGAATGTGTTAACTTACTGTTTTAGACGGTGGGTTAACTGTTTTACGACTAAATAATAATAATAATAATAATAATAATAATAATAATAATACTCATAATCATAATCATAATAATACATAATAATACATAGTTTTTATATAGCGCCATTCTCCACGGACAGCTAGCTCCGAGCGCTTTACAGCACATTAAAAAAAGTAAACAAAATTAGAACGCACTCACTCTTTAAACAAACACCTGCTCGCACCATGTAGGCGCATTCGTAACACAAAATAAACACACACACACACACACACACACACACACACACACACACACACACACACACACACACACACACACACACACACAGCCTACCTACATGGGCTACCCATATAAGAAAACAGCCAACACTTTCAAGCAGCACATCCAGACTAAGCTAATCTTGAATGCTACCTAAAAAAGACGGGTCTTCAAATTTGTTTTGAAGGTCATCAGGGTAGGGGTAGACGGACATGCAGTGAAAGTAAGTTCCAGACGTGAGGGGCCTGATAACCGAAAGAACGAGCACCAGCAGTTTTTAGGCTGACTCTGGGCTGAACAAGCAGTTTCTGTGAGCTTGAGCGTACACAGATAGATATGCAGGAAGTGTATTGTCATAGTGTTTGTATGCCAAAGTGGCCAGCTTGTACTCTATTCTCTGCGTGACAGGTAGCCAGTTGAGATGCTTTAGAAGTGGAGTGACATGATCAGTGCGTTTTTTTTTTTGCGAAGGACTAACCGGGCTGCATTAATCTGGATACGCTGAATGCGAGTGAGTTGATCAGATGAAATACCAGCAAGAAGGGAATAACAGTAATCAAGACGGGACAGAATGCGAGAGCATACGAGCTGGGCAGTAGTCTTTTCTGTCAGAAAGGATCTGATCATGCCTATTCTGCGGAGCTCCAGGTAGGCAGTGCGGCAAAGATGGCTAACCTGTTTTTCCATCGATAAATTCGAATCCAGGAATACACCCAGATTTCTTTTTACATCGGATTTGAAAGAAATGTCATGGCCACCTATGTAAATGTGATCACTGCTGGAGGCAGATGTTCTAGATCGAGTACCAACACGCATGCTCTCTGTTTTGTCATCATTTAACTTGAGTCTGTTGCAAGTCATCCAGTCTTTGACTTCAACTATACACTTCTACACATTGGGGACAATGGTCTGCAGGTTACTAGGATGGTCAGACTTAGAGACCTGAGTGTCATGAGCATACTTGTGATACTCACAGCTATTCTGGGTGATGATCCGGGAAACTGGATCAGTGTAAAGAGAGAACAGCACAACAGAGGACCCAAAACAGACCATTGTGGGACACCATACTTCAAAAGCACAGGCTGAGACATGATCCCATTCACACACACAGACTGATATCTTTCAAGAAGGTAAGACTTGAGCCATGACAGCGCTCTACCGGAAATACCAAAAGACACACGTAGGCGCTCTAAAAGAATCCCATGATCCAGCGTGTCAAACGCCGCAGACAGGTCTAATAATGATAGCAAAGAGATATGTCCGACGTCAGCATGTGTAAGCAGGCTGTTGGTAATGTGAAGCAATGCTGTTTCAGTACTGTGATTTCTTCGATATGCGGACTGATACAGTTTAAGTAAATCATTACTACTGAAATGTGACATGAGCTGACTCAGCACAACTGTCTCCAGAATCTTGGAAAGAAAGGGAAGATTAGACACTGGTCTATAATTCTTCAGCAAGTTTGCATCCATCCCTGCCTTCTTCAACAATGGAATTACCACAGCCTGCTTAAAATGCCGAGGCACAGACCCTGTCTCCAGAGACAAGTTAATAATTCTGGTTATCACGCTGACAAGCTCATCAGGGCATAGCTTGAGTATAGAGGCGGGAATGGGGTCAAGGTAACAAGATTTGGTGGGTGAGAAAATAATGAATTTCTTTACAGTCTCCTCTATGACAGAAGTGAAGGCATGTAACACAGGCCCGCCATATGCTATATAGGACACAGCATCAGAACAGTTGTCAAGTTCCTGACGGATCGTGCTTATCTTAGAGTCAAATTACTGACAAAACTTATCAGGTAGATCATTCATCTGAATGGTATTCAGGTTCATTTTTCTTTCCAAGAAGTTCATTTGTAAGGCTAAACAGCTGACGACTAGATGTGCAGTCTTCAAGTTTGGCGGCACAAACATAGTCTTTCTTAGCTGCACGCTGTGAGGACTCAGTGCAAGCACGCTGCTTCACAAACATGTCTCTATGTACTGTAAGACCACTACACCTCCACAGTCTCTCAGTGCTTCGAAGCTCGCGCTTGGCATCTTTCAGTTCCTTCGTTAGCCAAGGGGCCGGGGGACGTGAGGTTACGCGTCTGGTGGTGAGTGGCGCATGCTTGTTGAGAATGTCAGAAAGTGCACAGTTGTAAGTGTCCGGCAGTTCATGTACTGGGCAGTCTGTCAATACACCGTCACAAGCCACCTTTACGTCGGAGCTGAAAACATCCACGTCAATACGACGAAGGTTTCTGGAAGTAATCGAGCGTTTTGTGGAACGAGGCCGAGACGCAAGCACATGAAAGAAAACACTTGCATGATCCGACAACAGCGAATCACACACATGAACGTCCTGAACAAAAGAGGAGCTCTCCCCTGTGATCAGAAGGTCCAAGGTGAGACCACGTCTGTGAGTCGGCCCCTGCACATGCTGACGCAAGCTACGGTCAGGCAGAAGTGAACGCAGACGAAGTGCATCAGTATCACATGGAATTTCAAAATGAAAATTAAAGTCTCCAATCATAACTAATTCGTGTCTGCTGCTGGAGGTACTGTCCACATAATCTTGGAATTCACTGAAAAATACGCTAGCGGTTAGTTTATTTTGTCTGCTTGGAGGCGGCCGGTATACTACAGTCAAAGTAACTGAGATGTCACTGATGATTCTAACTTCAACAGCTTCAAAAGATTTGAAGGGCAAACGTTTGAAAGTGGTGCAGTTTTTTAAGGACTTTCTGACCAGTACTGCTATACCACCCCTCGTCGCCCAACGCGAGGGAAAGACTTCAGAAAATATCCTGGAGGGGTCAACTCAGCTATGTATGGTTCGTCACCCTCATCTTGAAGCCACTGTTTAGCCAGCAACAAGAAGTCTAGCTGATGATCAGTGATGTAATCACTTATTTCACTAGTTTTGTTCCTGCAAGACTTAGTGTTCAAGAGGGCTAACGACAGCCTGTTCTGGTCCGATTTCTGCACAAATGCGAAAATGCTTAAAATTTAAAACATACGAGTCCCCTGTGCCTATTTACATAGATGAAAATACAGGCAGTAAGACTCATATGTTCACATTAGTCCTCACAGTCTACCGGGAGCTGTTCGTCTTGCAGGTGGATGGCCTTTGCTATCTGAGTTTTCACATAACATTGAGATAACAGAAACAAACCGTAAATGCGGAAACGAGCCCACAGGAAGTGATTTTATCCAATATCCTGAAATTATTTTAGGCCACCTTGTGCATTTGATTAGGCGCGGATAGAGATAGATCTAAAAATAAGCGTGCTCGTCTGAATTTAGATTTGTAGTCCGTGGTTGTTTACACTGAAAACTAAGAAATGTAATTTGTAAATAACGGGGAACCCCCCCCCCCCCCCCCCCCCACCTACACCCAAAAAAAGAAGAAGAAAAAAATGAAGGAAAATTAAATAAATAAAATAATAAAATAAAAATAAAAAGGATTATAAAGCACAAAAACCGAAGCAAACAAAACACAACAAAAAAATTGACTCTTTATTTCGTGTTCTTTGTTAGTTCGTGTTGTTTTGGGACAAATGCACTTTTAATAAACATATCTAGAATGAATGGCTTTTTTTTTATCTCGTGTTCTTTGACAATTTATCTTGTTTTGGGAATATTCAGTCGGAAACAATCTATAACAACTTAACGGTCGGGGCAAAAAGAACGCTACCCAGCTGCAAGAGACATAAACACTCATGAGCCCCCGCGACTGCGGTAAGTTAGTGCGACTGCGGTAAGTTAGTGCGACTGCGGTAAGTTAGTGCGACTGCGGTAAGTTAGTGCGACTGCGGTAAGTTAGTGCGACTGCGGTAAGTTAGTGCGACTGCGGTAAGTTAGTGCGACTGCGGTAAGTTAGTGCGACTGCGGTAAGTTAGTGCGACTGCGGTAAGTTAGTGCGACTGCGGTAAGTTAGTGCGACTGCGGTAAGTTAGTGCGACTGCGGGGGCTCATGAGGGTTTATGTCTCTTGTTCGTCCTGTGTTCCTTATGCCTATTGCTTGTTCCATTTACATCTGTTTCTTTGCGCGGATGATGGAATCTGTGCAGTGGTTTTGGACGCGAAATTCATGATCACTGGCAGCGAAGGGGTTAAAGTTGCAAGATGAATGTGTACATGTGCCTAAAGGTGCCCATTGTTCTCACTGTATGCTCCCTACACAGGCTGCGAGTTTGGGGATCAGAACACCAACTACTGCAATAGTCAAGGGTCGAGTGCCTGTGGACTCCAGCTTAGCGAGGGAAACACGTTTGACGCCTACTGCTGTGGCACTTGTAACTACATTCCATCCGTGACCACCACTACAACACGTTCGACGAGTACAACGACAACTACGACGACGCCGACACCTACGACCACTACTACTACTCCACCAACCACTACAACAACAACGCCAAGACCAACGACGACGCCCACCACAACAACTACAACCACAACGATGCCAAAACCCACGACCACAATTACAACACCAACAACCACTACAACAACACCAACAACCACTACAACAACACCAACAACCACTACAACAACACCAACAACCACTACAACAACAACAACAACAACAACGCCAAGACCAACAACGACCACCACCACAACAACAACTACAACTACAACGATGCCAAAACCCACGAGCACAACTACAACACCAACAACCACGACAACAACAACAACGCCAAGACCCACAACGACCATCCCCTCCACAACAACTACAAACACAACAGCGCCAAACCCCTCGTCCACGACTACAACGTCAACAACAACTACGACAACAACAATCAAACCATCGACGCCAGAAATACGGACCACTACTACAGTACCACCGACATGCGTGGATGTGAGCTACAACGCATGCGTGAATGTGTCACGTGACAGGAGTGTATGCTACAATGTCACCCTGGCCTCTCTGTGTTGTGCCTCGTGTTCTCGGCTGGTAAACAGCAACAACCCAGGTATAATAATAATATGCCTAATAGAATTAACCCCTTTAGCCTCGATGCACTACACCAAGAGATGGATCGGCCATGATCATTCAAGGGTTGTGCCAGATTAGCTTGGCGCCTTCAGGCGCCAAGCTCATCTGGCACTACCCTTGAACGATCGTGGTCGACCCATCTCCTGTAACTAATACACAGTAGTTAGGTGAGACCTCCACAATTTGGGGCCGTAAGGGTAAATGGGTTAACCACCTATGATCGATAGTGGCTGGATCAGTGCTTTTCCTCCAACATTGATGTGCTGAATGGTATGTGATTTTGGACCTTACGCATCGAAGCCTTATCTCATTAAGCCCCGGTGACAAAATTATCAAATTAGACGTCAGTAGTTCTGGAGACAGATCATACCATGATAGTTCATGAATGTTGTCGGAATAGGCTTGTCGCCTGAACTATCATGATCGATCCACATCTCGTAGCGTGCCAGGGCTCGAGGCCGAAAGGTCCAGCCAAAATATATATATTGATACGATATTTTTTTTTCTGTTGCTGTCTCGACTTTTACCAACTGCATCTTCTTGAGGTGTACCATTGAGATGCTCATCTGTTCAGTCTGTTCGAGTGCCATGTGTCCTGGTGTGTGATTTGTCTAAAACTAATGTCCTTTGTTGTGTTGTGTTGTGTTGGTTTGATTTGGGGTTTATTTTTTTATTTTGTATTATTTATTTTTTATTTATTTATTTATTTTTTAGTTGACCTGAGTTGCATTGAGTTGACCTGAGTTGAGATGAGTTGTGATGTGCTGTGCTGCGTTGGCGTTGCATTGCGTTGCGTTGCGTTGCGTTGAATTGAGTTGAGTTGAGTTGTGTTGTACTGTGCTGTGTTGTTGTGTTGGGTTTTGTTGCGTTGCGTTGCATTTTGCTGGTTTGTTTTGTTCTACAATGAAACGTTTGGTACTTGCGTCCAATATTGTTACTAGCTCGCAAGGACTAAGTAGTAACTAACTTGTGGCATGGCGCATGCAATACACTTCCGTCACCCTGCTTAAACTTTGAGCAGCTCCACCAAACTAACCTAAGTGCTAATTTTGCCATTCTTGCTAACCTTGTTTTGTTTATTTCAAACATTTGTTTTGTACCTCTAATACTTGCTTTTTATAATTACATTTCTTGTATTTTTAACCATTCAACCCCTGACGCACTACAGCAGGAGATGGGTCGACCATGATAATTCAAGGGTAGTGTCAGATTAGCTTAGCGCCAACAGGCGCCAAGGTAATCTGGCATTACCCTTGAATTATCATGGTCGATCCATTTCCTGCAACAGGTGCATAGTCGGTTGATGACGCCTCCAAAATTTTGGAAAATACGTGCGTCGGGCTGAATGAGTTAAAATCATGATTTCAATTATCTATTGCAGGTTGCGAATTTGGTGACCGCAACCCCGTTCAGTGCAGTTCACTCATCCCCGGCTCCTTGGCTTGTGCAAGTGCAAGAGCGCTGAGTGTATGTTGCCAGACTTGCGATGATTTGTCAAGTTCTCAGCCCAAGACTGCTGCTGTCACCTCGCTGCTGGTTATGTTCGCTGCGGCTGTGCTTTCTGTGATTGTGTCTGAAAGGTGATACATATGTATTGCGACTCAATTAACTCATTCGCGGCCAGCCGCATCCGGATGTGGCTGGCCGCGAAGGAGTTAACCCTTTGACTGCCAGCTGGCGCAGTCCGTATGTCTGAAATGGCGGTCAATTCCACAACCAAGAAGCCCCAGGCGTACAAGGAACGTGGATTGAAAATGTCCACCAGCAAGAGACTTAGATTCTCGTGAGCCCTCGCAACTGCGGGGGCTCTTGAGGATCTATGTCTCTTGCAGTTGGTTTATTTTAACGTTTTTCCTCGGCAGTCAAGGGCTTAAACCAGTTGAATTTTTTTCTCTGTAATGCTCTGTTAACCCCTTAGTTCCTGCAGCCACCGGGACTGTACTAAACCCCTTCTCTGCCATTGGTCGCAGTTTCGTTTCTGAATTCTTCCATAATTCATCACCAAAGTTCCCGAGCCGTCCAAAGTACACGGACGCAAAGTGGGGTCAAGAAGAGGCATAGATCCTCATGAGCCCCCGCACCTGCGGGGGCTCATGAGGATCAATGCCTCTTGCAGTTGGGTGTTGTTCACTTTTTTACTGCAGTGAAGTGGTTAAAACCGGTGACTGTAAGGAGAAGGGTGTGAGGGGCTGTAAAGAAAGATATCATCACAAATACCACGAAAAACACCAGACGCCAAGGTATGAATCAAGCGTGACAGTTCAAGGGTGGTGCCAGGATAGCTTGGCGCCCGTAGTCGCCAAGCTATTCTGGCACCACCCTTGAACTATCGTGGCCGATCTGTCTCCTGGAGTGCAATGTAGATTTCAGAGGACAAATTCCAGAAGAATTGAGAATTTGGATCTAAGGGTTATATCTAGATTTTATTGTGACATTGGAATGTAGCAAGGGTGGAATTTGACATTGCTCATTGCAGTGTTTTATTGTTTGTTTGTTTTGACTTGAAGGTGTGAAAAGTCTATGCATATCTCAGAGAGAGAGAGAGAGAGAGAGAGAGAGAGAGAGAGAGAGAGAGAGAGAGATCAATACATATCATTATTTGAATTCCGTTGACTCATTGTTTCATTGTTTTACTTTTGTATATATGTCACAACTTTTTATCACGCACTTTGCGAAGACCTACATTGCAATTGCGTATGTGTCCAGTCTTTGAATTAATTCCATTTTATTTGGGCGAGGCACAAACCATGATCCCTGCATGTTGATTTATCTCTTGCTCTTCATGTATGGGCCACTTTTAACGCTTCAATGCCAGTGGACGCAGGTGATGATTTGAAATCATTGTGAACATCCAACGTCAAAGACGCCTAGTTCTCAAAGAAACATAGTGGTTTCAGCAAGAGGCATAGATCCTCACGAACCCCCCGCAATTGAGGGAGCTCATGAGGATCTATACCTCTTGCAGTTGGATCGTGTTCACGTTATCTCGGCAGTGAAGAAGTTAATGTGTCATTTCTCAGATGACAATTTTTAGATGTGTTCCAAACAAAATCGCTGTGTTCGTCTCTTGGTTTTAGTATAGATGTTATGAATTCAGGCCTTTTGCATTAAGACATTCGGGACGTGCCACATTCGAATACGCGGATTTATGCCGCGTATCCAGATGCGGCTCTTCTCGAAGGGGTTATTGAAAGCAATAATTGCAATCACTCACTGGACTCTAATAAGAAGAACTCGTGCATATTGTGATGGTTGCTGTGCTAACAGTTTCATGTGTTATGTTTTCATCCTTATGTATTCTGTGATTATTAGTTTGTGTCTCAGTAACTGACATCAAGACATATTCCAATGTTTTTATTGTTTAATTTTACATGAAAACACATGGCAACAAACTATCTTATCTTAAGCAAAAGATAATCTGTTTAAAATACTCAAAAAGAGTATTGAAACTGCTGAACACAATACCCTCTTAACATTAAAAAAAAAAGAGTTTTCGATTTGTAAGCTCTTTTTAAGTACATTTTATCATGTTTTGCTTTTAACCACATATCTATAGTTTGTGTTTTAGGTTCGCGTTTTACGCAGTTCTATGAGCTTATGTTTGAAGGTATATGGGTGTGAGAGAGCGTGCGTGCATATCCGTGTGTGTGTGTTTACGTCTGTGTTTGCGTGTTTGTGTGTGCGTGCGTGCCAGAGAGAGAGAGAGAGAGAGAGAGAGAGAGAGAGAGAGAGAGAGAGAGAGAGAGAGAGAGAGAGAGAGAGAGAGAGAGAGAGAGAGAGAAAACGAAGTCTTTCAAAACAAATCTCAGCTTCAACCTTTCATCATCGTGTACAATATAATTAGTCGAGTTTATATTTTATCAGTTTGATTTTTTCTCGAACCGCGAACAATGCCTTTAACCCATTATGCCTCGACACAGTACAGCAGCAAACGAATCGAGCATGATAGTTCAAGGGTGGTGACAGAATAGCTTGGCGCCCGCAGTCGCCAAGCTATTCTTGCACCACCCTTGAACTATCAGGCTCAAACTGTCTCTGTAATTGCACTGTACATTTAACAGGTAAATCCCAAATTTGGGGATTTCACCTTCAGGGCTCTCTATGCGCTATAAGACGGGCAATGCCACATTGTATCAAATAATATTTCGCGTACATTTTTAAAGTGCCTTAATGTAAAAGTGCCTACTGACACACGTTTGGTACGACTTGAAGTTGAAATGGCTGTACAATCGTTTTTGAGACAATCCAAAGTTATATGTGCGCTGCTCTGTGATTTTGGACGTTACAACTCGAATCCATAACGTGCAGAATCTCAATCACGCAGCTGTACGTTTATGATACCGCAGCAACAATTATGTAGTATTTTATGACACTAATTGCTATTATAAAAGATACTGATTATGTGTAAAAGTCAGCCTTAGTGTTAAAGCGATCCTCTTTTTGGCAAGTTTGAATTGCAAAACACCACCAATACGACGGCTTATCGTAGTAAACATTAAAAAAAAATCGGATATAACACAATTCGGATTAACAACAGATTTTCAGTGGTGTTACTGGCCTCATTGTGTAAACTGCTTCTCGTTTGGTAAAGTTAGTAACAAATTTTATGTAAGATACACCGAGATTAGCCACGTGATCTGCGTGTGATCTTCTTTCTCTATCAAAAGCTACACATTAACAGTGACCTCAGGTGCCTTTATTTGATCGTGGGTGTCAGATATTTACGCTGCTTTGTGGATGACGTGACCAGTTTTATTCATGCCTTTTATGTTATACCGCTGCGCCAAAATTTCCCTCAAATTTCCCCTGGGGGACAATAGCCCAAATGCGCAAACGTTGACACCGGTTTCAGGCCACTTTATAAATTTCAAATACAAGCGAACAAAATCCCGAAACCTCAGTAGCTGAGCTGACCCTTCGCACCACGTGAATGGCCTGTGTTTGTCTTGTACTGTGTTTGTCTTTAGAGTAAATACGTGTGTCACGTGATGTTTGCGTGTTGGGTTCAGTCCGCAGCGCTTTGAGCCGATTCGCAGAATTGGGTAAGGTGCCTATATAATAACAGGTATTATCATTATTATTATTATTATTATTATTATTATTATTATTATTATTATTATTATTATTATTATTATTATTATTATTATTATTATTATTATTATTATAATTATTATTATTATAATACTGTGTAGTGGCCGCGGGCGGCTTCAACTTTGAATACTGACCACGTTTGAATATACATGTAAATGACGAGTGTGACACGTGCATTGTGTTCATTAATTTGTGCTGCATAATTTCCTTTCAGGCTGCAGCTTTTGCATATTATTTGTGCGTTGATTTGTGATTTTGTACCTTACAGCGCAAAGCGTGTGTATAGTGTAAGGTTCAGAGTTCAAAATCGAAACCAACACACATTTGGACATTTGCAAAAGCGTGTTATGTTTACTTATATTTTTATTTTAAATAAATCAAAGACTGTTTATGATATCTCAGCTGTATGCAAATGAGGATTTTAATAAGCTTGGAAGTGTTTCAAATGTGAACAATTTTGAAAATTTATGAATGATAGATTTACTTGATTTCTGCATTTGAAGTCACAGGCATCGGATCGGTGCTGCGTAAAAGATTGCCTCTATAACACGTGTTATAGAGGCAATTGCGTACACACCGATCATCCAATGCCTGTGTTCTAGACGCGTCCATAAGTATCAGAAAATTATCAGAAATGTGTGATGTGTGTGAATGTTTCATGTGAAATCCTGCTTATAGTATTTTCAGAAGAATGGTCCTTAGGAATGGTAATGCACATGAATGGTTGCGCTAATCAAACACATTTTCTTGTGATAAAAAAGTGAAAATGACATTGGCTGTTTGTTTTCAGTATGTATGTGTGTGTGTGTGTGTGTGTGTGTGTGTGTGTGTGTGTGTGTGTGTGTGTGTGTGTGTGTGTGTGTGTGTGTGTGAAAAACGTACGAACGAATATCAAGCAAAGGAACCTAAAGAAACTAATAAAGAAAATAACACACAAAATAACACTCGAACACACAACGTCCCAAACACACAACGTCCCAAACACACAAACCAGCCAACCAATTGTTTGAGATGTATCGTTTGTAACAAGTTCTACCAAAGTAGCTTGGCATCTTGAAGGCGGTGCCAAGTTATATTGTCACTACCTTGAACTGTCATGGCGGATCTATCTTCCGCTGCTGTGTGTTAAGGGGAGTGTGCTAATAATTTGGCAATGAATGAATATCAAGCAATGAAGGGCCAATAATTTAAGAACTGTTATACAACTCACGCGCCTTACTCGACCGCGTGTTACAAGCCTGTCGCATTTCACGTGTGGTGATAAGGGTTGTCTATTTCGCCACACTGCGGAACTTTTCGTTTAAGATCACATATTGATCAGTCACAAAGAACGATCCAATTGTCGCACAACATTACTTCTAATATGTCGATTCAGAGGCGAAACCCTTTCAGAAAGAAGTGCTCACATCCACCGCTAAAACGCTTACTAGAAGTCATTTTAAAACGCATTGAAATGGTTGAAATCAGCACTCCTGATTAACGCTTTTAGCCCCAAGGTCCCATTTCTCAAATTTTGGAGGTGTTGCCTAATGTTTATGTATCATAGGCGCCAAGCTAATCTGGCACTACACTTGAGTTATCATGGTCAAGCGATATCCTACTGTACGGATCCGGGGCTAAAAGGCCAATGCGAGATCAGGCATAATATATTTTCTATGTTACTATAAAGCCAAAACCTACCATATGTATTGTACCTATTCTAGTCTGCCACACTTAAAGAAATCGGACACGCTAATCATTAGGCCGATCAGTCTATACTGTATACAGGTATGCATTCTACCCCAGACCCACCACAGCAAGATAAGGATCGACCATGATAGTTCAAGGGTGATGCCAGAATAGCTTGGCGCCAATGGGCGCCAAGCTATTCTGGCATCACCCTTGAACTATCATGGTCGATCTGTGTCCTGCACTCCAATGCAGTCTTCAGAGGACAACGGCAACATTTGGGGATTTCGGTGTTGGGGTACAATGAGTTAAAGCCAAAACCTACCACATGTATTTTACCTGTTCTAGTCTGCCACGCTTAAAGAAATCGGACACGCTAATCATTAGGCCGATCAGTCTATACTGTATACAGGTATGCACACCTGTGACTTCGGGCCTTATGGCGTACAGCCACAAGGCCCGAAATCACAGACGTGCTTACGAGTTTAATATTCTATATCATGAACACCCTGGATATCACAGTAACATATTTTGTTGGGATCTACTCTGCATTGTGACGGCAAAAGTCAGTACAGCATTTCCGTCTGTGTGACAAGAGGGATTTTCATTGTAATGCGATATAAGCCTTGACTACTACTGACGATAACACTCACCGGAAAATTCGCATAACGAGGGGGAGAGGGGGGTAGAGGGGAGGAGAGGGGGAGAGAGGGAGAGAGAGGGAGATAGGAGGAGAGAGTGGGAGAGAGGGGAGGGGAGAGGAGAGGGGGAGGGGGAGAGGGGATAGGGGGAGAGAGAAAGAGGGAGGGAGGGAGGGAGAGGGGGGGGGGGGGGGTAGAGTGAGGGGGGGGGGGGAGACAGTCCGTCACCATCGACGGAGTCTCCTCCAACCCAGTCACGCTCTCCTGCGGAGTTCCACAAGGGTCCGTCCTGGGCCCGTTTTTTTTTTCACACTCTACACCTCTCCCATGTCCAACATCATCCAGTCTCACCACATACATCACCACCTCTACGCTGACGACTCACAAATACTAGACAAAGACAAACTTGACAACACTCAGTCACTACTAACTCGCACGGCTGACTACTACGAAGATGTAAAAAACTGGATGACAGCAAACAAGCTTAAACTGAAGGACGACAAAACGGAAGCCATGCTGGTAGGCACTCACCAGAGACTTTCCCAGCTCCCTCCCTTTCTCCACCTTCAACTCGACAGCACCCCCATCTTCCTCTGTGACTCGGCCAAAAACCTCAGCGTTATCCTCGATTCCTCTCTTTCCATGACCAGCTTCGTCTCCGTCACGGCCCAGGCATGCTACTTCTACCTCCGCCGCATCAGTCAGATCAGAAAATACCTCACTACCGAAGCCGCCACCGTCTCTCTCATCCTATCTCGCATCGACTACTGCAACTCTCTCTTTTCCGGCCTTCCTCACTCCACCACTTTCACTCTCCAGCGCGACCAGAAAAATGATGCCCTCCTCGTCCTCAGAAAGAAAAAATCCGACCAAATCGCTCCCCTGCTCCAACTCCTTCACTGGCTTCCCATCCCCCAACGCATCCAAAACAAGATT
The DNA here is from genome assembly GCA_036245525.1 of Semisulcospira habei. Taxonomy (NCBI): domain Eukaryota; kingdom Metazoa; phylum Mollusca; class Gastropoda; family Semisulcospiridae; genus Semisulcospira; species Semisulcospira habei. Next base: position 16,001,055 of record BTPG01000006.1, on the reverse strand, counting down.
CTGTCTCTCTGCTTCAAATCCCTGAACAACTGCGCTCCCGCCTATCTATCAAACTTACTTCACCCTTACACTCCTCCTAGCTCCCTCCGCTCCGCCTCTGACCCTCTCCGCCTCCACATCCTCCGCACCAAACTCAGCACTTTCGGCCCCCGCTCCTTCTCAGTATACGGTCCATCCACCTGGAACACTATCCCACTCTCTCTCCGTCAGACACTTTCTCTCCTCCTTCCAGTCCGCCCTTAAAACTCACCTCTTTCAACAGTTCTAGCACTATACCACCACACTCTCCACTGTCACGGTTAGTGACTGTTTTTGACAGAGGTAGTCGAAAGTTGGTCTCTGCATTGCAGTAGCGTCCGCATGCGCCTTTCCAGTTCCTAGCAGCATCCTCTCCTATTTTGGCATTCCAGACAGAGGCTTAAGGCTCTTGAAATTTGCCAGTTCAAATAATCTAAAGCTGATGAACACGTTTGGCCCGCACAATGCATCCAGAAGGTGGACATGGCACAGCCCGAACGGAGAGCAAAATAACCAAATTGACTACATCATGGTGAAGAGACGCTTCCAAACCAGTGTAAACATTGCCAAGACAAGAAGTTTTTCAGGAGCAGACATTGGAAGCGACCATGACTTAGTGTTGATGACCTTCCGACTCCGCCTAAAGAAGGTCAACAAGCAGGGTCCCACCAGAATCAAGTTTGACCTCGAGAAACTGAAAGACCCAGAGGTAGCGGAAGCCTTTCAGGCAAAGATAGGAGGAAAATTCGCACCACTGCTACTTCTAGGTGCAGAAGACACGGACGTGGACACACTGATTGATACATTTAACACTGTTGTAACCCAAACAGCCAGTGAGATCCTTGACAAACACCGACAAACAAAGAAACCTTGGGTTACAGCTGACATCTTTGTTCTATGTGACAAGCGTCGAGAATGAAAGAAAAAGAAATCAGAGGTAGAAGGAGCTAAACAATACAGGGAAATTAACCAGGATATCAAGAAAAACATGAAAAAGGCAAAGAATAAGTGGATTGAAGATCAGTGTAAACACGTAGAAGAAAATCTGAACAAAAATAATAGCAAAAAAGCATACCAGCTGGTGAAAGACCTAACCAGTGTAAAACAAGGACGCTCGTCGATCATTCAAGATAGGGAAGGGAACTGTCTTACGGAAGACCAAGACATACTTAAGAGATGGACAGAGTACTGCTCAGATTTGTACAACCACCGAGCTGCAGGGGACCCAGGCATACTTGTCAACCCACACGTGACCAACAATGGCAACTATCCCATCCTCCGAGAAGAAGTAGAGGCTTTAGTGAAGTCGCTGAAAAAAGTGAAGGCAGCAGGAGCAGACAACATCCCCGCAGAGCTAGTCCAAGAAGGGGGAGAAGACACAATAAGCGCCTTACTAACAATCTGCAATAAGATCTGGCAGTCAGGGGATTGGCCCACACCATGGACCCAATCACTTATAATAACTCTCCCCAAAAAAGGCAACTTACATCAATGCCAGAACTATCGCACGATCAGTCTTATATCCCACCCAAGCAAAGTCATGTTAAAGATCCTACTGAACAGGCTGAAGCCACAGGCAGAGAAAATCATAACTGAGGAACAGGCAGGCTTCAGACCAGGGCGCAGCACAACTGAGCAGATCTTCAACCTGAGAGTTCTATGTGAGAGATACCTCCAGCACCAGCAGGACCTTTTTGTGCACAAAATTCGAAACGATGTCGCCCCTCCCTATCTCCGCGAGCTGTTCTCAAACACGAATAGAGGAAACACGAGGAACAGTTTACTCCATCTCCCAAAACCGAGAATCAACATTTTCAAATCTAGCATATCATTTTCCGGTGCTAAGTCAAGGAACAACTCGCCCTCTCATTTAAAATCTATTTTAAAGTTATCTATCTTCAGAGCCCGCGTCCATAAATATTTGCTGTCGTTGTGAATGTTCTATCTTTCTGCTGAGTATGTTGCTTCAGCACAGCAGATTGCTGCAGGTTATGCAATAGTTCGACTGTCTGCATTAACATGTCAGTTCATACCAGTATATATATATATATATATATATATATATATATATATATATATATATATGTGTGTGTGTGTGTGTGTGCGTGTGTGTATGTAGGTATGTATGTTTGTACATATTGTTTTAATTTCTTTCTTTTCATTTATTCTCTTTTTTTTTTTCTTTTTCTCTGAGGGGGGCGGTGGTGGACGGGTCATTTTACTTATATATGTTTTATCTTTTTCTGTATCGTCTAATGTACTTATATATGTGTAGAGTAGCAGGACAGTTTGGAAGATAGGCATTGCTATGCCTAAAACTTTTTATCCTGAATAAAAACGTTTCATCATCATCATCTCTCTCTCTCTCTCTCCTTCCCTCTCCCTCTCTTTCTCTCTGTTGTAACCTGGCGCTTGGTCCGGCCGCAACGGTGACACGGCGGCTTCGGCAGTTTGGATGGACGCGCGCCTTCCACGCCGACAATCGGTCCAGCGAGGCGTGGTTGGTCTCAATGCCCGTCGGCCCTCCAACCGGTCCCGACCCCGAACGTCAAAATGCAAAACAAAAGCAGAAGCCTAAACGGCCCCGTAAGTAACGTAAACCAGAGGGTCCTAAAAACAGCTAACCACCCATACCCACCCTGCTTCGTTTACAAAAAAACACTACTACTAACCGTCCAAGCACTTGACCCTCACCCATGTGACACGTGCTTTCCAAATCATTTCAAAATGACATATCAACCAAAAGATGAGAGTTCTCAAACATTACATATAACCCTCCTAAAACTCTCTGCACTTCAACAACAAGCGAATACAACATTTCGCTAAACAATTAAAAGCAACTAATAAGTAAATAGAACCACACCGATAACATCAAGCAATACTACCCACTTACCACCCATCGCGTTCTTTCCCCCTTCTACCTTCCTCCCTTTTTTCCCCCCAAGATACTTCTAGCCCTAACACCCACAAAGTACAAAACACCCATAACAACCATAACATGACAAAACATCCGCACGCGGGATTTTTACGCGCTCACCTCCTCTGTGACACGTCACAACGCCGCCACCCATAGGCAAAACAACCCCAGTCTCCGGCTACCAACGACCACGGGACTGGATCGGCGCTGTGTCACTGACTCCCACAGACGGTCAGTCACTAACTCCAAACAGTCAGCTAGGCAAGACAACGTGGTCCAACCGAGTACAGCTGCGAACTAAACTATTATTCCCTCACTACCGACAAGGTAAACTCGGCAGTGAACACACTGCCGGATTGCACTAGCGCGCCCCGCACGTGCAAAACAAAGAGCACTAACCCGTCTCTACCAACGTGAAAACAAATCACTATTCCTACACTGACCGGTGCTTCGGTAACTTTCGACTATATCTATCTATCTATATCCCGTAGTCTTGCCGACCGTTGGGGCACCACTGATGACTTGGCAACCAGCTCCCTCCATTCCTCTCTGTTCTCTGTCATTCTCAGCGTATCGCCCAGCTTCAGTCCTGTCCACTCTGAAATTATCTTCCCATCTTTTCCTCTGTCTTCTTCTCCTTCGTCCTCCTTTCACAGTGCCTTGCAGGATTGTTTTGGCAAGCCCTGCTGAACGCGTGACATGCCCATACCACTTCAGTTTGCGTTTTCTCACAATGGCTAATAAGTCTTCATAGGGCCCGATGGCTTACCTGTTTTTGCTTCCCACATCCGCGTTTGTGATGTCATCTCTGTATGAAATGCCAAGCAGCCTTTGGAAACATCTCATTTCAGTGGCTTGTATCCACCTTTCAAGGTCTGCTGTGAGGGTCCATGACTCGCAGGCATACAAGAACACTGAGATGACTAAGGAGCGCATCAGTCTGATCTTGGAGCAAAGTGTGATGTTTCTGTCCTTCCATATGGTCCTCAGTCTTGTCAGTGCTGTTGTTGTCTGCCCAATCCTGGACAGTATTTCTCGTTTTGATCCCTCATCTGTCACAATGGCTCCTAAGTATTTGAATTTCTTAACTGTTTCCAGTTTTTGACCTCCAACCATGATTTCAGTGTCAATGCCACTGGCGTTATTGGTCATCAGTTTGCTCTTCTCTGCACTGATTTCCATCCCATATGCAATGGCTGTACTATCCAGCTTTTCCACCAGCTGAGCTAGCTCCTTCTCTGTTCCTGCAAGACCATCAATATTTAGGCTTAGCACTTGCTATTTAAACTGTCATTTAGTTTGTTACTATATTTGAAAATAGTATTTGGTTCCCAAGTTACCTGACATGTTTACTAGTGTCAGCGATCATTTGCTTAGAATAGGCCACCTCAATGTATATCACCTTTGCAGTAAAGTAGCAGACGTTACAGTACTACTCAACCAACCCTCCCCATATCATATATTTGGCTTTACAGATAGCAGGTTGACAGAGAATATAAGTAACCAAGCTATCACCATTGACTTCTCCATTCATAGGCGAGATGCTTCAGCGCCTGGTCATACTGGCATTTGCTGTACTAATAAGGCGGTTTTCCTCCAGGAAATACTGAATCCAAACAGTCAGCTAGGCAAGACAACTTGGTCCAACCGAGTACAGCTGCGAACTAAACTATTATTCCCTCCCTACCGACAAAGTAAACTCGGCAGTGAACACACTGCCGGATTGCACTAGCGAAAACAAATCACTATTCCTACACTGACCGGTGCTTCGGTAACTTTCTAAGGGCTGAGAGTGAAGGGACAGCTCAAGGGGTTGCATTTATAAAGATTTTGAATAATAACGGTCCTAGGGTGGATCCCTGAGGAACACCATGGGTCACCAGTCCTTGCGTCTCTAATCCGGATCCAAGTAATAATAATAATAATAATAATACATAGTTCTTGTATAGCGCTGTTCTCCAGGAAAACACTGGACTCACTGCGCATGCACAACAGCACACCCTTTCTCTCTCAGGCACACACGCACAATTATGCACTACTTTAAACCACCCCATCCCTTCCCCACACCTTACATTCACTTCCTCTGGGATCAGAATAGGTGGCAGTCAGTTAACAGTTAGCTAAATATGAGCTAAGTGTTAAATGCCCGACAAAAAAGAAAAGTCTTTAAGTGAGCCTTGAACTGTGACAATGTGGGCAGATTCCGTATTTCCGTTGGCAGCGAGTTCCACACACTTGGGGCGAAAAAGGTGAAAGAACGCTCCCCGACAGTTTTCATGTTGAGCTTCGGGATTTTTAACAGCTTTTCACTGGAGGAACGGAGGGTGCGTGATGGCTGATAGGCAGACAGCTTGGCAGAGAGGTACGGCGGGAGAGATCCGTCAAAATGCCGATAGGCGAAAATTGCAATTTTGTACTGGCAACGGAATTTGACGGGCAGCCAGTGCAGCTGCTTCAGTAGAGGCGTAACGTGGTCTCTCTTTCGTTTCTTCAAGATGAGACGCGCCGCATTGTTTTGAATCATTTGCAAGCGTGAAATCTGATCTGCCGGTAAACCTGCCAGTACAAAATTGCAATAATCGAGCCTGGAAGTAATGAATGCATTTACAAGTCTTGACGCCGTACCCTCTGTGAGATACGGTCTGAGAGAAGCAATTCTGCGCAGCCCAAGGAAACCAGCTCGGCAGACGCTACTGATATGATCATGCATGGAGAGCGTCGAGTCAATCTTCACACCCAGATATTTGACACATTTCTGGAAGGGAACGCTGCAGCCACCAATGTTTGCGAACTCGCCGTCGATCAGACTAAGGCGAGACTGAGAGCCGGCAGGCATGACTTCGGTTTTGTCAGTGTTAAGCTTAAGTTTGTTGCTAGTCATCCAGTCTTTGTTCTCTACAGCGCTGATATCGTTTAGAAGAAGTAATTCGTCCAGATTCATTTTATAATAAAAAATATTAATTTATGACTTTAATTAAAGTCATAAAATACGCATTTCAGAATAAATACACACATACACCATTGATATACTATTTAGCTCGGGTGCAGGGGGGTTCTGACAAACTTGCGTTTATTTGAAATCGATAGGGCGAATTGGAGATGGGGGTGGCGGTCGAATGGTCAATGCCGAAGGGTCATTGTCAAAATGCCGTGATTTTTGTGATCAATGTTGCGTTAATGAATTTTCATTCTTTGTAATGTGTATTGTTATATCTCAGCAGGAACCCTTGAATATTTTGCCCACGCGGTTGGTTGACCTAATGTCTCCGGGTCGTGGGTGAGTTTCTTACTCTAGGTAGCGAGTGCGCGAGCGCGCCGCGCCTGGACACTCCCTGTGACGTGTCCGCGCGCGGCCGCATTTCAATCTCGCTGCGCGCTCATGCTACGCTAGCTGCGGCCTACCCCGCCTTGCTCCTTTTGTTCCCCCGGTGACGCTATACAGATACTTACGTGTCGCTCGCTGACTGTCTAATTTGGTTTATATATTTTAATTATTATGTGTACGGGTTTTTATTTTTACTCCGCTGCACTCTTTTATAGCGACGATCGGATGGTCGTGCACAGTTTAGCTTATTGTGTACCGATCCAGAAACCGAAGTAAATTGTTGAGATTGTGCTCACTTAGACAGTTTCTCTCTCTTTGGTCTATGTTTTAACTATGGGATTTTAACTCCTTTTATTTGGTGGTCATGAAATTTTAACCTTGTTTTTAAAGTCAATAAAAGATATATAGTTGTACATATTACTGGACCGGTTGTTGTTGGTCACAGCATATAATATCAATCGACACTACACCTTGTTGTTCTGTCAACTAAAGCCTTTAATGCTAGTCCCCGATCACTTTTGTGCCAGCGGGACAAAAATAGAATCGAACGAACGAACGCACACCGGCTTGTAATTGGCTTTCTAGTAGTAAAACGATACCTGACAATTTTGGACAACTCAGGTAAACAGAACCCGGCGCATGCATATGAGTCATAGATCCTCACGATTTATCACGTTTCTGCTAGATGGTTTCCAAAGCCCTGATGTCTGTCCGAAAGTGTTGCGGTCATTCAGCTGACAACTCCCCTTTCATTAGACGCAGTCTGTGTTTCTGCAATCTTGGTTAATTCAACACAAAAGCTCCCCAGCCATCCCAAGAACACGGATACAAAGCCGGGTGTCAGCAAGAGGCATAGATCCTCCTGAGCCCCCGCAATTGCGGGGGCTCATGAGGATCTATGCCTCTTGCAGATGGGTCGCGCTCACATATTTTTTGCTCTTCAGTCAGGTGTTTTAACTCATTCAGCCCGACGGCCGTACTTCCCAAATTTCGGAGACGTCATCTAACGACTATGCACCTGTTGCAGGAGATGGATCGACCATGATAATTCAAGGGTAGTGCCAGATTAGATTGGCGCCTGTCGGTCGACCCATCTCCTGCTGTAGTGCGTCAGGGCTGAATAGGTTAAGCGGATTTTGAGTGTATGGTAATCTACTAGCTGTACATGTGCATACAGATGACTCAGTGTCGGTGAGTACGATTTTTACAAGCCTTTGAAAACTGCCTTGACTCAGCAATAAAAGTTGCTTCTTGCAGCCACAAGCGTGCAGTTTAATGGTGTGTTCGGCACACGCTTAGCCCTTGCAGGATTCACATAAAGAGGCTAGTTGACGCTGTTCAGCACTGAAACTTGTTGCAGGGAACTCTGTTAGCAATCATAACTCCCCCGCGCACAGTCGTGCGTGGGCAATAATAGAATTGAAGTCGGCCCGAGGATAGTGTCCTTACTGGGTTTTCTGTTTGGCGTTATGTGTTGATTACTGTAGTGTGCTGAGTCATTGCTAATGTCTGCGTGACATTGCTCTCTCTCTCTCTCTCTCTCTCCTCTTTCTCCGCCATCTTGACTGTGCGCACCGCGTGTAAGTTTCTCTGCATTCAATTGGATACTGTGCTGGCAAAGTTTACTCTGCAATTATGATTCTTGGCAGACTGTTTGTGCTTAGTGAATTCTCTGATAAGGTGTAGTTTCAGGACTGTGAACTTCATATTTCACACTCATTTTCCGAAATTAAGTTACTGCACTGCGCTTGTAGGGAGGCCAGCTTGCCAGCCGGTCGGCCTGGCAGGCGGGAGTCTTGTTACATCCCCCGCGCGAGCATCATGCAGCTTTGACCCAGTTTCTCTGCTCGCCTGGAACAAACCTTAAAGTGTGCCGTACTAGCGCTGGGCCAAACAGCCGTGATAAACATGTCGACACACCAAGCGTAAGCTGATTATGGCACCGCCACCATCCTTCCACTATGCGCCCGACAACACGCTCCACAGCGGCTAACTCTAGACTTTCACTGGAAAGAATAACTAAAACAAATGACCCGATACAAGTGACCTTTGAGACTGAGGGCTGGAAGTTACCCCTGTGGAGAAAAGCTCTACATTCTTTCTACGTGGATGTACCTCTGCCCCCTGGTGTCACCCTCCTATGGAGAGACAGGAATCAGCACCACGAGAACCTGACAGTCTCTGCTCCGGCCGATTCGTCTTATCCCCAAGGACTGTTTGAAACAATTATCCAGTTGTTGAATGGGGACCGGAAACTGATCACAGTAACACTGTATTACACCACCGGGACCGGTCTAGCCCAAGGTAACTGCTGCCAAACTTGGGTTGACGAGGAGTTTGAAGCCTTGAGGGACAGTGTTACCAAGATGGCCAGCAGTCTGCTCACCCAACCCACTCCAGCCGGCGACCCGGCTTCACCCTCCCTCGCTAATCCTGTTACGGATGAGTGCCCCCAGGCCGAAGCGACGGACGCATTGAACCCCGAGCAACTCACCGCCACGCGAGATGAACCCGCGCAGCCACCCGTGAGTGACTTGTCACTGGCGGCTCGGGACTCGACTATTTGTATTAGTGACCTCACTCTCATAACTCTGCCAACCGTGACCCCTCCCCGCTCCGGCGACGCGACTGTCAACACGCCTGATCAGGTCACGAAGCGCCCTGATTGTATCACTCCCCTCACCTCTAGTGTCACCAATCCAGCGTGCATGCTCCAGATGCAGAAACAGCTGGAGATTAACTCGGCCACCATCCGCACTCTGACAGCCGCTTTGGAGGAAACACGCAGGGAGCTGTCAGAGCTGAAATCCCGCTGTGCCGCTATATACGACCTACAGGCGCAGCTCGACACCCACGCCCGAGACAGCGACGTAAAAATAAAAAACTGCTCCAGAGCCACCGACAAATTCGTCACAGAGGCCATCAACTCGTCACTAGAGCCTGTGACGAAGAAACAGCAAGGGCTCGCTGATCGCGTGAACCAGCTGACCTCCTCCAGAGACAGCCATGCTAGTAAGCTCCACGAGATCGAACGGCAGGTAAAGGCGCTTACCCCAGCCGCAGAACTACATGCCAATCCGGCTCCTGCCGCTACTCCCACGGCTCATACTGCGCGTCCCTCAAACAATTCATCACCATCCGTCCATTCGCTGTCTCCTAGCTGTAATGTTCAGCACACACCACACCCTGACATCACAGTGAAAAATATGTTCGCTGTCCTGTCTGAAGGCGGCGAGAAACAGCAGGACTCTGGTGCCGGTATTGGTGCTGGCAAGAAGCAGCACAACTCTGGTGATGATGTCGATGCCGGTGATGCCACCACAGCTAACGCCGCCAAGGACTCCCGTGAATTCAGCCAAGGCCGCTCGAATTCCTCTTCGAGCACCCCGTTGTGCAACCTGCGAGCCCAGACCGTTAAAACTGATGTCGATCGTTTACTTATCGGCGACTCGGTTCTGAAATGGGTTGACGCGCAGAGGATGTCTGTTGACGGAGTAAAGGTACAGAATCTGTCTGTGTCGGGGCTGAGCGTCAGTGAACTCGCTGAGTGGCTCCGTGAACAGCCAACGATGCCACACATTCGCCTGGTGACATTCCACGTCGGCATCAACAGTTGCAGACAGCAGGGCCCCGTCACCAAGCAGGCGTGGATGCACCTCATCCGCCTCCATTCCTCCGTCTTCCCCAAATCCCGTATTCAGGCCTCTTCAATCATGCCCCCGAGAGGTCAAAACCACCCCCTCTTCGCCCCCGCCTCCGAATCTAATGATGCCCTTAGGGAGGCCTGTGATCAGATGAAAATTCTGTTCATCGACAACACCCCCACCTTCCTCACAGCCAACGGAGCACCAAGGAAAAAGCTGTACCAGGATGGCATTCACCCCAGTCCTGTCGGTGCCATGAAACTAGCCATGAACATCCGCTTTGCGGGTGCTCCACGCCGCCCCCAAAACACACCTGAGGCAGGTGCTCTACGCCGCCCCCACAACACACCTGAGGCAGGTGAAAACCGACAAGTCAGTGGCAGTAGGCAGCCCAGAAACTATCATCGCCAGGACAGCCATCATGACGCTTCTCCCCGGGGCGTCGGTCATTTTCCCAAATATCAAGAACTGGCACGCCGAAACCGATACAACCCCCACACCGGTCCCGGTTCTCTCCACGAACGTGAGCAGGGTCATGGCGGGCCCTTAATGACGTCACACCACGGCCCGGCCCCAGCGCGACCATACAACCACTCGTCTGGCCACGCCCCTTCACATTTCGCTGACCAAGGACACGCCAGGCCGCACATCGCGTCACAAGTGGACTTCCCCAGCATGCCGCAGGCTAGTGGGTACGCACCCGCCGGTCACCCGTTTGCTGCGCCCGCCACAAGCCCCCGAGGGTGGGAACAATCAGGAATAACGGGCAACCCTAGCCACGATTCAGCCCAGGCCATGCAGATCATCGCCCAACTACTGCTGCCTTTTCTACCGAAGTACTAATTGTCGGCTAATCACTTGTAATGCGTGTGAGCGTTGCTTGTGAGTATCCGATACACTATCCCTTAGCCTTGATAATCGGAAATACTAATTATCGGTTACTCATTTGCAGCGAGCATGAGCGCTGCACGTGACTCTCTGGTAATAATCCAATATCTATACCCCTCATTTGTCTTGATAAAATCCGAAATAGTAATTACTGGTTACTCATACGCGGCGCGCATGCGCGTTGCTTATGACTATCTGATAATTATGTAATGTTAGTGTGCACACGAAGAGACGTTAACCGCGTTACATATGGAAGTTTGAACGGTGCCTTTATCTCATATTACGACTCGACACTTGATTATAGTTTGTGACTATCATCAGACTTTTCCTATCGGAACATTTCATTTTGCCTTTTTATGTCGTTAGTGTGTGTGCACGGTCGTGCCTCTTGACAAGATTAGACTGTTGGCCAGTGGTGACTGTTGCACGGGCTGTGTTGCTAATGACATTGTCCACAGGTTTTGGTGTACAAGTACAAGGCACTATCCATATGATAAAGTCACAGGTCTTACGTGATTGTGACTTAATTATTGAAAAGCGCAACGCGTGACTTAGTTTGTGCGCTGTGCCACATCTATACTAAGAATCAGAGGTCACTTAAAACCTCTGCACTCAAATCGCTGGGCGAGTGGAAAATAGTCTTTTCCGCTGGCTCTGTGGTATAGATTGTGCAGATTCGTTGACATTATCAGCGCAAAACTGGACATTATCTTGTTTGCAGTGAAAACGCGCTATTGCTTTAATTTGTTTTATTGCACTGTCAGTTTATCAAATTATTTTGTGTAGTTCTCTTTGACGGTTCACCTTTACCTATCCGGTTTGCTTTGATTGTTACTTTTGTGTGTGTGTGTGTGTTTCTTTTGTGTTGTGAGACAGTTTACATTCTTTTTGTGTTATAATCTTTTATGCCTGTGCTAGCCTCAATGGCGAAAGCGAGCATAAGGGAATGTACCTTACGTGTAGGCCATCTTAACGTGTTTCATCTTTACAATAAGATACCTGACTTAGCTTGTTTTCTTAACAATCCCACACCGTCACCGTTTCACTTGTTTGGCGTCACTGAGACACGCTTGAGCTCGAACATCAGTGATGAAGCCATTAGTATCCCTAACTTTTCTGTAATCAGAAGAGATCCTTCCTCCCCAGGCCAAACAGGCATTGCCGTCTACATCCACCAGTCTATTCAACACTTAGTCCGTAGACGGCAAGATCTAGAAGCCGCAGATGTTGAGTGCGTGTGGATTGAAGTAAAGCGTCCTTTTTTGGCTCCATCATACGTAGGCTTCTTGTACCGTAACCCGGCGGCTGACTTTAGTTGGTACGACCATTTCACCTGTAACTTAGATAAAGTCTGTAAAGTAAACACCGACATCATTCTAATGGGTGATTTCAATATCAATTTACTGAAACCCCACACCGCGTGGGAAACAACATCTTCCTTATTTGGGCTGGTGCAGCTGGTGCAGTCACCCACTAGGATTACTGCTGCATCATCCACTCTCATAGACCATATTTATACCAATAACCCTAAATCTGTGACTGACGTTTCTGTTCCCGACTTGAGCATTAGCGATCATTTCCCTGTAGTGTGTAAATGGGCTGCGCAAATTCCAAAGACTAAAAAGAAAGGTCATATCACCGTAACATATCGCTCTTTTAAACATTTTAACCAAAACGCATTTTTACATGATCTTAGTAATGCGTGCTTTGACTCAGTAACCGAGTCCAACGACCCAGAGGTTGCTCTATCTGCATGGTACAGCATTTTCCTTGGGGTACTCAACAATCACGCACCCCTCAGGGAGAGGCGTGTCAAAAGCGCGGTACTACCCCCATGGATTACAAAAGAACTGATGCAGGCCATGGAGTTTAGGAACACCCTCAGGAGAGAAAAGAAGTTTGACGAGTTTAAAAAGCAGCGTAATCGCGTCAAGTATATGTTACGCGAAGCGAAAAAAGCCTTTGTAAGAAATACTATTAAAAACAACAAAGACGGGTCTGCTATTTGGCGCGTCCTGAATTCCCTTACCCGAGGCTCTAGTGCATCCACGGTAATCCCTAGTGATCTATCCGCTGACATGTTTAATAATCACTTCCTGTCTGTTGCTGAAGTTTTTTCAACACAAGGAAGTGTCAATGATAAGTGTTTCGATATTTTAATTAACTACTGCAATCAGAAGACTGTGACTCCTTTTAGCATTCCATCGATTGCAATACATGAAGTAGGTAAATTCATAAGTAGTCTCGCGAACAAGAAGTCATCAGGCCCTGATGACATAAATCCTAAAGTTCTGAAACTATCCCTACCTTACATTGTTGAATCGCTGACATACATTTACAACCTATGTCTCCATCAGTGTGTATTTCCTACACAGCTTAAACTTGCAAAAGTAATTCCACTACCGAAATCCAAGGACAGGGGAAATCTGAATAATTATAGACCGATTTCGTTACTGTCCGTGTTAAGCAAACCTCTCGAGCGACATGTACACAAACATTTGTCTCAGTATTTAGAGACAAATAATATGCTTCATCCCTTCCAGTCTGGGTTTCGTCCGAAGTATTCCTGTCATACAGCGCTAAGCAGACTTGCAGATAAGTGGTTATCTAACGTAAACAATTCGCAACTGACGGGTGTTATTTACCTTGACTTTAAGAAGGCGTTTGACCTGGTTAACCACGACACTCTGATAAGCAAACTTAGTCATTATTTAAAAAACGTCTCAGCAGTTTCCTTCTTTAGTTCATATCTAAAGGGAAGAAAGCAAAAGGTTGTAGTTAATGGATCACACTCTGAAGTGAAGGAGGTTAAGTTTGGAGTACCTCAAGGGTCAGTGTTAGGCCCTCTTCTATTTTGTTTATACATCAACGATCTGCCTCTTCACCTAACGTCAGAATCTGTCGAATGTGACTTGTTTGCTGACGATACGTCAATCCACACGGCAAATAAAAACCTTAATGTGGTTGCAGATGACTTACAACAGAGCCTTGATGAGGTGTCCGCCTGGTGTGAACGTAATTCGATGAGTATCCATCCAGCAAAAACCAAGTCAATGGTAATTGCGACACGCCAAAAACACCAATTAAGCCCCCTTTCACTTGATTTGTCCTTCGAAGGCAATTCTATTGAGCAAGTGTCTGAACACCGCCTCCTTGGAATTATCATAAATGATCAGCTCAAATGGCAGGCACACACACATAAAGTGTGTAAAACTGTTTCAAGAAACATTTTCATGCTGTCCAAACTGAAGCACTTCACTGACTTTGAAACCAGAAAATTATTTTATTATGCACATATTCAGTCCCACATTAATTATGCTTCGACGGTGTGGGATGGCTGCAGAGATGTACATTTAAAAAGACTGAACTCCTTACACAGAAGAGCAGCGAAATTAATTTTACCTGATCCTACTTTGACAACGGATGATAAGATTTACAAAGCGGGACTTCTTTCTCTCAAAAAGCAGTTTGCATTCAACAAAGGTGTTCTCCTTTTTAAGATTCGGAATGACAACACTCCGGAATATCTAACCCAGCTGCTAGTCCGGTCACAGTCCCGCTATGGCGATACAAAAAGCCTATATGTAGTACCCAAAACCAGAATAGACTTATTTAAAACCAGTCTAGCATTCTCGGGGGCGACTTTGTGGAATTCCCTTCCATCCCACACGAAGACCACTCCAACGGTATCATCTTTCAAGAAAAGTCTTTTTGAACATTTATCTTCGCAGCCATAACTATCTTCAAGCTTTGCTTTCTATACGTAGATATCATTGTTAGTAATGTACCCATTCTACTGCTATGTATGTATAGTGCTGCTGTGTTGTTGCTCTTTTTTTTTTTTTTTTTTTTTTTTTTTTTTTTTTTTTTTTTTTTTTTTTCCCTTACCATTGCTCCAACTCCCCCAACACACCGTAGGCGTTCGTCCTATACATGTATTAATGTAATGTAATTGTTGTGTTTGTAGATGTAGCAACGGCAGATTTGAAAAATGACATTGCCTCTGGCATTGTTAATATCTTTACCGTTGTAAAATAAAGATTCATTGATTCATTGATTCATTGATTCATTGATTCATTGATTCTCTCTCTCTTTTTCGACTCTGATTGTAAGAAAAAGAAGACAAAAGGTCAGTGTATCTAATCAATTGTCTTTGAAAAACAATTTCTTTTCATTTCTCTCTCTCTCTCTCTCTCTCTCTCTCTCTCTCTTTCTCTCTCTCTCTTCCTCTCTCTCTCTCTCCCCCCCTCTCTCTCTCCCTCTGTCCCCTCACCCCACCCCCTCCTCGTCTTTCTCTCTCTCTCTGCGCCTCCCTTTTCAACATCCGGAAGAGAATTGAAAGCAACAGCAAAACAGCAACAAATAACTTAACCAGCAAGGGATATACACTGTACAATGCACAAAGTTATATAATAATAATAATAATAATAATAATAATTATTATTATCGTCATCATCAACAACACCATCATCATCTCCATATCATCGTCACCATCATCATCTATCGCTTCAGCTGAGTTGTCTTCACTGGAGAGCGCCCACATTTTTATTTCGTTATTTCGAACTACCAAGTGCGCAAAGGCCATTGGGCTGACATCGATCCGATGGCCTTTTGCGCAATGTGTATGGCCTTTCTATAGACAAAGACTGAGTTAGTAATGTGTGTTCATCGTTGTGTGTTCACAGAAATGGTTCATGGAAGAGTGAACGTCCCTGGAACATCTACAAACACAACAGCAGACGGCAGTTTGCCGCCTTCCTTGAACGTCGACCTGAATTTAACGGCCAGCGACCTGCACCTGAATTTCGTCAAAGATCCGGACATTACCCTGACCTGCCTGTGTACACACTTTATACGGACAGCAATGGCAAGCTGCAGATCCAGCATCAGAAAATGGACAATGCCAAGGTAGGAAGCGTACAGGTTATTCTGTCTCTGAAGGCAAAATACAGTAACTTACTGTCTATATTTGACCACTGGTCCGCGGCGCAGTGGTTAAGGCACTTGTCAACAATGCTAAAGAAGCTAGTTCGATGCCGGGCTCCAATCAAGTTGGAATCAAGTTTAGGCCACTTACCAAATTTCAAATATAAAGCGATTAAAGTAGCTCGCTTAAACTTGCCTTTAGCACCACGTGAATGTTCTGTGTTTATGTACAGTGTGTGTGAGTGAATGCGCGTGATTCACGTGAGCGTGCATGTTGGGTTCAGTTCGCGGCGACGCTTTGAGCCGATATTTATGTTTTTTTTTTTTTTGGGGGGGGGAGGGGGGAAGGGGGTGGGGGTGAGTGGGTGGTGTTTAAACGTTGTCCTTGTCCTATTGTCGTAATTTCGTAGTTTGCCTGTTGCCCTGTTGAGGATACATATACCATTTCAAGGAAAATACCCCCCCCCCCCCCCCATTGTCATGGTAGTTCAAGGGCGGTGCCAGAATAGCTTGGCACCAGTAGGCGCCGAGCTATCCTGGCACCACTCTTAAACTATCAGTGTCGCTCAGTATTCCTATGTCCACCGTGAGATGGCCTTAGTTGCCTGCTTGGCGTTATACCCAACTAACCAACTAAATAACTAAGTAGCCAACTAAATAACCAACTGGGTAACTAACTACCTAACTAACTAACTAACTAACTAATGTATTATATGTAGGTTGGGTCAGGTTAGGACGGAACTTTCACTAATTCTGGGAAATAGGCAAGTTTTAGATTAAAGAAGTACCCAACGGAGAAAGAAACACGCTTAGAAAAGACGGGTACAACACAATTTATTAATATTTCGGGTAAATACCCTTTGTCAAAATAGACAAACAAACAAACATAGAGATTAGCCGCTACTTATCTTCAATGGCAGAAGGAATGTGGCAACTGAAGGAGGTGACGTAAAATAAAAGAAAAGAAAAGGAAGAACAAAAGTGCGGAAAAAGTAAAAATGACGTCAACGAAAAATCGCGTAAGAGAGAGACTCGGAAAGAACCTGAACACGAGAGACAAGAGTGTGTGCAAGCACGTGCAGGAGCGAGCGAAAGAAAAGGCGTGTAGATGAGGCCAGAGAAAGAGAGAGAGAGAGAAAGAGAGAGAGAGAGAGAGAAAGAGAGAGAGAAAGAGAGAGAGAGAGAGAGAGAGAGAGAGCGAGACGGAGAGAGAGAAAGAGAGAGAGAACGAATGGGGAGTACCCTTGGGCACGAAGTAGGCTGAGTGTCTAATACACAAAGCCTGCTAAACACCAACCCGAAGGCAAACTTTATATCACCTTCAAGTTGAGGACTACCTCGGGGAAAAACGGGAGGACCCCGGGAAAAAAACCCCAGCATTTAGCACGGTACACAACAAGTAATAAGTCATAAAAACAAAGCAAAGAATCAAAATCAGTAAGAGAATATTGGTATAAGTGGAGAGTAGGTAGTTGTGAAACCGTCTTCAAGGGTAACTCAAAAAATAAGGGGGAGAGAGAGAGAGAGAGAGAGAGAGAGAGATAAATGCGGCCAACTCTATGTTGGAGAGACGGAAAGAACCATCAACGACCGTTTCAAAGAACATCTTCAGTCTGTCAAGTACCAATACAACAGACCGGTCGGACGACATTTCAATCAGGCCGACCACTCCGTCTCAGACATTCGAGTTAAAGGCCTCTGGCTTATGCAAGCCAGTAATGTCTGGGCCAGGAAAGACCGTGAAAAATTTCTGATTAATAAACTGGGCACTGTGGCGCCACTCGGGATGAATATGAAAGATTAACATTGTTTACCTTGCTTGTGTCTGCTACTTTACCTCACTGATTTACTACTCACTAATCAGTTACGTGATGTTGGCGCTGGTTGATATGTACATTTCCCTTGGGGACTTTCTCAGCGCTGGCCGAACGTTTAGTTGGATCCCTTGCCCTTCCCTGTCGGGCACCGGGTCTCCGGCTCACGGTTTGATACGCGGTTTTGGGGCGGGGCGATCGTGTGCATCCCTTGGGGATGTATGTGGTCGTCTTGTTGCGTACCTGTGTGTTTTTCTGTGGGCTGGTGGGTGCCCGTTGGGTGGGGTTGGTGGCTCTGGCTGATTGTCTTCCGCCCCCCCCCCCCCCCCCCTTTTTTTTTTTTTTTTTTTTTTTTTTTTTTTTTTTTTTTTTTTTTTTCCTTACTCCTTCCCCCCTTCCCCCCCCCCGCCCCCATCTCCCTCTCTCTCTCTCTCTCTCTCTCTCTCTCTCTCTCCCCCTTATTTTTTGAGTTACCCTTGAAGACGGTTTCACAACTACCTACTCTCCACTTATACCAATATTCTCTTACTGATTTTGATTCTTTGCTTTGTTTTTATGACTTATTACTTGTTGTGTACCGTGCTAAATGCTGGGGTTTTTTTCCCGGGGTCCTCCCGTTTTTCCCCGAGGTAGTCCTCAACTTGAAGGTGATATAAAGTTTGCCTTCGGGTTGGTGTTTAGCAGGCTTTGTGTATTAGACACTCAGCCTACTTCGTGCCCAAGGGTACTCCCCATTCGTTCTCTCTCTCTTTCTCTCTCTCCGTCTCGCTCTCTCTCTCTCTCTCTCTTTCTCTCTCTCTTTCTCTCTCTCTCTCTCTCTCTTTCTCTCTCTCTCTCTCTTTCTCTGGCCTCATCTACACGCCTTTTCTTTCGCTCGCTCCTGCACGTGCTTGCACACACTCTTGTCTCTCGTGTTCAGGTTCTTTCCGAGTCTCTCTCTTACGCGATTTTTCGTTGACGTCATTTTTACTTTTTCCGCACTTTTGTTCTTCCTTTTCTTTTCTTTTATTTTACGTCACCTCCTTCAGTTGCCACATTCCTTCTGCCATTGAAGATAAGTAGCGGCTAATCTCTATGTTTGTTTGTTTGTCTATTTTGACAAAGGGTATTTACCCGAAATATTAATAAATTGTGTTGTACCCGTCTTTTCTAAGCGTGTTTCTTTCTCCGTTGGGTACTTCTTTGCATATTACACGCTTGGCAGTCACCTTTTTGGTCTGGATTAAGTTTTAGATTAGTTTCTAAGGTCGCGGTATTCAAGGAGAATGAAAACTCGAACCCCTGGTGTTTGGCTGTATAAATTAATTTATGGCATTGTGCGCACACAGCGGACAGCTCATATTAAATTATATTAATCACCACCCAACTTCAAGAGGTATAGATCCTCACGAGTCCCCGCAGTTGCGAGTGCTCATGAGGATCTATGCTTCTTGCTGACACCACTTTACATCCATGTTGCTTGGACAGGCAGGGAGGGATGTTTGGTGTTGAATTCACAAAGGTTTTAGAAATAAATTCTGAAAACACTGGCAGTGAGGGTGTGAAGAGGCGTCCTTGCACAGCCACACTTTAGTCGCGTGAGTTAGATCAACCATAAAAGCTATGAGTTCCTGCCTGCTTAGTTTGCCACCCGTACGTCCACGTGAACCAGCTCAAGGGTGTTGCCAGTTTAGCATGTCACCTCTAGACGCCCACCTTAGCAAATACTAAAGTTGAGCCATTAAAGACGATCCAACTGCCGCGACTTCTTATTCTGTTGGCGTGGTCCATTTGCCAACCAGCAAGAAAATTGAGAGTCAGGTGATTTGTAACTGCAGATGTGACAGCAGTCAGGTGACTACTAAATGTAACTTTTTTGAGGGTGCATTAACAAAGCAGTAAGTTTATTTTCTTCTTATGTTATGGGTGGTGGGATGGGGGTGGAGGGGTGGAGGGGTTGAGGGGATGGGGTGGGGTGAGGGTTCCAAGCCAAGCTAATCCGACCTTTTAGAAAATCCATACAAAAGAATACGACAAACATTCACCTGTTCTACACAAACCAAGAGGAATCACTCAGCGCCGGACAGACAAACAGTTAGATCCCCTGCCCCCGCCTATCCGGCACCCAATCGCCAGCCAGTAAAATACGCAGGTATAGAATAAGACGATCATTTGCATCTTCAAAATAAGATGCATCATGTCTCTTATATAACCCATGTCTTTCTCCGGAACTTAGGAAGTAGGCAGGGGAAACATACATACACAAACACGAAGGTGCACTACCATATGTGGTCAGGTAAATACCCTAATTTCCCACAGAGTTGCAGTAGTCGATGCGAGATAAGATGAGAAAGACAGCAAGTTTGGTGGCGGCTTCGGTAGTGAGGTATTTTCTGATCTGACTGATGCTGCGGAGGTGGAAGTAGCATGCTTGGGCCGTGGCGGAGACGAAGCTGGTCATGGAAAGAGAGGAATCGAGGATAACGTCGAGGTTTTTGGCCGAGTCGGAGAGGGAGATGGGGGTGCTGTCGAGTTGAAGGTGAATGGAGGGAGGGAGCTGGGAAAGTTTCTGGCGAGTGCCTACCAGCATGGCTTCTGTTTTGTCGTCATTTAGTTTAAGCTTGTTTGCTCTCATCCAGTTTTTCACATCTTCGTAGCAGTCAGCCGTGCGAGTCAGTTGTGACTGAATGTTGTCGAGTTTGTCTTTGTCTAGTAGTTGTGAGTCGTCAGCGTAGAGGTGGTGGTGTATGTGGAGAGACTGGATGATGTTGGACAGGGGAGAGGTGTAGAGTGTGAAAAGGACCGGGCCCAGGATGGACCCCTGTGGAGCTCCGCAGGAGATGATGACTGGGTTGGAGGAGACGCCGTCGATGGTGACGGACTGTTGTCTGTTGGAGAGGTAGGAGAGAAACCAGGAGTGAGCAGAGTCAGTGATGCCAAATGAATGGTGAAGGCGGTAGAGGAGGATAGAGTGGTCTATAGTGTCGGAGGCGGCAGAGAGGTCGAGTAGCGTAAGAAGGGAGATGTTGCCCGAATCGGTGGAGAGAAGCAGGTCGTTTAAGATAAGTAGAAGGGCTGTTTCAGTGCTGTGGTGTTTTCGATAGGCAGACTGGAAGGGACTGAGGAGGTAGTTGTCGGCGAGGTGGAGGTTGAGCTGGTTGAGAACGACCTTCTCAAGAAGCTTAGACAGGCAAGAGAGATTGGAGACTGGGCGATAGTTCTTGAGTTCGTTTGGGTCGAGGTTGTGTTTTTTGAGGAGAGGACGGACGATGGCGGACTTGAAATATCAGGGACGGAGCCGTTCTCTAGAGATGTGTTGATGATGTCGGTAATGAATGGCAGAAGTTTTAGAAGGCCGTCCCGATAGAGAGAAGTTGGGAGAGGGTCTAGTTCGCAGGTTTTGAGAGGCATGGACTTTATGGTCTTGAGGACTTTGTCCTGAGAGATGGGTCGGAAGGACGAGAAGGGGGTCCCGGAAAAGGGGGTGTCGGGAGGGCAAGGCGGATAAGACAGAGTGTCGAGTGTGTTGCGCAGAGTTTGGATTTTGTCGGAGAAATAGGTGAGAAAAGCGGACGGGAGTTCTTCTTTGCTGTGTGTGTTGGGAAGAGGAGAGTCTTTAGAAATGCCTACTAGTGTGTTCATGGTAGCATAGAGGGTTTTGGAAGAAGTGGATTCCAGGAATTTGTTTTGAAGGTGTTTATGTTTGAAGTCGGAGATCATTCTGCAGACTTTGGATCTAGTTGTTTGGAAGATCTGTCTGTGAACGGTGAGGTCAGATGAGCGTCAGCAGCGTTCCGCTTGTCGGCGCTCGCGCTTGGCCTCAGCTATGTCGTCAGTGAGCCAGAGGGAAGGGGGTCGGTTGGGTATGGAGCAGGTGGTGACTCTTCAAGTATCTGCTATCTAACAGCTCATTCACTGGTTCGGGTATCCCCATCGCCTAAAGCCTTGATATTAACCCCCGCGCGCACGTGTATGTGTGTGTGTGTGTGTGTTTGTGTGTGTGTGTGTGTGTGTGTGTGTGTGTGTGTGTGTGTGTGTGTGTGTGTGTGTGTGTGTGTGTGTGTGTGAGTGTGTGGGTGCGGCGAGAGCTTGCGCGCGTGTTTGATTTCAGTGAAAGAAGGAATTTTAAAGAATATCTTTCTTTTTTTTCCCATTCACATTATTAGCAATCATAATTGGTGCCCTCCATTTTGCCTTATCCATCTTTTTTGAACGACTTGTTATATTATGTGCACTTGTATCTTAGTAGCTTCGTACCTTTGTATGTTAGTAGCCTTGTACCTTTAGCAGAGTTGTACCTTTGTAGATTAGCAACGGCAAGCGTGAAAAATGGCACATGTGCTAACTGCTTCTTCCTTTCAGAAATAAAGTTTCACTTCTCCTAAAGCTGTCTGCGCAAAAAGACAATGTCGGCGGTACTCCTGTTGGCTCTGAAGCCACACTGGCCCTCTGGGAGGTGTTCTTCAGCGATGGCAGGTACCAGCCGATTCAGGAGCAGCCTTGCGAAAAATTTCCCGGCAATGGACAGCACGGGTAATTCCACGATAATTAGAGCAGGCAGACTTCTCCCCTTTGTTCTTGTACAGGGTGATGATGACTGCATTACCGAGATCCTTTGGTAGTGTTCCTTTCTCCAAGCAGCAGAGAAAGAGGTCGTAGAGCTTGTTGTACAGTGCTGGGCCTCCATGTTTCCAGATTTCTGGCGGGATTCCGTCAATGCCTGCTTCTTTGCCACTCTTGAGCTGGTGGATGGCTGTGAGGGTCACTTCGGCGGTGGGCGGTTCGTCCGATTCAACCTTTAGTGGGAGGTGTGGGATTTGGAGGATGACTGTTTCTTGAACAGTGCGTTCAGCGCCGAAAAGGTCCTAAAAGTATTCCGACCAGCGGTTCAAGATGGAGGTATTATCTGTGAGGAGTGCCTGCCCATCAGCGCTTCGCAGAGGACTTTGTACCAGGTGCCTAGGGCCATACACTGCTTTCAGTGCTTCGTAGAAGCTCCTGTAGTCACCGTTGTCAGCGCAAAGCTGGGTCCTCTGTGCGAGTCTGGTCCACCACTCGTTCTGGAGCTGTCTAAGCTTGAGCTGGAGACTGCTGCAGATGAGGCTGAAGGCAGACGTCTTCACAGGGCAGGAAGGATGGGCTAGGTGGGCCTGGTAGGCGGCTCTTTTGTTTGCTAGAAGTTCCTGGATCTCTACGTCGTTTTCGTCAAACCAGTCTTTGTTCTTCTTTCTAACAAAGCCCAAGACTTCCACAGAAGATTTTACAACAGCAGTTTTCAGTTGTTCCCAGAGTGTTTCAGGGGAGGAGTCTGCTGGATCAACTGTGTCTTTGAGCATGCGCTGTAAATCTGTCTGAAGGGCACCTTTCTTGTCGTGACGCTGAAGGCTGGCAACATCAATCTTTTTCTTGGGGGGGGGGGGGGGGGGCGGGGCGCCTTTCTTGGTTTTCAGCTTGAGGTGGAGCCTAAGTTTGCAGCGGACAAGGTGGTGGTCAGTGTGGCACTCTGCGCTGGGCATCACTCTGGTGAGGAGGACGTCACTGCGGTCCCTCAGACGCACTAGGACATAGTCGATAAGGTGCCAGTGCTTGGAGCGAGGATGCATCCAGGTGGTCTTTCGACTGTCCTTTTGCTGGAAAGTAGTGTTGGTGATGACAAGTTGCACAGAACTCCAACAGCTCTGTACAGAACTCCAACAGTAGGCGGCCATTGTCATTGCAGTTCCCAACGCCATGCTTGCCGAGGACGCCTTTCAGGCTTTAGAGTCCTGGCCCACTCTGGCGTACAAGTCGCCAAGGATGATGACTTTGTCGTCTGCAGGAGTGCTGTGCAGGCAAACTTGTCTTTTTCTGCAGGCTCTGCCAGGAGGGTTAGGGAGTATACACTGAGAAGGGTGACGTATTGCTGGTGTCTCAGTGGGAGGGGCATGGACATGATGCGGTCGGAGTGACCTGTTGGTAGGTTTTCCAACTTAGTCGTAAATGGGCCTGAGAGCCGTCTTTCTGATGCAGGCCTGCTGACCAGGAGAGGCTGTAGCCAGCGCCAAGTTCTTGGAGGCTGCCTTCTTCCGGGAGGCGTACTTTGCTGAGCGCGGCGATGTCGATGTTTAATCTCCGCAATTCATGAGCAATGAGGGCGGAGCGACGTTCAGGGCGTCCGCTGTCTGCTGTGTCGAGCATGTTTCGGATGTTCCAGCATGCTATGTTGAGTCCGGTCGTGGTCATCATGAGAGTGGATCCGTTGCTTTTTCTTGTTTTCTGACAGCAGGAGAAGATGCCCGTTGACCGCGGCTAGCCAGCTGGGGTTACGAGGGGATGAGCTTTAGTTATGCCACCTTTTCTAGGCCCCTCTCCGTGTGGAGCAAGCAATGCTGTCCCTAGAGAAGGCTTTTTGGTCCATCAGGGTGTGCCGAGTGATGTTGTCATCCCCAGGTCAACATCAGGCGACCATAATCCTGAACCGCCTGCTTGCAGGTTTGAGACTGCAGCTTCCAGTGACTTCTTTCACCTGCCGTTTTGCCCCTTGCCCATCGCTACAGGACTTGGAAAGGTCAGTGTCATGGTCCGTGGACGTTTCCTAAAGCCTGCACGGAGGAGCTTTTTGGTTGAGTGCAGTGTGCGCAGTACTGGCCCCACCCTTTAAACCGTTTGCCATGGCCTAGCAAGCTGGGACGGTGGCATCGAGGTCCTCGGGTCGTAGGTTTTATATCAGACTGTCCTTGTCCTAGTCTCTGGCTGTGGACAGAAAAGCTCTAAGCGCCGTACAAATGACATACTAACAAAAATACACCTTGCATTCTACAACGCATATATTCCCTAACATACACACTCACTCAACAAGATATACACGGAAAATAAGATTAGCAGAGTGAACACACCAACAAGAAATGCTCACACACACCAAGATATACGTGTACCATAAAACTAATAACGGATACACTAGGCAGCTTACACTGACAAAGAAAAATTATAACGGTGAATTTGCGTTTAAAGGAATAAATGCGTCTTTCAAGACTGCCGGAAACTATTGGCTGATTCAACATATCTGAGGGACTGTTGGAGTTTATTCCAAAGAAATGGTCCTTGGTATGAGAAAGACCTCTTGCCTTAAAGATTTAGTGTGACTGAGCCGAGGGGATGTGATGCAGATGAGGTGCAGGTGGTTTGGGTTGTGTTTGACAAAGGGAGCTAACTCCTGTCCATGGTTCTGGTTCTTTTATTTCATAACCAACAACAAAAAGCAATACCTGAAAAATTAAAAGCAAAGACATAAGCAAACAATGTTAAAGAATATCAAACTAAGAAAAAGGAAAATGCCATGTACAAATAGCAAACCACTATACCACAGCAGTACTAATAAAACCACTAAATCTCTACTGAAAGAGTAAATATTAAAATACACAAATTAGGATGCCAATAAACTCAATATAGTCTTACAGAAGCAAGCCACTATCATTTGAAATCATAGAGGTACGCTACCGTAAATATGGCCACAAGCAAGTACATAACTAATGACTGCACTAGCAGTAGCATGACAGATGCGCTCCAATAGGCGCAGAGATCCTAGAGGTGGGCACCTGCATGCAACAAATATAGCTGCCACTTTCCCGTAGATTCAGAATCCTAGGGGTACGCAACTGCGTATGAAAAAAATTGAGTCACTCGCGATTGTAAACCACCAAATCATAAACGACGAGTTATCATTAATATAACTAATAACTAGAACCCGTATTATCAGCCACGTTCCCGTAGGATCGAGGATCCTATGGGTTCATAGCTGAGTACGGTTTGATTATGTTTGCAGAAGCGTTCCCGTATGATAGGGGATCATAGGAACGCGAACCTGCATCTTCGGTAAAACATGTTCACACGCTGATGCATAACTAACACAAAATTATGAATAAATGAAATCAATGAATAACTATGTAATTGTATGGCTAAATGGCAAGTAACTAATGCATGGCGCCAAGTAAACAACTCAGGCATGGCAATGCATAAACAAACATGGCGGATAGTAGTGACGTTAATGAGTAGCACAGGTAAGGGGTACTAGAGACGCGATAGACAAATTAATGAGATAAAGACTGCCGCACAAGAGAATTGAAACGCGAAAAACATGAAAAACGTAAATCTCACTAAGACTAATTACATATCGTACAAAACCAAATAGATATTCTACAAGCAGAAATTGTGCTGAATCTAATGACTATCGAAACAGCTTTCTACGTTTAATAGAACTCCTTCTCAAACTTCTTCACTGGCTTCCCATCCCCCAACGCATCCAATACAAGATTCTGTTTATCTGCTACAAATCCCTGAACAACTGCGCTCCTGCCTATCTCTCAAACTTACTCCACCACTACACCCCTGCCCGCTCCCTCCGCTCCGCCTCTGATCCTCTCCGCCTCCACATCCCCCGCACCAAACTCAGCACTTTCGGCCCCCGCTCCTTCTCGGTATACGGTCCATCCACCTGGAACACTCTCCCACTCTCTCTCCGGCCGTCAGAAACACTCTCTCCCCTCCTTCAAGTCCGCCTATAAAACTCACCTCTTTCAACAGTTCTAGCACTATACCACCGCACTCCCCACTCCAAGCTGACTGTCGTAATGTATTTCACTATTTGTGGTACGTGAGTCGTTTCTAAAGCGTGCGCATGCATGCGTGAGTTGTGAGTGCGCGCTTAGAGTTATAATTATTATAAGATAAGCGCATTATAAATACCGTAATTATTATTATTTTAGAGAGAAGACAGAGCATAGCGTCAAAAATAGGAAGGGAGCACAACATAAGAATGGATACCAAAATAACTAACATGAATTTAACAAAGCGATGCTGATACCTCAAGATTGTCAACCTCGAAGAACTATATTGTCCTTCAGTTAAAACAAGTTTTGACGCAAGTAATACGGCCGGGGCTACAAACTGCGGTATTCCCAACAATCACACTGGAATGACTTAAAATACAGATCTAAACGTACACTCGATGATGGCAGTGACGCTATCGCCACGCCACGACTGGCCATGGTACTATTTTTAAAGAAGGGATCTTCAGATTAGGTAACTTACACAAACTCTTAATTGTTCCCACAAGACAAGTATAAATGATCGAGCCAAAACTACATTTACCAGCTTCAAACACTGACATTACAAATGGGAACAAAAAGAGAAACCACTACAAAGTTACAATGTGGATCGCACCATATTATCAAAAGCAGAAACACATTATTCCCCCCAAAAAAACTGGCTTCCTAAAATACTAGGTTTGACAATGATGAAAAATCAAACATCAAGAAAATCATCACTAGAAAAAACACACAATAAATATGTACACGAAATATACACTACTTACAGGGCACTCGACCCGCAGTCCTGTTTCCAGAAACACAGTGAAATACTCGACGTGAAGCCAGCACACTACTAGCTACATGCACTGATAATGGTACGCAAATAGTCAGTCTCCTAAAAGTGCGCCGGATGCTCGGCATTACGTAGGCATAGCGCGGGCTTCTGAGAGAGCAACTCCCTCGCGCATGCGAAAAGGCTCGGCCAGACAAAGAACTAGCAGAAACTGTGCTAGTGGGTACCTGAATAAACTTTAATAACTAGCAAACTACACATTCTATACTAAAAACATCTCAGTATTTCCGAAAGGGAACTTAAAGTGCTTTTCAACGAACTAAACTAGGAAAAGCTTAACACTAAGCTAAATTTAATATGATATTATAAAGACTGCCACACAAGAGAAGTGAAACGCAAAAAAGCATGAAAAACGTAAATCTAACTAAGACTAATTACATATCGTACAAAACCAAATAAATATTCTACAAGCAGGCATTGTGCTGAATCTAATGACTATCGAAACAGCTTTTTATGTTTAATAGAACGGAAGCTATGAGGCTTTAAAAATAAACAGAAAACACAAGTTACAAAACCATTACTAAAACAGAAGACTCACCGCACCACGCGAGTGGTGCCGTCACGGCTAGCGGCTGAGCCCCAGACGTGGACTAAAAACTACACATTCAATAATAATAAATCTTAGTATTTTTAAAATGGACTTTAAAGGGCTTTTCAATGAACTAATAACGGATACACTAGGCAGCTCTCACTGACAAAGAAAAATTATAACGGTGAATCCGCGTTTAAAGAAATAAATGCGTCATTCAAGATTGCCGGAAACTATTGTTTGATTCAACATAATTATCTGAGGGATTGTGGGAGTTTATTCCAAAGAAATGTTCCTTGGTATGTGAAAGACATCTCGCCGACTTAAGTTCTCACAGTCAGGAAGCATAATAGTTTAAATGTCTGCTGAGGAACGGAGCTGTCTTGAAGGTATGTACAAATGAAGAAGCTCAGAAAAATAGACATGACCAGTAGAAGGAGACAGACAGGTATGACAGATGGACAGAACTTTGTATTGTACTAAAGATGTGATAGGCAACCAATGAAGTGAACGCAGGATGGGTGTGATGTGGTCTGACTTCTGTGCTTTGACAACGAGCCGTGCTGCTGAGTTCTGCACCATTTGGAGCCGATCCAGAAGGTACAGAGGACAGTCACACAGGAGTGCATTGCCGTAATCGAGTCGGGAAAAGACAAATGAGCAGGCCAGAGTTTTAGTGGCGGCTGGTGTGAGAAGGAGAGGATGTGGCCAGGGACCACGCACGGGCGGTTTTGGGATAGAGGGATCTTATGCTAGTCCGGAGGGAATACACACGAGGGTGCCTCACGAAGGCCAAGAGGCCCTAGACTAGGGTGGTCCTGGGAGAGGCGCTGTAAGAGTTCCCCACTACCCGTAACACCAACGCAACTCGTCCCCTGGGGCCCCCACCTTTTGAGTCAGGCAGAGACCACTTGACCGCAAAGTCTCCCAGGTGACCCCAAAAACTGGGCAGCACGAGCCCCCAGGCTAAACACGGCGGATCTAGAGGAGAGAACCCCGAAATTAATCATTGTCCTGCTGCCTTGCAGGCGTAGCCGCTTGGCTGGGGAATAGCTAAGGGAGGAAAACCCTGACATCAAAGCCCCCGTGTCTCCGGGGAAGGTTTTTGAGCCTGAGACTAAATCAAGGACAGTCTGATATAATACCTACGACCCGAGGACCTCGATGCCATCGTCCCAGCGTGCTAGGCAATGGCAGACGAACCAAGGGTTTAAAGGGTGGGGCCAGTACTGCGCACACTGCACTCCACCCAAAAAGCTCCACCGCGCAGGCTTTAGGAAACCGCTTTACTGCCGGGGAAAATGAGAAAGTCTGCAAGAGGCATAGATTTGCGGGGGCTCATGATGATCTATGCCTCTTCCTGAACCAACCTATATCCATGTTCCTCGGACAGACGGAGACATGTTATGTTGAATTGTGGAGCCGGATTTCAACGAAGCAGATCATCCCACTATCAGCGCAGGACTCCTTTTCAGGCTTTAGAGTCTTGGCCCACTCAGGAATGAATCAGTTCAGCCCAGACGTACTACAACAGGAGATGAATCGACCATGATGATTCAAGGGCGCTGCCCAGCTCTTTGGACTTGAGGTCAGTCTGAAAAGACAGAAGTCCTTCAGCAGCCGGCACCCAAGTTAGAGCATCGCCCTCCCCACATCACCATCGGCGAGTCTGAACTAAAGTCAGTGCACCAGTTTACTTACCTTGGCTGCATCATCACGTCGGACGCAAAGCTGGACAAGGAGCTTGACAGCAGGCTGGCAAAAACGAACAGCGCTTTCGGGCGACTATTCAAGCGGGTGTGGCACAATGAACAGCTGAAAACAGGCTCCAAAATCAGCGTGTACAGAGCTGTCGTCCTCACCACCCTGTTGTATGGTTCCGAGTCCTGGGCCCTCTACCGCAGCCAACTACGACCTCTCGAACGCTTCCACCAGCGCTGCCTCGTACCATCCTGGGCATTCACTGGAGTGACTATGTCACCAACGTCGAGGTCCTTGAACAGCCAGAAACCGTGAGCATTGAGGCTTTGCTGCTGCGGACGCAGCTCCGCTGGGCGGGGCATGTTTCCAGGATGGAGGATCATCGCCTGCCCAAGATCACCCTGTTTGGCGAGCTTGCCACTGGACACCGAGACAGAGGGGCACCAAAGTATAGATACAAAGACTGTCTCAAGAAGTCACTTAGTGCATGCCAAATCGACCACCGCCAGTGGTCTTCGCTTGCTGCGGACCGTGACACCTGGCGCTCCACCATTTACAAGGCAGCCGTTTCCTTTTAGGAGTCTCGCAGAGCTAGCCTTAAGGACAAGCGGCTCAGGAGAAAAAACCAGAGATGCCGCAATTCAGAACCCTGGCCAGACCTTCCCCTGCAGCCACTGCGGTCGAACCTGCCTGTCTCGGATTGGCCTCCGCAGCCACGAGGAGGCCTGCAGACGTCGTGGGCAACCCCTATAAAATCTTCGTTCACGAAGTCAAGCCAAGAGGTGTGAGAAGATGTCTGATGGAGCTAATGCGACGGAGTTCAATAAATGCAGATCTACAGGTATTCAAAACGTGTTGTTTTAATGAGAGACTGCAATAAATTGTGACGCCAAGATTTCTCACCTGAGCAGAAAAAAACTTACTTCAATATCTAGGATTGTGATAGACTGCGGTGATGATGGCATCCTGTCTCGGAAGACAATGGAGTATGCGCTTGCTGGGTCAGTTACAGGAGTGACCTCTCCAGGGCGCAAGCCTGGGTGAAGTGTATGGAGATCCTGGGATGCCCAGTCGTCAAGATCCCCCTCTCGGCCTCGCTGATGTATCCAAAGGAATGCAAAGCAGTACATTTGGCACCAGTTTGGCTGCAGGAGCTGCCAGAACAGTGCGTGAATACAGGCAGCTGTCTGCCTTCGGGGCTCCACTCCTGATTTGAAGGGTTTACTCCCCCACATTTGGCCGTTGGATCCAACCTGATCTCCTCCGTCCTCTAGCCGTTGGCTGTCAGAAACAGCTCATCCGCCTCGTGGTGCAATGTAAACACCACCCCCTCACGTGGTTTAGCCCACCAGCTGAGGTGGTTTGCCAGGGTGTGGCGCTTGGAGCCAGCACGTGAGAGATTAAGGAGATAGATGAGGACCAGTGATGCCCGTCCGTCCTATGCAGGACGCAACTGCCGACTGCGTTAAAGAAGAATGTATTCTGGTAGAGGAAACTAGCATGGCTTCTGTTTTATCTTCATTCAGGTTTAGTTTGTTGGCTATCATCCATGTTCTAACATCAGAAACTGACTGTTGCACACACTGGATGATGGCATCGGTCTGCTCAATATGTTCTGATTTATACATCTGCGTGTCATTAAAGTACTTGTGTCGTGTTTAACGGCTGAAGAGCCTTAAAATGAATAAAATAAATTATGTTAGTCATTCAGGGGTGAAGGCTTGAAAAATCGAAATCATGAATGTTCCCAAGTTCTGATACACAAATATAAAACCCAAAGCAAAAAGGTGACTGGGCCAGACTGTAAACTATAAAGAAAATCCAGACGTGTTTCTTTCTGCGTTGGCATTTTCTTGCAAAACTATTTCAGTTTACAAAGCATGTTGCATAAAGGTTGCACTACACTGGTTCATGAAGGCCGGAAATTTGTAGGAGAGCTGAGGTGTAGGGGGGGGGGGGGTGAAAGAGGGGGGAGGAGGGGTGGAAGGGGGGGGGGCGTGGGTGTCTCTGTCAGAGCACAGAAGCAGCATCCAACTGCAAAAGACATAGACCTTCATAAGCCCCCGTAGTTGCGGGGTCTCATGAAGATCTATGCCTCTTGGTGGCTGTACATAATCTCTTGTTTTTTCTCCGGTGCGAACAACACCCAACTGCAAGAGACATATATCTTCATGGGCCTCCGCTGCTGCGGGGGCCCATGAAGATCTATGCCTCTTGCTTACTTCATTTATATCTCATGTTTATTGTAGATGGATGGATCTGTTAATGGAAACTGGCAGCCACGGGGTAAAAGGGGTGTGGCAGTTGAAAAAGATATTAGGGGGAAATAGTGCACCATTACTATGGTTCCAGATGCTTGGGAACGTTCGTTTTGCACAGTGTCCTTAGAGACCCCGATAGTTCGTTTCAATTGTTAGCCGGGTAACCGAGAAGGAATATAAAGACATGTCCGCTTTGAATTAAACCTCACGCTTGTCCAATGTAATAAGACTTTGCATATTGCGTGTCTAAAATGTCGTGATGGAAGCATGCCTGCCTTTATGTTCAAACGTTATGCCTTATCGACGAAACGACACTTTACTTATTGCAATTTTATAAATTGCTTGTATAAGATACAAACAAGACTAATAAAACAGTAGGCCTAAATAGATGCCGTGACAAGAGCGTGTGTGCATCCTTATACAATGCTGTATTCCAAGCTTGAGTCTGACGCCAGTCAAATCAAATGGAACCAAGCGTATTGCAAAGCAGTTTTCTTTTCTAAATGAAAACCCCAAGGACAGGATGACAATATATACAAAAGAATGTTTGGAAAGGAGTAGAGAGTGAGAATACATTCGTGAACATTCAGTTTCTGTGAACTGTTATGGTCGATCCTTCTCCCGCAATTCATGCCTAAATAACTTAAAGACCAAACTTTATCTGCTGTTTGACGTTTTAATTTCTCACGCTTAACCAATAAAAAGTTGGCAAATTAGGGGCTGGGTGTTAAATTCGTGGTACATATAATCGTATTCACTATTTGTTTATCTCGTCCAACCAATAAACAGTGTAGGCCAGTGTATATCCGCTTGTATTTTATTTCATCTCTCTTCTTCTTACTCTAATCCAATTAAACACAGCCTTTGTTAATGCCAATGGAAAACGTCCGGTGTATTCAGGTATAGTGTATAAATCTTTGAAAAGAAAAAGCAAAAACGTGAAAACAGGTGAAAGAAAGTCCCACACAAATGTAACAAAGTGTCGCAATACGCGAGTCTTAAGTCCGGTTTCTTTGCATTTGCCATTTTAAACGAAGAGACATAAACAGTGCACGAAATGTTTTATGTCCTGTGGAAACAGATGTTAACTCTTTCAAGACGTGGACGGCCTTTTGGACGAGTCTCCTGAAGACTACAAAACAGAGCAGGAGAAGATCGGTTTGATAGTTCACAAGGTATTCTGGCACCCCCCTTGAACTTTCATGGTTGATCAGTCTCCAGTTGGGGCACATCAGGTCTGAGCGATTTAAACCCTTCCATGCCAATGGACGCACTTTATTTTTTCTGAAAGCTTCGTTCATTCAACGAGCAAAAGCCACAAACGTCTCAAGAACAGGATACCAACTGGTCTCAGCAAGAGTTATAGATTCTCATGAACCCCCGCAACTGCGGGGGCTCATGCGGATCTATACCTCTTGCAGTCGTTTGGGTTCTCACATTTTCTCGGCAGTGAAGGCGTTAAAGATTTTGAAAAGCGCCTCTGTCCTCCCTTGTGATACGCGTGTCATAAGTTTGAAACAAACCAAGGGGAAGCACTCAGCGCTGGACAGACAAACAGTTAGATCCCCTGCCCCCGCCTATCAGGCACCCAATCGCCAGCCCACAGAGAAATACGCAGGTATAGAATAAGACGATCATTTGCATACTCGAAAAGAATCATCAGGTCTCTTATATAACCCATGTCTTTCTCCGGAACTTAGGAAGTAGGCAGGAGAAACATACATACACAAACACGAAGGTGCACTATGTGGTCGGTTAAATACCCTGATTTCCCACAGCAGATGCACAGAACCCCCTGGACTAAGTGGAACAAAGATACCCGGTCTGACGCAGCCTAACCTCAGCGACCATACATTTACGGGTGGCTGATCTTCTGGCACGATTGTGAAACGCCGAGTGCTTGTAACTAGAGAGTTTGCACATGCGTGGCCGGGTGACCCCGTACGAACGACTAGATAAAGACAGGTGCGAGAGCCTATTGGCTCAGTTGAGTTAAACAACTCGGTCGAGTACTCGCAGGTAACTGAGGGTGAGTGTATACCCGTAGGCCAGCCCAGAGGTGTGGCACTGTATTACTTTGTTTTGTAACAGCTGACCAGGGAACGGACACGTGTGAATATTCCTGAATAACCATTTTGATCGTTTTGAATAGGAGCGTTTTGATGTCAGCTGTATAGCAACCAGCAAACGTGTCTCTTCGGTTTCGATAAAAAAATATCAGTCTGAAGACGTTTTGTCTCGACAACCATTGGCTATACAAGGAATAGATCGTTTGGAAAGGGAACTTAAATATCATCTGTACGTAACATGGTTGGGAGCATTTCTGGATATATTTTAACAATTTTGAGTAAAAAAAAAAAACAGTCCGTGATGACACCTGTGTGTTGGTCTGCGACTTTAGGCCCTACGGCCTGTGGCCGAAAGGTCCAACATCACAGGCCAGCATACCATTTAGGTCATCCTTCTGTGACGTTTTGTCTACAACAACATACGGTATTACCAGCGTTGCTCACTTAGAACCTGAGTTCCCTCTCTCTTTGAACGATGGCTTTGCCGTTTTTGTCCATTTATGCAATAACTTAACATTTTTGTGTATAACTGAATATGACTAAGAATTCGACCCATCTACTTATACCGTGTAATTCACAGACACAGAAAGATGTTGTTTATATGTCTCTGAATAATTCAACTACCTTTTTATCTACAATACCAGGACTACAATACCAGGAAAATAAATTCAGCCACCTACAATTTCACTAGGCCAATTCTACAACCCTCCATCTACAATCCCAGGGATCCATCGACTAAAAACTCTCCATCTTTCAACGTGTGGCACGCCAGCCGATTGTGTCAAAGCAAATTAGACCAGCGGAGAGTGACATTTGTAGGCAAGGGAAACCCCTCGTGTAGACATTGTAATATTGTAGCATTCCTGACGACCAGCGAGCGATGACTAAACATGCAGTCAGCGCTCATTCCTGCCTCTGGATCGTGCATCTAACCCTGTGGGTTGTCTCCCTGCACAGCGCATGGGCGCAAGGTATGTGTAATAACTCACTGTGTCCCAGGACAAAATAAACACATTGTTTTTAGAGTTATCCTCTGCGGACTGCATTACAATTCAGGAGACAGAACGACCATGATAGTTGAAAGGTAGTGGCAGAATAGCTTGGCGCCTATAGGCGCCAAGCTATCCGCCACCACCCTTGAACTATCATGGTCAAGCCATATCTTGCCGCTGTGGTGTGTCGTGGGCAGGATGAAATAATGCATACTGGCAAAACAGGACGAATGGAATTTCATCTGAATTTTTATATTTTTTTGTTGGTATACAGTTCTGTCGCACTGCAAAAAGTTTTGGGTCACAGAATCCAGACCATAGGCGATTTGTGGAAATTGTTAACAAGAAAAGAAACACGCTTAGAAACGACAAGTACAACACAACTGTACGTTTCTAAGCATGTTTCTTTCTTTGTTAGGAATTTCTTAAAATATGGACCAGCCACGACATTCAACGCGATGGTGATATCGATCATGATGTTGGTGATGATGACGATGTCGTCAAGGATGATAGATGATGACTTTCATTTGTACAGCGCTTGTGTTGAAAAAAAAGAAAGAGAGATTTTTTGGTTTTGTTTTGTTGGTATACATACAGTTCTGTCGCACTGCAAAAAGATTTGGGTCACAGAATCCAGACCATAGACGATTTGTGGAAATTGTTAACAAGAAAAGAAACACGCTTATTTATCAATGATTTGCCTCTACATACTACTTGCCAAGATGTACAATGCGACCTTTTTGCTGACGACACCTCAGTTCATACTACTAGTAAAGATATACAGGTAATTTCCGACAACCTACAACAAAGTCTTCATGAAGTATCAGCTTGGTGTATAAACAATTCTATGGTTATTCATCCAGCCAAAACGAAATCGATAGTAGTCGCCACGCGCCAAAAACACCAGATAATGCCTCTATTACTTAACCTTTCACTTAAAGGTAGTCAGGTAGAACAGGTAAATGAACATCGAGTACTGGGGATTACAATGGACAGTCAGCTAAAATGGCAAGCTCATACAGACGCCTTATGCAAAATAGTAGCCAAAAATCTCTTTATGTTATCAAAACGGAAATATTATACTGATTCAGATACCCGTAAACTATTTTATAACGCTCACATACGTTCTTATATCGACTACGCGTCAACGGTATGGGATGGATGTAGTGAGGTCCATTTAAAGAGACTCAATTGCCTACACAGACGAGCGGCCAAAATAATCTGCCCTGATCCACACCTATGCACTGAAGAAAAGCTCTCAAAATCAGGTCTCCTGCCTCTTCAAGGTCATTTTAAATATAACAAAGCAATCTTTATTTTCAAAGTGTGGAAACGCAAAACACCTGAGTACATCTCCACTTTGTTCCGTAAGTCTGAGTCCAATCTTGGAAACATCAGAAAGCTTTTCATAGTCCCAAAACCAAGGATCGATCTATATAAAACTAGCGTATCCTTCTCAGGGGCACTTATCTGGAATGTCCTTCCCGACCATGTAAAATTCACCTCCTCGCTAGCGTGTTTTAAAAAGTGTCCCTGCAAATATTTTGTGGATCACTCGTAGGGATGCCTTAACCACTTGTATGATATGTTTCTTTTTATGCTGGGTGCAATTTATTCCCAATTGTCTCTTTTCATTTATCATTTAGACTACTTAGCTCTGTCTATGTGTGAAGGGGTGCGGGTGGGGTGGGAGGTGTCTGTGAGTCTATGAGTATGTCTGTCTATGTGAACAGTGTTGTCCTCTGTTTGCAAGTATTATGTTTACTTAAATGTATGTATATTTGTAGTTAGTCTTGTAGTTGTTAGCAACGGCAGGTTTGTAAATTGGCTGTGTCGATGACGATGTCAATGCCTAAACCGTTGTAAAATAAAGTTTCATTGATTCATTGATTCATTAATTCATTGATTCTCTCAGTCTCTCTTTGCCGTTAGAATTCTCAATGTCAGAGGCAGATGTATTTTTATATGTGTAGAGTAGCAGGACAGTTTGGAAGATAGGCATTGCTATGCCTAAAACTTTTTATCCTGAATAAAAACGTTTCATCATCATCATCATCATCATCATCTCTCTCTCTCTCTCTCTCTCTCTCTCTCTCTCTCTCTCTCTCTCTCTCTCTCCTTCTCTCTCTCTCTCTCTCTCTCCCCCTCTCTCTCTGTCTCTGTCCCCTCCCCCCCTCCTCGTCTTTCTCTCTCTGCGCCTCCATTTTCAACATCCGGAAATTGAGAACAACAGCAAAACAGCAACAAATAATTTAACCAGCAAGGGATATACACTGTATAATGCACAACGTTTTATAATAATAATAATAATAATAATAATAATAATAATAATATATTATTATTATTATTATTATTATTATTATTATTATCGTCATCATAAACAACACCATCATCATCACCATATCATCGTCATCACAGCGCAGCTGTGTGATGTTGTTACACAGGCAGAGAACTCAAAACCAGACTCTTGTTGTCGCTGGCGATTTCAATAAAGCTAATCTCAGCAAAGAGATGCCTAAGTTTGTACAGCAAGTATCTTGTGCCACTAGAGACAGTAAAATTTTAGATCATTGTTACTCAACCATGAAAGGCCTTTACCGTTTCATCGCCCGTGATCCACTCGGACAGTCAGACCATGCCATGATTTATCTTGTTCCAGCATACAAGCAACAACTCAAAAGTGCAAAAGCAAAAGTAAAATCAATCAAACAATGGTCACGTGAGGCAGCTGAAACACTCCGTGGCAGTCTAGAGTGCACTGACTGGGATATGTTTAAGGAGGTAACATCAGACATTCACGAGTACACAGAGGCTGTCACTGACTATATTCCCTTCTGTGAGAGCCTCTGTATTTCCACCAAGACCTGCAAGAGTTTTCCTAATGACAAGCCATGGTTTACAGTAGACATTAAACACAAACTTCAGGAAAAACATGACGCATACAAAGACAATGACAGAGTAAGGTACAAACAAGCCAGGTATGCAGTACTAAAAGCAATTAAGACTGCCAAGCGCCACTTCAGAGACAGACTAGAACAGAAAATCGCAGATAGTAACCCTAGAGACATCTGGCAAGGCCTCAAAGACATTACAAACTATAAACCAGCTTCCAAGACTGCTGATGTTACAGATGCGTCTCTCCCAGACACTCTGAATGACCTTTATAGTCATTTTAACAAAAAGAATAGGACCCCACCTCCTTCTGTGGAGAGGAGTCTTACTGAGAACCCACCTTTCATTATTCTAGACGCCGATGTCAGGTGCATGTTTCAGCGTCTAGACAGCAGGAAAGCTGACAGCCCAGATAACATTTCCCCACGCTTACTCAGAAACTGTGCGGACCAGCTCTCGGGCGTCTTTACTGACATTTTCAACATGTCTCTCTCTCAGTGCACTGTTCCTCAGTGTTTCAAAAGGGCCACCATCATTCCTGTCCTGAAAAAAATCCAAAGTGTCCTCCCTAAATGACTACAGTCCTCTGACCTCTGTTGTCATGAAGACGCTTTAGCGCCTGGTCCTCCGGTTTTTGAGAACATTTACCGATCCTCTGCTGGATTGTTTTCAATTCGCGTATCGCGAAAAACGTTCCGTGGAGGACGCGGTGTCACTTGGTTTGTTTTATGTTTTACAACACCTTGAAATCCAAAACACCTATGCCAGAATTTTATTTATTGATTACAGTTCTGCTTTTAACACCATTATTCCATCCAAATTGTACCAGAAGATCCAGCAAATCGGAGTTCCAGAGGCATTGTGCCTCTGGACCCTCGATGTCCTGTTGATGAGACCACAGGTCGTTAAAATTGGTGGAAATGGGTAATCCACCCTCACTTTATTCACGGGTACGCCTCAGGGCTGCGTGCTCTCCCCTATGCTCTACTCCCTGTTTACTTATGACTGTGCTTCATGCCATGCCAGTACTAAAGTTTTGAAATTTGCAAATGACACCACAGTGGAAGGTTGCATTATAAACTCAGACGAATCCGCTTACCGTAGTCAGGTTGAGACTGTAATTAGTTGGTGTAATAACAACAACCTTGAACTGAACTCTGGCAAAACAAAAGAAATGATTGTGGACTTTAGAAAGAAACAGTCCCCTCCTTCTCCCCTTGTGTTCAATAGTGAAATCATTGAAACAGTCCAGAACTTAAAGTTTCTTGGCACTACCCCGTCATGTGACCTGAAGTGGGAGGAAAACACTCGCCTCATCGTCCAAAAAGCACAGCAGCGCTTGTTCTTCCTGCTACGTCTGAAAAGTTTCGGTCTCGGTGCCCACATGTTGATGCAGTTCTACCGAGCTGTGATTGAGAGCGTGCTCACCTTTTCGATCACGGTTTGGTATGGTTCCATCACAGCCAAAAAGAAAATCAGACTCAGTAGAGTGGTCAAGACCGCTTCAAAAATAATAGCCTAGCCTAGACAAACTGTACCAGCAGCGTCTCTTACGTAGAGCAAATCTTATCTCCGGTGATTCCACCCACCCCGGCAATGAGCCTTTTCCAAATTTTACCATCAGGGCGCAGGTACAGGTCCATCAGTACCAGGACCAGCAGATTCCACAACAGTTTTTTTCCCTCTGGCTGTTCACGCTCTCTCTGATCAACCGCGATCAGCGCGAGTGGCGAGTGAGAACGAATGTGTACAGTCAGCTTTTAACTGAATCAGATGTTACTGTGTGTGTGTGTGTGTGTGTGTGTGTGTGTGTGTGTGTGTGTGTGTGTGTGCGCGT
Organism: Semisulcospira habei; assembly: GCA_036245525.1. Classification (NCBI taxonomy): domain Eukaryota; kingdom Metazoa; phylum Mollusca; class Gastropoda; family Semisulcospiridae; genus Semisulcospira; species Semisulcospira habei. The sequence goes on along the minus strand of BTPG01000006.1, from coordinate 15,961,846 downwards.
GTGTGTGTGTTTAGTCTTAGTATCTGACACTAACATCAAGACAAATTCCAATGTTTTTATTGTTTTGTACATGGAAACATATGGCAATAATTCTTATCTTATCTTATCTTATCTTGTCTTATCGTATCCTTTCTTATCCTATCTTATCTTATAAACTTTCTTATCTTATCTCTTATCTTATCATCATCATCTTACGCTTCAGCTGAGTTGTCTTCAGTGGAGAGCGCCCCATTTTTATTTCGTTATTTCAAACAACCAAGCGCGCAAATGCCATTGGAAGACTAAGTAATGTGTGTTCATCGTTGTGTGTTCACAGAAATGGTGCATGGAAGAGTGAACGTCCCTGGAACATCTACAAACACAACAGCAGACGGCAGTTTGCCGCCTTCTTTGAACGTGGACCTGAATTTAACGGCCAGCGACCTGCACCTGAATTTCGTCAAAGATCCGGACATTAACCCTGCCCTGCCTGTGTACACCCTTTATACGGACAGCAATGGCAAGCTGCAGATCCAGCATCAGAAAATGGACAATGCCAAGGTAGGAAGCGTACAGGTTATTCTGTCTTTGAAGGCAGAAGACAGTAACTTACTGTCGATATTTGACCACCGGTCCGTGGCGATGGTCAACAATGCTAAAGATGCGAGTTCGATGCCGGGCTCCACTTTGGAATCAACTTTAGCTCACTTACCAAATTTCAAATATAAAACGATTTCAGTAGCTCGCTTAAACTTGCCTTTAGCACTATGTGAATGTTTTGTGTTTATGTACAGTGTGTGAATGCGCGTGATTCACGTGAGCGTGCATGTTGGGTTTAGTTCGCGGCGGCGTTTTGAGCCGATATTTAATTGGGTAAAGCGCCTAGTTAATGCGCTGAATTTTTTATTTTATTTATTTATTTTGTACCCATGTTCCTTGGACGACTGTTTTTTTTTTTTCTTCTTCTTTGAATTTTTTCCTTTCCCAAAAACAGTGTGGAGCGACTGGCAGTAGAGGGGTTAATGAAAGTTGGCCATACTATGATCTGTAGTTCACACATGCAGCTGTGTCTGCTTGTTTTGAAGCATTAACCCTTTACGTTTGTTGTTATTTGATGGGGGATGGGGGAGGATAGCTATGCAAATGGCTAACTAATGAAATTGTACTGTATCAAGTGAAACGGAAATTCGTGAAATAATTGTAACAGAAACGATTTTCATTGTGTAATAAGGACAATTTTGCACTTCACAAAATGGACTTACTGAGTAAGTCCATTTTTGTGACATGCAAGATTTCTATTTTACTATCAGCGAAAGGCTTAACTCCTTCCCTGCCACGGGACGTGCATTTTTGCTTCTGAAGTCGTTGTTCATTCAAAGCTTAACTGACGACCAAAACCCGTAGCCGTCCACGAAACATGGATATAAACTGGTCTTAGCAAGAGGCATAGATCCTCGTGAGCCCCCGCAGTCGCGGGGGCTCATGAGGATCTATGTCTCTTGCAGTTGGACCGTGTTCGTGAAGGGGTTAATATCTAATAAAATTTGTGAATTTCCCTCCCCACTGTATTACAATGAAATCTTGCATTAAAAAAAGAAAGAACTTACACAGAGAGTCCATTTTTGTGACAGGCAAGATTATTATTTCACTAGCAGCGAAAGGGTTAACCTTTTGTTTCTGTATCTTTTTATCAGACGTTTGGCGTGTACCAAGACGTCACGAACGGCGCTGCAGTCGGAGTCACACGGGAAGTCGATGAAAACGGGATATCATACTTTAATTTGGTAAGTGCTACATCAACAAAATGGAGACAAGGTAAATACACTTGATGCACAAATCCTCGCACTTGTTTGCGCCAAATCTTGGGTCTTACATCTTACCTTCATGTATAATTTTTCCAGGAGGGGGTTTTACATTCCCAAGGTAAAGTGTACGACGTCAAAAGCGTCAGACCAGATGATGGCGTCCAAGAGCGACGTCGAAGGGACGTCAGCAACAACGTCACAAATGACGTCGACGTCATGAGGAGAGAAGGGGAGCAGGAGTTTGAACTCAAGGAACACGCAGTCGTCGCTGCTGACGCCTTTGATTATCTTCCTAAACGTAAGTTACCATACGACATAATGTTACGATATAATTGAAGGCGACGCACAATAATTTAAGGAAAGACTGTTTCAAGAAAAGACAAGAGCGTTTGAAACAAGACAATTTAACTCATTCAGCCCTGTCACAATATAGCAGGAGATGGGTCGACCATGATAATTCACGGGTAGTACCAGATTAGCCTGGCGCCTGTCGAAGCCAAGCTAATCCGGCACTGCCATTAAATTATCATGGTCGATCCATCTCCTGTAACTGGTGCATAGTCATTAGGTGATGCCTCCAAAATTAGGAAAATACGGCCGTCGGCCTGAATGAGTTAAGGCAGGACAAGATTAATGTACTAATAAAAAAACCTAAAAATTAAAAATCACAACCCTTTTAACACATTCTACCCCAGGACCGAATTCCTCAAATTACGAAGTTGCCCACTGAAGGACTGTATTACTATTCTGGAGACAGATAAGAATGATTGTTCAAGGATGGTACCAGAATAGCTTGGCGCCTATGGGCGCCAAGCTATTCTGGCACCACCCTTGAACTATCATGCTCGATCCATTTCTTGCTGTGGTGTGTCGGGGCTGAATGGGTTAAGACAAGACAACATAATTATGAGTGGACAGGTTGACCTATTATATGTTGAGAGCTATATAAGAAATATAGTTAGATATCCCTTGAGATCTGCGTCGCAGTTCTTAGTTCTATCTAGAGATGATGATGATGATGATTAAACTATTATTTTATTATTCAGGATAAAAAGTTTTAGGCATAGCAATGCTTATCTTCCAAACTGTCTTGCTACTCTACACATATAAAAATACATCAGACAATACAGCAAAAAATAAAACATATATAAGTACAAAGACCCATCCCCCCCAACCCTCAGAAAAAAATTAAATAAATAAATAAAATAAAAAAAATGTAAAATTGTCTTTCATTAAAAAAAGAGGCAAGTCGACCATAATAGTTCAGGCGCCAAGCTATTCCGACACCACCCTCGAACTATCATGGTCGATCGCACATCCTGTCGTAGTATGTCAGGGCTTTATGAGTTAAAACAAGACAGGACAACTTGAGACAAGACAGTCTACGATAAAAAAAAAAAAATTAAATTAAACGCGCGCACGCAAGCATACACACGAACGGGCAAGCACACACGCGAACGCACAAGAAAAACCCTCCTGTGTTATTCAAACAAGTGTTGTGTACGAAAATGTTGTCTTTTTTTTTTTAGCGCCGAGTATTCAGAAGAAGAAAGAGATGACGAGTTACCTAAACATTTCCCATCCCACCGCCATGCCGCTAGGGGGAGTGCCGACATCACGTCAAAAGAGGGCGGTTACTCAGGACGTCTACGTGGATGTTGTCGCCCTTGCAGACTACGCTGTTTACGTTGAGTGAGTAAACCTATTTTTTAAAATTTTTATTTATTTATTTATTTATTTATTTATTTATTTATTTATTTATTTTTTTTTTTTTGGGGGGGGGGGGGGGGGACAACCTTAACGGTTGATTTGTGTGCTGGTGTGAGATTTTGAACCGTACGGTGTGACGCCGTGAATTACAAAATCACAGAGCAGCACACAGTCTAGATATGTGTGTAACAGTTACTATGTCGTCTGTGCGCCTGTGTCTGCGCCTGTGTCTGTCTGTCTGTCTGTCTCTCCTGTGTTGATAGTTACGAGTCTCACGGCTATTCGATCAAAGAGAACATCAATTTTCTGCAGTGATTTGGGAAAAGTAAGCATGGCCACTTTTGTGAAAAGCAACATTTCATTGTTATATACCTTTATGTAGTGGCTTTTGCCAAATCACCGCAGATTTTTTTTTCTCGTCCATTTTCCCGGCCTTTCAGGCCTGAAAGAGTTCGGACACGTGAAATTTTTCAATCTTGCGGTAAAACGACAGATCACGCCCTTAAAACGCGGCCTTGCCAGAAAACACACAACTGCCTCTGTTCTGAGATAAACACGCCGAAAACGACAACAACCCTGCCCTTTAACATAGCCTCCTCAGTTTATCTGTCAGGCTCTTCCTACAAACCAAAAGTGATCAGGCCGACATCAGCCGTAGTGGGCCCGAGCACTGTCGTGCTCGGGCCCACTACGTCGATGTCGGCCCGAGGGGCTTTTGCTTTACTGCTAGCGAGTACCGTCTAATCGTGCTGCTTGTTTCCAGAAATGCAACACTGTTGCACCTTTTTGTCCATTTGCGGATTAGACACGCTCTCGTGAAAAGGGGTATGAATAGCAAGGTGGGATGAGGGAGCAAGAGGTATAGATCCTGGTGAGCCCCCGCAGGTAGCGAAGGCTCATGAGGATCTATGTCTCTTGCAAGTGTGTTGGGTAAACTTCAGGAGATTTTTTTGTGTGTTCTGCCAAACATAGTTCTGTTTGATACTTGTCCAAATGTGGCAAGAAGTCGCCTTTCTGAAAAGCGTCGTCGCTAGAAAAAATAGAACAAGATAATCCAAAGATCTGTCTCTCTTCCCTCCCCCTCCCCCCCCCCCCCACCTCTGCAGTCCCATTCTCGGTCTTAGCAGCATGGATGTAAATGCATCCATAGAGAGATTTGAATTGTACATGTCCCTGCACTCTGCAAGTACTCAAGAGGATTTAAAACTCTGCCAGCCAATTGTTAGATTTAAATGATCCGGACATCGTAGGTACACTGCCACATGAGGTACACGCTATATATTGTTCTCAACAATTCATGAGCCTTGATAGACCTTGCGTCCTGCAGGTGCTTATGAAGATCTGCGTCTCTCAAAAACGGGGATGTGTTAACAAAACAAGGTACACGTAGTTTACGCTCATCTGAGTGCGCCGTCCATAAGTTGACATGGGGCTCCAAACACTGCGCCAGGTTTTAGTTTCGATCGAAACGCGACAGGTTACTAGTAAACTGCGAATGCTTGAATTAGATTGCTGCTCTGTAATGTTTTTATATTTTTGTTACAAGGTTTGTAGCGATACGCCCTGCACCGTTTGAGGAAGTATTCCACTAGATAGACCCAATTGTACACTTCTATTCAAATGAGATGCTTCTCTTCGTATCTCATTGTAAAGGGAGTGTACTTGTGGCGTACTCCCCGAGTGGGCCTCTACGGGAGTACTCACGCAAACGGTGCGGCGATGCATAGAGTTTACGAATGCACTTTGGTCTGTGATTCTGGCTCTTAGGGCCTACAGCTGCAATGTCCCAAAACATAAAACAGCACCACAGTGTGTGCTTTACTTTTCACTATGGTTTACACCGCGTAGTATCCGTAGGCCCAGCTTATAGAATCATTAACCCATTCAGCCCTGACGCACTACAGCACTAGATGTGTCGACCATGACAATTCAAGGATATGTCGGCGCCAAGCTAATCTTGCACTACCCTTGAATTATCATCGTCGATCCATCTCCTGCAACAGGTGCATAGTCGTTAGATGACGCCTCCCAAATTTGGGAAATACGTGCGTCGGGCTGAATGAGTTAACAAAACTGTACCTGCAGATCGCAGGAGTTGGATGGACTAAAAAGCCAGGCTCTTTCCTTTAATGTATTATCATGTGTGCGTGGCTTTTTGCTTGTTTTTTTGAGACACTGAACTAAACAGCCAGGTGTTAACTTTAAACTACTGTTGGTGTTAGTTTTAGATTCCACGCCTATCAAGAGATACTTCACGTGTCAAACCACCAACGTGATTTATGTCATCTCCTGTGTAAAATGTGGCCAACTCTATGTTGGAGAGACGGAAAGAACCATCAACGACCGTTTCAAAGAACATCTTCAGTCTGTCAAGTACCAATACAACAGACCGGTCGGACGACATTTCAACCAGACCGACCACTCCGTCTCGGACATTCGTGTTAAAGGCCTCTGGCTTATGCAAGCCGGTAATGTCTGGGCCAGGAAAGACCGAGAAAAAGGGTATTTACCCGAAATATTAATAAATTGTGTGTCTTTTCTAAGCGTGTTTCTTTCTCCGTTGGGTACTTCTTTGCAATTTACACGCTTGCATTCATCTTTTTGGTCTGGATTGCTTATCGAGAAATTGTATCTCTCATGAGAAAGAGTTTAGTTTTATGCTCGACCTTCAGTGAATGGCCAGCTAATAGCTCACAACATCTATTTCATAGATACATGTAGTTTGTCTTACAAGAATGCTGCAAAGTAGACAATAGAAGTGTAAACGTCGTCAAATAATAGACATTTCTGTTCTTTCCCCTCTGTGCTACGGTGGAGAGTGCACTCGCCGCGCACAGTGGGCGATAACAGATTTAATAATAATAATACTGTTTATTGCCATTTGCCTTAAGAACATAAAGCATAGGAATGTGTGTTGGTGTCGTTACAATTACAAACATCACATTCGACTCTATCACACAGTTCAATGCTCTACACACACTGTCAAACTTTAAAACTGAACAACTAATCTCACAAACCCATACGTACCCATTAGAGAAGATAAAAGAGAGAGGCCTGCGACACCTATGTCAGTAATACCGTATCGATACTTCTAAATCAGGGTAAATTACATACGTAATTACGTTAATGACACCTATGTCAGTAATGCCGTATCGATAGTTTTAAATCAGGGTAAATTACATAGGCTACTTTTCAGAATTTCCAATCTCCCGTTATCCCAATTCTCAGTGCAAAGAATGTATCTGATTCACAGCATAATGCCCTCTTAACAAACTGCGTAATACCCCCCCCCCCCCCCACCACACTTCACCATACAATAAACAATAGTCAATTGACACGGCGACACAACAATGCGCTGATTCAGTCTCTCTCTCTCTCTCTCTCTCTCTCTCTCTCTCTCTCTCTCTCTCTCTCTCTCTCTCTCTCTCTCTCTCGGCTTGACACGGCCACACAATTAACAGTGCGCTGATTCAGTCACTGCTAAACAAACTGCGTAATACACCCACCCCCCTTCCCCTTAAACGTCACCACCCTCCGCACTCATCCATACAATTTCACAATAGACAATGCGCCGATTCACTTCTAAACAAACTGACCTACTTTCGCAGTCCACCATACAATACACACTAACATGGCCACTCAATCAACAGGGCGCTCAAGGAAATACATGCATAACCTCAGACTAGTAAACAGCCACCTTCGTTGAGGCGCGTTATGATTGGACCTGTTCTGAAAGATCGTTATGCACCGAACTTGTTTCGTTATGCACCCGACTTGAGTTAATATGTACGAGACCAAACACAATATTCATACAGGAATTTTTAATTTTTTTAAATATGTACCAGACCCTACACAATATTCAAAAAGAAATGTATAATTTTTTTAAATATGTACCAGACCCTATGGTTTTCTTTCATATATTCAAATAGCCAGCGGCTTCACACACCCACAATGTGGGCAGGGGAAAAAACCCACTCTATGTATAAACACCATGAAGTCTTTACAGACACAGAGCCAAAATGAGTTTGCAACCTGTTGGAAAACAGAGAAAGCTTTAAGATAAGGCCCTTCTTGTGAGTAGACTGAAGGGTGTTTACTGTTGACTTCTGCGCAGGCCAGCCCTAACAGGACTTGTGACACATGCACTCATGCTAGCCTACTCACCCGTAACTCAAAGCCGCCTCCTATTGGCACGTCAATCTCAGTCGCGTCTGCGCGGCCCCCATAACCCGCCCGTCAGTCACTGAGGGCCGTCCATAATTACACCCGAACTAACCACGGCCTGCGCATGAGGCATAAATTCTCATGAGCTGCTGCACTGAGTCGCAGGGCTTCGCATGAAAATCTATGCCTCATGCTAGCCTACTACCCATAACTCAGTCAACGCCTCTCGCACGTCAATCTCGCATCTGCTGTGCATGAGGCAATAGATTTCTCTGTCCCACCCAAGGCATAACCCGCTCAGGGCCAGTCATGATCACGGCCTCGGTGCTGTGGACGAACGAACTATGTTAGGCTAGTTTTGCCTGAAAGATTTTACAGTCGTCTGTGTAGTCATTTTGAAAATGATGTGTTGAATGCAAGATGTGTTTTGCTAGGAAGGATTTATGTGTTTTGTTAAGAAACATCTTGTAAACCAAAAGATAAGTTTTGTTTTAATCATATTGCAGACGGTTACTTGTATTAAAATTATATTTTGTATTAAAATGGACTTAATGACGCACGATTCACATTGCGGCCTATTTTGTGGCGCCACTTCGTGTGGGAAGACTGAATTTGTTCTTAACCTCTTACAAACAAGATACCTTCATCATTTCGAAAACATTGTAATATTTTGTCCAACAATCAAACACAACAAAGCTTATCACAACCGTTCATTCATTTGGACTGACAACAACATATACTTAGTCGACCCTGAGAAAAAACTGAATGATTACCTGCTATATTTTTACAAGCAATTTGAAGGACAGCCAACATTGTTCATAGTCGATGACTGTTCTGCAGAGAAAGACATTGTCAAAAAGAGAAACATATTAGCAGAACTTGCCTTCAGTGGCAGACATGCAAACATAAGTGTATGGATTCTCACTCAGAAATATAATGCTGTACTGAAAGATTTTCGAGAACAGTTAAAGTTTATCTGTTTGTTTTACTGTAAGGACCGTGACAGCTTTGAAGACTGTCTCAGAGAGAACGATGTCATTCCAAATAAGCAAGAACGGGATGATGTAAAAAATAAACTGAAATCAACTAAGCATCTAAAGCTCATTTTGAAGACAGATCAACCCACTGGGTATGGATTAGTAAATTAATTTATACTTTTGGGTTTGTCTTTAAAAATGACAGACAGACAAAATTGGCCTATTAGTGAAATCATAGATATTACACATTGCTTTAAAGATGTTAAATATAAAAGCCAGCTTAATAATAGAGAGTCACCTGGTAATTTATTTATTATACCAACAACAGTGTATATGTCTGGTAATATAACTTTTTATGTTGATAATCCATTTATTAAAAAAATAACTGTTGATATTAAGACACAATCATTTATTATTAATGAATATTATGATGGTTGGTTTACTAAATTGTGTAGTAATTTAGCAAAAGAGCTAAATAAAATAAATTTATATTTTAACGATATTATATTTAATAAAATGGTATTACACATACAAAATCAATAATTATAAACACATGTGTAAATAAATTTGTTTATTGTAGGAGTTACAGTCAATAAAGTGCCATTTTCATTATATAATTTTCTGTTTATTTTTTTGTCGGACAAATAAAAAAGATGGACAACCGTCAAAGATTAAGAAACGTGTTTCACACAACTGACTTACCTATATATAATATTTACAATGTCTATGAATCAATAGAAAGATCTTTTTTAGTCATACAAAATAACCTTCTTTCTGATAGTGTAAAGATTCAGATTGTTGCAAAAATAGAATTTGTCAGAGATGTTGGTAAAGTTATTGTAACGTATATCTCGACAAGGCAGCACACAGTTAATTCGAGAAGAGAACTAGAGAAAGTGTTTAGAGAAAGATTGTTACCAGACTTCCATGAAGCAATTGACAGAGCAGAAATGCAAGGGTCTGGCTGGCATGAAGGCCTTGTACATGAACTACAACTAAAGCAGTCAAGATATCATCCTATTTTAGGCAAATCATGGATACCACTTCCAACTGAGGTTGCAAAAAAAAAGGCTGTCGTCAATATTCAGAACAATGATAATTTATGTTTCATGTGGTGTGTGCTTTCTAAACTTCATTTTGTAAAAACAAAACCTGAACGTGTATCTAACTATACCAAATTTATAAACGAACTCAACTTCAGTGGCATTGAGTTCCCTGTTAAAATAGAGGACATAGACTTGTTTGAAAAACTAAATTCTGGTATATCTGTGAATGTGTATGTATGGGATAATCAATCTGAGAATAAGTTACAGCCAATTAGAGTATCTCCAATTGCCCCAACCTATGGGCAGCCAGAAGATAAACATGTTGATATGTTACTAATAAGCTCTGGTGATAACTTTCACTACACAATTATTAGGAGTATGTCACGACTAATTCATAATCATGTATCAAAACACAATGGCAAACAGGAAATATGTAAAAGATGCTTACAAAGGTTCTCCTGTATAAAAGTGGCACATAAGCATACCCAGCACTGTAGGTCGGCTGATGACATTCAAACAATACTTAGGTATCCAGATCCTGGCAGCAAGGTTTATTTCAAGAACTATGTTAATCAACAAAAGCTGCCATTTGTAGTATACGCAGATTTTGAATCACTCGTCGTTCCATATGAAGGTCCAATTCCAGAGTCATTACCAAAGACTATAAAATTGAGTGACCAAGTGGTGTGTTCTTTTGGATACATTATTGTTAGGTCAGACGGTCTTCATTCAGAGCCTGTTATCTACAGAGGTGAAAATGCAGCATGTCTGTTTTTAACAGAAATGAGACATCTGTATAGTCAGGTAGTACAGTATCTCACAACATGTCAGATGCCTTTGGTGATGACAGAAGAAGACAAACTGAAATTTGATACAGCTGAGACGTGTTGGATTTGTGAACAGCCTCTGGGGGGTGATAAAGTTCGTGACCACGATCACATAACAGGGAGTTACAGAGGTGCTGCACATAGCAATTGTAACTTGTTATTAAAAATAGATCCTAAGACATACAAGTTACCAATCTTTTTCCACAATCTCAAAGGATATGATTCACACATCATCATGCAGGCTGTTGATGAGTCTTACAGAAAAATTAGTTGCATTGCCCAGACAACTGAAAAATACTTGACTTTTAGGTTAGACAAATTAGCATTTTATGACTCCATGCAACATCTGTCTTTAGGGTTGGCTAGTCTAGCAGAAGGACTGACTGAGTATCCAATAACAAGTAAATATTTTGAGCCAGAATTGATTAAGAAAGGAGTCTATCCATATGAGTACATCAGTGACTGGGTAGTTTTTGAAGAAACAAGACTGCCACCAAAAGAGAAATTTTATTCTACACTAATTGGTAAAGGTATTTCTGACTCTGAATACCAACACGCACTTAATGCGTGGGATAAATTAGGGTGTGAAACTATTGGTGACTACCATGACCAATACTTGAAAGCTGACGTTTGCTTGCTAGCAGACGTATTTGAAAGTTATCGTGAAAAGGGTTTGTTACACTACAAGCTTGACCCTGCTTGTTACATCACTAGTCCTGGCATGACATGGGATGCATTTTTGAAATCCAGTAAGATATTTATAGACCTGTTGTCTGATCGTACGATGGGTGAAATGGTGGAACGTGGATTGAGGGGAGGCATTAGTCTAGCAGCAAACAATTATGCCAAGGCAAATAATAAATATCTTGATGACTTTGACCCCTCAAAGCCAAGGTCATTTATTACGTACGTGGACGCTAACAATTTGTACGGATTCGCGATGTGTGAATTATTACCATTAAAAAACTTTTGTTTGTATGATTTGTCACAGTATGGCATAAAAAAATTAACAAAATATATTATGGCTCGAGGTCAAAATGATGAAAAGGGTTGGATCTTTGAAGTAGACCTGGAGTACCCACACCATCTACATGATTACCACAATGATTATCCATTAGCAGTTGAGAAAATGAGTATGACAGGGAAAAAAGAAGACACCAAACTAGTGCCAAATTTAAATGACAAATTCAATTACGTTTGCCACTACCGCTTGTTGCAGTTTTACATCAGACACGGGTTAGTACTAAAGAAAGTTCACAGAGGAATTCAATTTGATCAGAGTGCTTTCATGAAAGATTACATAATGAAGAACACAACCCTTCGTGCCAGAGACGGCAACACTGCATTTGACAAAGACTTCTTTAAGCTTATGAACAATGCCTGTTTTGGTAAGACGATGGAAAATCCTCATCACCGCAAAGATGTGAGACTGGTCACAACTGAATCGGGTGCAATTAAACTTACAGGCAAGCCTCAGTACACAGGGTATAAAGAATTTCATTCATCATTGTATGCTGTGTCACTCAAAAAAAAGATTGTTAAACTGGACAAGCCAGTATTCATTGGTATGGCAATTCTTGAGTTGTCAAAATTATTAATGCTTGAATTTTATTATGATTACTTCAAACCAAAGTATCCTGAGTGTCGTCTGCTATACACTGACACTGACTCTATGATCATAGACGTGCCTACTGAAGACTTTTATGAAGACATGAAAACAGAGTTACACATGTATGACACGTCCGATTACCCTAAAGACCATCCACTGTTCAACACACAAAACAAGAAAGTGCCTGGTAAGTTTAAAGATGAACTAAATGGTGTGCCTATAGTTGAGTATGTTGGACTGAGATCAAAAATGTATTCTATACTACACCAAAAGGGTAGTCAGTCAAAAGCCAAAGGTATCAAGAAAACAGCAATAAAAAATAAAGACATTCGTCATGAACATTACAAGCAAGTGTTAGATGGAGAACTGATGCCTGATTATCCAAACAAGTCACTGAGATCAAACAAACATAATTTAGAAATGATCCAAACACATAAGAAGTCTCTAGCAGTAGGGGACACGAAACGAGTGTTTTTCAGTAAGGAGAAAGCTTATGCACCTGGTCATTACAGGCTCAAGTTATCTGAAGAAATAGCTGATGAACTGGTTGATGAACTAATCAATGAGTTAGTTGATGAAATGATTAAAAATGCGTAACAGTGTCTGGGGGAATAATCTGTAATTCTTCTCTGACAAATGCCCTCTGAGGCGCAGGCTCATACAGATAATATATTGTTGCGTCTGGACCAGGGATTATTTTTTTTATATTATGAACAGATGTTGACCAGATGGGGTCTGTCGCCCTGCGTCTTATGTCATTTTCAGCTTCCCCTGGTTGATATAAATATCTCACCTGTTTGGTAAATAAACTTGTGTCTGGAGGTGGGGTTGGCCCTTTTTTTGGCTCTGCAATTGTTTTCAATTTAATAGCATCAGCAGGCTTAGGGTGTCCTTCATTATTCATTGCTTTTATCACATGTGGTAATCTCTTAACCCACTCCGTGTTACGGGTGTCATGCATGAGTTCCTTAGAATACTGGTAACTGAAAAGTCTTTCTGATAACTGTTTGTTAAAGTTTTCAACAATTGCCTGTGATCTGTGCACACCTGGAATGCCTCGTCTGACCAGTACACCATGCTTAGCAAATAACTGATTAACTGCACCTTTGAATTCTGATCCATCATCAACCTGCACTAGTCTGGGGTATCTTAAAGGGCCTCGACCATATATTTTTGTTAATGCTGTAGCAACTGTACTGGCTGTTTTGTCAGATATGGGTTCAGCGTCTTTATACCTTGAAGCAATGTCTACAACAGTCAGTGCATACTTGTATCGTTTCTTTCTTATTGTGTCATGTGGTAAGAACAGGAGGTCCATTTGGTGTGTGTCATTTGGGGTAGTGTTTTCAAAATGGGGTCTTGTTATTTTTCTTGGAGCAGGTAAATATATCTGCCAAATTGCCTGTCTCTGTAACCATTGCTTGACTTGATTGAGTGTTATATCTCCGCCCACAGCGGCATGTAATTTCTGAATAGCTGTTGCTCCTTTCCAATAGCCTGATGGAGAGTAATATATTTTTGATAGTTTATTTTCGGCTGCCATTTTTTCTAGCAATGAAAACTCCTGTAAAATAAACAAATGTCATTCCCACTAGAACAAAGATTATCTCCCCGTTTCTTTGTTGTGTGCTTGGTTTGTAATAGTCACTTAGTTTTGGTTTTGGGATAGACATATCTTCACCCGTGACTAAAAAATACTCACGGATTGCTTCGTCTGTATTTGAAAACGTATGCTGTGCGTGACCTTCAAGCCTGAGTTTTTCATTGATGAAATCAAGTTTCTCAATTCTATTTTTTTCATAATCTTGCTGGGCTTGAGCAAGTTTTTCAGATGCTTCATTATGACGTTTTAATTCTTCTGCAGATTCTTCTTTACCCATTTTTGAAAAGAGATAATTAGAGCCACTAAATGCCAGAGCATTAACCATAGCACCTCCTATCATAATAGCTATCGTCGCCATAATATTTTTATTTACATAGAAACATTTTCAGGAATAATTCCCTGCTTGACAAGAAAGTCTTTTGTCGCAATCGATGCTGTAACAACTACAATTAGCTTAGTGCTGTCTTCGAAATCGAGTCTACTGAGGTCTGCTGATTTCATTTTGAGTAGACTTTTTCCCAGCATAGAATAAGCTACTGCTAATCCGCTGATTACGGCAGAGTGATACACAAGGTTCATTAAATTTTTTGAGTCGTTCATTTCTTAGGCAAGAAAAATTAAAATAATATTTTTATTTACTGCATAAAAAATGGGTCAACGGCTTTGGATGTTACTGGTAATGTGGCGACTTCTGGTTTTGTTTTTGGAGTGTCTGATTTTTTGGTCACTGTACGAGTCTGTGGTTTGTATTTTTTGTATAATTGATAACCTACGTAACCAAATCCGACAACAAATCCGGCAACTACATATTTTGTTGTTTGAGGTTCGGGGTCAGGGTCAGACTTAGTTGTTTGTCTCTCACTTTCATGAAGGTGTGACGGTACTGACACAGGTCCTGACGATCCTGACGGTGGATCAGTTACATGAGTCTTTTCTGTTTGTGCCTTAAGCTGTAATTTTTTTTGCCTATTATATTCAGCTAATCTTTTTCCAGCATCAACACGGCCTGGACTTTTAGTCTTCGTCACAGTTTGAACCTGTGTCAAAACAGGGTTCAGTTGTGGAGTCGCCTGGGTTTCGTCCATTTTCTTCTGCAGTAAAATTTATTTTCGAAAAATCAATATGACTCCCAGTAACAAGAAGGGTTACGACAGGTGCAAGGTAATTTCCAAACTTGTAAAACATGACACATGCTAATTTACCAATTGAACTTGAAACAATAGGATTGCTTTCAAGGTCGTGTGATAGACTGTCACTATCCACAGGTAGAAAGTGACTCACTGCTTTTGTGTATAGGAATATTATAGACCTGCTTAAATCACGTGTCATTAGTGAGGCAATGTGGTTTTCATATTTAGAATGAAGCTTGATTAGCTCGTCAGAGGTTAGAGATTCAATATCCTCTATCATGTATTGTCTTCCTAGATAAGTCTTTGATTTGCCTGAGACAATTACAGACAAAAGCCGCTGTTTTTTGGAGTCTACGTCTTTGTTCTCTACCGCATTGATATCATTAAGAAGAAGTAATTCGTCTTGGTTCATTTTATAATAAAATAAAAAAAACTTTGCCTGTGAATAACTTATGAAGTTACTTGATAACTAATTTCAAAGTTACCTACAACTTACAAGTAACTTTGACGTTAGTTATCATAAGTTCTTAACCCAAGTCATAAGACACTCGGACAGATTTCTCAAGTTACAAGGACAACAAGAAAACTTTTTTTTAGTAATAATCTGGTGGTGGGGCTGATGGCATCAAATGAGCAGGCATGACATCTCTTTGCGAAGTGTATGACAAAAATAATGGATTACCAAAACCTATCGTTACTTGCTTGTAAGTTTTCGAACTTTTTTCATAGTTTCTTCTACGCCTATCTTTTTTCCTTGTTCTAAAAAAGATTTCTTTAGCTCTTCAACATTTACAGCCTGACTACGCATCTTATTCTGTATTTCAGATTTTTGTTGTTTATAGTTAGCCAAATCATCCTGGACTCGCTTAAATTCTTCGTCATCAATTTCATTATTTTCCAAAGCCTTACTAATAATAAGTTTTATACTCGTCAGCTTAGCTGCTGCGAGCGTACTTAATGCTTCATGCTTCTGCAACTTCATATAAAATCTTTTGTTAATGGCTTCCATACCAAAGCATGCTAGACTTGTGACAAGACCAATACCTTCAACAGCAATTCCTATAACACTTCCCACCCCCGTTGCAAAAAGAGTTATACCTCCTACAGATAATCCGGCTGAAACCACCCCCATAGCCATTGATGTGTTGTGTACAGAATTGAAAACCGTATTGTAACGGCGTTTACACCTCGAGTATTTTGCTTGTTCTTCTTCCAAATACTTCAACGCTTCTGTAATATTCATTAAACGAAATGAATCTGCCTTTAATGTTTTATCACGCTCAATAGGCTCAGGTGGTATTTGTGGATACAAGTTCACCATTTTTTATGACAAATATTTTTTTAATCAGCAATTACATTTTGCAACTCTTCAAAATTATACAATTTGCTGGCATAATAAAATGCAACAAGATCAATGTGTTCAAGGTTTATGTAAGTTAGACGAACAAAAGTTGTTTTGTCAACCACCACCTTGACAGCTGGAATACTGCTCGAAACATTAATAACATCATTATTTTTTGTAATAGCAATAAAGACCTTTGATGATTCTGATACTGTTTCATCCCATGTAAGTTTAATTCCTTGTGCAATTTGAGCCTCTTTAGCAGTAGCAACAGATTTCATGATAATTTCAAATACTATTGTCGCTTCTCTAGCCACGACTAAGCTTGCTGGCATAAACACAACAGAGGTATCTGATCTACCCTTTCTAGTTGTAAGAAGATATCTTCGTTTCTCATAATTTTCAACTTTCAGTTTTTCTCTGCTATTGTTGTCTAGGGCAAAACTTGGAACAAGGCTTACAATAAGCGGCCCAGAATTAACAACCTTCCTAAACACTAAGGCGCCTTCATCATCAGTGTATACATAAGGACTAATAAATTCAATCTTTATGTCCCAGTCAATTGTGGGTGGTGGTGCCGGTACAGGTGAAACAACCCACTTACTACCCACATGTATTAAGTTGTAGGGCACATTATTTACAAGATTAGGCGCAACAGGCACAGTAACATCACGTAGCTGACCAAGTTTAGGAATCTGTCTTTCACCATCTTTCATGTCAACAATTACTTTTCTCTTGTACATGCCATAGGAATCAAGTTCAAAACCATATATTTCTCCAATTTCTCCCTCTTTCTCAAAATCCTGTACGTCTGCCAAATCTTTCAACTCTGTTACTGGACACGCAACTGGTATGATTCTCGGCTTTGGACCAAGACCACTCATTTTTATAAACAAAAATAAAATTATTTAATTTCCAAAACAACATAAAAATCATGCATTACAACTGGTTTACCATTCTGATTAGTTACAGATAAGCACAATGATTCAAAGAAACTAGAACCTAATTTTTTAAACTGAGAATTAGGAAATCTAGCAACCACATTTTCACAATATGGGGCAGTTCCAGTCGGCAAGCATCTTAACAAAGTTGAAGGCTTTCCATTGTGTACATTTTCAGTAGTGTTCAGTTCTTTCAAATGAACATTTAGCACTGTGTGTACTGACAAATGAACAGGATATCTGCCAGTTATTCTTGGTTTTTTTGGTGATAGTAGACTACCAACTGATTGTGACCAATCTTCATCTGGATGTGTTATTGTTTTAAAAAATCCAAGTAATAATAAAAGACTAATTGATAAAGAAAACTGACCACTTTTCGGAAAATCAATTGAAACAAGTAAATTAGCTGGGTTTAAAGTTGCTTTAATTTTAAATTCATTTTGAAGTCATTCAGCTAAAGTACAAAAGTCATAATACCCAGCTCGTAAAGTATCACCCTTCTCAATACCATCAAGAGTTCCACTTACAGAATAATTTTCATCATCCGTTACATTAAACCACTTTACTGTGTAGAACATTTCATGGATAGCTACAGCCTTGCTACCATCACGATTATCAATCCCATTAGTTAACCACATTGGTTTGCTTGTGTCAATATTTGTTAAGGTTATAAACATTTTTATTATCACATAAAAAAAAGGATGGAATTTAAATCACCAACCATTACCACTACAAACGCATTTCAATTTAACGTGGATGCCAAGTATAATGTTGCACCTACTTATGAACAGAAAATAATTCAGTTAAATCAGCTTGATATTGCTGTGTCTGAACAAGATCTATTCCAAGTCAAAGTACCCAATCCGTTTGATCATTACCTAAACCCTCCAATAACAGACGATGCTACAGCAAGAAAGTGGTCTTCAAGTCCACTACAGATGTTTCAAAACCAACTTAACTTTGCCATACTGTGTTCAACTACAGGCTGTGGTGTTTCATTCACAGACCATTTGAATCACTCAAACAAACTGATTAGGTCTGTGTATCGTTTTCATGTTTATTACCAGCTTAGACGTATACTGTCAGAACTGCATACACCACTACCAACTGAATCCAGTTTTAACAGGTTTAACAACCCCATGGATATGAAAGCATTTGAACGCATCTGTAATGAATTTAACATAAGCACTAAGTATGACTTCACACAAAAACTTGATGATCACAAAGGCATTGGTACATTATATTATGCTTTGAGTCACAGACAATACCCTCAAGATTACTGGCCTCCCTACACTTCATTCTCATCAAAATCACAAGTCTGGTTAGGCTCAATAGAACAGAAACAATCTAACGCATGGTCAACATTTGTCTTGGACAGGAGTGACGGATTTACTCAAGCGGGAGTCGAGCGCATCAATGAGTCTATCAGAACATATGTCTGGTGTATACTAGGTGCACAATCATTAACAAAATCTAATATTCTGAATGGAAGTGGTAAATTTGAAACACAAAAACAGTTTCTCGCTAATCTTGAAGATTCAGTAAATTCATCAGTTGATCTCCCATCTAGCATACAACGCTACCAAGACGTTTTAAGATATGCCAAATCAAAAGTTGACTTTGTAGTTGGCACTGGGTTATACATGTTGCCATCTGACCTTCAACTCCAAATGGGTACAATAACAAATTATAATAATGAAATCATTGTTGCTGGGAGTGATCAAAAACTAGGTCTTAATAAATCTGTAAATTTAGGAGGAACAACTGTGCACGTACAGTTGAAAAAAACATTACAAGTGATTACTTCCCTTGCTCCAACAGCTATACAACCAGTACAGTCAACCCCTGACACACATGAATCCGAGAGAACTGCATTGGTAATTGGCCTTACTGGAGTAGGAATATTACTTCTTTACCTGTTTCATTAAATAACCTATCATTAACCCTCCTACTGTCACCAAAAAGATCCAAACATGCTCCGCCATAAACCCTACTGCCTTTGCCGCTGTACTAATCAACCAATTGACAACCGTGCCTAAAATGCCAGGTAACGAGTCTACTGCTTTCAGAGCCAATTTCTTAAGCAAGTCTGATATGTGTGACAACTGTTTCTTTACCCACGACTGTAAGTCTTTTGGATCTGTGGGAACTGGGGTTGGTGGTGCTGGAGGTGGAGAACCACCACCCGTTACAGCCAACACAACTGTACTGATAATAAACCCCAGAGCTGTAATTAAACTGGCAATTGTGATACCCTGTTCTCTGAAAAGTGTTTTAAGTCTCTCAGCCAGAGTAGTGTCTTCGTGAAGTATTTTCTGAATAGTTTCCCTAATCCTGTTGACCTGTGATTTCAGTTTTTCCCTTCCAATACTAATCGCTTCTAACCTTCCTGATCTTTCTATCTGCAAATCATTTAATCTGTGTTGGATTCTTTCTTTCATTTCTGTGTCAAAATTCCCATTGTCTGCGGTAGCCAGTTTCTCTTTCTCACGTTCTATGTGTTTATCAAGCTCTCCCAGTTTGGCAAGATTATTAACCATCTCACCTCTTATTGTCTGCAGTGATTTATCCAACCCTATAATCTCCCGCATTGACAAAGGTGGATCATCTATTGTTTTCAAAGCGTCATTTATTTGTCCTTCAGTAAATGAGGTTTCTTGTATCACTGTGTTTGCTATTTCTGGTAGGCTTGTTATTGGTGCCATTTCAATTTCTTGCCCTGTTGGTAACTTTGTTTGCGTGTCTTGAAGCACACTAACCAGTCTTGGCGTGACAGGAGACCCACCAATACCAAGTTGACGCAAGGCACTAACACCACCTTCATTTTTTATTGTACTTAAAGCCCTAAACCTACTAGGGTCTTTTTTGTTAGTCAATAGTACTTTTCCTTTGTCAACAGTATTTAAATATAAATGACCCTTGACATCAAGTTCAAACTGGTTAGGGTCTATGTTGTCTGGGCGATTACCAACATGATCATAAAATGAGTTCACTTTGGTTTCTAAAAGTTCATGACGTAAACTGTAAATATTTCTTGTACCAGTCATATCTGCCATATCTGTTGTATTACCAAAATCATACGTGTCACCCATTTCAAAATCTTCATGATTAAATCCTCCCGCGGCCATTGTTTTTATTAATTTAATTTTTTTTATTGTGCATAATAAAAATGACACAGTCCTACGGATCAAAGTTAGACCCACACAGAAAACTACGTGAACCTTTCGGTGTTAAAGCAGTTAGACAATCAATTGTCATCACAAACAATCCTAGTACTATAGACCAAAACCAGACTCTTACTGTCAAGTTTCCAAACCTAGGCCCCAGTGACGTTATTGTTCCTGGTACTGCTCGCCTTGCTTTTAATATTGAACTTTCATCGGACGCAGATGACAAAAGAACACTAGTTAACAATCTAGGTAGAGCAATTATTAAGAATATTAAAGTTAAACTTGAAGGACAGGAAGTGTTTAGTCTTGACGATGCTGATGTGTTCTACTGCTACACGGATTTGTGGCTTACAAGAGAAGAACGAGAAGATCGTATTTACCAAGGCATACAGTCAGATAGCATTATGAAAATTCGAATAAATGCATCAGACAAAACAACCACAGAAGGCAAGGACGTTATTGTGGCCGAAACATATGGAAATAGGTTTTGCATTCCACTCGAATTTGAAATCCTAACAGGACATTCGCCTTATTACCAAGGGGCACTAAATGACCGCCTGAGTTTTGAACTAACCTTCAATGATTACTCCAAAGTTATAAAATCATCTGCCACAGATGCATCATACAAGATCTCTAACATTTCTTTGGAATATGAGATTGTCACGCATACTGAACTAGCCAGACTAATTCAAAATCAGTACCAGTCAAGACTTCCAATTTATTATGATCGAGTGATTAGACACAGTTTATTACCCAAAGACAAGAGCGACCAAATTTGGAACTTAAACTTAAACACGCCTGCTAGGTCACTGAAAGGCATTCTTATGTTATTTGTTGAACCTGAAAGTCCTTACAAAAGAGATTCAGAAAAATTTTACAATCCGAAAATTACACATTTATCCTGCACAATCGAAGGCCGACCTAATCAAATTTTTGCATCTGGAATGATGGGATATCAGCACTATGATGAGATCACAAAGTATTTTGCTGGGGGAAGACTTAGAGAAAAATCAGCAAATATTGCGTGCAAAGATCTGCATCTGTATGACGTAAGAATCGGTGAATACCTGACAGACAAGTACGCACTGTGGCTAGATCTGCGTTCTACGGACGACAATTTCCTTCATGGCTCTGGCCGTATTATCGAAAACGGTAGTGACGGAATCTCAATTCAAATACAGAAAAAAACAGAAACCGATGGATTAATAAATATATATCTATATCTGATTTTTGACGCTCAGTTAAACATAGCTGAGAGCAGGCTAAGTAGTCACATATATTAAAAGTATTCACTTAGCTTGGTTTTAATCCTTCACAGCCCATTTTGAATACCGAAATCACTATAAAATCCGAACGTATTAGTAGGCACGTCATGCTTGTGCTGAAACACGGACTAAACTGAAAATAAAAGGCGTCGTTTCACTGAGGTAACCGTTTCAACCTTCCTGGTCATAAGCACTGTAAAATCTTTCAGGCAAAACTAGCCTATCACACACCACCCTTTGTCAGTGCATGTGTCACAAGTCCTGTTAGGGCTGGCCTGCACAGAAGTCAACAGTAAACACCCTTCAGTCTACTCACAAGAAGGGCCTTATCTTAAAGCTTTCTCTGTTTTCCAACAGGTTGCAAACTCATTTTGGCTCTGTGTCTGTAAAGACTTCATGGTGTTTATACATAGAGTGGGTTTTTTCCCCTGCCCACATTGTGGGTGTGTGAAGCCGCTGGCTATTTGAATATATGAAAGAAAACCATAGGGTCTGGTACATATTTAAAAAAATTATACATTTCTTTTTGAATATTGTGTAGGGTCTGGTACATATTTAAAAAAATTAAAAATTCCTGTATGAATATTGTGTTTGGTCTCGTACATATTAACTCAAGTCGGGTGCATAACGAAACAAGTTCGGTGCATAACGATCTTTCAGAACAGGTCCAATCATAACGCGCCTGAACGAAGGTGGCTGTTTACTAGTCTGAGGTTATGCATGTATTTCCTTGAGCGCCCTGTTGATTGAGTGGCCATGTTAGTGTGTATTGTATGGTGGACTGCGAAAGTAGGTCAGTTTGTTTAGAAGTGAATCGGCGCATTGTCTATTGTGAAATTGTATGGATGAGTGCGGAGGGTGGTGACGTTTAAGGGGAAGGGGGGTGGGTGTATTACGCAGTTTGTTTAGCAGTGACTGAATCAGCGCACTGTTAATTGTGTGGCCGTGTCAAGCCGAGAGAGAGAGAGAGAGAGAGAGAGAGAGAGAGAGAGAGAGAGAGAGAGAGAGAGAGAGAGAGAGAGAGAGAGAGAGAGAGAGACTGAATCAGCGCATTGTTGTGTCGCCGTGTCAATTGCCTATTGTTTATTGTATGGTGAAGTGTGGTGGGGGGGGGGGGGGGTATTACGCAGTTTGTTAAGAGGGCATTATGCTGTGAATCAGATACATTCTTTGCACTGAGAATTGGGATAACGGGAGATTGGAAATTCTGAAAAGTAGCCTATGTAATTTACCCTGATTTAAAACTATCGATACGGCATTACTGACATAGGTGTCATTAACGTAATTACGTATGTAATTTACCCTGATTTAGAAGTATCGATACGGTATTACTGACATAGGTGTCGCAGGCCTCTCTCTTTTATCTTCTCTCCCATTCACACACCCACGCTTATTTCACACACACAC
Source organism: Semisulcospira habei (assembly GCA_036245525.1). Taxonomy (NCBI): domain Eukaryota; kingdom Metazoa; phylum Mollusca; class Gastropoda; family Semisulcospiridae; genus Semisulcospira; species Semisulcospira habei. The sequence continues at coordinate 15,938,871 of BTPG01000006.1, read as the reverse complement.
ACACACACACACACACACACACACACACACACACACACACACACACACACACACACACACACACACACACACACACACACACACACACAACACACACACCTATTAATCTAAGAAGTCTAAGTTAATTAAAGGTATATCGTTTAAAATGAAAACAGACCATCATAGAGTAAATGTCACTAAATTAGTGCTCACAGTCGGGTGTAAAACTATTTAAAACTCTTCGCTGCATCCATCCCATACAAATTCATCTGTACCAGTAACCCGTCGACTGCCAAAAAAATGTGAACACTACCCAGCTGCAAGAGGCATAGATCATTATGAGCCCCCGTAGTTGCGGGGGCTCATGAGGATATAATTATGCCTCTTGCTGACACCACTTTGAATCCATGTTCCCTGGACGGCTGGGGCTCTTTGGCTTTCAGTTAACAAAGCCTGCAGTTCGCAGTCTACGTCAGTTGGTTAGTTCGGGTTTAATGTCCACAGCACCGAGGTGATCATGGACGGCCCTGACGGGCGGGTTATGGGGGACAGGGAAATCTATTGCCTATGGAGTACGACCTGAACACTGATCAACTCAGGCGCACTCCAACTGTGCCAATTTTTTATTTTATTTTACCAGGACCTTTCAACGGACATGCTATTGAACAAATCCGTTTTTTCCCCTGGATTGTGAGTCCAGCTACCGGGGCCGGGACGGGATTTGAACCCACGACCCGGTGATTCCCTTCGCTCTTCTGCTCCGACGTTTAACTGCCTGAACTATTTCGGGCTCCAGTCTACGTCAGCCGTCAGAGATGGGATTAAATAAACCGAATACCTCGTAAATCTCTACAGTTAAAGTCACGTTTGAAAATCGATTGTTGATCCTACTTTTTCAAGGAAAAAGTCACGGTACCCAATACAAAAAGACGCTTGAAAACAAATCGTTCTCGATCAATAAAGGGGAGAGAAATAAGATAAAAAAAAAGAGAGCTGCTTTTGCTCTACTTTTTGCGTTTAAAATATCTTAAAGCCGTTTTACACTTGGAGCTATTGCAGTGGACAGATGTTAACATCTGCACGGGACATAGACGACCCGGCCCTCCACGAGTCCCCTCCTGCCTTGCAGGTTAGTGTTACGATTGTGGTTGTGTTGTCCTGTGAGAGCATACATGTATTTATCGTAGGAAACGACCCAACATTGGTATGAGCTATCATGGTTACGATTCACGTACTTTTTCGGTGGGGTTTTCTTTTATTCGCGCTTAAAGTGGAATTTGTTTTGTTATTGTGTTAAGTTTGTTCCGGAAGTTTCTAGCGTAGTCACACGGAGAAAAGCGGTCGATTTTTGTCCTGTATAGTTACGCCGAAGAATAGACTAGAATGTTGGAGCAGAATCGCGCTCTGCTCCTGACCTCGTGTGCGTAACATTAAAGCGTCGGCATCCTTTTTGAAACTCGGTATCAGAGTGAACCGCTCTTTTTTTTTATCACAAGTTGTTTACTGTGCGCGTGAAGTGTTCAGCCTTTCTTGTGTGTGTATTGAAATTTTGTGAAGGTTCTCAAGTGTTCGAACGGCTTACAATACTTTTGCGAGATGTCGTTTTATTAAGGGTTTGGGGCTGAAGTGAGTAGTCAGATTTTTGTAGCCTATTGTGGTTTTCTAGAGGGTTCATGTTTTATCGATGTTTGTGAGTTACAGTTGCGTAGATTGTTTTAATTGGTTGAGTTGTTTGATTTTACCAGTTTATTCAAGAAATTAGTGCACTTTAAAAATTGGCGTTGTGAAGCGCGGACGTACATTGTCTTGCATTGTCATTGATAGAGAGACGCAGTTTACCGTACGTACGTGGCCCGTATAGGGTGTACATTGTGTGAGACGCTGTATATGAGAAAATTTGAGTTGCCAGTGTGGACATTGTAGAAGAGACTTTGTATCAGTATTTGTGCATTTGGAATTGCATTGTGTGGAGATCGCATCGCTGAATTAAAATATTGTTGGAACTGTTACTCCAGTATTGTCTACACCCTTAAGCCACGTGCAACGGATTGCAGCTGTACGAGGTTTATTTAAAAAGAACTTTACGTGCGTGCGTCTGGTGTGTTTATCATACTACGACTACTACAACTCCACCACGTAACATTTTGGCACCTCCGACGGGACCTCTACAGTTGACTCAGTGGAAAGAGTAGCAGGAGAAAACAGCCAGCAGTGAAAAGCAGAGATGGCGACATCGGAAATGGAGACATTCCTGAAAATTGGAAAAGGAATGTGGACTCGAAGGAGCTCAACTCCTCGAGTTTGTGAAGGAGAAAGAGAAGGAGAGATTGGAGAGAGAGGAGACTGGAGAGAGAAAGGAGAAAGAAGAAAAGAGACGAGAGAAAGAAGAAAAAGAGAGATTTGAGAGAGAAGAAAGAGCTAGAGAACGTAAAATCAGGAAGCTCGAAATTCAAGCAGAAGAAGCAGAGAAACAGCAAAGAGAGGCAGAGAAACAGCGAGAAGAGGCAGAGAGGCAGCGACAACATGAATTTCATTTGAAGCAGATGGAGATTGAGGCACAGAGCCAAAGGGCGTCTGAAGCAACAGCATTAGCCAGCACAGAACAAACAGCCTGTGCGCCAAAGCTACCACCTGTTGCAGAAAACTCAAATAAGATGGACGCTTATCTGGAGCGATTCGAGTGCTTCGCAAATAGCAATAATTGGAGACAAGAGACTTGGTCTATCAAACTGAGTGCACTTCTAACTGGCAAAGCGCTTGAATTCTACACCCGCTTGACAAGAGAAGAAGCCGAAGATTATACACAGTTGAAAGCCGCTCTGCTGAGACAGTACGACTTCACTGAAAAGGGCTACAGGCGACGATTTCGGAACTGCAAGCCTGAAGAAGGAGAAACACCCGGTCTATTCATTGAGAGAATCGGGAGCTACCTAGAAAAATGGATAGAGAGGGCTGGTTTAAACAGAGAGTACCAGGACCTGTGTGACCTCATCATCAAAGAACAAGTCTTCAACGCATGTTATAAGGGCCTGGCCGCCCACCTCAGAGAACAAAAAGACCAGTCACTAAAGGCCCTGGCAAAGATACCTTGACGCCCACAACATGAAGTTCGGGTCCAGTAAGCCGCAGCGTGTGTCTACACTAGCAGAGGAAATCCACAATGTCAGAGACACCACGAGATACAAGCCGATGGAGAACCTGACATGTTTTCTCTGTGGGAAGAAAGGTCACAAAGCGATACGGTGTCCTTCTAAAGATGTTCCCCGAGGCGACAATATCAGAAGATCCAACCAAGATCGCGGGATAGCAGGCAGAAGCAGTACCACGTCTCAACACATAGCCGCTACTGTATTAGCCAATGATGTGACGTCATCCAGTGACTGTGAAGCTAGAGACAGGCAGGCGACACCGGAGCTGATTGAATCTTTCCGAAAGAATGGACGCATCCCAGTAGGAAATGGGGCTACATTCTTACCAGTCTCAAACATCGCGCCGCCTGAGAATGAAGTGCCTAATATGCCGGTGGTGTCAGGATTTGTCGGCAAAGCATCAGTGAGAGTGTTGAGAGACACTGGTTGTAGTTGCATCATCGTGAGAGAGGACCTAGTAACCGAAGACCAAAAGTTACAGGAGTGGACCTCCCTCATTTTGGCGGATGGAACTGTAAGGATTATCCCCCTTGCCAATGTCAGTATCGACACCCCAGCCGTCAAAAGCCTTTCAAATCACTAAGTGATGTCAAAGATCAACAAGGAGACACCATAATTTGAAAGGAGGGGGATTTTTACAAGTGGGCTTAATGTACTCATGACTGGTTTCTGAGGAATTAGAAAATCAACTGGTGGTTATACTCTATACAGGCACTGAAAAACAGCTAGATACCCGCACTACACTGGAACTTCTGCAAGAGACACTCCTTCAAAGTCTCGTAATCTACGTTCCCCGAAACGTTCATACTATGAAAAAGACTCAAGGACTGACCTTCTAGCACAGACGAAAGCAAAACGGGCCAGTTGGCAGAAGGCCAACTCAACGCCTGCGCGTCAGCCTCAAAATGACACAGAAAAGCGTCAATAGAGTCCACAGACTCCTTAAACATTGGCAGTCTAGGAAAATTACGTATGCCCCGGCATACCGAATAACTATATGGAGCTGTTCTAGACGCCGCGTCCCGAGCTAACTGTAGTTGCACCTCCCTATCTTTCTCTTCTTTCTCTCTCTGGTACTCTAGTTCTTTTCTCTTAACGCATGTTCCCTCTCGTCCTTCTCTCTCTGGAACGCCTTCTGAGCTTCTAACTCCTTCTCCTTTAAGGCTTTTTGAACTTCGAGTTCCTCTTTCTTAAGTACTCTCTCTTCTCTCTCTCTCTCTCTGAGCTTCCCTTTCTCTCGCCCTATCCTCCCTATCCTTACACTTCTCAACGTAATCAAAAAAGTTTTTCATCTCTAAGCCCTAATCTCTCACCTTGTTTAATATACGCCTCTACCGGGTCCGACTCAATATTTACTACAACAACTTTCCAAAAACTTGAAAACGTAAAAATACAAATCAACGGCAAAAATAACAACCTACGAAAAAGAACAGTGACCTACTTGACGTCCAGATGGATCGAAAAATAAGAAGATAGAAAGAAGAGCAAGAAAAAAGAATACTACCTATACAAAAAGAAGAAACAAGTACTAACTCCTCGTAAGATCCACAAAACTACAGAAACAACGGATCTTACCCCCTAGAATCGGAGAGAGGAATCTAACACCAACAAGCAACCACGCACATAGCAACAAAAAGTTACCCTAAATCCACTACTCCACTACCGCCCACAGCTACTCTAACATACCGCTAAAACAGGGTCACCACTGTAACGCACGCAGACTTGCCCCCAGTCGTACGCACAGACTCTGGCACAACAGACGCATACACAGCCACTGACTCAGACGGGCGCATTCATGCGGTAAAACTCAACACACGGGCTCCCTTTCTAACGGACCTTTTATACACAATAAAATAGAGCAAATGCTTAAAAGATTATCAACTATTCACACTACACCCTCCCCACTACATCCAACATCACATACACATACACAATATCAAGGCCAGGCTAGGTATTAGTTTTTCACTATCCAACCTGTTTGATGTTATCGCCTGGTTACGTTAGTCCTTCTCACGTCTGGGCGTGCAAGTCCTTCGTTGTACGCTCCTCGAATCGTCCTGTCTCTTGTGTCGTAGACGTCCTCGTTTTTCGCACTGTCTCTTCGCTGTGGCCCTGTGTCTTGGCACCGATCGCTCACTCCCAGAGTGAAGAACTGGAGATATGACCTCGCGTTAGATCCTGGTGACTGACGTCTCGGCGTCCGTCTCTCTCTCTCTCTCTCTCTCTCTCTCTCTCTCTCTCTCTCTCTCTCTCTCTCTCTCTCTCTCTCTCTCTCTCTCTCTCTCTCTCTCCAACAAGCACTCTGAATTCTAGGTTTCAGAGTCTTGGAATACGAGCTAGGTATCTCAAACACATCTGTTTCCCCCAACAAGAAAGCCCGTACTAATGCCTTTAGCCCTCTGATAGACTGAGCTTCCGCCTAGAACTCACTATACTCACTAAAACTCCCCGTGTTAATCGTTCCTTAAAGATTTCACGTGGACCACGGGCCTCACGGACTATAGGCACAAAACAACCCGTTAACAAAACCCGTACCGTATTTAACCTAATGTGTGATCACTATGCACGAGCATAGAGCTTCATCACACAATACACATTAAACATTTTACTCCGATATACATTTAATAACTCTTTTTTTTTACACGGCCTCGGAAAGTCTGGCTGCTGTCGGGACGCTATGCAATGTACAAGTATACAAACAAGCAACCATTCCATCTTTTACATGGTGTCTGTCAGGACACAGCACAAATTTACAAAAGATGACTTGACAATGTTAGACAATCAGTTTACTTGATCTGGCACCACCCCAATAGCAAAAGGTCTTAGAGCCGAAGACAGCCGCAGTTGGCCCGCGCACAGACGTGCGCGGACCAACTGCGGCCGTCTTCGGCCCGAGAACCTTTACGTGCTAGGTATTATCTCGGTGTCGAACTGCTAAGCGTTGTAGTCTGTCTGGTTACTTTTGGGGCTGCATTCTGTCGGCGGCAAGAATAAAGGTTTTTCTGTCTGTCTGTCTATGTGTATGTCAGTCTGTTTGTCTCGCCCTCTCTATCTCGATCGTCAGGATGTGAAGGTGGAGTTTCAGACTTAGGAATGTAGCTGCAGAGACTCCAGTTCGCATTGCAGTTGCTGAATCTTGAAGTCTCTCTGTGGGCAAAAAAGTATCAAGTTCATTATCATTCCATGATTACAGTCCCCTTGAAAGACCATTGCCGATGCATCCCCTGCAACACGTTTTTTTATTTTTATTTTGTAGCTGAGTAAAATTTAGAGGGGCGACAGAAATTAGTTAGTGAACGGGTAAAAAGATAGGACATGTAAAAAGGAAAACAGAACAAAGAGGTTGAAAACCCTTTAAATTAGATACAAAGAACAGGACGTTTCGGATCAAAGATCCTTCTTCCGGGTGACATGGAAACAAACGTAGAACAGAAGGGAAAAAAACACACGAGAGAAAGAAAAGACGTCATCCTGTATAGAGAAAATTTAAAATGAAAAAAAAAAAGAAAAGAAAAAAAGACCAAAACAAAAACAACAACAACAACAACAAAACCAAAAATGACGCAAATATACATGCACAAAACACGTAGCACAAAACTTACTTCTACATACATACACATCACTGCATACATTCACATTCACTCGTGCCTGCTGCCGCTCACGTACATGAACACACACACACACACACACACACACACACACACACACACACACACACACACACACACACACACACACACACACACACACACACACACACACACACACACAGGGAGACAAAACCATCAGAGTGGGTTACCTACCATTTTAAGTGAAAATGGGTTCCCATATTTCTATTTATTCTAGGGCTCTGGAGTTGATGCGAATGTTTAGAACTCACCTTGTAACTAAGCTCTACAACTTAAAATAAAAAAGACAATTTCTAGAAACAGAGCCACTGAATGGAGAAAAAATGGGTTTCTACCAATAAAGTGGGTGCCTCTCACACAAAAGCTGGCATTAAAGTAGAAATGGGTGTCGTCAAATCATTCATTTTAGCATGAACATCTCAAGAAAATTAGGTGTCTGTAATAAGGTAAAGTTCACGGAATATTTTATGCTTCTTTTCCACATTTATTTGATTGTTGTCATTCTTTTTTCAACTTAATGTATATTCCTTCTTTTCCTGCATTAAAAATGTAAAGCATAATGACACAACACACACTGAACAAATACCTCACTAAAAATACCTCTGATTGATTTTGTAATGATTGTTTGGGTGGGGTTGTGGGGGGAGGGGAGGGGAGGGGAAGGGTGGGGGTGAAGGTGGGGAGGGGGTGGGGGGGTGGGGTGGGGTGGGGGTCATCACTTTGGGTTTTATAGAGCCGCTGAATGCTCTCTTATGAATGAAAGATTTTAATTATCCCTGGAATCAGGAGGTCATTTTTGAGGCGCGCAACGAGTTGCACATCAAACCACCCACAAATACACATGTATTTGGAGTGCACCAGATGGATCCAGTTGGACAAGTCCCACATTCCACACTACAGGACAGCTAAGACTGAGATTAGCAATCGCGGCGTTTGTGGCGCGGTGTAAGGTTTAAAACTAAGAAACTGTTGTTTTTAGAAGCGTGTCGGGCAACAGTTTTTATTAAAACTGTTTTAAAACCTCTCCTTATACTCAACTTTTGTTAATGTTAAAAGTGTTTTCATTTACAGGCCTGTCGTAACTGGTATGCATCTATTCCAACGTAATAGAGCTGGATATCATAGTTTTCCCATTGTCGCCTTCTCTCTTCACTCAGCACTCGACTTTCCAGTCCTTCTCTCAAACACGCAGCATTCACACAAACAATACTTTACTATTACACCCTTTGGCAACATTAGGTGTGTTTTTTTTTCTCTGACCTAGCATTACATACTGCACTACACGACCGACTGCAGCCGTCGACGCACCTAACGACACTGACTGTGTGACGTCATTTGCATTCAATCAATTTGTGCATACAATCTGAAAGGAGTTGCAGTCAAAACAAAAGCATAACACCAACAAACCCACAAACAAAGCAACAGGTTGAACCAAAAGACACAAGACAACAGCAGCCTCACCCAAAGTCTATACGTCCTCTCTCACACTGCGCACTCATACAATCACTTCACTTCTTAGCAACCGGCACACGAATATAATTATAGGCTAAGTCAAACTAAAACAGAGATAGTGGTGGAAAACCCTTTAAAATAGAAACAAAGAACGACGTTTCAGATCAAATATTTTTCATCTGACATGGAAACAAACGTAGAAAACGTATAGGCTAAGTCGCTGCTGAACGTATACATGAATCTCAAATTTGTCACTAGACATCACCTTCCTCCACATCACCCCGGAGGTTCATTGAAATGACGTCCAACCTGGTTGTTGTATCCAAGGCGGATCGAACGAACATGCTCCTTGCAGCGTTTGGGGAGTGACGGGTATGTCTCCACCACATACATCATCTTTTGGCAGGGAGAACATGAGATGACATAGACAATATCTGGTGACTGGCATGCGAATGATCGTGGACAGTGAAAAATGAATGACAGGGGTCTGGTGATGACGGGGGATGCGTTGATGTACGGACATGCTCTGCAATGTGGTTGCTGACAAGGGTGTGTGTCAGGCGGTAAGGTATTAGATGCGCGAAGTGAACTGTGAACAAGATGATTGCGTAGGTTTGTGTCCCGTTTGTAAGCACTCGCGAGAAACTCTCCCAGCTCCCTCCCTCTCTCCACCTTCAACTCGATAGCACCCCCATCTCCCTCTCTGACTCGGCTAAGAACCTCGGCGTCATCCTCGATTCCTCTCTGACCATGACCAGCTTTGTCTCCGCCACGACCCAGGCATGCTATTTCCACCTCCGCCGCATCAGTCAGATCAGAAAATACCTCACTACCGAAGCTGCCACCAAACTTGCTGTCTCTCTCATCTTATCTCGCATCGACTATTGCAACTCTCTCCTTTCCGGTCTCCCTCACTCCACCATTTTCACTCTCCAACGCGTCCAGAATAATGCTGCCCGCCTCGTCCTCAGAAAGAAAAAATCCGACCACATCACACCCCTGCTCAAACTCCTTCACTGGCTCCCCATCCCCCAACGCATCCAATACAAAGTTCTGTCTCTCTGCTACAAATCTCTGAACAACTGCGCTCCTGCCTATCTCTCCAACTTACTTCACCCCTACACACCTTCCCGCTCCCTCCGCTCTGCCTCCGACCCTCTCCGCCTCCACATCCCTCGCACCAAACTCAACACTTTCGGCCCCCGCTCATTCTCCGTCTACGGTCCATCCACCTGGAACACTCTCCCACTCTCTCTCCGTCAGAAACACTCTCTCTCCTCCTTCCAGTCCGCCCTCAAAACTCACCTCTTTCAACAGTTTTAGCACTATATCACCACACTCCCCACCCCAACCTGACCATCGTAATGTATTTCACTGTTTGTGGTACGTGAGTCATTGTCTAAAGCGTGCGCATGCGTGCGCGAGTTGTGAGTGCGCGCTTAGAGTTATAATTATTATAAGATAAGCGCATTATAAATACCGTAATTATTATTATTATTTTATTATAAGCTACATAGGACATGTAGAAAAAATAGGTGAGTTGTTTCACCTTTGATGGGGTGATTGTTGCTGTGTAGGGTGCGAAGGTCGGCGTGCGCCGCACTCAATTGTTCTGCGCGATCGGGTGGCTAATGATACACGTGAATATACACCGCACTGTTTACTGAGCGCAAGTTTTGCTAAACAGTGTTACACCCAAATTATAAGGCTTTAAAGCAGTGAAGAGAGCAGCAGTCTCTGAGGGAGGATTTGCAGGCGTGGCTTGCCAATAGCTGCTGTCCTCAAATAGCCGTGTCGTCCCACTGTGATGGCCCTATGATACGGCCCTGGTCGCCCCGGAGCAGGTGTCCTGACAGAGAGGAGCTGCGGTGATTGAACCCCTGGCGTGTCTTGTTTTGTTTGTCTTTGTCCCAGCCGGGGCGTCTACACGGATGACAGTAAGTGCACACAACAATTCTTTAGTGGTCATAGACTCGGGATTTTTTTTGGTCTGGGTTTGTTTGTTCTGTTATTATTATTATTTTAATCGGTGAGTATGGGGGGGGGGGAGGGGGGGGGAGGCAGGGTTGGGGGTGAGTGGGTGGGAGTGGGGGGTAAGCCAGAATGTAGAAATAATGTCATTATGTTATTTAGTAGTATTTCAAGGGGTCGCTGCCTGATTCAAATAGTGGGGGCCCCAGGGGGACGAGTTGCGTTGGTGGTGCGGGTAGTGGGGAACTCTTACAGCGCCTCCCCCAGGATCACCCTAGTTTAGGGCCTCTTGGCCTTTGTGAGACACCCTCGTGTGTAATCCCTCCGGACTAGCATAGCATCCCTCTTTCCCGAGACCGTCCGTGCGTGGTCCCTGGTCACAACCTCTCCGAGGTGACCCCAAACACTGGGCAGCACGAGCCCCCACCCTAAACACGGCGGATCTAGAGGAGAGAACCTCGAAAATTAATCAACATTGTCCTGCTGCCTTGCAGGCTTGGCCGCTTGGCTGCGGTAAGGCTAAGGGAGGAAAACTCTGACTTCAAAGCCCCCGTGTCTCTGGGGAAGGTTTTTGAGTCAGGGACTAGGACAAGGACATTCTGATATAATACCTACGGCATGAGAACCTCGATGCCATCGTCCCAGCTTGCTAGACCATGGCAGACGAACCAAGGGTTTAAAGGATGGGGCCAGTACTGCGCACACTGCACTCCACCAAAAAGCTCCACCGCGCAGGGTTTAGGAAACGTCCACGGACCATGACACAGATCATTCCAAGTCCTGTAGCGACGGAGATGGGTCGACCATGATATTTCAAGGGTAGTGCAAGAGAGAGAGAGAGAGAGAGAGAGAGAGAGAGAGAGAGAGAGAGAGAGAGAGAGAGAGAGAGAGAGAGAGAGAGAGAGAGAGAGAGAGAGAGAGAGAGAGAGAGAGAGAGAGAGAGAGAGAGAGAGAGAGAGAGAGAGAGAGAGAGAGAGAGAGAAACAGAGACAGAGACAGAGACAAAACGAAGTCTTTCAAAACAGAAATCTCTGCTTCATCCTTTCACCATCGTGTTCAATATAATTTGTCGAGTTTATATTTTATCAGTTTGATTTTTTCTCGAACTGCAAACAATGCCTTTAACCCATTGTGCCTCGACACAGTACAGCAGCAAACGAATCGAGCATGATAGTTCAAGGGTGGTGTCAGAATATTATGTCCTTATACAGTAGCTTCGCATTAATTTCAAACATTTGCAGCAGGGTAAAATTGACTTTGGTGGGTTTTATTTTGTCAGATTTTACTGAAACCCTTCTCAGCTAGACCTCCAAATGAGGAGAGCGGAGGCGCTACGTCAAAAAACGACCAAAGAAAGTACTCAGAAGAGGATAAACATATACCTTGTTAGAACAGTATCGATTTTTCCTCAAAATAATTTTTTTCAAAAATGTCCTCGTTGTAAAAGACGTCAACTCTTTATATAGATTCTTTCATCGGTGTTTAGGTGATACTGTCTCTGCTACAAATCCCTAAACAACTGCGCTCCTGCCTATCTGTCTAACTTAATTCACCCCTACACTCCTTCCCGATCTCTCCGCCCCGCCTCCGACCCTCTCCGCCTCTAAATCCCCCGCACCAAACTCAGCACTTTCGGTCCCCGCTCCTTCTCAGTATACGGTCCATCCACCTGGAACGCTCTCCCACTCGCTCTCCGTCAGAAACACTCTCTCTCCTCTTTCCAGCCCGCCCTCAAAACTCACTTCTTTCAACAGTTCTAGCACTATACCACCACACTCTTATCCCAAGCTGACTGTCGTAATGTATTTGTGGTACTTGAGCCGTTGTCTAAAGCGTGCGCATGCGTGCGCGAGTTGTGAGTGCGCGCTTAGAGTTATAATTATTATAAGATAAGCGCAATATAAATACCGTAATTATTAATTATTATTATTATTATTATACTGAGAATCTCACTTGAGTGGTTTTAAAACCTTGTCCTACGAGCGAAAGCGAGTAGGATAAGGTTTTAGGACCACGAGGGTGAGATTCAGAGTATCAAATAAACACCGATGTAACAATCTATTTCTTACTCACCTTTTTTGTGTGCATAAATCCGAAGCGAGTTGGTTCTCGGCACACGTCTAACCAAACCACATTCGCTATTGTGACTTTGGCAAAGAACGTGGCGTCATTTACTTTGTAATGTGACGTGGATATTTTGAATGTCAGACACATGTTCCTACATGTTGACGTAATAGAGCAATACATGATGCCCGAGTGCCAGTCGTCACTGGATGAACTTTTGTCATCGCGCGTGAGCTGAAAGTAGGTCAAGTTTCAATATCGTGTGTGCCCATATGTTTTTGTTGACCAGCTTATCTACCAAACAATATTGCGCACACGTGTCCGTTCACGCACCAGGGCCGTACAACACACGTGTGATACAGCCAAGCTGAAACACACGTAATGTTACAGCTTTTCAGCTCAAAGTCAGTTGATTGTACATTGCTTAACGTCCCGACAGCAACAAGGCTTTCTCAGGACGTGCCTGCACCGCTTGTCCTAAAAAAAAAAAAAAAAAAAAAATAAACAGAACATTGAATGTATGTCGCCAACCGGTCAAATACGTTAAATAAACTTAACACATGGGGCCTAAATAAAGCTAAGACCAATTAGGAACACACATTCAATTAAGCGCTACAGGCAGTGCAGATAGTAGGGAGAGTTTTAAAAAGGCAAATACAGGTGAATGGACCAAGGGTAGACAGAAACACATGCCCCAGAATAGAAAGGAAAACCCATCCTGTGGGGCTGACCAGGGTGACCCTGGGAACTAAAAAGTAGTTACCCCACCCAAATCCCCCAGGGCAGATCCGGGGGAGGGGGGGGGGGGGGGTGGTGGTGGTCACAGACAGCAAAGAATGAGGTGTGTAAGAAATGCATTTT